>OX419703.1:9110380-10310380 GCA_948474745.1 Oligia latruncula | reverse complement strand
CTAATGAAAAGACCATAAATTCACTTAAATTTACTGAATGAGATATGAGACAGATAAAGATATATTTATTGCATAACTGTGTACATAAAGTTCTTATACATATTTTTTTTTTGTTTCAACAGTCTACCCGAGTCGGATATGCAATAGTAATAAGAAATTGGGTACTTACAAATTCTATTTTTTATCAAAAAACTCATGCAGATTATAAAATACCTTATCAATTAACATTTTCTTCAATTTATTTTTAAACTTATTTCCATTTAATTCTTTAATTGCTGGCGGTAACTGATTGACACACGAATAGCAGTAACATAGGTATGTACTTTTATATTACATCATATTGTTAATAACTGGTAAATTAATGTCATATTTATATTGTTTCCGAATATTTAGACACAGGAGAAGAAGATGACTATGCTGATTATTATCGAATTAAAGAATTTAATTTTAATTTTTTTATTCGTTTTCCAAAGAATAGGTAACATTTCTAATATAAGAATAAATTCTTTCTCCGGGGCTAATGGTAGAGATGGGGACGCGGGACGGTCGGGAGCGGCGAGGGAGTCGGCGCAGGCGGTGACATGTCGTGCGACTCCATCGCTGTCTAAGCATTGACTGACATCAGACTGATAGCTAATAAACACACGTTCAGTCTGGCATCAGTCTGACCAGACTGACAAAAATTATTAAAATATTTAAATAATCATCATTCTGGACCATCAATCCATCAGTCTACGTTTATACAATCAGTTTCCCGTCATTCTGACATCAATCATAGACTGAACTGACGCCAGAATGAGCGTGTAACCTCCGTCTTACGAGTCGATTATGCACCCGTCGCCGACTAAGAGCATTAAAATTTAACCTCTAAGGGTTCATACGCACTATGCGGTTACCCGCAATGCGGCTAGCCGTCCGGCTGACCGCAGGATGCGGTTGCGAATGCGGCCAGCCGGATCGCGGGCAGCCGCATTCGCAACCGCAACGTGCGGTTGAAGTACCGTTGCGATTTGCGGTCATATCGATTCATTTCAAATGCTTTTTGTTTTAATATTCTATCAGAATACTCTGGTAATTCGGTGTTCCAAATTGCTGGCAGACTCTGGATTTCGATGATAAATTTTTCGGTATCGAATTCCATTTTACCAGACGTACCACGTGCACACACTCACTCAATGGCGGGCTGCCGCAGACTAAGCCGCACAGTGCGTATATCAACCGTCCGGGTGGCCGTCACTCGGGCCGCAGCCACAAACTACTTAGAGATACTACGTATGCCGCAGCCCTCCGAGCGACCGGAGCGGTCTGCGGGTAGCCGCATCGCAGTGCGCATAGAAATGAATATTACGTACATAATTGTGCTTGCGGTCAGCCGGACGGCTAGCCGCATTGCGGGTAACCGCATAGTGCGTATGAACCCTTAGGTCACATAGCATGTTAGTCTACGTGTATACAATCAGTTTCCCGTCATTCTGACATCAATCATGGACTAAACTGACGCCAGAATGAGCGTGTATGTAATAACCTCCGTCTAACGTAACACTTTAGCACCCCCGTCACACCCCAAATCTATCTCTACTCTATGCGTCCCACTAAGGCTACGGACACGAAGTCAGCGGGCGCGGGGCAGCGGCGGCGGCGGCGGTGAGCGGCTCGTGTCATGTCAAAAAGCAAAACCCCCTTTGGAGCTTAACTGTAGTCGGGTAAAAAAGGCCCCAACAAGTTTTGATACCTATAGGATGGATACAGGGCCTCCCTTTAGGACTAGCTACGCCAATGACAGTGTAAAAAAAAACCACACGGGCAAGCGAATATCTGTATGTATGTAAAAGAATATCTGTTTGTAGTGTAGTATATATGTATCTATATGTGTACACAATCCTAACGTAAGTACTTCGGCAAAATTAAAATTAGAAATGACAGTGTCTAAAAAATCATCTTGTGTAGGGCCGTTAGAATGAGGCTTTGCCTCAGACGCAGTTTTATATTCGCACTGACGGGTCTTGTGGACAAAGTACTGACTTCTATAATACAGCGTACTTGTATAATACAGGTCAGTGGGTCAAAGTAGGTAATTCCTATTTCTGTGTAAATGTTCAAAAGGAAATGTAAACTAATCGCAGTGTAACATTTTTGCGAACTCGTTTTACTCTACCATCCTCTGTTCGTCTGATGCTCTAGCTTTTCTATTGTCGACAAAGTATTTCCCATTTCTTTAATAATGGCCAAAAGAAAATCTAACTTTTTTGAGGCAGCGTGCAAAATATTTTAACGTCCATTCCTGAGCGGGGGGCGGGCTAAACTAAAACAAAACTAAACTAAATGGGGCCGCCATTTAGTTTTCACGCCCCGAGCCCCCTCGAGGCTTAGTCCGCCACTGGGTGGAGGTTCGTTTCGTATGTTTGGGTTCAATCGGGAGCGCTTCCGAACTATACGATTAGAAACAGCGTCGTAAAAGCCTTTCTAAACGAAATACATTAATTAATGCTAAATTTCTAAAATTTCTGAACGTAGAAGTTTCCTTCATAGTGCTACACAAGAATTGCGAACCAACTTTTTTCTTGATCAATCGATTAAAATAATTTTGAACTAATATTAAAAATAAATAAATTGTTATTTAATGTTTATCGAATAATTTGAATTTCGTGTGGAACATTTTGGTAACAATGAAAGAATTATTTTTAAAAGAAGGTCAACGTGAGCTTGTACAAAAATGGCGGAAAGAATGATGGCGTCTATTTCATGCAACGAGACAGCGACAAATCTTTGTTTATCTCTTTCTTACTCATGTTACTTCTCGTAAACCACTGGGCACGCGTAGTGATCAATATGTCCACGTGATCTGTCGTCAGTCGCGACTCGCGTAATTGCAAATGCAAAATGTACAGGAAAGAAACGTTTGTGTTACAATGAAATCGTAAATATTTTGTTATTTTAAGTTGTAGTGTTGTAGTTTTAAAATGCCTGCGTCTATTGGTGTCAATTTACGTGTAACTGGCCACTGCAGCCAAGGCGGGAGAAAGTATATGGAAGACTTGTTTTCCGTTGCTTATCAACAAACTGAAGACGAGAGGGATTTGGAGTATGCTTTCTTCGGAATATATGATGGCCATGGCGGGAGCGAGGCCGCAGCTTTTGCGAAGGAGCATTTGATGGACTCTATTGTGAAGCAGAGGCAGTTCTGGTCGGACAACGACGAGGATGTACTCAAAGCAATCAGAAATGGTTACATGTTGACCCACTTGAACATGTGGAAAGAGTTAGGTAAACACCAAATTTCACGTTATTAACTAACTTAATTACGATGCATCGTACTAAAACTCTGCTTTGTCTAGGCCCAAGGCGAGTTCTAAGTGACTGTACCAAATATTTAGCTTGACCTTGTTGAAGTTATTCATAATTTTTTCTTGAGTGGTTTGACATTGAGTTTACAGAAGTTTTTCGAATGGTCATTGTCGTTATTGTCCGTGCTATTACTTTGTTAGATAATAGCAAGTAAAACAAATTACCTTTGCAAAGTTTTTTGGAAATCCCACTCACTTTGCCAAGTGAAAGCAGTTTTACCAGTTTGAGTTTTTTTTATTGGCTCAAGTTTCCTCTTACGAAAATGTTATGTATAAAGTCATCATTGCAGCTCTGAAGTCTGAACAACTATAGAACTGCTCAACCTCAAAGAGAGCTTACTGTGAAACCTGAGACTTTTTTGCATAAACTAACTATAACAACAAGATTGTTTTGCATAATTAGTATTGATATTTGGAAATGCTTCTAGAATATTATGTCATTGAATCTAAAGTCTAAAACATGTTTGTTATGATTAAATGTTTCCGTGTTTTGGACGTTTAGTCTTAGAAGTTTGGTAAAAGAGAAACTACGATACTGAAGACAGCTTAATGAAAAACAATGTCTTGCCTTTCAAATTTACTAGTCTCTACCAATTTATGCAACATATCAAACAACTTTCACACTGCAGTGAGTTTGAGAATAAAGAATACATATTTCAGAAATGCCTATGTCCACTTGTCCAGTGGTTGACTGCAATAGATGATGAAAACGGGGTATAAATATTATACAGGGTGGCAGGGACATCGATGTGCAACCTGTTACCATGGATTCAGTACATGATTCTGAAGGCCCAACATTTAAATATTTAGTCAGTTATTAAAAAAAAAAAGCTGTTCCATATGTTTTGACCTTTTACATTTACCACTTTTCTATAAAACAGCAGTTTTATAATTGATGAAGTTGTCTACGCTAGGGGGTCTAGAATCATGTGCTAATTACACAGTTACAGTTTGTGCGTAGTTGTCCCTGCCACCTGATATACTTTCGATATATTTATCCACAGCCCACATAATTTTTGATAGTTGATAAAAAACCAACCACCAATCTCTGATGGAAAAGTGTTAGTGGTAGAAATCTAACTTAGAAAGATGTATTAATGATTCTAATGATTATAATTCTCTAAATATGTACCTGTTATTGTCGCGAATCACATTTTGATCAAGATACAACCTGACACTGTCCTGCAAATTGCAAAAAAACATAAGAATGGAAACCTTTCACATTTTAATTCTAGGGACATTCTTAACTAAAATAGTTTCAATTAGAAGCAGCTATTCTGAATACTCAAACCTAATTAGTACCTAATAAAAATACTTTTCAAAAGTGCCAAGTAGTATCTGTCAGCTTTGTTAAAAACTAGTTGTTTTTACCAGACTGCACGACGCAAAGGAAGCTAATGTTTAGAGACCAAATGCATGGACCGATTTTGATGGTTCTTGTTATTGAAGAAATATGTTTTTAAAAAACATCTTTCTTTATGTTTTTATGTGTTTTAACATAATATATTTTGCATTCAACAATGCCTATTGTTTGAAAATTACATTCTTTTGTTAGGCCTATCAATATACCGGATATGAAATAAAAAATAATTACATAATATTCTTGTTTTATTGCAGAAAAATGGCCAAAAACTGTAACAGGGTTACCAAGCACGGCGGGTACAACCGCAAGCATAGCTTTTATACGCCGTGGAAAAATATATATTGGACATGTTGGGGATTCCGCTATTGTACTTGGTTACCAAAAAGATGGTAAGTGGTTTGAAATTAACATCTACACCATTTTTAAAATTTATGCATTTATGTAAAGATCTGGGAGATTATATTTTCATGTTGCAATTATCATATCTGACTGACTGGCTAAGAGCCTGTCATATTAATATTAAATACCTAAAAATAATCAAAACCAAAAACTAACCTTTATATACATGGATGACAAAAATTAACAGTATGTGATTTTTTTATGGGAACTCTGAGGCGAAAGAACAATGGCCATTTCAGACTAGGAAAAAAAACAGAATTTGTTACCGAGATGAAGTACAGCAGCACATCAAGCTACCCGAATCTGTCAAATTTTCCCAATCAACTTTGAACCTCATGCTTTCGCGATAAAGTTGAAAACCTATTAAAGACATTTGACAGATTGTAGTAGCTTGATGTGCTGGTGTCTCTACATTTTTAATATAATTATTGGATATCATTAATTTATTTTTAAAAACAGAAAATAATATAATCATAAACCCATTCAATGTCAAGCGTAAAAACCTTTTGCTAATCGGGTCAAAATCACCAAGGTGGCAAATTTCAAGATTGGAAGAACTAAAGAATTTTTTAGGGTTCCATATCAAATTGGTAAAAAGGAACCCTTATGTATACTCACTCACTCTGTCTGTCTGTCCGTCTGTCACAGCTGGATATTTCAAGCACTACTTCAATTAGTTGCTATCAATTTTAATGCTATCAATTTGAAATTTAGAATAGTCTTAGATGACATTTGCCCAACTATTTTGCAAATAAGAAAGAAATAAAAATATTTTTTTTTATTGCAACTGGGACTGAATATCATACACACGGCTGGAGTCGTAACATGCATTCTTGACAATACTCGCGTCAACGTTCTGACGTGGCCTACTCAATCGCCAGACCTCAACCCAATTGAGCATGCATGGGATATGCTGCAAAGAAAAGCTTTGCCGAGTATGGATGCCGTGCATACCCCACAACAACTTTTTGACTTGTTAGAAAGAATGTGGGCAGCTTTTCCTCAAAGTTATTTTGATGAACTGTTTTTAAGCATGCCAAATCGCTGTGATTCGTGTCAATGATGGAAACAGATGATTATTTTTTTTATCTTTACAATAAAACTTAAAAGCCCGACTGCGGTAAAAAACTTAAGTTAAAAAAAACTGAAAAGCTAAAAACAAGCCAATTTTATATTAAATAAAAGTTGGAAGCGGGCGCGACCGCGGGACCCATTTGAGCTTGAAAATATAAAAATGGAAGCTTCTAGGTTTTATTTAATTTAAAATGGGCTTGTTTTTAGCTTTTCGGTTTTTTTTAAGTTTTTTACAGCAGTCTGGTTTTTAGTTTTTAGTATTTCCAGCTTTTTAGTTTACAAAATAATGCCATTTTATTATACATGTTTTTTTTATTTTATTGTACGTGTTTTTTACGATTTGTCACTTCGAATCACTTTTAACCATGTAAGTTTAACCCTTCATTTTGGTATCCCACTCGATGGTATTAGAAGAAAAAATTTCGAACTCCACAATATGGCACCCCAAATCCGCCACTTTGCTTTGTTAGGGTTCCGTACCCAAAGGGTCAAAACGGAACCCTATTACTAAGATTTCGCTGGCTGTCCGTCCGTATGTCTTTCTGTCACCAGGCTGTATCTCAAGAACCGCGATAGCTAGACAGTTCACAAATTATGTATTTCTGTTGCTGCTATAACAACAAAAATACTAAAAACAAAATAAAATAAATATTTAAGGGGGCTCCCATACAACAAACGTGTTTTTTTTCGGTGCCTTGTGGTACGGAACCCTTCGTGTGCGAGTCCGACTCGCACTTGGCCAGTTTTTATTTTATTTTAATGTAGCCAGTGACACTCGCGCTACCAAGACAAATCTAAAGACGTATAATTTATCCAAATCCGTTTATTCGTTTAGAAGTTACGAGGGAACAAAGAAACGGACATACATACATACAGGTCAAACACATAACCTCCTTTTAGGCTTCGCCACAGTCGGGTAAAAAAGGCAAATGAAACAACATAAATAGGTATCATCAATATCATCAAGTTACGTTTTATAAGAATTTTCTAGTACGTAGCATCTTAGCAGAGTGACCATTGTTCTTTATAGGTACTCAACCTACTATCACATAATACATTAACATTTTAATTTTATAGGTTGTGAGGAGTGGGCTGCAAAACCATTGACATCAGACCACAAACCAGAATCCACAACAGAAATAGAGCGCATCCAAAGATGTGGTGGCAAGGTAGTCTCGAAGGCTGGCGTACCTCGTGTCGTATGGAACAGACCGCGTCTCGGGCACAAGGGTCCAATTAAGAAGAATACGCCTATGGATGAGATACCGTTCTTAGCAGTAGCAAGGTCTCTTGGTGACCTTTGGAGTTATAATCCACAAAATGATGAGTTTATAGTCAGTCCCGACCCTGATGTTGGTGTTTTGACTATAGACCCGTCTAAATTTCGGTGAGTACTAATTTAGAGCTTAGTCTTTATATTATATGGGTTTATTTATTTATAAACGTTGATTAAAGGGTTTTTTTAACTCTATAAGCATCACATTTAGTGCAAATAAATTAATTTACTGACTTTCATTCAAGTCAGACTATCCGTCTTAATTTGCATTTTCCTGTAACAATCTCGTTTTGTTGCTCAAAATCATTACTGGAGTGAGAAAGGTGCTTGCAAGTATGAATCCAGGAGTAACTCAGGCTTATTTTATTTTGTATTAAATGGAAAGAAATAAAAAAAAAGGCCATTCAATGGAAATATTAGTAATAATTGTTCTATAAATCTGAGTTTTCTCTGGTAAATTACAGGTGTCTGATCTTCGGCACTGATGGCCTGTGGAACATGATCTCGCCAGAGGGCGCCGTCAGTCTAGTTCAGGCCACCGAGCGGCACAATGAAGCCGCCCTCGTCGGAGGGAATGGGAACCAGCCAAGAGACTGGTTGAACCCATCCAAAAGTCTAGTGGATCATGCTCTGGAAAGGTATGTACAAAGGTATTTTGAAAAGACAACTGTCACAGGTATGATTCTTATAGAAATATAGATTTCCCGGCCCCCGACTGTAATATGAGATTAAACTGAACAATAATAGTTACGGTGACCTAACATACAATTTGTTTTTCCATAGATGGTCAAACACTAGAATGAGAGCCGACAACACGTCTGTGGTGACCCTCATGCTGGACCCCCCGGGCCCGCCGCGTGCCACCGTGCTGCGCTCGCGCTCCAGTGCGGCCCGCCCCACGCCCGCCGCGCCGCCCGCGCCCGCGCGCCCCGACGAGCCCGAGCCGCGCCCCGTGCCGCAGAACGGCCTCACCATCATGACGCGCTACTCCGACGGGGAGCGCGCCGCCCCCGCGCCCCCGCCGCCGCCCCCGCCGCCCGACGTGCCCCTGCCGCCCTGCGCCACGCTCGACTCCCGTCTGCCGGCCGTGCCGTCCCACACGGACACCCCGCGCGAAACGTCCGACCCGGACGATGACGCCATTGTCAACTACGGCAACCCCGCCGAATCATACTTTATGGCTCGTCTCCTTAATCGTACCCGCGTTATCAATACACTGTCGGCGGTCCACGAGGAGATCGCCGGCACGCCGGCGCTGCGGGAACCCTCCGAGCCTCGCGAGCCCACGCCCGCGCCCGCCACCGTCGTGCCGGACGTCGAAGTAGAGTCTGACGCGCCCACGGCCAACCGTCCCCCTCTCCCGCCTCGCGCCGCCGCCGGCGAACCGGCCGCGGCTGCTGCAGATCCCACGATCTTACCCGACGATGATGGTGGTATCCAGATCAATGAAGTTTCGTCGAGCTCACCCACAGAGGGCCCACCAAAGCCGCGCGGACGTCGTCCACGCAACGACGCCAAGCGCGACCCCACGGCGGCCGCGCCCGGCCGCGTGCTGCGCTCGCACCACGAGGCCGAGCCGCCGCAGCGCCCGCACACGCGCCAGGCCACGCGCGCCCGCCCGCCCGCCGCCTGCCCCGCGCCAGCTCTCGACCGCGTCGTCATACTGACCCGCCGCGCGCCTCCCGTACCCTCTCCTGCACCCCCGCCTCCGCCAAGGACCGACCGTCTGGCGGCCGGGGACGTGAAACCATCAGGGCGTCGCGTCGCACCCGCACCTGTCGAACTCGTCCCGGTCGACGAAGAGGCGAAACGTAGCGGCACCCGCTCCACGCGCTCTCAGGGCGCTCAGGGAGTGACACCCTTAGCTCAGAAGATAACACGCAGCATCGGGATGTACGCACGCGAGCTCCGCGGCGCGGCGGCGGCGGCGGCGGCTGCGGCAGGTGCCCGGGCGGGAAACTCGGCGCGCGCCCCGGGCCCGGCGCGGCGGACCCTGGCGGCGCGCCGCCCGCCCCCCGACCGCTCGAAGGAGAACCTCGGAGCCGCGCGGGGCCGCGCGCGCGCCCGCGCCGCGCCCGCCGCCTCGCCGCCGCCCTCGCCCCCGCCCGGCCCGACCGAGCCGCGCCCGCGCACGAGACGCACGGATAGCGCGCGCGACGAGCCCGAGGTGCACTCCACCACGGCCGAGCCGCCGCCGCCCTCTGCCTGCGCCGGCGCGCCCGCGCCCGCCCGCCCGCGCGCGCTGCGCTCGCGCAACGACGCCACGGAGCCAGTGCGGGCCGTGCGCGACCAGGGTGCCTGCAAGCGCACGCGCTGTGGCGACGACGGCGGTGGCGGCGCCAGCAAGGCGGCCCGCTTGGCGCCCGAGCGCTGTGCGCGGGCGCTGGGCAAGCGCGCGACGGGCCCGTGGGCGCCTGCGCTGGCGCTGCGCAACCGCCTGCGCCGGCGACTAGCCAAGTAGCGTGGGCGGCCGCCGCGCCCGCGCCTCGGTCCGACGCTAACGTCGGATCCAAAGATGACTGCGTCGTATACGGTTGATTTTCTGTTGTTGTTTTTTTTTTTATTTTTATCGCCGTCTCCGGCATCGCCGCAGACGGCGGCTAGGCAGTAGGTAGTCGAGTTGGGTGACTCTGTCCGTGGACCGCTCGGGGCGGCCCGGGGCCCGCGACGTCGGTCGGGTCCCTACACTTCGGCCGGGCCCCGCGACGTCGTTGGATGCCCGCGGCCGCCGTCGACGTTAAACAATAGTACAAAGGTATATTCTATATTTAACGTGTAAGTTTACCGCGTGGACCAGGAGGATTTTATTAGCCCTAGTAGATATTTATTTTCTCTATATTTATAGCTTCTATCGTAATGCATTTAACCGTAGGCGAAATGTGAATCTGATTTTCATTGTTGTGACGTTGAGTCAGAGGCTACGTAGTAACTTCAGATAGATAGTCTGCCTTAAAAAGCGAGAGTACAACATGTTAACATTTTTATAAATATTTTATAAGATCACCTTTTTTGAACTTCAAGTTTTAGGCAACAAAACTTCTCATCAGAGACTCCTTTGATGTTAAAAGAGTAATATCTGAGCATGTGACACTAACTTTACACTGCATTATTTGTTATATTAGGATGATATCCGTTTTCACAAGATTTTAGACACAAACATTTTGACAAATTGTTAATATACCTTGATAGTATACATATTTATTATATAAAAAATTCTTTATTATATTACCGAATTGGAACTATACCAAGAGTGCTTTCTCGAAATATAACGTTAATTAAGAGTGCTATCTAAATATTATGGAAAATGTACAGATAAATAGTGTACAGTTAACACCAAAATTATTTGTTTAGATTGTGCTAATGTGTATTTTATATAAACTTAGCTAGATATTGGAGAAGTTATTCTTTTGGGAAAAGAATTGTTTTATGTACTTCCTAATTAAGCTTTATTGATTTAGGATGTCATACTGAATGTTTGTTACATGTGCCGAATAGTTAATTGTGACAGCGCTCAAACGAGCGACGGTAACTTTGTTTAAACACGATCTACACGGTTTAAAACGGTGGTTTCAAACCTAAATTTAAAACAGTGGTTTCAAACCTAAGTTTAAAACAGTGTAGACAGTGGTTTGAAAACAATTTCGTATGACCTTTAAACGTCCTTGGTAGAAATGCCTGCGTTGCAAACCAGTGGCAGAAGAAAATGTTGGTTTTAAACCATGTAGCAGGCATCTCGCAACAACAACAACTTCAAGGTCACCTTGATTTGTAGACTGGTTTCAAACCGTGTAGATCGTGTTCAACTCTTTGAACATATCTATTAGCATAAAATAGTTGTACAAGCACACAAAAGTGAAACTCAACATATTCTTCGGTTAAGGATTAGTTGTTGGTGCATGAACCATTGTTAGTTAATTCGTTCATCGATCTCCTCTTAGTTATCCATTTGTTAAATAATATCTTAACTATCCACCTCCACTTTAAATTTAACTATCGAAATAATGTGATTATGAGACCATTGATTTATTTAAAACCAAAAAGGTTTTGCATGAATGCAACTTTGTTGACACTGTAAAATATTATGAAAATATTTTTTTGAACAGCAACATAAGATGATTTGAATAGATGTACCTAAGAATGGACTGAAGATGTAATGTTAGGTTAATGAGTCCAAGTTATGTACATATTAATATAATAAATGAAAAAGTAATAGTGCCTCATTTGTTACCGATTTAACAAATACATAGGTAAAAGTGTTCTTTCATATATTGAGATATGTATTTTTATTGAAAATAAAATTTATGCATTGTAATTTAGCTGTAAAAGAGGATTTAATATAATTTGTTAAGCTAATTGTGTAAAGATTTTTATGATTGGCAGTCTGTCGCTTATATTGTGAAATCAAGGAAATTGTAGAGTTTAGTTATTGATTTTTGTTTGAAGAGCTGTAAGAGACAGAATGTCAAATTGAGAAAAAAATTGGTAACAATTTTGTAACATGGAGGGTCTAAATGCCTAGGAGTAAGGGCCGTAACCTGACCACTGGGGTTATGGCAATCGTTAACGATATAGATTGAGATGCTAAAAACAAATTTTATTACTATACATAATTGAAAGTAAAAGGATTATTGTAGATTTTATTTTTTGATTTAAATAAAGTTTGTATGAAATAGATGATCGCATTTTTACTCTTTTATGCCCCACGCATATGATGTTAAAGGTTAACAAACTTACCTAAGTGTGTCCATAATTACACTGCAGTTTACACGGGCTTGAGAATTTGTCACAATGGCTTTTACATTAATATCGTCAACTAGCTGTGCCCCGCGGTTTCACCCGCGTAAATGTCGATCCCGTTGGAATATCGGGATAAAAAGTAGCCTTTAAGTTAATCCAGGGTGTCAGCTACCTCCATACCCAATTTTAGCAAAATTGGTCCAGCCGTTTGAGCGTGAAGAAGTAACAAACATATAAACACACACTCACAAACTTTCGCCTTTATAATATTAGTGTGACTAAGGAGCATCATATTAAAAAAAAAATAATTATGGGAGGTGACGTGATTATCAAAATTTAACTTGACTAGAAAACTAGTTTCCACGAACTAACTGCAAAGAGATGCTGCGTTCCTAACCTATTGACGGACCCAGGCGGATTGATACGACAAATATTTTC
Source organism: Oligia latruncula (assembly GCA_948474745.1). NCBI lineage: Eukaryota > Metazoa > Arthropoda > Insecta > Lepidoptera > Noctuidae > Oligia > Oligia latruncula. Next base: position 10,297,749 of record OX419703.1, on the reverse strand, counting down.
GAGCCCGGGGCGCCGAAAACTGAACAATGAAGATAGGTTCTCAGTCGTATACCTAATTACGACGGACACGGCAATTGATATTATAGGTACCAAACGGATAAAAGATCACTACATGAATAATTATGTTTGTAAAGTTTGTTTGAAATAGTTGGATACGAAAATTTATAGGACTTATAGCCTTATTAGGTATTCATGTTTTTCAATGGCTAGCACATTTAAGAGTACCTAATACCTGGTGAAATTTGTAAATCTTGAGGATGCTGCGACGAAGTGTAGGTAACTAAAACCAGTTATGGTTCTCTATGGTCAATCAATCAACTCGTCCTATCGCAGTTCACTGCTGGACATATGCCTCTCCCAGACTGCGCCACAACACCCTGTCCTCCGCCTTCCGCATCCAGTCTGCCCCAGCCACCGTCTTTAGGTCATCCGTCCATCTAGCTGGGGCCTGGGGGGCATCCCACACTACACTTGCTTGGTTCTTCTACGGTGTTACCGAGAAATTTATAAGGCCCCAAAAAATGCCATTTATTAACCAACTTCAAAAAAGGAGGGTTCTGTATTCAACCCGTATGTTTGTATGTCCGCGATGTTATCACTTAATTTGCACACAAACTGATGTTTGACTGGCTCGTTGGTCTTATGGTCTAGTGGTCGCAAGCGCTACTGCTGAGCATGAGGTCCTGGGTTCGATTCTTGGGTCGGTTGCATGGGGCATAAACATAATTGGCGAAATGTGGGTGTACACTACACCTCTCTCTCTATAGGTACAACTCTACCTAACCCTATTTTTTTAAATGTTCAATTAAATCTAATTAAACTGTAATGATCCTGTCGAAAAGAGAGACATCCAATTCCTACAACTGCACTTTTTTTGTAATGGTTGCGAGGTTGCGATCAATTAAAATATTTTTTGACGAAGTTTTAAACTGAAATCATGTTCCCTACCTAGGTACCTAGAACCGCACGTGGATTCCTGGGAAATACCTACTCCTTTATAAACACGTCAAATTGCAGTAAATTGTCCTCTACAACTACAACATTCTGAACCGGCAAACATAAATCATAATATTCCACAATAATGATAGCTACGCGTTCAAAATAACTGTTTCATACTCATACCCCAGGTAGTTTTTACGCGGTGGCCGATGAATGCGGAAGCTATCGGTCCAGAATGCATCGTCCCCTAACATGAATGGCCACCAACCCGCCCTATTTTTATTCACACCACTGTCTGTCGGCGCGCGGGAGCTCACCCTACTATTTCAACTCGGCTAGGTTATAGTTTGGGCGCGCTATAGCGTCCTGCCGTACTCCCTACTCGCCGGTCGTCGTCAGTTACGCGAGGAACGTAATAAGTGTCGCATCTGTTTATTTACCGCAATCCGGTTAAAATGTGACTTTTCGTTATAAATTGGTGAAATAACATTGATTTAGTATTATTTAAAAGTGGCGTTAACGTTGACAATTTAGTAAGTGCGTTTCCGGCGTGTAAAAACGCAGTATTGACGTGAAAAAACGCGGGAATTTAGCCTATAGGCAGTGCAGTGCAGCAGTGCGTTTAGTTTATCGATCGTGTTTGTTTGTTGTGTTTGCTACTGCATTGGTGCATTCGAAATAAACTTAAATGTAGTTGTTTACCTCTCTCTCTCGGCTTTCTCGTATTTTATTTTGTAAGTACGTAGAACCGCTGCTATTATTAGCACTAGGGTTAATAGTTATCGATCGGAGATGACATTATAAACGACTCGGCGGAATCAGGGTTATTTCATTCAGGGTTGACAAAATACACATGTCGCCGGTTTTTGAAATTTTGATCACGTTCACAACCGGATCCGAATAAATAAACATTGATTAGTATAAAAAAATAGCGAACTCGCATTCCTTATGTTACCTAACACGCTCTACTAGTTTTTTATCCCTACATGGACATTTTGGCAATACATACGTTATTTGCTGTTTGTGGCCGTTAGCGAATGGTTTTTGCCGCAGCGCAGTAGTTAGAGTATTAACGATATTCGTTAGCAGATAATGATCTCTTGAATAATAAAATAAGGCAAAGTGTTACTTACTCCATAAATCGAATAAATTAAGACCTTGGAAGCAGTCGTAACGTTTTTGGTGATTATTTGAACTTTTAGGACAACTAATTAGTCTGCTAGACTCATTGACATATTATTATATATTACTAGCTTATGAAATCATTGGCTAGACTAGACGATTGGTACCTACACATCTTGTGTTAATAAGAGGTTTGGGAACATGCCCATTGCCAAAAAGCATGGATTAATCTTTTACGGTAGGTAGGTACCTACTTACCTAAGATGTCTAAGTTCCAAAATTCTCACATCGGGTAACACAAAATATATAAAAACTGACCAAGTGCGAGTCGGACTCGCATACGAAGGGTACCGTAACACAAGGCAAAAACGCCGAAATAAAAACACGTTTGCTGTATGGGAGCCCCCCCTTAAATATTAATTTTATTTTGTTTTTAGTATTTGTTGTTAAAGCGGCAACAGAAATACATCATCTGTCAAATTTTCAACTGTCTAACTATCACGGTTCATGAGGTACAGCCTGGTGGTGACAGACGGACAGCAGAGTCTGAGTAATAGGGTCCCGTTTTACCTTTTGCGTACGGAATCCTAAAAATCGACCTAACCTAAGTTCATTCGTTTTTGAAAAAAAACAGATACCTACGTAAAATGTTGCAACTATACCGAAGGACCAGAATCAACATACTAAAAGATAATACACTACAAACAGGCTATCACCATGACGACTTTGTATCCTAGTTAACAATACGGCTTACCGTTTACCTACAGATTCTTGTAAGATCTGTCAGACAATGCACCCATCATGTTTCTTCACGGTCCAGCTCGCATGACGCAATGAAACCTTACACTGGCGGAGAATCGTGCACAAAAGACCCGACCTAGCACAGGCTAGTACCTAGGTTTGTACTAACCGGTACTTACCTAAATTTGTAAAAAAATTACCGTAAAAAAAAATTGGGTGCAGTGAGATTGAATTTAGCTGTCATTCCACCCGCATTGTAATTGCGTAACACCCTTTCAGTCAATCTGAATCATTTTTAGGGTTCCGTACCCGAAGGGCAAAAACGGGACCCTATTACTAACTTCGCTGTCTGTCCGTCCGTCTGTCTGTCTGTCACCAGGCTGTATCTCAAGAACCGCGATAGCTAGACAGTTGAAATTTTCACAAGTTATGTATTTCTGTCTGTTGCCGCTATAACAACAAATACTAAAAACAATATAAAATTAATATTTATTATCAAACGTGTTTTTTTTTCGGCGTTTTTGGCTTGTGGTACGGAACCCTTCGTGTGCGAGTCCGACTCGCACTTGGCCAGTCTTTTTAGGATATTGCTAATCTATTGTTTCATGTTCGAAAAATTCGTCTGCGCAACAACGCAATGAATGTTGTTGAACTGTCGAAATGAAAGCCATTTGCTCCGTAACGTACAATAACTGTTACGCAATTACCCCGCTAATGCTAGGGATTGACACTATTGACAGTTCACTTCAAGCTCATTTCACCGTTTGAAGTGGCCTGTCAACAGTATCAATCCCTAGCATCCAGGTGGAATGACTCAATTCAAGCTCAGCGGTGCTATTCTGTAAAAATCTCACCGTGAAAACTTAGGTGAAGTGAGCGTGGAGTGAGCTGTCAATAGTGTCAATTCCTAGCAAAAACAAACTCACTTCACCTAAGTTTTCACGGTGAGATTTTTACAGAATCGACCGGCTGGTCACCTAAGTTTTCACGGTGAGGTTTTAACAGAATTGACATACCGGTCGGTCTAGAAAATTTAAGTCTTCATTCATTTGCGTCCGCTTTAATTAATAGAGTTTGATAAGTATAATTAGGTCAAGTTAATTAATTAATCGATATGTTTTGTAAACAGTGTTTCATTGATAGTGTTAATTTAATTAGCAATAGCGTGTCTAGGTTAGCGTTGACATGGTACCTATGGAAACGTCGACGTCATCTAGTTTTTAAATACCTACAATTGACATGTAAAAGTGTTTGGAAAAACGTATTAATTTATCATTATGGATTTGCACGATTCATTCTAAATATGATGATTGAAACAGCACCCTAATTGCGTAGGTAACACATTTTCAATCAGAATCTGAATCATTTTGAAGCAAATTGCTAATCCATTGCTTCTTATGTTCGAAAAATGTGTCTGCTCAACACATAAATGACTCAATGAATATTGTTGAACTGTCAAAATGAAACTGATTCCGATTGATAATGTGTTACGCAATTGCCCTGCAGGAGGACAATATCACCCGCCTACTATTGCCCCACTGCAGGGCAAAGATCTCCTACAGAGAAAGCACGAGCATTAATCACCACGCTTGCTCAAGACGAGGTGGTGATTTCAGACTTATTAACTACTAGCACGGTTTCACCGGCATAAGGCTCAACACACACCAAAAGAGCGTCGAAGCGCGGCGAAGCGGATCGCAGTTTCGAATTTTAACTTTATTTTCATTACTATAATACTTATTATCGCATGAGAAATCGAACGAGTCGCGCGGATGCCAGCGGCGCCGCTGGAATTCCAGCGAATTAGCCGTGCGACTGCGCGAGAAGGCGCGGGAAGTCCCGAGAATGGTCGAGCAGTCGCGAGCGGCCGATGGCAATATCCCGCCCCTCGCGCCCGCTCCCCGCGCGCGTCTGTTGCGCGCGAGCATTCGCATTCATTCCTTGCAGTGCAACGAATACAAAAGTGATGGAAATGGATGAAGAAAAGTTTATTTATTTGGCGGAAATGTACGACTGCCTATACAATATCAAATCAAGGCATTACAGCGATAAACACATGAAAGAAGAAGAGAAGGCGCGCGGATTCCCGCGACTTCTCGAGCATTCCAGCGACTTCTCGGGCAGTCGCTGGAATCCGCGCGCCTTCTCTACAGTCTACAGGGCGCTTCGCCGCTCTTTTGGTGTGAGTTGAGCCTAAGTGTCGATCCCGTGGAAATATCGGGATAAACAGTATCCTAATCTGTTGTATAAAGCTATTGTAAAGTTTCATCATAATCCGTTTAGTAGTTTTTGCGTAAAAGAGTAACAAACATTCATCCAGCCATCCTCACAAACTTTCGCGTTTATAATATTAGTAGGATAGGATGAGTCCACAGTCCACGTTTCCTCGCGATGTTTTCATTCACCGATGTCAGTAATGGTCAAGATAACCTCAGAAAGTACCCGCCAGCTCATCAAGCTACTACAATCTGTCAAATTTCTTTAATAGATCTTCAACTTTATTGCTAAAGCATAAGGTTCAACGGTAATAAGTCTGCTCGCCTAGTACCATGGTTCACAAAATGTTAATTTGGTCTGTGTGTTATTTTTGTAATAACAAGCTCCTCTAGCGTTGAGTGTACCTATAGGTACATTTACGTATTTAGAACGGCTGTAACGCGACTTATCCGAGAAAAATACACCTAACCCAATCTAAATACCTATATAAAATTCAAAATCCTGACTGCCTGACTGATAATTATCAACGCACAGCCTAAACCGCTGGTCCTAAGAGACATGAAATTTGGAGGGTGTGTTCTTTGTGAAGAGTAGGTATCCAATAAGAAAGGGTTTTTCGAAATTCCACCCCTAAGAGAGTGAAATTTCACGCGAACGAAGTCGCGGGCATAAGCTAGTTTAATAAATAATGGCCCATGAGAGCGCTGAAAGATGAAATTTCCCTAAACAAACGGGTTCACCTGATTCTATGCCATAATGTTGATGTTGGTCTATGTAGCATTATCAACTGTAACACAAATAAGTGAAAAATCATAAAAACTTCTGTCCTCCGCATTCTTTTTGTAGTAAAATGGACAAAACGATTTGGAAAAACAGGGTAAAAACTGCTAAATCCGTTAACCGCAACGAGATAGGTAGGTAATAAAAAACTATCGTCATAAGCGGTTGGTCAGCACGATCCGTTTATTATACGATTGTAATAAAATAAAACTGTGACCTAGTTACCGCATCGTACTTCGTTGGAGCCCCTTTGACTATTTCCTGCAAGACATAATATTGTATTTATTTCTGTAAATTGGTAAAAAAAAAAACACTTACTTACCTACACGTATTATTTTTTTTAAGCTATAGGTGATTTCGGTGTTTCCTAACCAACCGACTGCTTTGAGAAGAAAGGTCGAAAGAAACTCAGAGGTCACAGTCTACATCTTGTTCTGTCAAGTTTGTATACAACCCACCAGCGAAAAATATACCAAATTTTTTATGGGCTTTTCCAATGTACCTAGTTCAAATCAGTCGTGGAACCCGAAACTGAGATTGCATAATCAGACTATATTGTTCCCACTGCTGGGACACAGGCCTCTCTTCGAGAGGGAGTGGGCTGTAAACTGTAGGTAATCTACCCAGTGCGGGTTGGTAGATGTCACATGTCTATGAATTTTCGGTTAGGACATTTCGAACAAATCAGCTGTTCCCTACATTTATGTTCGTATAACTCGTCAAAATGTAGGGAACAGCTGATTTTTTTTTCGCGATTTCAGGTTTGGTCCCATAGTAAAAGTTGTTCATAATGATGAGAACAATGACCTCTTAAGAGGTTGCTGGTGTTTTACAAATAACCCTGTATAAGTCAATCAATGGCCGCGAATATGAAATGTAGCACAATTTCCATATCTATTTGCCTAAACTTTGGAAGCCATTCAATTTGGTGGCAGCTGTAGCTAACATGTTCATTATCTATCTGTTCTAAATAGTAATAATTAATCTCCTTTGTTATTTAGTCACAAATCCTTGGGCTAATTACATAGTGTTTGTTAATTTGCATCTGAATTTTAGAGCGGTGTTAAACGTCTCCAAAATTGAGTATTGGCGCCGATTCTGTTGTTCACAAACTAAACTAAATTTAAGTTCATGCATCTTTTTCTTTCTATTTCATTAAGAAAAGGACAGAAGATCAATATTAGTTTAGTCCTGTCAAATTAAGATACTCCATAGACAATTTAGACGAGATTAAAAAGTTGACTACTAAAAATACGTCAATTTACGTCAGGCGCTGACTAATTTGACAGGACTAAACTAATATTTATCTTCTGTCCTTTTCTTAATGAAATAGAAAGAAAAAGATGCCTGAACTTAAATTTAGTTTAGTTTGTGAAAAACAGAATCGGCGCCATTGTGTCCTAAATTCTGATTCCTCTTATAACTTTGCAAAAAGTTGCAGTGGAGCAGAGGATGTTTGTCTCGTTCGAGAATTTGAATGCTTAGCTATTTTATACAGGGTCTAACAGAGTCAAACTAAATTAGCTAGCGAAACTCCGTTGTTTTTTTTTTATAAACTTCTCTGACGATGACGTGATGGATATCTAAACACGATAAACAAATAAAACATATTTTCTCAACTTATAGTAACTACTCTACCAGCGGTCGTTGACTTTCTTTTATCATGTTTTGATATCATCACGTCCGCGGAGTTTCGCTAGCCAATTTAATTGACCCTAACCTATAAATGGAAAGATAGGAGGAAGCTAAGAGAACAGATAACTTTGAATTTATCATTTAGATTATTTTTCTTTATTGTATCTATAGATAACTAACTATTTACACTAGGTACTAAATTAAATGACTATCTAATTAAACAAATATATACCAGGTGACCTACGGAATTGCGGTGTAACCAAACAGAGTCAGCAAACTATTGGTGCATTCCCCAAATAATGTCAACAAAGAGCAACAAATGAATTGGACACGAATTCAGATTACGCAACAGTCCCAGAAAAACACGCTCAATACTCAATGGGTAACTGTGTTCAAGCTTCCGGTTTTCACAGTCTACTGAACCGGAATTGTCAACGTCATTGGCGAATATTGGAACTGCTATCAAGATTTTAAATCGCTAGATTTGCCCGATTTGCCCTCACCGCTGCACCGTACGAAAAAGTGTCCACACTGAGAGGAGTGAGCTCACACAAATGCAGTCGTATCTTATAAGCAGTTTGAACGGCTAACTAAACTGCAAACTTCATCGCGAAAGTAAACTTCTTCCAAGCACTTTTTGTTTTCGTCCGATACACCAGTGACTTACCTGATTTCTTTCGGCGACGCTCATTACAGTATGGCAACCATAATTTTACTGGAAAGTGGACTTTAGATGCCGTGGGGGAAAGCTTGCGAGTGCTAGATGTATGGCCCGGGCTTGTGGGGTGACGATGTTCGCTGTTCTTGTGGTGAATGGTTGGTGTGGCCAGGATTATATTATGGAAAGGGATTTTGTATCGGGTTTTGAATTCGGACTGTCGTAATTTGTAATTTTTGATGCAAAGAGTAGGTAGGTAGGTAGCTTCAGGGTGTTCATCTACATTCTTGGGTTAGCTATTACACTTTGGAGGTTTTAAGTGACATTAGGGGTTCCTAACTTTGTGTGTCGCACAGAATAAGAGCATGTTTTTTTAAATTTTTCCAAAGGACATAGATTTTTATAAATCTTAGTTCTTTCCAATGGCGGTGTTTGGGAAAAAGTATTGGTACATTATAGACTTTTATATGAGCCTTGAACTCTAAAGTAATGGCAATAGGCTCGCCCTAAATTACATGGGACTTAAACTTGACTGGCAAAATGTGGATGTGGTGTGTGTGTGGTGTAGATATCCTTTGCCTTCGGGGAACGGGCGTGAATCCACCAATGTTCGCATTGAGGCATTTTTGTATTTTATCTATAGGCATATAAAACACATCACATAACCTTAGTTATTAAGTATCCTCTATCCTCTATTTACCATATAGTGTGGGCACACTATAAATAGAAAACATGGCAGTTTACCTGCCACGGTGTTTAGTGCAGCTAGCGATTCAAAGATGGATACACCATAGTGAATACAACTCACTTCTCTTTCTCTATGTATGTACATATAATTGCAATTACCTACACGTACGTAATTAAATGAAAGTGTTCTTATGTATAAAGTACTTTTACAATTTTAATTATTGTGCTTGCTTAGACAGTTCGAATTTTGTTCTTACCTTGTGCTAACGGTTGGATGAATTAAAAAAAAAACCAAAAAGCGCGGCAAAATTGACAGGACGTTGGTTTTTTCGGATACCGGTTGCTGTGGCAAAGTTCGTGTTACTATTCTGCCTATTACCACAGTATAAACTGTGCTATTACTTTGTAAAAATAAGTATTATTTTTAAACTAATTTTTTTTTTATAAATCTTTTAACTCCACAGGATTTTTACTGACTTCATATTTAATAACAGTTTTAACTGAAATATACTTTTAGTGAGTGCAAGTGACTGTCCCAAATATTTCTCTGTGATAAATAAGTCAGTGATAAACGAGTGTGTTGACTGTAAACATTTATTTAGTTCCAGCCAAAGGAATTTGATAACTATGGGTAAGTTTATTTTTGTTGTTATTATAAGAAATCTTTTCCCATCTGGAGTTTAGTCGGAATTACAATTTTTTATTGGGTTTATAAAACCGCAAGATTTCAGAAATGCAAGTGGTTACTTTCGCATTTTGTTAGGTAGGTCTCGTAGTACTTAAAAATCAAACACAATTTCAGGATACTCCTATCTCTAGGTGGGGAATCTATGATTATTTTGGCTTTAACCAAGTTAATTTAATTTTTTGCTTTCATTTCCCTTCGGAACTCGATTGCAAAGCGGAAATGCAATGAAGCGATAAGAAACGGCGCCAAAATAAACAACAACAGACGATAGGGAAACAGTCAAAGAAAGTTACGGGTTGATTTCTTGAGTATCTATCCACTGTTTGCGGACTAACAGACTGTTTTGCGCATTATGGTAAGATTTCGGCAAGTGTACTTCACTCAGTTCGCATAAAATCAGACACCACAGCAAAGTGGATATGAAAAATCTAAAATCAAAAGTCATTTGTGCAAACTAGGCTTAGAATTAGCACTTCTTTAACGTCAAAACTATATCAGACAGTTCCCATAAACGCCCATCCTCACTGACCTCTATCATGTATAATCATGGACGTAATAATATAATCTATTATAGCTAATAATATAAGTCCATGCGTGTATAATACAGGTCAGTGCCCACCCTTCACCATGATGCTTTACAGCTTAAAACAGTTCTACTTCTCTCTGACTGACTCCGCGATAAAAGTATTCAGGGCCTAATAAGTCTAGCAAGTTTTTCTATTCATCATGCAAAGTCGTATGCATACCATAATATGTCCCTTGTCTACTGTAGCCGTAACTTCACTAGCTTTAATAAAAAATGTATTAGGGACATCGCGAGTTCGCGACAATAGTAAACGAATTATAAATTCCGCAAAATCATACTGGCTTAGGGTGAGGAAATTACCATTTCGGTGAAAACCGGGTTTCCCACCTAGGGGAAAAGGTTATTGACGTTTTCGTAGGGAAGTGAGTAAGACTTGCGTTTTCCTGACTAAGTGGCGCGCCCCTAATGTCTACTTGTGTTCCATTTATCTTGCGCTTTTGTTTTGTTTGCTCAGTTTTTGCGAATCCAGGACAAAAACGGTTCAATCAAAAAGTCCATGGGAACACGCCTTAATGTTTATTTTTATTACGACCTCACTTCAGTAGTAAAACAAGAATCAGTGGCATAATGCCTATGCTTCAAGGACGTGCAGTTGACTCATGTGGATTGTCTGCAATCACAATTCACAGTTGTGCCGTATGCTACAGTAGGGGCGGTATTCTGATGCGTAGCTTCGGTGTAGATAGATTTTGTATCGATAATATAATTGTATACTTTCTTGTACAATTACATCAAACTGACTAGCTTTTTCCCAACTATGTTGGGGTCGGCTTCCAATCTAACCAAATATAGCTGAATACCAATATTTTACATGGAGCGACTGCCTATCTGACCTCTACACCCCAGTTACTGGTTGGGGGTGGTATGGAGGCCTTTTTTCGGAAATGTACCAGTTTGATGGCAGTATCAGGTTGAAATTGTCCATAGAAACCATTTAGTATCTGAGAACCTACGGCGCATGAACCTACGACGTGCCATTTCCGAGTTAGGAGCCTTCGATTTTTTTATAAACTCTCTATTTTTTGTGTTTTTTTTACATAACATGATACCTGTTGGTAAGACTGGTTGTCAGACTTTAAGGCTTCTGACTACCCGTAACGACTGTCAATCAAAATCTAATTATCTACGAATGACAGCCAGGAGCAACGTCTTAATAACGTGCTTTCCGAGGCATGGACGACCTGCCTCGGAAAGCACGTCGATATGTAATGGATGTTCACCTATCCACGAACCCACCGCGGTTAACGTAGACCTTCGACCGACCCGTGCAGCTATTATTATTTAACCACGAGCCCCTCTTGGCCGTCTTGTATAATTCGATACAAAATCTACATCGTCGCCGTTTGTTTGGATAGTTTTCTGAAGTGTAGGTACTCAAGTGATATTGGATTATCTGATTACTTTGGATGCGTACTTCATTTGGGCGAATACACCGTTGACTGAACATAATTATTATACAGGTTGACTTATCTGAGTTCCTTCCTGCCTTATTCAAGACGTACATTTGCATGAACTTGCTCACCGAACGCTATTGCAAACTTTAATATGTCATGTCTTGAATGTCTTCCAGTCTTCTTTCTTCCAAATTCTAACACTATTAAATGTGCTACTAACTACTAACTATTAAATCTTTAAAAATCACCGACACATGCTGAGTTGATAACCTATAACCAGAAAAATCTTCAAAGAACCTCTTTTGCTACAAATTGGACCCCACGACACGACTCAGGGAATCCTAGTGTGGGGTCCAGGGAATTTGTAAAAATCTAGATCCTAAAACTCCTTTAAAATCTATTACTAGTTTTTTTTTTAATATTGTACCTTGTTTTTCTGAATTGAATACAGTTTTTAATTATTTTATTTATTATTCACTATAAATGTCCTTCTTCCCGGTTCCATGTTTCTAGGGCACGACGCAAAAGGTCCATCAGTTCATCATTCTTTTCAATCACATCATCCTGCACCGTCCATCTCGTCATCTTTCATTTCGTACAAAGCATAATACACTTTATAATGTATATCAAATCACAATCTACAGAATACACCAGCTGACTGGTACGAAGCCCACGTGCCTCGCTGACCCGAATGCTCCGCCGACGCACCGCCTCACACCTTTCCGACATTCCCCGCCGAACCCTGCGACTAGCAACTTTATCGTTTGCGTACTTTGCTACTGTGAATTGTATTCCGAATAACGGATCTAGAGAATATAGGATTTTTTTATTTGGGAATATAAGGCATGCTAAAATAGACTTGTTTTTCAACTGAAATGTGACGACTTGGTCCCGAGGTGGCAAGAGGCAAGAGTCGGTGTAATAAGAATCAACTGTAACAAATGAACACCATTTGTTTGGAGAGGTGTGAAGCTTAAGACATTCGTTAGACGATACCGATTATTGACTTGGCATCCGGATAGATAGTTAAAATTAAGTCTGGACGGTGGTGGCCCAAGGTTGCTCCCCTGGGGTACACCGTTTCTATTTCTATTACTTTTTACGTTGGTATCTAAAAAGTCGGACACGTGTGATTATTGGTATAGGCCGCAGCCGTAAAATAAGTTTTGACTTTACGTCGAAGTCTATAAGTCCCATTTTCCTTAGCAAGGTTGCACAACACTCATAAAAAAGGTTTACTAAGATCTATTGCTAATGCACCTATTTACTAATCGTGACTTCATTCTATATTCATTCATACACATGAGCATAATGTCATCGCATTGTAAAGTTATCATAGCAAATGCATTTTTTTGCACATAAACCACCCACAAGTCTATGTGTATAAATCATGGACGTAATATATAGAAGTAACGGTATAAATCAATTTGTATTTTTTTTAATGTACAGATAATAATAAAAATAATAAATATCCTATGCTTTTATTTATGTCTTCGATCTCTATTCTCCTTCTTTTGATCGTCTGTATTTGTATGTCTTCTTAGAAGTGTAGAAAATATGGGAAACCCAATAGTTTTGCTACCTTGAATTAAATTATAGGGTGGTCTATTGAGTTCTCTGTTACCTAAGAAAAGGTAACATTTGGTTTTTAAGCATTTGTTTCAACATACGGTATTTATTACTTTGCCTTTTTGTAACTCTACCAAAATTATTTGTCTTGTCAATAGTCATTTGTTATTAAATATTGAAATAATCTGAATTTATGTGGCTGATGATACCCATTAGAGGAGAGTAAGTCACCACGTATTAGCACAAATATATGGAAACTTCGTGGGTTTGAACTTTTTGTATTCAGCGGGTCGATGAATGAATTGTCTTGTATGTCTATTTATACCTTTATGATTTATACATAACTTTATAATAGCTTTCGGCTATATTTAGAATATAGTGACATCGCTTATGGCCAATAAAATGGCCGAAGCGGTTCATTTTGATGTTGTTCCTTCAAACATACTTTGAAACTTTATGATCAACATCTTGTACATGATAGGTCTATATTCCTGTAGGCCTAACAGTGCAAGAAATTGGGAAAGAGTCTGTTTTGCAGCATAAACCTGTAATCACAGCCTTGTATGTATCTTTGTGGTGTTCTATATCCTTTTGACTTTTGAGGTACTTAAGTCAACATCATTTTGTGTCTTAATATTATTGATATCTATTATTAAGCATTTCCTAGAATATCACACTAAGTCATGGATGTAGGTACCTACTAAAGTCTGCTGGGTAATTGCTTATTACACTGACAGAAGCAATGGCTTTCATTTTGACATTTTAACAACATTCATTGCGTTATTTACGTTCTTCTGCAGACAAATTTTTTATACATATGAAGCAATGGCTTAGCAGTAACCTTCAAAATGACGCAGATTGTGATTGATTGATATTGGTGCTGTTTGCAGTCTCGTAATTAAAACAATATGTACCTACTATACGTAAACATCATCATTATCCCATGTCCTACTTATAAAACAGAAAACGGCTAATATACCACCATACAATTCGTCATTGTATGCTAAGTTTTATTCCTTTGGTTCATTTGTCAAGTTTTTGCTTACTAAATACTCCTTCACTAATATGTTATTAACAACTGGTTGCCCTTGAACTTGTTTTATAACGATAGTGTTATTTAGCTGTCACTGGACAGTAGGGTCTCCATGAGGTACTATATCCATACTAATAATATTAAACTCTGTATAATTTAAACTACAGTGTTTGTTTGAACGCGTTAATCTCTGGAACTACCCCTCTTCCTTCTCTGGACTTGAAAAAATATTTTTGCATTTGATAACCCAATTCTTAAGAAAGGCTAACATCAGGCTAGGACCCTTAGGAGCCGAGAAAAATCATCAGAAAGAACACTACCGAGAAAACGATGTAGATAATAGCGATGCGATGCGACGGGATGGGTCAGGGAACAAGTAAATTCAAGCGGACGAAGTCGAAAGCTCGTTGGCCACTCGATCTATTTGTGAACCACACCAACTTACATAAATAACGTTTCAGTGACGTCATTCGATAGTAAATTGTGGACGCTATGTGGCGATCACCGCAGTCTTAGGAACCCCTAGCGTAAGCATTGCTGTCAACAATGCTGCGTAGTTGTCTAGAACTAGTATTCACTAGACTAGAGACTTGTAGACTTCCAAGTTATAGTTATCGTTAACCCCAAACACAGGCTGTTCGGTCGTTTTGAAGTATTGAACGTGCGAAAACGCACGATTATTAAAATCGTGCATTTACGGTGCATATCGGCAAGGAACTTCCTTTCCCTTCGGGGAATTCGGGCGTGATATTATGTTATGCTATCTGCAAGGAATTATACATATTCCCTAATTTCCTGCGGTCGTCGTGGGTAGACAGTACTTGTCAGTACTGTAAGCGATGATAGATATACTGACAGATAAGCGATGACAACCACATCCTCCTAGATGCTGATAGCAAACTTTTATTCAATTTGACTAGTTGGTTGTTTTGATAGCTTCTATCTGTTTTAAAGCTGTCTATTCTGTAAAAATCTCACCGTGAAAACCTAGATGAAGTTACCTTGAAGTGAGCTGTCATTCCACCTGATGCTTGGGGATTGATACTATTGACAGTTCACTTCAAGCTCACTTAAATTCACCCAAGTTTTCACGGTGAGACGTTTACAGAATAAACCGGCTAGTCATAAAAGTCCTGTCCCACAGTGACACAGGACACAACAAGAGATTCATGTTGTGATCACGAAAGGTGACTCTCACTGTCACTTTTCGTGATCACAACATGAATCTCTTAATGTAGGTAATTACAAACATTTCGTGATAATCTTCAAACATTTACCTTTATCTTGCGTTAAATTCATATAAAGAAGTGAATAAAAAAACAAATGACTTAATACTTTCCAATTACTGAACGCATGGTAAACACCACGCTAATCTTCCCACGCGGTATAGATTACTCTGTACGGCGTTATTATTCTGCTAATGTTATGATTAATTGATTCGCTCAATCATTACGATGTTTGCTCAAGCCACACATCTACATTCAAAACTTAACTTTACCCAACCAACATTAAAGTACAATTTTCAATAAACGCAGTCAAATCAGGTGTAAGTAAGTGTGGCGTTACATGAGCCGATTTACTGCACGCTTTAATTTTTACGATTTAACTGTTCTGTGTATTATCATGACGTGTAAGCGTGTATGTAAATTGTTAATATTCTGGACTACGGTTTTTGCAGCGTAACTGTGCGTTTGCACGACATAGTCCGTCTGCTAAGCCACGTAGTCTTGGATAGCGGATCTTTACTGTTGCTGGCAAGTTGGCAGCATATCTGCTGGTTAGTTCACTTAGATGTGCTCCAGTGAATGGTAAAATCTGGTGTCTATTATACGGCACTGGTTATGTAGCTGCAATTATTTACAGCTGCGTTCGTTGTCTGTTATTAAGATAGTATGAAAGTAAAGAAGGAACACAACATCAGTGGTCTGCGCTCGTGTTTTCTACTGAACTACTGTTTCATATTATAATTAAATCATCATCATCTTCCTGCACCCTAATTGCGTAATATCAATCACAATCTGAGTCATTTTGAAGGATATTGGCTTCACATCTAACCACTCTACTAAAGAACCTGGAACGCAAGCAATACCTACTTCTATAGACAAAATTACAAAAATATAATTATTTCCCTACTTAAAGTAGGTAATTACTATTTTCGAGTTTATCTTCCTACTTACCTCCGCTTCATTAGTTTAAACGTTACCTAAACTAACCTTTCGCCATTTTGTTAACGCAAGTCATCTACGCCACGTGTAAGGGCGAAAAATTTAAAAATTTGAAAAAAAAATCTGCTCAACAACTAAATAACGTAATGAATGTTGTTGAACTATCAAAATGAAAGCCATTGCTGCTGTTAGTGACTACCGTTAGTGTGTTACCTCAGTGCTCGTATCCCAATTTGTCAGCTATCATCTCAGTGTTGACTAGTTACAGCCCTTCTGGCCATATCATGTTTCACAATTCATTCATCGTTTCTTTGGTCTTCCTCTTCTCTTTTCGCCATCCTAATTTATACACATAGATATCCGTGTTTATACACATAAATTTCCTCACGTAATGAAAAGATTCTTAATTAATTTTGAAGTAACTAGCAGTAGATTTTTTTTAAAGACTGCCACTAGTGCTTGTCTACACAGGCACTTAAATATGCTAGATCGGCACAGTGAATTTTATCAACGGCATTGACCTAGTTTCTGAATTTAAGTTTCGTATAGTTTTTCACACTAAACGTTTTTGTCTATGCTAATTTATAAAAAACTGACCAAGTGCGAGTAGGACTCGCACACGAAGGGTTCCGTACCACAAGGCAAAAATGCCGTAAAAAAAACACGCATATTGTATGCGAGCCCCCCCATAAATATTTACAGATACAGCCTGGTGAAAGACTGACAGACGGACAGTGGATTCTTAGTCATAGGGTCCCGTTTTTACCATTTGAATACGGAACCCTAAAAAAGTGACAATATAATAGTTTAAACTTGCAAATAATGCTCGGGTTTTTACAGAAATGCACCTTCTTCTTCATCTCAGCGTATCGATTGCTAAAAGGTCAAAAATCTTTGGCCCAAACAAATATGTCGCGAACTCAGCTCACCATAAGACCATCATTGTGCATAGGTGACAGCCCCATGCGGCGCTGGATGGAAGATATTGTATTGTAAAAAGTGAACTTGGTAATATTGCAAGAGTGTTGAAATAAGAATTAGTCATCCGTGAGATTTTTTATAATAGTGCCAAGTGTATTTAATTGAAAGAGATATATCTAAAGCAATTGCGACGGTTGAGTTGTAAAACTTGTTGTAAATCATTCAATTTACGATAGTCAACTATCACTAAACACTTTATTATATCCTGTGTTGATAGTGGAGTTTCATTGCTGTCTAGCTATAATGATATTTTAGATCGAGGACCGCTACTAATATATGGTCGAAATTATAACTAGTTCACTCCACCTCATTATTTGAAACAGCTTCTTTGTTTTTTAAGTATATGTATTATAATATTAGCTTTCTCATCTACAGTTCTTCAAAAGCACCTTTTTATTCTACACTAGCTGCGCCTCGCGGTTTCACCCACATAAGTCTCCATCCCGTGAGAATGGCGGGATAAAAAGCAATATATGTCCTAATCCAAGTCATGGTCTACCTACTCGCCAAATTTCATCCAAATCCGTTCAGCCGTTTTAGCGTGAAAGCGTAACAAAGAAACGTACAAAAAATCAAATCTTTTCTCTGTTTATTATTAGATCTATGTCATAGAACTCATAGATGAACTTCGCTACTCTTAAAAGTAGTGGGTCCTCCCCCGACGGTAGACATAGTTAACTTCTGGTGGAGGTCACACTTTTACAAAAAGACCATCATTCTCTATGCTGTCTGCAGCTAATTATATCCACGTAGTAATAACGGTAGACGTATCAATTATAGGTCTAAAAGGTGAAAGGGCCGTTTAGCGGGGTTCTGAGCCGGATCCGATTCAGCCTGATGGCCACATCTGGCTGACAATGCCGAGTTCTGCCGAGGAGTGCCGAGGTGTGCTCGTGGGCGAGTTACGACACACACACATTGTTATCCTGATTGCTGATACCTGATGGCATTGCGCAAATAAACATACATTGATGAATACATGTGGGCGGGTTTTTCTTACACATTCACCTCGCACCGCCGCCGAGGCATAGTGGTAAATTAAAAAATTGTTTTGTAGAAAAAATGGCACGTCTACCTCTATAATGTACCTACCTAATGATGCACGTCTGTTCTGTTGATAAGTACCTACCTACTTGAATATATTTTCCTTAATATTGCCATTCATGGCTTGAATTTATCAATGAAAGTCTAGCTACAATTAATTTGAAGGATTTTTTTTGTCTTTTCAATGAAACTGTTTGTTACTTTTAACTTTTTTCAATTCTTCATTAGTTCCAAAGTGAGTGTCTCATTGCTGTCTTTAAATGCCCAAGGGACTTAACAAAGATAAATTTAGCAGACAGATACCTGGCTAACTGGAAATAGAATAAAATATTTTTTCGAACCAGAAAATTAAAAGTGAATGCAGATGCAGCTTGATTTCAATAATGAATCAAGAATGCATAAGTAAAGAAGTCTGACTATTCCTTCCAAACTTGCCTAATTTATTATTCAAGACACATTTAGTCAGGACACTAATTAGCATTATAAATGTCACATCTAACAGCATGGCGGTCAAAATACACGTAACAAAAACAATGCAAATACAAGAAAAATACCGCGAATTCAGTGTTATCACGACACCCACAGCTTTAACGCAATTCTCGATTCGGTCTCTCGTAGTTAGTGAGCCACACAACATTATAGTGAACGCGCGAATCCATGCCGATTAGAAAAAAAAACACATGATAAAAATCATAACAAATTGTTTACTCTAAATTCAAATAGAGAAAAAAAAACAGTCGCGCCTCCTTATCACTAGCATTTAATTTAGTCCGTGTGCATCTGCGAAAATAGACGCACGTGTGTTTCGTTTCGGTCCTAACGGTGTTGTTGTGATTTCAATAACGGTTTTCGATTCATTTTATTTGTTTGAATTTAATCTGCAAAATCGTTTTGGTAATAGTGTTGTGATTTGTGTTGTTTTGGATTGAAGTGCCATCATCGGCACTCACAGGTTGGTTTTTGACTATCATTATTTGTGGTTTGATACGTCTACCTGACGGCAGTTACACTTTGAATAACATTGCGGCGATGGCCCCAAGATTAAAATACTTACTAAAATTTAAAATAATAATATGTTAATTATTTTATATGCAACTTGAAAAACATGAAATTCATGAAATGACTCACAAGAAATTTTTTATAATAGATGGCATCAAAAACACAAAACGCGTCAATAAATTATCACAAGTTCATTAAAATCTTACCGTTCGCAACATTTCAATTTAACACATACTTTTAAGGGAGTGATGGATTAGTTGAAACGCGTAAAACAGCGTTGAGATTAATCAAATTTCACGATTTAAGAAATAAGCGGGAACCGGTTTACTCCATAAACGTTATTATAAAGTCATTAAAATATTTTAGACGCGAGATTATAGCAGGTTAACATGAAAAACGTTAATTTAAAAGATCCGACGTCGGAGGTCAACTAATTACACTCATTAAAGGGGTCACATCGAGATTCGAGACCTACTTACAGATCCAGCAGTAGATGAAAAAGTACTAAAGGAAAAATTGCTCTCACAATTTGACGTGTTTTTGGTGATAGTGACACTGGCTAGCGACTGTAGTTTGGTCAGTTTTGGCATCAATATAATAATTATCAACTAATGTATATTTTGTTGGGTTTTGGATATGATAACGTCTACGTTACTAAAGCTTGGGTTTTCTAGGAAAGCGGTTCCGGCATATTATAACGGCCATCATATGTCATTTCAATCTATAATTTTCACCAATATTTGAAATTAAAATGTCAAAAAACGTTCTGTATTTGGACAGGCGTTATTGTGTCCTTTGACCTTTTACCTCTTTCTTAGGACACCAAAGCTATCTATATCTACTATCCATCATCTTCATATATCATACATTTTCTTGACTCTCTTCCGTTATTTAGAAACCAGTCTGCCGGTACGTGACTTCTACTATATTTTAGTAGTCTTTAAATAAATATTTATGCCACCTTTGGCTCGACAGTTAATCAGTTAATGCTAAACGTGGCTAGTGCGGCGACAACTCAATTAGTGTTGTTACCGCTTTGGCTTCCCTCGGTATTACTTCACAGGTTGAGCAAGTTTCACCGACGGTAGTCAGTAGAGTTTTACATGAAAGAATATGTATCTTCAGGTGTATCCATTTTTGTTGATCATATTGGTAGGATCGAAGTCAGAAACTATTCAACGACTACTATTCACTTTATCCCGTGTTTATACTATTTTTGACTTCTGTTGAATCTACAAAACCTTAAGGGCAAATTTCGCCAATGTAACTGCACGCGATCAGCATATCTAAACCGCGTTCAAGAGATATCACTGTCATTATTGTTATGGGATATTGACACTGACACCTCTTGAACGCGGTTCAGATGTGGGTTATAACTTTTCATGAAACACTACGTCGCGAGCGTATAGGTAAACCTAATCTAGCAAAGAGTCTTACCAAACTAGAGCTAGCAAATCTGATAATTGAACTCAAAGTTAGCCGTGTGTTACATATGGATTTATTCTAAAACATGTTATTATCCTGTCCCATGCAAGATGTCATTGACTAGTCCAGTCAGAGCCAGCGGATAAACATAGATTTAAGTGTAGGTACATCTAAATCTAGCTTGTTTAAAGTTTACTGACTCGCCGTGTACTTAGGTACACAGACACGAGTGGTACGTGTGTCTTACAATCATTGTGGGTAATGATAAGATTGATAACAAACTAACGTTCTTGTTGAAGGTGGAATTTTTCATTATTTGTTCTACTTCCCTTCATTTCTACAATAATATCGCCATCTTTTTCATCCTTCTCTACGATGTTTTCGGTTTTGCCAATGAAACGCTTTGTGTGCATCCAGATTTTGTTGTATCCATTGACATTATTATGACTAAAAGGATTTGAATTACTATGTAAATCTGAACCGAATTTGCATCAATACGTTCATCTGATACGGAGTAATTGAGTTCCGAATTACATTCAGCTCTTGCACAGCCATTATTGGCGAGATAATGCGCCATGCCATTATATGGAAGCTGGACATTGATGCTCTAGATATTGTCTGCTTTCAGCCTATTATATTGTATAGGATTATGTCTATCGTACATCGAGCAAAAAAATAAATTCATGATATTCATCCTGACGAGTCCAAGAAGTTCTCCCCAAGCCAGATGGGCAGTCTTTTCCCATCTTCGTCATCATCACCCTCCTGCCCATATCTCAATTTTTATTTGACAATGGTGCAGCATGTCTTCTGTATTTTCGTTTCCCAATTGAATGAACAACTTATGGTTCAATTACTTCAATCCAAGTTCATAACATTTTGGCATAAAAGCAAGTCCTAACAGAAATCCATCTCGTCCATATTCATCTCAAACTAAACTCATTCTCAGTGTACTGCCCTTGCTCTGAAAGAAAACATATCGATCGTAGAGTAAAGCTTGTAGGTCTACGCTAAGTCCCGTGGCTCTCGAGAAAATCACGTCGACGACGTTCAACAAACTCGAGTATCGCTGTAACTTTTATTAGTTTAACTATTCAAGTGTCTTGTCTTCTGTCCCTTCAATGGCTTATCAGATGAATCATCCATCTGTTATTTTATGAGTGGTGCAATTATCAATTTGGATTAGCTCGAAGTTTCAAGTTACTTGTTATTGAAATAAATCAGCACAATAGTGCTATCTACAAGGTGCAATTTTTATCTATGGAAAAGCGATGGAAGAAGACGAAAAGGTATCTACAATAGAATATTTTAAAAACTAAACAATGATTTATTTCAAGATTTCTTTTTTATAGTCCTTTCTGATGGATGACAGAATGCATCAGTAAAACTATAATTTTGTTTATTCTGTTTCGCAAACTTTTCGGTTGTTGTGATGACGACATTATATGTACAGTCAACAAAGGAGTTAAGTATACAGGAGCGTCGGATATTGTTGAAGTTTACTAAGAAACCGATGGATATTCTCGAATAAAATTTTAGTTTATTAATAGAAAACAAACAGCTCATTTATTAAATTAAATTTCAGTCCAGAACATCCATCGGTTTCTTTGTAAACTTCAACTATATCCGACGCTCCTGTATACTTAACTCCTTTGTTGACTGTACATAATATCTAATTCGCAAGGCTAGTAGACCGGACACGAAATAACCAATAATTTCATAGTTCTAGCAAATATTATGAATTTATGACGAATCAAAACCACTAAACAACAATTTTGACACTAAAGGACATTGTGTATTTAATAGTAATTTAGATAGTCAAACCGCAGAGGCTGACTGCACCATGCTAACCGAAGTTATCGCATGGACTGTTTGTCAATCGAACGCCTGCGCATTCTATCGATGGATTAGACGTTTAGACTAGTTCGCCAGGTAGCAGCATTTGTATATTCAAATGTTGATAATTCGGGATCTTCTGGTCAGCTGGTGCCGTTGAGTTTTATCAGCGTACGAAGGAAAGGAACCGTATCATGCTTACATCCGCGGGGTAATTGCTTAACACACTAACAGTAGCAATGGCTTTCATTTTGACATTTTAGCAACATTCATTGCGTTACTTACGTTGTTGAGCACCCAAATTTTCAAACATATGAAGCAATGGATTAGCAATATCCTTCAAAATGATTCAGATTGTGATTGAAAGTGTGCTACGACAACGCGATTAGGCACTTCGCTTCGCTTTGCTTTAGCACTTCATAAATAATTTTGTGTCTTTTACATACGAATATATCAGTCAGTATTAGCTTTTATATCCTCTTCATTATGATAATAGTGTATTATCACTTCACTCGATTGCTTTATAATGAAAACTTAACATAGGTTCATTAAATGCTGGAATCAATAAAGCATTATCGTTATATTACCCTAGAATCCATGTCCAATTTATTTGGGGTGGCAGATCCGCTTTCTATTATAACATCTGTATGGCGACGTCACTTCAATTTTTACTTCTTGCCAAATCATCTTTCAAGTTTCACACTATCCATCCATCCTGATTCATTGTTAGTAGTATACTTAATCCAGTCCATACCAGGTTTCTGATAATAAATCAGATTAAAATTACCCATATTTATACTCTTGCCCAAAAATCTAGTCACACTAATACATCAAACGATTTGCACATACATGAATTAACTTTAAAAAATGTAACTCCGCCGGTTGGTCCTTGCTGCAATGGTTGCGTAGGCGCAGGTTGCAGCACCGTTCTAGATATCGATCGCGAGTCGCGACATCTTACTGTGACATTCATGACTTCATTGCTTCGGTATCGAATTGATTGGCATATCCTTCCGCTCAGGTGGATGGTGACGTCATGATTGGACCGGTTGGATGTGGGGGACTTGTAATAAGTTCTGTTATTAAAATTAGGTCAAGGTGAGGAGACGCAGAGGGTTATGAGGCTAAGGAGTTACGATGAAATGGAGTGTATGTTAGAGAAGGTTTTATATTTCTTTGATGAACATAAAGAAGTTGAAGTCTGGAACGATCATAACGAGGCTGGACAGTAAGCAAATACCTATACACAGGTACATGCGAGAAAGGAAACAAGGACTTTCACTCACACCAGTCTCTAGGACTTGTTCGATTGGATACATCGACATTCGACTGCAAATGCAGTATATATGCTCTTGCTTATAGCCCTAGTACCCGAACCTAAATACCTGAGATCAGAAAATCCACGTATTTAAAGGAGTTCTAGAATTATCTCCAAAAATAATAAAACATGAGTTAGGCACCTGTCCCACCGTCGACGAGGAAGCGAGTATAATAATAATGTACTCTGTGCGACTAGCTATCAACGATTTTCTCGGTCAGTCCTGTGTAAGTAAAACAGATACATATATTCTGACTGTTCACACTGCTGGCGAGTACTCGTTTGACGCAGCGACAAGAGCGATCAAAGAGAGTATTCTTTCAGCGACTCTCGCTTGGCGGGCAGAGCACTTGCTGAGAGACTCACGCAAGGTATTGTACGTCCATATGCATACCAGCGAGTAATCGCTTGTCGTTCGTACTCGCTTCTCGTTAATCGCCGGCGGTGTGACAGGCGGTGCTTAAAGTACAGACGCCAGCACATCAAGCTACTACAATCTGTCAATTTTTTAAAATAGATTTTCAACTTTATCGCTGAAGCACAAGGTTCAAAGTTGATTGGGAAAATTTTACAGTTTCTGGTAGCTTGATGTGCTGGCGTCTGTACCAAAGAAGAAAGAAATTCCTTGTTTAGACAAGTTTAATGTTTAATTTTATTTAAAGCTAGGCCAAGAAACTTTGTGGGAGCTATTTTATAGGATAGTCGATTGTAAACAAATGTTCTGATTAGAATAAATTATTCAGATTTTGCTTCCACAAATACCTACAGCTCCAATAAACTAATCTTTATTAATATTCTTGATTGCAGAATATGCTTGTTTATTGGTAGCACGTTTGTCACCAGTCACCACAAGTAAATAATTAATGTCTTTCACCACTGACTAATTTGTTGGTAACTGTTTTGTGTCCTTCGCAAAACGTTTGGTAAATCTTTATTTAAAAGGTGGGGAAATAGCCGAAATAGTAACGTCATAATGTGAGTGTGCCATAATTTTTGGAAATGGTGTCATAATGTCCATAGGATTTGACACTTATGCTTATAAATGCAATTAGCTATCAATGCAATGAGCGGCGATACATATAGCTCAGAAGACTATGGAGATTTTGAAACTCTGCGTTATCTCCCGTTTTGGCGATTTGAATTGACCGGCGCCAGACTGCTTTCCGGGAATTTTTGAAATCGTGTCTACCATAACAAACCACAAACCAAGTCTTAATGAAAGTCAACATTGAAGAAGAAATCACCAGAGCCAGATGTTTTACGAGCAACAATTCAAAACTCCGTCGTAAAACCGAAAACGAGCACAAAATGTGCATTAACTCAGGAGATGGTTATTAGACCGATATCATTTTTTCGACTGCCATCAATTTTACACCTATTAATAAACTTTCCGGGAAAACAGAGCCTATTTATTTACATTTCCAGACAAAATGGCAGCTAATTCATATTATGACGAGATATAATTGAGAATACTACTTTTACGCCCAGTCAGTCGGTAAATCCTACCTAAATCCTAGGTTTTTTTACCGCAAAAAACCTAGGATTTAGGTACCGTAAAAGTCAGAAATTGTTGATTATTATAGAGCAAGTCGAACTTTTACCGGTGAGACTTGCTAAATGTTGGGATTTACCGGTAAATCCAAGATTATACCGCAGTTCGGGCTTCTAAAGTAACTTAAATATAAATAATAATGGCATCGTGATAAATAAAACCGTGATTTTTGAATTGTAGTCCCACCCTTGAAATAGCATCATTATTTCACCATCTAACGACGCAAACAATATACCTGACATTTACGTGAATATTATGCGCTCATAGGTTAATGAAAATGATTTCATGGATAATTTCGCATTTTTTTATTCCTACGTTAATCTTTTATTTAAATGCGGAATATTATGAGTCAATCATAATATTCCGCATTTAAATCATCAGTGCTGCTTAGGGTTTGAGCTACCTAATCAAAATTTAATTTAATTATAATCCAAAATTAATTGCTGTCGTTTTCCCTCATGAAGTCGTAAATTCTTACTTTTTTATTATAAGTTGGTATGTACGGGCCCGTGGCTAAGAAATAACTCTGTTCCTCGATTTTCAAACCCAATGCTTGCCGAGGTAGGTCCGTGGACCATGGAACCCATCTTTACATACATAGGTACCCCTCTGTGCCTCGGAAAATCGTTGGTCCCGGCTGCCATTCGTGAAGGACAGTCGTTACGGGTCGTTTCAAGCCCGAAAGTCTGACAACCCAGTCTGTTACTCAGTAATTGGGTTGTGGAGGTCAGATAGGCAGTTGCTCCATGTAAAATACTGATTTTGAGCTGCATCCGGTTCGACTGGAAGCCGACCCCAAACATAGTTGGGAAAAGGCTAGTCGGTTTGAGTTGTAGTTGCTGTAAATGTGTTAGTTGCCTACCTACCTATATAATACAGGTAACACATTTACAGCAACTAAGTAAGGTTGTTTACGTCATGTGTGGTGGTTTAAGCTCGTCGCCTGATGCAGCACAAACGACTGTAGGTATTGCTCAATGAAGTCATACAAGACACGATTTTTACTTTGTCATTATGTCGTTTAGTTGTTTACTTTTCTATTTATACATACCTACATTACATATAACTTGCATTGTTTTCCTCTCAACTCTTATATACACTATGAAAAGGTATGCAACGGGGTAGGTAATTGCGTAACACACTATCGATATCGGTAGCAATGATTTTCATTTTGACAGTTCAACAATATTCATAGCGTTATTTACGTTGTTGAGCAGACACATTTTTAGAAAATATGAAGCAATGGTTTAGCAATATCCTTCAAAATTATTTAGATTAAGATTTATAGTGTTTTACGCAATTAACGCAGAGCGTTTATAAACAGCTCTGCTTGAATACCTAACGAACCTACATGTGGGTGTTGTATCTATTCCTAATTCCTAAGGTGTCCGTTGAGGTAAATGAGCTTCGAAACTCATTGTTTGACGCCAAATAACTAAAATATTCTTTCAAGGGTCAAGAATATCTACCAGTCACAGCACTGTCGTCTTATGTCAGACTTGTGAGGTATTAAGCAAGCCCGAAGGACAATAAGCATGAGGAAGCCATTGTGAATCCGTCTTGTCTGTAGGTAATAACCCAAGATGGCACAGACATAGTAATATGTAAACATACAAGACAAATGCTGCTAGTTTTCAACTTTTCCAGATTCATTTTTATTTTCATTTTGGATCTACCTATTTTGTTTCTCTTCATTATTCGAGTTAATTATCTTTTTGTATGCATGTGTGTGTGCTTGAATTAAATCTATGTCTAAGTCTATACTTATAAAATTCAAAGCCCTATCAACAACGACAAACAACAACACACAGCAACAACAACATACAGCAACATGCAACAACAGCAACAACAACAGCAACATGCAGCTGTGCGTTGTGCATATCAACGCACAGTCTAAACTGCTGCCTGGTCCTAGAGACATGTGCTAGGTGTGTTCATTGTGATTGTGAAGAGTAGGTATCCACTAAGAAAGGGTTTTTCGAAATTCCACCCCTAAAAGGGTGAATGGGGGGAGGGTGAAATATCACGCGGACGAAGCTAGTCTATTCTTTATAAAATACAACAAAGTCGGGTTAGTTACACCATTTATAACTCAAGAACGGCTGGACCGATTTTTATAATCTTTGCTTTGTTGGATTTGTCTCCGCCCCGAACAGCAGAATAACTATTAAAACATGGGAAAAAAACACGAAAAAAAAGATAGGTAAGTACCTACCTAATTCATTTTCTCACACATTTTGTATGGAACGGCTTTTTTGATGATATCTTGAGAACGGATTGTCTGATTTCGATAGATGGCGGTACGAAGTTCGCCGGGTCAGCTAGTAAATTAATATTGCATTCGATCATTGATGAAAGAGAGCAGCTACTTCTGCATGTAACAAGCTAGAAAACCCTTAAATAGCTTATTGAAACGATAGAAAATTAAAGAAAATTATAAAATCTACCTACAGGGTTACTTCATCTTAGCATGCTTCTCGAAAATGAAGGATCTGCGTAAACTTATATCATTATAGATAGTGTTTTAGAGCAAGGTCAGGCCTTGATAATGTTGCATACCTACTACCTCTAGCAGAGATGATATAAACGAGATATATAAGTAATCCTTGTTAAATGAAATTAGGTACATAAGTATAACTGGATGCTATTTTGCCCAATGTCCAGTATTGTTTTTGCTACTAAAGCAGTGTCGATAGGTAATTAGTGCTATTATCAATTAAATCAGCACGTTTAACTAAGTCCCCTCAATGGCCGATTACATAATTAAATATTGTATGTTCATTAGGACTCAACCCAGCCTTCAGGGCTATATTATAGAGATCAATTTCTAAACCTTCAGGCTCCATTGAATTTTCTATGAGAATATCTTCGTTCTGCTGTATGTAATCCAGAAATTAACACACACACCATGCATACATCTCTCTTAGCATTCTCATTTCAGCTACTTACCTTAGAATACTGTTTTTTATACATATTTCTATTTCTGCATGCAATTGCCTTTCATTCATCTCATAAGTGGCCCAATATTCTGATCCATACAAGACAGCAGGGGGGGGGCTAAAAAGGCCACTTTGGCAGAATCATAATTTCATAAAAGGATAACATAATGGACAGTTAACTGTTATGTTAATCGTATCAAATCCCATTGGTGAAGCATTTTTCAGTTATTTTTTTTTGTCTGTGCTAAAATAACAATCAATCCAATCCAAATCCAATCCCAATCTCTTTGATTGTCCGTACCTACGTAGTGCAGCGAAAAAAAGAAAAACACGGACTGTCTTCGCCATATTATAATTCATAATGATTAGCTCCAAAGTGGTCAAATTTAGGCCCCCTGAACTCACCATTGTTTTAAAAATCTGCCCCTTAATTTTACGAAAAGAGTATCAAATGAATAACTGGTGGCACCGCATCCATTTCTGCCCTTCAGGTCGTCTGCAGATCTGGCCCGGAGCGCCTACATAACCTATCAGCTGTCCGTCAACTAAAAATCAAAAAATCCCACGTGAACTGTACCTATAGCTTAATATTTTAATCGATCTTGACATGATATCATTGTGAAAGGGTTCAACGACTGCTGGAGGTTTTTGTGCAGAAACAGAAGGGTGTAGTGTGGGCTGCAGTCTGTTTGGTGCAAGTCACTGACTGTTTGATGGCTACGACTTTGAAACTTTTTAAGTAAGTACTTATAGCTTTAGCCATACCATACCTACAGGGTGAAATTTTTCTAAGGCTAATAAAAAAAATAACTGTTCCATACATTTTGACTGCGTAAGTACGAGTATTTTACCGAGTCTGTGTACAATCAACGATGGTAGACATTGATGAAGTCAGAGCACTGGTAGATGCTGTAGCCCATCTACCAGATCATTTACAATACTTTAAAATGTAACTACGTCGAAGGAATCAGAATTAAAAAAGACGACCTACCTAACTGATATTGTTGATATTACTACTTACTCATATATACTTAATTACTACTACTTACTTGTTTATTATTTGTCATTGATATTATTATTATCATTTAGAGAGCAACAAAATAGATTTAGTTATTTCTTTTCTTTTTTTATTAGTTTTCAATTTTGTTTTCATGTAGATTAGTTTTTTTTTTAACCTATATGTACTTAATCTATGTAAAATTATAAAACTTGAAATACATAAGTGCTGTGCACACCTTTAAGTGACAAATTCACTCTAGATTTTAAGTTCAATTGTTACAGTACCCGAAAAAATGTAATAGTGAATAAGTCGTTGGAGTGCCATAATTAAATAAATAAATAAATAAATAAATATACTTCCTAAAATTAAAATAAGTTAGTCACTATGATATTCCAAGATATTCATACGAATCACGCAAAGGAAACACAGTAAAGTTCAGTAGAGAGAGTCCCAAGTACAAACAAACCACCTTATCTTGTCCTAAGTGTAGCAGGCGAGTGACAATTTACTGATGATATCTAGACAACGGACACTCCGGAACGGTAGCATCCAACCGCGATGTAATAACAGTAGCACTCGAAGTTATTACGTTCCTGGAAATGCGAATTTAGCACGGAAATTGCGCAGAACCGGCGAGTAGAGGCAGAAATACGATAAAAGTAAAGGAACAAGAAATGGGACTGGCTGGATAAGTCATAAATGTTGTCAATACTATACGTATAAGGTAGTCGCTTCATACGCCTGAAACGCTCAATGTCTGTGGACGAAGATAGTTTCACAAATTTAAAAAAAAAATTGATTATGGTTAGGTGTATCATTTTCCTCACGATGTTTTCCTTCACCGTTTTGAGAGCAGTGGTGATGAAATAATTTACACAAAGTAAAGCGCCGTCGGGTACGAACCTACGACCTTACAACCCGTAAGTCGCGGCCATTACCACTTGGCCACCACTGCTCTCGTTTTTCATAGTAATTGTTTTTTTTTGTGATAACTTGGTAGATTATATGTAGGTATAGAGACGACCGAGCATATTGAAGATGTAGGATAGGGTCTGTGATCTCTGCCAATGGCACGTTCGACGCCGACATAACTCACCGTATCAACACTGGGTAGATGAAGTGGCGACAACTCTCAGGCGTGTTATGCGATAGCAGAATGGTGTACAAAACCGCAGTCCGTCCAATTACAGTGCCGAATGCTGGCTAATAAAAAAGACCCAGGTCAAAAAAGTACACACGACCGAGATGAGGATGCTGAGATGGGTAGGATGGGAGGTGTCACTCTTATGGACAGAGTAAGAAACGAGCATATACGAGGAAGTTTTAAGATCCGCCCAATCGAAGAAAAACTCTTTGAAGCGCGCCTGAGGTGGTATCTCCATATGATGAGAATAACCGAAGAACACATGACTAAGCAAGTCCTCTACATGAATTCAGGTCCAAAGAAGTGAGGTAGACCCTTTCCTCTTAGATGTCGACGACCTGAAGCAAGCCCAACTGAATGACTCGACGACCCAGAACCGAAACATCTGGCGAAGAATGACGAGGAGAGCCGATCCCAAATGAAATAGGATAAGGCTAGGCAAAGAGAGAGAGCGCATATTGAAGATACGCACGAACGAACAAAACATGGTGAACACGAACATCGATCACGGAACATTTGGTTCTTACGTGTGGACGTAAATAAGCAAAGCAAACACGAACACTTTGCGAACACAGTTCTACTTGTGTTCGCGCTCAACCCTTCAGTAATCATGGATTCATCGTTGGATGTGGTCGACAGTGAAGTAGCATGCATCCTCCGGACACCGTCCGTCCGCACAGAACAACCAAATTGGATCGCTACATTCGCCACGAACGTTTTTGACGAACACAGTGTTTGATGTTCGTTAGTCGTACGCACGTGCGAACAAAGTGTTTGATGTTCGTGTTCACCAAGTTTTTGTTCGTTCGTGCGTATCTTCAATATGCGCTCTCTCTCTTTGCCTAGCCTTATCCTATTTCATTTGGGATCGGCTCTCCTCGTCATTCTTCGCCAGATGTTTCGGTTCTGGGTCGTCGAGTCATTCAGTTCATCATCCAACCCTGGAAAGAAGTGTTAAGTATAAATTAATGATTTATCATACTGAATCTACGTTGAATACGACAAACAATGAAAAAGAGTTGACGACTATAGGTGTAGGCAAGAGAGACCAATCAATTAAAAGTTTGTCTGAATTAAATTACGAACGTGATTAAACTTTATAACATCTAGAAATCTTAATAATATATTATAGAACTCCATACGCAAAATACGCGCATTGACGTGGAGTTGCAGACACCAGCCCGTATTACCTATTAACATATAGAACTAGGTAATAAAACCCGTTGCCAAAATGCCAATACAAAAACACTAAACATAAATCCTAATTTGCATCTAATTACAATAAAATTACACCACACCGAATATTGCAAATCCGCGCACACCTCAAATTGTGGTGTCATTTAATAAGTAGGTGTTTATCTGTTCAACGGACAGGCTAATTGTCGATACGATTATACGAACACGGGTGTCGGCACTTCGGCAGCAGTAAGGTCGGTCGTGGGAATAAATGGTACCTATAATCTTTAGTCATTGAGTCTTTGGCCACGTTAGGTTGGCTATGTCATATGTGGGTGGTCTGAGCTGGATGTCGTCACTTCTTCAAAATTCTATAATTTTTCCCATAAGAAATTAAGGGGAGGGAAAGGCAAATAAGAATGACCAACAAGCTCACAGCTGTGTTAGGTGAAATCGATTGTTTTTAAAACTTAAACTCCGTAATTTGCCAAAACAAATGAATGACACCTCATTTCTAAAATGTATATCGTCATAGAGAATAATTATAATTAGGTATATAACTCATTGTCTTCATAGACCCGATTGCTTGGAGGACACGGCTAACTAACAGCTACCAGTCTCTTCCTCTAATTTTACACAGTACCTATTGATAGCATTGTTATGAAAAATCATCATCTTCCTACCCTTAACCAATTTATAACGGGGCAACATATCTTTTTCTTCCTACAATATCTCAACTTCTCAGAATCCATTCATGATTTCTTTGGTCTGTCTCTTATTTTAATGGAACCTCTGTTGTAACAAATTTCATAAAGAAACTGGCAGCATACACTTAGGTAAAGTAAAAAATAGTTTCTAATGTTCCGTTGACATTTTTCAAATCTAAACGTTCAAAATCGATTTGATCTCCAAGGGAAGTGCTGTTTTAATTATTGCAAACAATTGTGAATAATTAAATGATTAAAGATGTATAAAGCAAGAATGATTTCGAACTACCAAAGAACAAGAGAATATAAGTTTATAATGGTAATCCAATCAATCAACTATCTTGATAGATAATGAGTGTTTAGCGATAAGAATGTTAATTTATGCAGTAGTTGCAAATAATTTTGAGGATCTACACGTAATTTCAAAGCTATGTTTAGAAAATCTATAAGTGTGAGTGCTATTGATAGTTTTTTAAGTATATTTCGGTGGGAGGAAAGGAGCGTTATAAACATTATATTTGAATGCTATCCTCTGTGTGGTTTGTCTGGATAGAATCGTCAGATTTCTAGAAAGCCAGGAAATTCCTTCCATGTACTCTTATTTGTACCTAATTGGTGTTATTCGTTATTATAACTTGTCATTGGTAAAAACAATTTAAGTACCTAGGTACTAACTTCAGGAGAAAAACTGATCCAACGCTCGTTGCCTATATTATAAAAGTATCTAAATAATGTTGTTTCAGATCGAGGAGGTTATGCAGGAGAAGGCGCCCGGGGTGCCTAGTAACTTCAAACTCCAGTAAGTCGTACATCTGATATAATTTTCTATTTTTTATCAGTTCTATTATTGTTCTTCACCTTAATAGGTAATGTTTGGCTTGCAAACATTCTCTCATTCATGCGACTAGTACCGCCATCTCTTGTCACAGCATTACATTATGTAGTAAAACTACACAAGCTCTTTTGTAGAGGGCGCTGTTACTACTGTAGTGTACGCTATTTTCGTTCACATTGCAAGCGGGGATATAGCTCAGTGGTAGAGCATTCGACTGCAGATCGAGAGGTCCCCGGTTCAAACCCGGGTGTCCCCTGAGAAATCCTTTTTGCATTTTTCTTTTTGTGTTTTTACAGACATCCGCACACAACATCGTCACAAGTATTACGTGGCAAGAACTTTACGGCGAATTTTTTCAAAACTACTTTTAGCTATCGAAGCAAGGCGGTTACGCCCACCTCTTCAAGTACCGTCGACAAAACTATCAAAATAGGCAGCGCGGAGACTAAGCCTGTAACTAGAAACAGGCCGAGGACAGGTAATGAAGGAAAATATTACTAGGTATGTCATGCAAAATTTAACTACGAAAATTACGATCTAAAAAAAATATCTTACTTTCTAGCAACCTTATCTGATTCGGCAAATAATAATAAGGTTAAAGTTAAAAAGACTGCAGATCGAAGCAAGTCGGCTGGGCAGTACGTTGATAAGCAGGCCATCGAACCTGAACGACCACTCAGACACAAACCCACGACGCCTGACCCAGGCGGACCGAAACCTATCAAAGAAAGTGGTAAAAAGAGCGATACCAAAAGCTCAAATGTTATTCTGCAAATTGTGAAAAAATCTGCCAAAACACCAGCCCCAAAGCTCCCAGATAGCATCCTACCACCGACATTGAGACCGAAAACCGACAAAAACTTGAAACTAACGAAGAATATTAACAATAATGATGTGTGGGCAACACCTAGTGACGTCAAAGTCACTCATCGGAGAGTTCCTTTATTACCTCTGAAGTAAGTTTGTTTACATTTTCATTAGTTTACAAACAAACATAACAAAACTGATCGGAGAAGTAGTTTCATTTTGAATTTTCGCGCCAACTGGAAACATCAATGACTACCACAATCAATACACGACCTTACGGTAAAGGTGTAAAGTTAAATTTCAATCAAAATACTTTGACGTCTCAAGTTTATTCATGCACGTGATAGAACATATTTTTTGTCGTTATATTCATCTCGCTCTCGCATAACCCTTCCTCTTTCGTATTGCTAGCGTAAGAAGGGATAAGGTATATTATAGTTGTTTTCTTCGCACGTGTAGAATGTATTCGGCGACGTGTTACATGATCAATGTCGGTTGATAGTTCGGCGTTGGTAGGTTCAGAGTGGAACGCACGTTTTGAATTTGTTGGGGTTATAGAAAGAAATGGACGAACAGCGCTTGGCCGGTTGTTTGAGCACGGCAAGTAGCTCAACAGGCAAGTTTGTTTGGTGCGACGGGCCACGGATGTCGTTCCGTTGGCCGGGTGCTTTTTTTTCGAACTTTTTTGTGTTGGTGTCAAACAAAACGAACTTTTGAAGAGTTTGATCATGGTGGTTATTATTGTGCTCCTGTGATGTGTTGAATTCATGATTGGAATTAGTTTTGTGCATTGGTGTTTTTCAATCGTCGTCTACGTCCGTTGTATACCGAGCTAACAAAAATTAAACTTAATCAACCGAGTGTCTTATTACTCCCGCTTTCTCGTGGTGGACAATCGGCCAATGAGCCTATAGTTACTTTACTCTATGACTGAGCCACTGATGACATGACTGACAGACGCTGTACCTTCTGAAAAAAGAGCTTTTGCTTTCTTTTTATTCTTTCAAAGGTGTCCTAAATTGTTGTCTTTCCAGTCCTTTACTTGAAACATGTTTTGGTTCACAATCTGCTTCTAAAGCATCCCATACCGACGAATAATTAGTTTTTTTAATGAGGCACTTAAAGGAATTAGGTTAAGTGATGTGGGTAGGATTCCACTACAGTTCTGAGAACTCAGATTAGGTACCTAGCTGTATTTCCAGATTTTACCTGAGCACTTATAGGTTCTGAATGATGCATAGCGGTTTACCTCAGTCTTTAGTAAATAACAATGAATGTAAATATGCGATAAAATTTACATAAACGGTGTTACATCCATCTCATATAAATGCTTCTCTTCCTATTACATACTTTATGTGCGATTTTTATCTAGGTAGGTACCTACTTAGCTAGATTATTTCCTACCGTTTCCGTTTAATGAGATTATCAGGTGAACAAGTATGACGGTAAATTAATGAGAGCCTTTATTCTTGATAAGGTCATGGTCTGAACCTTCAGCATCCTCTTCCTAAACTGTTCTAATGAGTAAAGTTGGAATATGATCGTCTTTGACTTCAAATTTTATTAGAAGCTCACCGTTAATGATTCCGACATTTTAAAATGTCAGGTAGGTACCCAACAGGGCGGGACGTACGCGACATTCCATGTTGGTTTTGCAAATTCCTTTGACTCAGTAGAAATGTGTATAATACAACTTATTCGAGACTTATAAAGACTTGTCACCAAGTTGGTATGATCGCATACCTTGCTATCTATAGACCTAGACATGTCTTACAAATCCTTACCAAGGTGCATTTCCTGTCTGCACAAACGAAATCAGAATTCGCTATTCCTACTTCAAGTTACTTTGATTTACAAAACGAAACCGCAGCAGGAAACTGAATTCATAATTTCGAAAAGAATTATCATAAAAGAGTCGTCATTCATCTGAATGTTATGAACGAATTATCCTGTTGTACAGCGAAAGTTTCTACTGAACGAAACAATACTAAAGACATAACTAAAAATAAAGTAGATACAAACTATGGTGTTCCAACTGAGACAAAAATGTGCGACGTAGGCGCAAGGCTGCATATCCACATGTTTGAACAAGTTGTTTCACAATAACAACTGGTGTTACGCTGAATAAAGACTTAGTCGAAAATCTTCAAGCAAAAGATGAACAATTGAACAACAATATGAGGCGAACAGCCCATTTGTATTGTAAAATGGAAGCCGACCCCAACATAGTTGGGGAAAGGCTAGGCGGATGATGAAATAAAATGTGAGAATACGGAACTTGCCAAGTTGAAAATCTGTAACGAGATAGCTGCAGTATGGTTTCTGTGACAAATACCAATACCTACCAAAAGAGATTTCCTTAACCAGAACCAAAAAAGAATGTTTTCTAGGAAGAGAGGAATTAAACAAAAGACCTTAATGCAAAAACTGCATCCTGGAAGTAATCATATGACCAGAATTAGATGGCCCCCAAATTAATTAAGAGATTATCCGTCATTTCAATCAACATCTAAATGTTAAAATAATCTAATTGTACAATCTGAAAGTTGATTGACAGCTCTAGTAACTGTTGTGTATCGGTTCCATCATAAATTTTGATTACTCTAAATTGTTTTTGGAGATAATTCTGATAGTTTATTACTTACTGAAGATTTCGAATCAGAATATATCCCAAATCTTCGAACAATTGTTCAGTTTCAAGTTTATCGCGAGGCCGTCAAATTAGTTCCGATAAGATACAGCACGAATGAAACTTTATCTGTTCACACATTCATGTTTGTTGTTTCTTTGGCTGTCTATGTGGATAAGAATGCATTGTATAATAGTATGTACATAACACATATCTTCAAGACCACTTCCTCTTTCACAAAACTGTCGTTAATCTAATTGAGGATGAGATAGTTATCCTATCTTTTGATATAGTTGACTATAATATATGAATACGTGTGAACGAAAACATAATTGTCAAACTTTCGCAAACCGAAAGCAAACTCGTTGGTATTCACACGAGCAAACGATTTACTTAACAATACAATGTCTCTTGTTTATGTAACTGATGCACAGAGAACCTTGTGAATATCGAAACAAATCTTGTCTGAGACCGAGAGGAGCCTTCACGTAGCGCGATAATTATTTTTGCAAATGTCCAATGACTAGTTATATTCTTATGGCACTTAAGTGACAAAGCATTTCTGTCTTTTGCATTTTTGACAGGCTGGGTACAATTTTTCATCGTGTCCTCAATATGTTACGAATTAACATGACTCATTAAATCATCACTGGTGGTACCATATGGCAAAGAATGTTGTACGTCCTACGCCCAAATTAGGCGCCACACAGATCCGCAGTATCGAACAATAAAAAACCGCAGTTAACTGTTGTTGTTTTGTGGCCAGAGCTGAAAATACTACGCTCTTTTTATGATTCATAAGAAGGATTCAGACAGGAAAAATAAGTCCTATTTCAATCTGCGTAGGTAGGCCAATTGGTGACTACTTACATTAAAAACAATCATCACATACCATTCAACGGTGTTAACAATTGTTCTTACATCAAAGCCGTTCCCACTTTCGTACAATGAGGTATCTAACGAGTCATTTCTGACCAATAAGGTGGATCCGATATCCGACTATTTACACAAGTGTTACTCAAGGATTTGACTTTGTTCCTTCTTCGATCGTGTATGAATTTCGATGTCTTATTATTTGTTGGCTCGGTCACCTAAGGCTCAGTCGTGCATATATTATTATCTCATGGTAAACATTATGGTCGTTACGTATGTGTAACTTGTTGTCTTCGCTTCCTGTTAATGTTGCAAAATGGCGTATGTCATTAACAAACCAAGACCTTGTAATGAGTTTAATTTTTCGGAAGCCAAATAAAATATTCATGATTCAAACATACTAGTTTTACAACTAAATACAATACCTTAGTTTGTAATTAATTCACAAGTTTCCTCATAGTCACAATGTCCGTCTGCAACCTTATCTTATGCAACGTAATGTTCTCTACAGCCATTTGATTCAACTTCAGTAATATAATTCTTGTAGTCGTCACAACTTTTTCTAATTGCTTGAATCGCGTTGTTTACCTAGCTATAACGCTTATTCTGAGTCGTATTGTTCGTTTGAACAATTCAAGTAATGAATGTGTTGGCGCCTGGGTGCCGTTAGCTAAGGACCTACTATACGTGCCCTTCCAGCGTTTGCTGCATTATATCAGCAATTAAGTGCGACTAGCGACAGAATGCACTGATGAATGTTTAAAAGCGTCTAACTTTACAAATATCTCTCCATGGATCTGTTACTGCTAGGGATGTGCAAATAACTGTCGTGTTTGGGTGGTGTATTTACTGAATCTAAACTAAATCAAAGTTTGTTGTAACAAACTAGAAATAGTGTTATTTGTACGCATACATTATAAAGATCATTAACTCTGTGAAGACGTAACCGAAGAAACAGATAGTAGTTACACTACAAACAATGAAGAAAGTAACAGTAAAGAAATGCTGGCTACAGTTAAACAACTCTTCTAATAAAGCTACCACTACAGCTACTAATACAAACAGACGAAAACTCCATGTGAAGCGCTTCCATCTCAGCAACATTGCTCTGAAACAGTCGGCCTTAGCACTAAGCTATATAATGGCTATGCAGTTATTACTTGCAAACAGGTTTCGGAGTTTACCAAGAGAAAGTATCTTACATTGCAATCGTGAGAATTTATTTATTCTTTGATTGAAGAGTCGGTGTTATGGAGATAATTTCGGTCTATTGTTCTGCTGAACCTGCCATTTAAAGCTTAATTTTCCATTCCCAAAAGATAACGAAATAGAAAATGTGATTGTAATTCAGATACTCCCAAACAGCCGAATATATTTAGAAGAATCAAATAAACAAATCTGACAAGCACAACAATTTTATCCGAAACGAAAATGTTTAACGAAATGTCTCTAGAGGCTGTTTCACGATTGTGATCGGACACGGACGAATGAGCAATACTGTGATCTTTGGTTTCTAGCTGACTTTGTAGCTGACGACTTTATTATTTTCTGTTTGACGAAAGTTGGTAACTTTTAAGTCTTCATTCTACTAGATTCTGAGAAGTTCAACCAAGGAGGATCGGGACCCGTCTCAATGCCAAACAGAATTCTCCGATGGAATATTCCCATAACAAAGATTGTAAACCTGATAAAACTGAGATAAAACAATACTCAATCATCGTAACATCCGCCAATCTAGGAAATTTCATAATGCATTACATAAAACTGCCATTTTAAGATTTTATCTATTCAGAAGCTTGAAACTCGTTTAAAAATGTATTAAAATTTATGAGCGTATTCAGAATTATACTGGCTTGTAGCTCATACAAGAAAGCGACCTTTCTGGGTCGTGGTTCAGATACCGGTCGTCAATCTTTCACCGTGCACACATTGCATTTCTCTTTCAAGTAATGTGTCATTATCACCTGCTGTGTTTGACGTTTATTCACGTACGTCTGTTTAGTTAACCCTTATTGTGTATAGTGTTCAAAGTCGACTTTTTCTGATTGAGGAGAAGCTCTCTTATTAGATTCTTCATCATAATATCCAATAGCTTGTTCAAGTACTTCGTTAGTGTGAAGAATTAATTTAACCATTGTCACAGAATCACTAAATATTGTGTGATTACGCTGACTCCGTGGGTATTTTCGGTCAATAATATTCTTATAATTAATGTTTCTCACGCACCTTATATAATTGTATCCTTCAGAAAAGCTATTCTTGTAGCTTTATCTTTATCATCTTTTACATTCAATCCACTGTTTAGTGTGTAATTATTTGATTATACCTACATAGCTACAGTAAATACCGTTAACACAATGGGTAGTTTCGTATCTACGTCATTCATCGTGAAATATTAACTTATTGACGAACCCTTAAAAAATAATTAAGGAATAAAACTAAAAATACTTCGGTTAGAAATACCGTGTTCCCAAAGACTATTCCTTATAATTATTATAAGGTAATAGATTTCTAGAATATTGACAATATTAACAATTTAACTTGCGTTCTTAAACAATGAATCCAAAAATGATTTCGAATATTTATGAATCTTACAAAAATATAGGTAGATCTTTTTCTTCGTAAGCTATGATATAAAAGGCTTAAATACAAAACTAGTTGAACATTAATGGCGTGACACTAGAATCTATTCGTAACAAGATTATAATTGAGTGTATTGGTATTGGCTGCTTCCATATTGGCGTGGCGACCTCCCTAGGCCGCCGCGGCCATGGCTGGTCGTTCACCCGCCAAGCCGCCATCCTAGGCGCAAGGAATGCTGCTCAGTGCTCAATAGACATTTATAAAAAAACTTGTATCTTTTAGCGCGTTTTGGGATACAGCCTTTTACAAAATGGAAACATGTTTGACGAATGGTTCGATATTTTTTGGCGAGTTAACCTTTTTTGTAAGCGATAGAATTTGGGTTATGCTTTCAAAATTGGTATCTTTATTTTTAAACGTTGAAGATGGATGGTTATTTTATTATTGCCGTGCTTATATTTTATGGCAATCTTCGTATTTCCTTACTAGGTTTATGTTGCCAATATTCTACAGTAGTCAGGAATTGCATCGTGATTTAATGAAAACTGCCTGTAGAATGTCGGCCAAATCAATTTATTTTAATGTTAGTGTCCATGTTTGTCTATTTCTGCTAACATTGTTTATCATTGTTGGGTACTAGACTGGTGACCATTCTGCCTGAACTTGTAACAATTTCAACTATTCGTCCTTCATGTTTCGTATTATCTACAAAATATAATCAAGCATTAGCACTATCAGCAGTTTTAAACGTTATTTATTTTCGATTATGTACTTTATGGGAATTACTCCTTTACCGAATACTCGCATTGGATAATCCTCAATCTTTTTTTGGGATTCATACAAGCTTCATTATACCCAGCTTGACGTAAAATCAATAAAATCTCAGTTTTATTTTATTATGTCTGCCCGTTGCGAAAACATCGCGATATATTACTCGCAACCGTTAATCCAGCCTCTCAATGGAGGGAATTCCACTTATTTCCAATTTCGTCTTTCTGAGAATCGTCTCCAAATATAGATGTTGTTGTATAAGTAAGCAAGTCCACTTTTTGCCAACCTTGAGGGTTTTTAATTGAGGTTTACATTCACTCGTTTATAATGAATGTTTTATTCAAGCCTGGAGCTTGGCTTTCGTTATTCAACGATGCGAATAAGCAGGCACTTGAAAAAAACACTGAAACTGCATTGCTGTATTTCTTTTTAGAGAAAAAGGTTATATACACACTAATATTATAAAGAGGTATAGTTTGTAAGTTTAGACGTAGGAGGTAATCTCTGGAAGTACAGACCAGATTTAGAAAATTCTTTCACTAACAGAAAGCTACACTATTGCCGAGTACCATAGGGTATATGTATAGTTGACTGCAACGCGAAGTCGCGGACAGAAGCTAGTTCATGATAATGTCTCACATATTGAAATGAAATTAAAAATATAACCACAGTAGTATAAACTACTACTATAAAATCATTGTAGTCTTCTAGCAATAGCAACAGGGGGAAAGACCGTGACGACAGTTACTTACTACACACATCGTTACGTACTTGCACGCTTTATCGCTGATACAACGTGACCACAGTCAATAGTCCATTCAAACATGCAAGCAAACGGCTAAATACATTTGTTTAACTTTCTCGCAGTTAAGCTATTTTGATATTTACATATAAAGTCAATCAATTGCGTGTTGGACATGCACTTAGTGATCCAAAGATAGATAAATAAGCAGTATTAACAGACAGTCACTTAACAGCCAAAGGTAAAATATTATGTAGAATGCCTACTAAAGTATAGCAGGAATTATCTGAAGAGATCAAAAGTTAGGTCACGGAGACGTATTTGGCTATAAGTACAAATGCGACAGAGAACATGACCAATTATAAAAGTGCCTACGGAACACTAAAATGTCGCCAATGTGGAAGCAATTTATATTCGCAGAAGACTTCAATACGCCAATAAATCGTGCGTAGACGCCTAGTGAAGACAGCGCCTAATAAGGCTGTTAGAGTGATCGATCTGTAGCCGATTTAATATTAGCTGGAGGTAGAGAAAGCGCATTCTTTTCAACACCTTGCCAGTAGAATTTCAATCGGAAGGTCTAAATTACTTGTAAATCGTGTTGGTGCAACTATTGACCATTTACAGTCTTTATAAATGGTTTTTCATCATAGGGCCCATAACTGTTCCTTGCGAAAATCATCGATTTATACCTGTGAATACTCAGAATTGAGTTGTTTCTCAGTATGATTTGGTGAATTCCGACGGATCTTATTTTATTTTGAATTTATTATGAAAAAATCAAACGCTTAATAATATTCCTTAAAAAAACATTATTATATAATTATGAAGGTTGTTAGTAAAACCTTTTTGAATGATCCTTCTGTTGCTTCACACTTCATTGATTGCTCGAATTTAATTTTATTGAGTTCTCAAGTTCTAATGAATCATGATTTATATTTACCGGACTGCAAAACATACATATATTAATTACTATATATGCTATCCGTTGAGAGTTTGAGACGTATAGAGAATATCTAGTTCTTATCTCTCTAGCTCGGAAATCTGATGCCGCAGAGCGTCGACCTCTCATAGCATAGGACGTGGATTCTACTTCATTCCTATGTTATGTATGAATGAGTTAATCGAGACCTACGCATATTATGAGTACCACATAAGTCTGCATAACTATTTCGATGTTTGAGAAAGCGACGTGATTTATTTGAGCAGGCAGGTACTTTTAGGAAGGAAGTGCTTTGTAATTCTTCAATGCGAAACTAATCCTAGGAATGTTTAGGATTTTCATGGAGGTTGGTGTCTGGTCTACTTTTAGAATGAATGCTGAATCACAAAGTCACACACTCACTTTTCATTATTCCGTTCATGTAATTGCTATCCCAACTTTAGAACCAACAGTTATATTCCCTTATTCTGCTATTCATCGTCAAGTACAGTTCTGCTCAATCCTTCATTGGCACACGTTCCTAACTTATAGCGAACATTACCCACTTTAAGTGCAGTACCATTCCTAAATCGGTTAGTTGGCGTCCGCTGGCGCGCACCGTCCACATACAAATCAGCCATTCATTTACATAGATGTAACTACAGTATAGCATGTTTCAATTGAATTACTCGAAGTAAATTGACACTGGGCTCGGCATAAGCTTCGCTGTTTGGACTATGGGTGTGGTGTTGTGTAGCCATAACAATTACTATGATTGAGGCACTAACCAGACATGCTATTGTGGGAAATTATAGCCGGACCGGTAGTTCCGACTTTACCCTTGATTAAGTTTATGCGACAAGCATGTTGTAAACAATTTTTGCGGAAAATATGATCGGTAAATAAGAAACCAAAGGAATAGATCAAAAGGGACCAAGATAGATATAAATGGAATAGACAAGGCGAAATAAAAAAAAAGTTACTGCAAAAAATAAGAATGCAGAACAAGTTGTTAACCAAACTCTTTCACACATTCAACAATTCACAGACAAACTTTGCATTAAAAAAATCTATTTAATCCCTGAATAGAATAACAAAAGGACTATAAATGTGACGATTTCAAATAA
Source organism: Oligia latruncula (assembly GCA_948474745.1). Classification (NCBI taxonomy): domain Eukaryota; kingdom Metazoa; phylum Arthropoda; class Insecta; order Lepidoptera; family Noctuidae; genus Oligia; species Oligia latruncula. The sequence continues at coordinate 10,254,125 of OX419703.1, read as the reverse complement.
AAGCAATTGAATGTTCCTGTTACAGTAGAGACACGAAACAAAGACTGCCCTTCGCCCGGTCCCCTATCTATTTGCATATAGGGGGACGCGGTACATGTCCTGCTCCGAATAACTTGGATTATCGGATAAGTGAGGGCCACCTATAGGGTAATTGTGTTTTAAATGTCGGGGAATTTTCTGGAGAGTCGTAGTCCTTTTTCCATACCCGATGTGTATACGCATGGAAGCGTTCGAATTCCAAATATGAAGTGGGGTTCCGACCTTGTTGGATGTTTTGTCATTGATTTGAAAGGGTAAATCATAAAAACATTATTTTTGCCATAATCATCTTCGGTGACATCGCTTTGGATGAAATATATTTTAAATTTAAATAATCTTAGTTTGCTCTTGGTTTATGTATTTTTGGGGTCCATAATTATATCGTCTCTAAGTTTAATTCTATCTATCACACTAATATTATAAAGGCTAAAGTTTTTGAGTGTGTTTGTTACTTCTTTACGCAAAAACTACTGAACGGATTTGAATGAAATTTGGCACACAGATAGTTTATAACCAGGATTAACACAAAGGATACTTTTAATCCCGATATTCCCACGGAATCGACACGTATACGGGTGAAACCGCGGGTCGTTGCTAGGCTATATGGCTGCCATTTGAAACTTTATTGTAACATATTTCTGGTTTCACTATGACCGCTTAAAGATTCCTTACTTCGGAACCAAGTCGATTCCTTACCTAATCCCGCCAGTCTCTCATTGATTTCGTGCGGTTTCGTCATTGTGTCATAGACATTGATGGGTTTTTATAAATCAATGGTCATAGAGGATTACGGCCTTGATTTGGACCTATCGATATTACAATGAAAGCGTGCTTTGAAATCAGTTCCAATAGCTAAATACGCTGCATATCACTGTTCAGTAATTGATGCATGCCACACTATTATTTACTCCACATCATGTATAATACATTGACTAGGTATCTGCTAATTAATACTGTGCGTGCTATGCAATTAAGATAAGTTGTGTTGAGTCAGCCATACGATGCGTATTCATGTCATGTCTCTAGTATCTCCCTAGATCATTGTATTGTCATATTTTTATCTTTTATCATTAAATCTCGATTAATTGTATCTGCCTTATTTATGGTGATTTGTCCTCTTTCTATATTATTAGTGGGTTCATTTTGTCTTAGGGAATGTCCTACCGCATTGCATCATAGAGGAATAGATTCTATTCCCAAATAAAAATACGAATCGTTTTTGACTGTCAAATTATGTAGGTACTAAAGCGTTTTTTGTCTCTTACGTATTTGTCCTTGAGTGTTACAACTAGCGTGGGATGATTACCAGCTGATACGGTCTACGTATTTATTTCATTGCCAAATCTGTATAGAAATCGGAAACTCTGTACCTACTATATAGACACATAATCCTTTCATTATTATCTCTTTATCTGTACCTATTTAAATGAGTTGATAAATCTGTCGCTTCAAAGCCAATCGATAGGAAAACTGTGGCAGTGTTCCGTGAACCGAGCACGTTACCTCTGCGCACACGGCTATCTTTATTACCTTTGATTAATTACCATATTTTATCTGATACACGTAGTTCAGATAAGATGTGTTGTTGTCTCAGAGTCCTTCTTAATCGAGTTTGAAGCACGATCTACACGGTTTAAAACGGTGGTTTGAAACTTAAGTTTAAAACAGACAGTGGTTTTAAACCAATTTCGTATGACCCTTAAACGTCCTTCGTAAAAAGGCCTGCGTTGCAAACCAGGGGCAGAAGAAAATGTTGGTTTTAAACCGTGTAGCAGGCATCTCGCAACAACAACAACTTCAAGGTCACCTTGGTTTGTAGACTGGTTTCAAACCGAGTAGATCGTGTTTCAGTAGTGAGAGTTTCCTGTAAAGATACGGACATCTGTGGTCTGCAGCGATGGCGCTGAGCATCGGATTTTTTGTTCGCAGTCTCGTAGTCTAAAAACGTGTCGAGTGATTTCTGTTACGAAGTTAAACCTTAAAGGTCATAGCACACATATCAACTCGGAAAAGGATCGTCACCGTATCGGCTTTCCCCTCGGCGTCAAATAGGCGTCATCCACGAACCACGACCACGTAACCAGAAGCTCCGATACGTCGACTCGGCTACGGCAAGGCGACGCCGCTCTTACGGCTCGCCGACCGCTGGTTGATAGTGCTGCAGGCAGGCCGCGGGAGGTGTGAGAGGGGCAAGGCTGGACGAAGAGACGTATAAGCTCGAGTACGGAGAGACGTAAGCGCGGGGACGACGAGTCGTAAGCGCGGGAACTGCAAGTTGACCACGCACGTCACCGCGGTTGGTGAACTTGTCCCGAGGCGAGACGATTACGTTACGATTCCGATTAGTGTGCGTTTCAGTAGGGACTTTCATACAAAGAATACTGAATGGCTTGAGTTGATACGGTAACGATCCCTTTCCGATGGCTTGAGTTGATACGGTAACGATCCCTTTCAGATTTGATACGTGTGCTATGACCTTTAGGGAGTGATAGTTGATGTTTAATAAATAAACTAATGAATTGTTTCTATTTTCTGAAGTTATAGATATTTGTAGTATCGTTATAGTGAACCTCAAAGACGTTAAAGTATTGTCTAACGCAATGCACTAATCTAATTCCGATCACAACAGCAATGTCCAAGTACAAAGTGAAACAAACGAAATGAAACCGAACTCCGATCAGTGAAACGAAAACGAAAAATGATATAAATAATTCAAGATGATGAAGTTCAAATCATTGTTCCGTAGAGGGCCAAGTCAGGGGAAGCAGGAGTCGGGGACTCTGAAGGGGGCTCCGTCAGTATCGAGCCTCGACTCGAAGCACCACAAAGTCGCACCAGCACGCGACAAGGCCTTAAAAATCTTTGGTTCAAAAGAGAAGTTACATAAAGCTCATAAGAAAAAGGACTTGGGGAATAACAATGCTGTTTTAGAAGACCCTGAGCTGAGGGAAGGACTGGAGTATGAAGATGGGCAGGTTGGAGTACAAACGTACAGCAGTGCCGAGGAGCTGGGGTCCGTAGACGGGCGCGGCTCGCAGGAGTGCGTCAGTCTGCCCGTGACTCTGAATGCCGATCACATGCCCGGGTTCCAGGAAGTGGAGCTCAGGCCTAGAGTACCATCTGAGGTCAGTAACTGTACTTTTATAACCGAGTGTTATTCACACTTACTTATTCCATCGGTCAGTTGTTTTAATTTTGATATAAGTAAAGGAAGTACAGACGCCAGCACATCATGCTACCCGAAACTGTCAAATTATCCCAATCAACCTTGAACCTTATGATGTAGCGATAAAGTTGAAAATCTATTGTAATAGTAGCTTGATGTGCTGGCGTCTGTACAAACAACGGTAGTTTGATATAGAAGCGTGTCAAAAGTCAGCATAACGCTCTGATTACATCGACTAAGTATAATAAAAATATTAGAGACCGTTGTAAATTGACACAATTTCTTCCAAATATACAAAACTGACGAAGATTATTTTTTAAAGTATCAATTTCTATGATTTCAACAGGGGTCGTTCGTATATCAATTGATATTTACCTACGTGGATATTTATCAATTGAAATTTATTGTTAAAACTAGAAATTAAGCAAATTCAAAGTTTACCCTAACAACACTTGACAAAAAACTACAATTTGGATTACCTTTCCCGAAGTGGCAATCTTATTATAAGTTTCGCGGATTCACTGATTAATATAGTTAATATTTTTAAAATTTATGAGAATCCCCTGACGCGTATCCGTTCGAATGCTTTTTAAAATAATGTAAATGTTTCAATTTTGTTGTTTTAGTAAATTGATTATTATCAAAGACTCGTACGTGTTTGTTACTCTTATAAAAACATCAAATAATCAAACACAAACTTATATTTTGCAACTAAAACACATATAAACCACTTACAGAATGCAAATCGAGTCTTTTATACACGATCATCATCATCATCTGCCTAGCCTTTTCCCAACTATGCAACTATTTTGGGGTCGGCTTCCAGTCTAAAGTCTGACCGAATGCAGCTTTTTTATACACGATATATTTAATATATCAAATAACGAAAATTTTGATATTTATTATAAATATCTGATTTTTTACGATTTCAATTACTCTTTGAGGATTTTTATGAGCTCTATCGTTAAAACCGTAAACCTTGAAATATGACGAGTAGTTTTTAATTTCAATAATAGAATGCCAAGAATTTATGCGTAATTTTACCTGCTAGATTATTTTGTAATTCTATACTCGGAAAAATTCTATGTGGAATGAAGTCTAGCACAATATTCAGCGAATATGTAGTAAAATATTACGAAAACGATCTTCTATGAATCCCAAGATTAATTCACGACGTAAGTCTTCTTTGTATAGTCAATCTCTTATTTGCCTTGCACCACTTTTAACAAATAAATTAAATTTCCAGTAATTTGAAACATCACTAAGGTTGAAACTATCTTACTGTCACATTAGTCTTGTAAGCAAAATAGACCTTGTTGTTTTATGACGTGCAAGTGACATCCAACCTTAGGGCCTGTGCACACCACGTGTTTTAAACGCGCCGTTGACGCGCGTTTGTAGCGATACAGACGCGATACGCACGCGAGTCAGACGCAGCCTGAAGACCTTCTATAGGATTAAAGCGCTTTTAAAAACGTGGTGTGCGCAGGCCCTTACACCCGCACCGTCAACGGGACGTCAACAAGAAACGAGATTATTCGAGCGTGACGACCCGGTGACGGCGTGCGGTGGACACACGGCCATAGTAAATGTACGAGTATGTATCGTTACTTCGGCGGCTCCGTCATATCGTTCTCGTTGACGTCCCGTTGACGTGACGGTGGACAAACGGCCTTAGGGTGGTAAAGCAATTACTAGGTCGACTATACCTATTGCAGTTTATGTTAGGCACCCGCTTTAAAATTTCCCTTGCGTAAAGTATTGCTGTTCTAACATTATTCTTCGATGTTATAGCATTGCTCTCAGGCGTCGTTGGCATCCGGGGTCCGAGAGATCGAATCGTTGAGAAGAGAGCTAGAAGCCACAGTGATGGAACGAGCTCAGCTGCAGGCCAGGGTCGACGAGTTGCTGGAGAAGGTCACAGAAGCCGACCGGCTGCGAGGAGAGCTGGATCGGATGAAGGTTTGTTTGACCTGAAGGTATTCTAGAATAATATGCTTGGCTAGTAGACTGATCATCACCGTGTAGAATCATGTCGCCAGCTACTTTATTTTTAGTTATGCTTACTAAATTCTAGCAAAGACGAGTGTATTTGTCGTAATCAGGGTTTTTATTTATAAACCTTGTAACATATACTTAGGTCCGTTTTTGAACTTCAAGATGGTGTTAAAAGAATCCGGAAAGATACCGCTGGAAATTACCGTTATAGAGGCCTCAAGATTCAATTAATCTCCAAGAAAATAAAGGGCATTTTAAAATTAATTGGCTAACACAGAGCTGACAGGAAACTGTATTTTGATTTATTGCTATTAGATACTCGTCCGGTCTGTGAAGTTTCGCCTGTTAATTAAGAAATGTGAGGAAAAAAGGAAACAGGCTTTATTCATATATTTATAAATGTCCAGTAGATAGAAGTACAACTATATTTTAATTAAGAATTTGAGATATTTTTCAAGTTATGGAACAACAAACTAAATGTTATACTTAACAAAGTTTAAATTCCATTGTAACCAAAAACTTATAGGTCCGTTTTGTTACTCAAAAATCAACTTAGAATACATTTCACTAAAGCATATGAATTAAAATTATCTGAGATTATGAACTCTGCTTTATCTTGTATGTTTTTCTTGATTCCAGAGCATGGACGCAGAACGGGAGTCAGCACTAGAGCGGCTAGCTGACGAGAACGGTGCGTTGCGCGCGCGGCTGCGCGGCGTCGCGCACTCCCCGCTCTCCGACAGCGAGAAGCGACAACTGTTGCTTGCGCCCGCGCCGCGTCGCATGCACTCCTCTGCACCCGCATCTATAGCACTTGCTAACGTAAGTTTTCATCACCAGGAATAGTATTTGAATATTTGCTTTTACCAAAATATAGGTCGTCTGCCACACACTTACAATGTCATCTTATGTCAGTTTATGCCAGTTGTTGCATCAGTACCGTTACTTTCAATGTGAGCAAAACTAATCCAGCTGTGCTATTGAGGGGGCTTCTTTGTGGCATAGCTGTAGCTTTACCTACATCCATCTCATAATGGTCGGAGTCTACAAAAGGATGCATTGCTTACAGCAAACAAATGAAACAGCACGAGATAAGAAATCGAGCACATTTAGGTCTTAAAGAAAATGTTACGAAATACGAATTCGACCACCGTTCTGCAATAGAATCAGTGGCGTAACTATACTGTTTGGGGCCCGTGGCAAATTTAAGGGATGGGGCCCTCCCTCAATGTAAAGAAGCTCAACCAACGTTATAGTTTTTTTTTATTAGCACTTCTCCCGCGACTTCTTCCGCGTACATTTCATATCTTCCCCTACTAAATTTAAAACTAGACTGCTTCTGTCCTTATGTTAGGATCCTCCTGTGCTCATGGCCTTCTCGGGCCGGAGGCCCGCTCTGGCTGGGGGCCCGTGGCATTTTGCCCCAATGCCACCCTAAAGTTACGCCACTGAATAGATTAGCGATTTTGTAATGGTTTTGTAAGTTCACACCGTATTCTTTGCACACAGGGTGAGGGTGACAGCGGCGAGCCCAGCACTCCGGAATGGGACAAGCACTCGTCGTCGTCCCTCAGCGAGGTGTCGGTCGCGTGTCTGCAGGACCGCATCCTGCAGATGGAGGAGCACCACTACAGGTAAATATTGATGGAGATACCTTGGGGGTGTGTTGTACGGCTTGGGTGCTTACCTTCATGGATGAAGAGGAAGATTTACGGAAGGACAGATTGTTGATCAGATTTAGTATAAGCATCCTATGGGGGAGGCCTATGTCCAGCAGTGGACGTCTTTCGGCTGAAATGATGATGATGATCCTATGGGTTTCCAATTGGTTTGGGTACCCAATTTTTGATTTATATGTGATTTCAATAATGTGCAAACACCTAAACTTGAATGGTAACTAGACGCAGAGCCAGAGACCTAGCAACGTGGTGGGTTATTTCGTTTGTGCACCCCTAAAATCCTCCATAAGGTCTGAAAATCCACCCTAAGCCTATAAATTCCTTTTATCCAACTAGGCCTAGGGTGGATTCTCGGAGATGCGTTTCCGCGTATCCGCCTTAGGTGGATAAACGGATTAATCGAACGTTCACGACGGAATTCACGATGTGAAAAGTGGCCTTTCCTTTTTAATGAATGAGACAGCACCGGTTGACATTATTAAATCATCACATCTGTCGAAAATATTTCTACATCTGTGTCCTAGCTTCGAAGTAAGCTCATCATATTTTATCATCTCTCTATTCCAGTACAAGCGAAGAACTGCAAGCCACTCTGGCAGAGTTAGCAGACTTACAAACACAGCTGGCAGATGCCCACGCTGATAATGAACGGCTAGCTGATGAGAAACAGGTTCTTTTGGAGTCCCTGTGTCGACAGACTGAGAAGCTCGAGGACAGCCGCACTAAGGTAACTAGAGTTTTTATACAGTGGTGGATGCCACATCCCTATCAAGCATAAGCAGATAGGGATCCAGATGGGGGTTCACGTACGGCTCAGGGGGCCTAAATAGGCCACTTTGGCAGAATCATAAAAGGATAACATAATGGACAGTTAACCGTTAAAACACGGACTGTCTTCGCCATATTACGATTCATAATGTTATCCTTTTATGATTCTCCAAAGTGGCCTTTTGATGCTCCCAGGTCTCAAGTGCGCATGCGGCAGCTCCCCACAGATGATGCTTTCCATCCAGCGCCGCATGCACTGTCACCTGTGCAGTTGATGATCTCTTATGTTTACGTCAGTGAGCGGAGTACGCAAGGCTGCATTTTTGGGTCAAAGATGTTTGAACTTTTTGCGATCGATACGCAGAAGGGGGGGATCTAGAGAGATGAACCTGAAAATACGATATTTATTTTAAAATCCCAGAGAACATACCCATACATAAGCTGTCTGGCTTTCTGCATCAAGACTTTTTCTCAACTGCCTAAAGAGAGCTTCTACAGGTGGGTCGTGGTGGTCTGATATACTTTGGCGGCAACAAGCAAGCGCTACTCAAGCTGTGCATGAGGTCTTGGGTTCGTTTCCCGGTTCGGGCAAAGTTTTATTAAGTTTTTCCATCAGGAATTTCTCACTAACAGCCCAGTCTGAATTTGTACCCGGTTGATGGCAATAGACTCGTCTCCTATCACATTAGACTTAGATATATCTATAAAATTCAAAGTCCTGACTGACTGATATATCAACGCATAGCCTAACCCGCTGGTCCTAGAGACATGAAATTTGGAGAGTGTGTAGCGGTACTGCGGTATCTACAACGCCACATGCGAACAACGCGTCATACTTACGTCAAGCAAAATTCTGCATCTCGCAAGCAGAGTTACCGCGCAGCTAGCATAGATACAACGGCCCGACATGAATCATCGGGCAGTTGCCCGCTTGACACAACATCCGTCTGGTCGGAGGATCCTCCCTTTTATATAGAGTATGAGTGAACTTTACACCCTGTTCCTCATACCTTTATAGGTGTGTTCTTTGTGAAAAGTAGGTATCTAATAAGAAAGGATTTTTCTAAATTCCACCCCTAAGACGGTAAATGGGGGGAGGGTGAAATTTTACGCGGACGAAGTCGCGGGCAGAAGCTAGTAATGACGTAACTGGCGAAATGTGAGTTTTCTATAGGTACGCCTCTGCCTAACCCTTCAGAGATTATAGGCATGATGAAAACTTAGTTCAATAGATTTGTTTTAATATTAATAATGTTTTTAAATATCTTCAGGTGGATACCTTGCAAGAGCTTCTATTACGTGAAGGCGTTGAACCGGAGACGCTAGTGTCTGGTGACGCCGATCAGCAGCTGTTTGCTGTTCTCAAGGTCAGGAAATAAGTAAATAAATTTAATTTTGTAATTAAGGCGTTCATAGAACTTATCTCGATTGCGAGTAATATTAATGTAGAAGATTAATTGCAATGTGAATGATGATGGTTAGAAAGGGGCGACTACCGAGATGACGACGAATAGAGAAGTATGGAAGAAAAAGAATTGTTGCGCCAACCAATTATTTGGGGTCCCCTTTTGGGGGCTCCTGCGAAAATGATGATTATGATATAAATTATAGTAGTATAAATTCTCAACTTAATTTAAAACCCTGTCCATTTCGTAAAATCAACTGACTGGCTGGTCTCCTAACCACCGAATGAGCTATGATTTCGTTTTTAAGGATATTCCATCACCGTCACGATTAAGGAATGTCATAATCCTACTATGTAATAAGAAAGTTTGTAAGTTTTGATGTTTGGATGTTTGTTACTCAATCACGCAAAAACGGCTTAACGGATTTGTATGAAATTTTGCCCACAGATAGTTTATAGCCTGGATTAACACTTAGGGTTACTTTGTATCCCGATGGTATGTTCCCGTGGGGTCATTGCCGACCTCCACGCGAACGTAAGCTACGATAACGTAAGCTAAATACGAGTTAGAATTATAAGTAATTATATATTATTACAGCTATCTCAAGAAGAGCGCAGGCACCTGCTAACGAAGCAGGAACAACTAGAGGCCGAGCTGAACCAAACCAAGACTGCGCTCGAAGAGAAGACCAAAGAAAACGAAAACCTCGCGGAGAGAATACGGTAAGGGTCCGTTTTACCTATAAGTAGTACCCGGGTGAAGTTGAGTGTGTGTTTGTGGCCGTAAACTTACACGTGGAACAAATGAACGGCTATGTGTTTAAAAAACATGTGCAGTCGAGGGACTCCCATCAGGAAAACTCCCGCTTGCGCCGCTCGCCGACAACATAGGGCTATCTTTCTTTCCTTCGATTCGCCTACTCTTTGCGCGTTATTCGTTTTAATTTCATTGATGCGATGTTATGATCAGAGCAGTGGTGGCCAAGTGGTGACGGCCGCGACTTACGAGTTGTAGGTCGTAGGTTCGAACCCAGACAGGCGCTTTACTTTGTGTAAATTATTTCATCACCACTGCTCTCAAAACGGTGAAGGAAAACATCATGAGGAAACCGGCATGTCCTAGAACCAAAAAATTCGAAGACATGTGACATCTACCAACCCGCACTGGGCCCGCGTGGTGGATTACGGCCCACTCCCTCTCACCGAGAGGAGGCCTGTGTCCCAGCAGTGGGAACATTATAGGCTGATTATGATGTTATGATCCCTGCGTTGTTTACTCCATGATGCCATTTTAGAAAATTTTAAATACATAATTACGTTTAATTAATTTCTTTCCCCGAAGAGTAAGGTTAAAAGCGTGATGTTATGTGTTATATTAATCTTCATGATGAGTAATTAATGATGTTTCTGTAAACCCACAGTGTATTGGAGGCGAATGTGGAGCGTGCGGAATCAGAGCGGTCGCGATGCGAGCACGAGACAGACACAGCTCAGGAGCTCGCCGCGTCGAGGCAGCGTCAGATCGCCACTCTCACTGATTTACTTGATGCTGCTAAAGCTAAGGTAAGATTAGACTTATGGCCGATTCCTATAATTTACGGACCGTTTATGGTTAAAATTAAGACTCTTGTATCTTTACCAATAATGAAGCAAATACCTCATCATAGCTTTGCATAGTAGACCCTCCCTTATGGCAGCAGCTATCCCTGCCTGCCTGCTATCGTACCTGGGCACGGGCATCTAGACATAAATATGCCCGTTTGGCAATAAAAAATGCTAAAGCGAAATAATTCGTTTGTGTTTATTAGGAACCGAGCATTAACTCATCTGCCTAGAATTTTCTCAACTATGTTAGGGTCAGCTTCCAGTCTAACCGGATGTTGAATTTCTCATGAAGCGACTGCGATAGCACGATACTGATGAGAGAGACGAGTAATGATGATGACTGGGGATAACACGATACCCCTTGGTAAGACTGGTTGTAAGCCATTCAAGCTGCTGATTACTGCCAATGATCTACTAATTACAGAAGGGACGGACGGCTTAACGTGATTTCTGAGGCACGGAGGAGTCTTGGCATAGAATGGATAACCTGACCTCGGTAATCTTGGCCTACTCTTCATCGACCTGAGCAGATTACATAACCACTAACGAGCTCCTCTAAAAATTTATCAGTATTCATCTGCACAAAATTGTCATCATAATTCTTCTCCCATTAATCTAGTTGACTTGTGGTCGGCGCACCATGTCTTCTTCTTTAGTCATCATTTCAGTTGTTACCCCCTTTATAGTCATATGATCTTTCACACAGTCCATCCATCGTTTCTTTGGTCTTCCCCAATTCTTTTAGCCATCCACATTAATACTCAAAACTTTCCTCACATTTTCATCATTTCTCCTCCGCATCAAATGTGCAGAAAATTAATTAAAAAAAAAAATCTCCAAATCCAGTTAGAAGAACGAGATGGCGTAGTAGAAGGTGCAGCGGAAGCGGAAGCAGCAGCCGCGGCCGCGCGGCGCGACGCCGACGCGGCCACTGCGCGCGCGCACTCGCTGGCCGAGCGACTGGCGCATGCGCAGCGCCAGCTGGACAGAGCGCATTCCGATGCCAGGAAGATGCATGATGATGCTATGGTTAGTTAAGAATTTGCTTTAGAATAATACTTAAAAAAAATTGCATTGCAATTTCTTCAAGGCGAATTCTGAGATAGTGTCAATGTTTTTGTTAGCTGTTGTCATTTCATGAAAATTACCTATGACACACAGACATCATCTATTTCAATTTTTTTTCAATTTTTTTTTATCTATTTGAGACAGGCCTCCTCTCTTCGAGAGGCAGTGGGCTGTAATCTACCAGGTGGACCCAGTGCGGGTTGGTAGATTTCACATGTCTTTTCGTTCTAACACATGCCGGTTTCCTCACGATGTTTTCCTTCACTGTTTTGAGAGGTTTCAATTTACTAGATTATAATAATTGGCTCACCTAAAAGTGAATACTGAAAGGGCTCTTAACTCAAGGCTTTTAAATTGGCATATTTATTTTTATAATAAAAAAAAATTGCAGGTGTCACGAAACAACGCAAAGTCAACGATATCAGAGCTGGAGTTCCAGATCGAACAGCTGCGACAAGAGAAGACGGCGATGCAAGGGGAGATGAAGACGTTGCAGGACAACGTGGAGGAGTTGCAGATTCAGGTACTATAGTTTATTATTTACTGTGCCAACAGTTTCAACCATGTACAAACTACTTATAAATTTATTATAAAAAAAAAAAAAAAAAACCCCATAAGTCTTGATCCCGCGGGAATATCGCGATAACAACTACCTACCCTATGTCCTAATTTAGGTCCTGGTCTACCCATATGCTAAATCTCATCCAAGCCAATTCAGCCGTTTTAGCGTGAAAGTGTAACAAACAGACATACAAAAAATATAATATTTTCTTCAATATTAATTCGAGGCAACGTTACGGACGTTGCCTGGAATAAATCGCCGCTGATAACCGGTGCCAGTGGTAAATCAGCGCGCCGCCGTTAAGCGCTGACAAGTTCGCATCTGATTAGCCAGCGCCGTTTCTCGCTGGTTTCGAAAAAAATATGAGTACTACCGGCGCCGACCGGCGTTGACAACCGGCGCTTGTCGGTGCCAACAAGCGCTGGCATATCCGTGCAGGTTACCAGCGTTCTACATGGATTTCTCCCGCTTTGGGGGGAGCGGGAGGGCGTGTCAGACTTTTACTGAACGGTAACTCTTTCGAACAACCTGCGACCCTGGCAGGCATCGACCCTAGCGGACCCCTTCAGTTAGTGCTGACATCTCTTTGACGCGCGTGGATCACAACTCGCCGTCGACCCGGGCCTGCGGGGCAATTGCGTAACACATTATCAATCGGAATCGGTTTCATTTTGACAGTTCAACAACATTCATTGCGTTATTCATGTGTTGAGCAGACAAATTTTTCGAATTTATGAAGCAATGAAATAGCAATTTTCTTCAAAATGATTCAGATTCGGATTGATAGTGTGTTACGCAATTAGGGTGCTGGTCCTTACCGGACGGCGAGCTGCCCATTGCTCGCCGTCCGCAAGCCCGCGCCTACGGTGGCCGGGAATCGGCTGTCGGTTCTTACTTGAATACACCCTTATCCCACGTTCGCGCGGGCGTAAGATTATCGCGGCGGGATTTTGGCGGGAAAAAGTGCATTGAAAATGCAGTGGGGGAAAAAAAATCGCCACGGGAAAAACATGCCTGTGCAAACCTGGGTTTAGAATGTAAAGCATGCACTAAAATCGGTCGTATTTTTCGGCCAGCAAATTGTAATTAGTTGTCATTTAGCCTCTCATTTCCCATTGTCTTATGTTTCCAGGTGCAAGTAGCAACAGATGAAAAGTTAGCCTTAATGAGTCGAGCTGGTGAGGCGCTCGCGAGAGTGTCAGACTTGGAACGACAACTACAAGACGCGCGTGCGAGACATGCACAACTAACTAGAGACCGTGAGAGAGATGTAAGTCCTATTATAAGGTTCTGCGGCAAGATTGTTGATTGATTGTGGCATTTGACATTGAATAGTAAACCTTATCATCAGTGTTTTAAATTGCAAACTAGACTACATGAGCGTGATCGACAACGCTCGAGAATTCCTTTTATGTCTGTTTATATGTCGTCCAGCTAAACACTTTATCGCACCGACAATAAGATCAGAAAGCGAGCTGAGCTCTTTTGGTATATGAGGAATTTCATTAGAATAATATCTCAATGTAATATAGTTTCTCAGCAGTGGAAACATTATAGGCTGATTATGTTATGCTAAGATCCCAATAATATGCTCTCTTTTATAAGGTTATTTTCTCTCTTCATTATCATAACATCCATGTTCGACCATCTTTCCAAACAGGAAGCCGAATGGAAGCAGTTCCAAAGCGACCTTCTAATGACGGTGCGGGTCGCCAATGACTTCAAAACCGAAGCTCAAAGGGAGTTGGAGCGACTGGTCTCAGAGAACAAGGTCGCAAGGGACAGGATACGACTCTTGGAGGACCAGATGCACTCAATCAAGGGTAAGTGGAAGAATGAGGGGGAGAAACTTGCGGGTTTTAGGGGCCGTCTCCACGAGCGAGAGAATCGCGGCGATAGTCTCGCCGTGCCATACAATTTTCGCCGCGATGATATCGCCGTGTGGAGACACGTTCTAAGAGAGTGTATAGAAACACGTGCCACGACGATATTATCGCCGCGATTATCTCGCTCGTGGAGACGGCTCCATAGTGTGGATGCGTTTGACCAAATTATGAATTGGCTTTGTATGATACACTGTGAGTTTGGTGATTTCTATTACACAACTCTTGATATGGAATTAGTAGGTTGTCAATGAATAAAAATAATTGGTATTTGTAGATAGCCACTACCCGTGTCTAGTGTAAAATTTTTGATTTGAAGTTGTTTTATCTTTTTTTCTTGTGAATAATCTTTGTTCCCTATTGGTTCAACTTGATGCCTTCTCTTTGGTATTTCAATGTTTTTACTTTTGTGAGAGCACTGTATTATAAAGTATTGATTTTTTTTTAATATTTTGTTTTGCTGCACTAAAACTGAAATTATATGATTGGCAGAATTTTCAAAAAAAATGTGTTTCTGCTATGAAACGCGCAAGTGAGAGCTTTGCAACATTTGCATGTGTATGACAGGTAGATTTGAAAGTAGTTTGGAGTTTGTTAACATTTTTGTAATCTAGTCTTTGCTTTGGATCTTGCAAATGCTCAAAAGGAAATGGAAATTAAAGAAGGTTTAGTAAATTAAGATTATGAAAGTTATTTTTCAGGTAATTCAACATTTTTGTACAAAATTAAAGTTAATGAGAAAATAATTTAGCTTTCGACGTTTAATGTGTTCATATTGCATGTAATTAAATAAATAAAACAAGTCTTAAAAACATTTAAACTGTTCAATAATTTCAGCAGAATTAACATGCAATACCATGCGCTAATTCTGTGTAAAATGCTTAACTACGTAGACATTCATAAACTAACAGTGATCGACCATCAAATATATGTTAATCAATGTCTAATCTAAATTTGATGTACCAACACAGGTGTTGACAGATCGGAATCTATGGATAGCGTATATTCAGGTGATAATACGTTAGAATCGAAGGAGTCTGACAATTGTGACTCTCAGACGGGCGACGACTTAAGTCCTTCCAAAGACGTATTCAAGAGTATAAGAACTAGATATCTGTCTAGAGTTCACAGTGTTACTGATCCTCCAGCGAAAGGAGCAAACTTGATAGAACAAGCATTCTTCAGATCTAACGTCCCAGAACCGAAAAATGACTCGAACGATCTGTTAACAGATGAATTCAAATTAGAAATCGAAAACGTCACTACAGACGAAACTAATGATGATGATAGCCCAAAATCGTCACAGGAAGAGTACCCAATTAGAGTGTTAGCAGAAACTGTCTTACCTCCTTTCGAAACCAAGGAGCTGAAAAGACAAAATGCTATCGACCATTACGATGAAACGGGTGTAAGTCCTCCAGCTACACCAGAATTGCCGAAGAATCTAATCGATCTGAATCATAGTTTTAGGTTAATAAAATCAGATTCTACTTTTGCACCCAAACCAAGAGTACGCACTATCTTCAGTACAAATATGTCAGGAACATTCAATGGAAAACCGAAGTCCTATAGTATGGATAATTTAAACACTAACGAAGAATATAAAGAAGCCTTAAATGAAGCCACTAGTGTAGATTTTCTCAATATAAACGCTCTAAGTAATACATCTCTATTTACGGAAGGCTCTGATAGTGTCTTTCTGTCACCTATTGAGAAAAATAACAACAAAGTAAATTCTGTATTTGAAGCCAACAACAATGACGTAAATAAAGATATACCTGTTGTAAAGGCCGAAGAAGTGCTCCCTTTTCCATATCCTAATGATATTAAAAACGCCCCAGCATTCGATTTGATGCCGCCTAAAAACCAAATACGGAGCGATATTCCTATTGATGATAACGTTGAGAAACAACTGAAAATGGTTAATGAGGAACTGAAAGTCACATTCAAAGCTGCAATAGACCGAATTATTGGTAATAACAGAGCTAAAAGGGGTTCTCCTTGCACAAAAGTATTGAAAGAAAATGATGAGGAAACTGAACCTGTTCCTATTACTAAAGACGAAATAGATAATCTAAATAAATCAAGAAAGATTTCTCCACCTAGTATTCCTAAAATACCAGAACCTAAGCCTCGGCGCGTTTCAAGACCAAAAGTTGTAGATGCCAAAGAAAATAATAGTTTAGTTACCACTAATATAAATGTATCCAGTTCAAAAGAAGATAGTAGCAAATCTTTTACAGAAACCTTAACTAATACTGTTCCTCCTGAACCTAAAACACCAGTTCCTGTAGATGATAACGTTAGCTATCATCTTAAAATAAATACCACAGACTTAGGTGATGATAAACCAAAGACAGCTCCAGTGCAGAGTAATCCTAATGCTAATAGTAATAGAGCTGTAAATACTTTTAGAACTTTCTTGGCTCCTATCCAACTAGGTAACGGCGGCAATATTGCACCAACATCTCCGATAATTATTAGTCCTGTACTGATACAGCCAGTGTTTTTTAAACCTCTTGCAACTCAAGAGGTCCCAGTAGAACAAAAACAAGAGGCCAACAAAGGTACTGTATACTACAGTGATATCGATCAAGTTGATAAAGATAACAAAAATGACAGCAAAGTGACTGAAGTAAAGAAGAACCTCGAGGACAATACCAAAAGGAAAGGTCTTTATCAAAAAAATGTTAAAGCAAAACAACTTCCCTTTCTGTCATGGAAAACTTTCGGATCTAACGAAAACTTACCAGAAAGGAAAACCCCATCGCCCAGTAATAATATACCTAAACCTTCACTTTCACCTTCGCCTTTAGAAATATCAAAATCTGCAAACAATTTTTCAAAGACTCCAATACAGCCTTTAGAGCCACCAAAGACTGTCGGCATTGTGCCAAAAGCTTCAGCAAACCCATCAGAAGTGACCACAACTGTTGGAAAGCTATCGAAGACACCGCAGTGGTTGATGAATAACAAATATTATCAACCCGTAGCAAGCGTACCATTCGTCATAAATTCAAAACAGTCTTCTAATTCTAAACCCAAGTCAGTGGAAAGTAGTAAAGAACACGTCAACATTGCGCCAACTAATCCTTCTATACCTCAACTTCAACAAAGAAGATATTCCGAACAGGAAAATGTTTATGAAGAGATAGGACCTGTGATATCTGAAGTACTAATAACCAAAGATAAAAATATAGCCGATGACGAAAAGATATCAAATAAAAACCAGTCGTTAAACGATGAATTGGCTACAATACCAAGAGAAGATTTGCTAAAAGTACCGAGACGAATCAAGAGGCCTAAGACAAACGATAGGTTTACAAAATCGATATCGTTAGATTCCGTAGAGAACACAAGTACAGCTAAAGAAATGGCCAGCATTACCAAATCAATAATATCGTTATCAAGAGCGCCGAGCGCGAACGAAGATCTACCAAAGAAACCTACTGGATCTATTGTAGAAATAGTCCAAAGCTTAGAAAAGAACCCAGATCCAGATGTGCGAACAGAGGTTGCGCCTAGAAAATTTTCGCTACAGCATCCGACTTCTCCAAGTATAGATACGAATACAGGTTCCCTGCCAAGGGAAAAGCCATATTGGAGAACTTTGGAGCACAAACGGTTGTCGCACCCGTTAAGGTCACTGAAAGATCCCCCGCCTCGAAGACCTCTACGTAAGTCAGCGCTTTTGTGACCGGAAACCTAAACGTTCGAGTGTGAATTACATGTAAATAACTGTATCAATGTGTGGAAACATGATAGTGGCGTGTGTTGTTGTCTCATTCGGTGGCCGGTGACACGGTGGTGGTTTGTGTTCCATTTGTTTTTATTGTTAAGCTTCTGAACGCTTTCAAAAGCCATTTAGGCAGAAGGTAGTGTGGGATGGTGCTGGGTTATGCTGCTAAAACCCTGTGCAGGGAACCAGTGGTCATTTAGAAATTATTGGGTAAGGTCTCAAATATATATATCTGCCTTCTATCTAAATTGCGTTTTTAATTGAGTCATGCGCGTTGGATTGTCTAAAATGATGTAAAAGCGTTCAGAAGCTTAACTGCTTCTGTGAGAGTAATTTCACTTATTTTGGAGAACATTTTCAAACACGTAATTTTAGGAATTGACACTTAAATTTAGAACGCGTTATTTATTTCAGGGTTTATGGTGAACAAAATATAGCATGATGAAATCTTATTTGCATTTATTTATTCACCACAGTTTACGCATGGTTTTTCGCTTCAGTTTTTCTAGCACTGGGATTTGTCTGGTGTTGGATTACTACATTATTTCTTGTTTATATTATACCAGACAAAGACGGGCCTTTATTAGATATGTCCTCAAAATAATATCTTGTTCTTGTTAATTTTTAACAATAAGTAATCTAACCAAAGCAAGGCGGCAGAGCCCAATTTAAACTAAGCTGGATATACCAGATTCTTCATCTACTAAGGACTTAAGACTATCACCTACCCTGACAAGTCTAACGACAAATAAGAGCTTACATTCTTCTATTTATTTAAATGAGAAACTGTCACTAACCTCATTGTCACCTCCAGCCATACCACCTCGAACTGAGGAGACGCCGCCTCCACCGCCGCTACTCACCAGTGCATCGCTACAAGACATCATGGCCACCGCTGCCTCACACAGGAGGACTAAAGGTAACATATTTAAGTTTATGTGATAATCAAAGCATTTATTACAAAAATAGGCATTTTTGAACGTAAACATTTCAAAACGTAGTTTCGTATAGAAGAATGGGCAAGAAACTCCAATGCTATTCTTTTAAAATGTTTTACCTACAATATTTTGTATTCATTATTATGTGTACTGTATAAACCCATAGACACAACGGGGTAATTGCGTAACACACTAACAGTAGAAAAGGCTTTCATTGCGTTATTTACGTTGATGAGCAGACGAACTTTTCAAACATATGAAGCAATGAATTAGCAATATCCCTCAAAATCATTCAGATTGTTATCGGTCGTGTGTTACGCAATTAGGTAGCTGGTCGTAAAGCTGCACAATAACCAGTCTTAGAAGAATTATTATTTCAAGACTGGCCTTGATCACCATGGTCAGTTAACAGTTGACAACTGCAGTAATCTGAACACTGCTTCAAATACTTAGTGAAATCTGTAGAAGTCTTCTATAATTTTGTATTGTTTTGTTTCAGGGGTAAGCCGTCAAGATTCCCGTCTATCAGTCAAGTCTCTAATTGAAAGCATAGAAAACGCAGCCAAGGCAGCTAAGCAGTCACCTGCAACCACTCCGGTGGGAGAGTGGCCTCAGGTAAGGCCCTCTTACATTTTAGCTTAATAAATCTGCAAGATGTAGCGTTGGAAGGCCTTCCAACAAGGCGATCCGATGACTTTGTGAAGGCGGTAGGAAATGATGATGATGATGATGAGATCTGCAAAGGAATTAGTTGGTTTAGGTTTTGGTAGCAGCCATCTTGAATTGAGAAGTGTATTCATCGAGCTGCGACTTTTAATATGCAACAGAGCCCCCTGTTGCCGAAACCGAAAAACATGTCAGAGCAACAATTATTTCTCGGATCATTATAGATTTCAGGGAAATCAGCTGTACAGGATGTTTACAAATCAAACACCCAACAATGTACCTGTCGATAGTTTCTGGCACTCGCTTAATATATTTTTTTTTCATTATTTTAGCAAACTTCAGTAGGTGTAACAACAACCTCTACTACAATAAAGAATGGCATGGCGGATTCCACGGCGCCAACCAATGGTATGGGCGGAACCACCTTCTCCACTAAACCGCCGGCTGCCAGAGGCAACCGCCCTTCACCCATCACCAACGGTGAGTGTCTTACTGGAAGTTTATTTAGAATAGGATTATTTTTATGTAGTTATTTTTTTTATACGTGGATGAGGTGATGGTGTATGTAATTCTGAATTTATTTTCGCGCGTGACCGTAGTTTATTAAGTTATCAAAGTGAAACTGAAGATAAAAAAAATTATAACTTTTACCTGAATTCAAAATTAGATGCACTATCACCTTGTCTAGTAGTTGTGTTACTAGGCAGAGAATACAATTCCATATTTTGGGGGTTTTAGGGCTGATGTTTCCAACTTTAGACTACTTTATCGGAGGAATAATTTTGAATTTTTGACAGTTCTTTACAAAAACTGACAGACGTCAATTTTATTCCACGAATAATAATTTATCATTCGAATGAAAAATCAGCCCTTAATTAAATTATATGCATGGAAGTAACCAATTTTAATAAATACGTGTATTTACAAGTAAAATCAGTTATCCGATTTATTTATGTAGGTAGGTAGTAAGGCAATGAATGACTAGATAACCAGCATGTTATAATTTTTTATTATGACTTCGACGATATTTAATCCTGTATACAGTGGGCTTTTTTTTCAATAAACAAATTTTACTTTTCAAAACTATATTCGCAAAACAATAACTTAATCCTAATTTAAGAATCCCAAATCAATTAAAATACGTGAATCCCGTCCCCGGCTACATATAATCGCATGAAAGTCGCTTATTTTTTCCAGCATGGCAGCATGAACGCGGCGCATAGCCCAACCCTTGCCTAATTAACGACCAATTAACGATATGTGTTGTGTGCGACGTTACTAATTTATTTATTAAACTCTTCGTTCATTACATGATGCATGCCAATAGACTTTTATTTTTTACACCCTGTATTTTATCAAGCAGAAAGTTTTTTTTTGTTTAATTGGGTTTTATTTTTGAGTGGGGCTTTGTCCTTTGTCTAATTCAATACTACAAGTTTACTTTGAACAATTATTAAACGTATTATTCTCTTCTTTTTTTCAAAATTTCATGATACTGTCAACTGTCAAATCAGTAGTTTCTTCAATATTGAGTTAGACAAAGGAAATCAAAACAATTATACTTATTTATAATCAACCGTCACTCCAAATTCAAAATGGAGTCGGTATATTTCCCGCCAACCTTTCCCCTATTCTAATGGAGTCGGGTCTTACGGGACTATAAAGTTCACTCATTGGGAACGGTACCACTCTGCATTGTTTGTGTCTACTCAGAAATATCCACACTGGCTGACTGTGTCGATATTTCGCTCATGTACGACCATCGACGGTTTTGTGATAAAAACAATTTTATTAGTAAACAAGTTACACGAATAAAAATGGAGTAGAAAACAACAGATAACATGATTTTGCCTGCGTCACTATTGTGAAGAGACTGGTTGTGAATGCATGGGACAGTTAGACTACCACTCTTTATTTAGCCGTTTCTTACAAACTGCAAATAAAAACATCAGAAACAAAACAACCTAATAAATCATATGCGCGGTAAACTCGCTTGCGCGATGTAGGATTTATGTCAGTCATAGTTCGTATATGGCTGTCTAGATGGCGCCACAGCTACACTATAATATTTCGAAGCTATAAAAACCTTCACTGCTACTCTTATCACTGAACGTTATCACAAATCCGTCTGGCGTGCGCTTGTTTGACGTTGTGCCTAACGGGGCGGGGCAGAGGCTGCGGCTGCGCAGGCAAACATCCCCGACGAGCAGCGCGCGCTGACGCTGCAGCAGAAAGCCATCGAGTCATTCGTGCGCCGGAACAGCTACGGGGATATATGTGAGTCTGTTTGTGTGTTTGGTAAAGGAATTATAAATGAGAAGCCAGTTAAAGAACTTAGCCACCAATAGATACAGAGCTAGCATCGGAATTTTTCGTAAACTGAGACTTAAATTTACAAAACTGTCCAAAGCAAACGCTTATTTCTTCTCGCAAACATCTTACCTTGCTAAAGTATAAGTAAAAATACAGGAGGCAGGACGTCGACGTGCAATCTGCAACCATGAATTCTGCACATGCATGATCCTAGATTTCCTAGCGTAGAAAGTTTGTCGGTTATAAAAAAAAAATACGCTGCTTCATACAAAAGTGCAATACCTACGCGGTCAAATTATATGGAACAGCAATTTGAATTTTTGAATTGTGTAATGAATTCATGGTTACAGTTTCCGCGTCGATGTTGCAAGCCTGTATTTAAATCAGCAGACCTATGTTTGTTTACGAAAGTTTTCGCTGGCAGCTCCAAATGTGGTCACTTCATGATGTAGGTAGAGGAACCTACTTATGTGTGACGAAAAACCAGTGTGCAATACCTCGAGAACATGACATCACACACAATGTGGAATTTTAGATAGAATTGCGCTGAACAGTCAGATTAATGACAAAGCAGCGTTTTGGAGTTTTCCACCGTTTTTTTGATCGTGATGCTGCGCGTACGCAAAGGCAGGATATGCAATACTTAGGTTACATTAGGGACTTGTGTAGAAAAAGTGTGAGCTCTGTCTTATTATACGCCCTACACAGCCTGTGGTAGTGTCCACTAATGGTCCAAGATACCAAGACCTTATTTTCTAAGAAACCAAATGTGTGGTGGGATAGTAATAAAAGTACTGATTTTTATGTATATTTTAAAGGATAATGTTAACACACTTCCCGTCAACTGTAAATTCAGCTAGACGCTTTAAAGTTCGCAAATAAATGACGTCATCCTAATTATAGTCGGATTGCTTTAAGAAAAGTTAGTAGTGTTTTTAGGTACTTTTATTAGGTACCTGATACCTGTATATTGGCCGTCGGCCTAAGCTGGGAGACATGAGTAGGTTCGTTCAAAGTACATATTACACAAAGTACACACTACTCTATCCCACACAGATCCCACTATGAATGATGTGGAAATTATAATAATCATATACCTACTTAGACAAAATTAGGTCTATCGTCGTTTAAAGCAAGCATTCCACAGCAGATCTACCTAGGTAAGTACCTAGATACTAAGCTTAGCTTCTATGTGTCTGCATGATAAATGTCGCAAAAACAAACATACCTAAATACACAATGTTCATTAACATTCACTGAGAAGACACCATCTGGTTTACTGCCGACATCTTCAAGTTTTAATCAAATCGAGTTTGATTCGATTAAGTGACGACACAAACATATTCGAGTCGATTCAAAACTTGAAACTGTCGAGAATAAGTCTGCAGGGCACTGCAGCTAGGTAACTCTCCGAATTCTTATTACAACTGAAATTAAACAATAGTCTTAAATGAGTATTTCTGAATAATCACAGGTGAAAGAAAGGATCCGTTGAACGCGTTACAAGTGAAGAATGGCGGCTCGAAGCGCAACGCGCTGCTCAAGTGGTGCCAACAGAAGACCATGGGATACAACAACATTGATATCACTAACTTTAGGTAAGTGCTTGTTTGATCATACATAGATACCCCTTGGAATACCTTGGATAGAAATAATTCGATACAATGTTGCCTGTCTACCCAGATTTATAAGCATACACTGATAAACTAAAGGAATGCACGATATCACTGAATTCAAGGAGCTCATGTTATTTTTGCCAAAGGAAATACTTATTTAATTGCCTGTACTATTGCCAAAAGTTGAAGCAACAAAAAAAGTTGCACCGGCTAAACAGTGTTTAAAGGATACCTTCAAATCCATAGATTTATAAGAACTCTTATAAATCTATGTTCAAATCATTTTGTTGCTCCAATTTTATTGTATGCCAAAGGCTAGACACTTGCATCCCGTTAATAGTGTGCTGCATGTGTGGGCCAGCGTTCAAAATTAGGCCTACTTTTATAAGCTGGCACTTTTCACTTCGGTATAAAAAGAGGTATCATAGCCAATCTAATCAAAGGTCTACTTCAAAAATCAAAATCAAAATATTTTATTTCACATAAGCCTACATGGGCACTTATGAAACGTCAGAAGCTAGGTGCACGGTTCCAATTGGTCGTTTCCTATGGAGAAGAACCGGCAAGAAACTCCACGGTTACTCTTTTTAAAAATAATTGGTTTTACAATATTTTCAAATTACAGTAAGAATGGGAGGATAGCGTAGGCCTGTCAACAAGTATCAGGTACTTGATAAAATAAAAAATGGTCTACAGATCTAAAGTCTACAAGGCCTACAAAGTCCTCACATTTACAAAATAAGAATCTATCAAAAGGATAAATAAAAAAAAATAAAAACCTAATAAAACATAGTGATATGATTCCCATTACAACCACAAATAAAGAGATGAAAAATTTGAATTGTCTGTATCATATAATGTCAAGTAATAAAGAGATTATGTCAAAAAAGTATGTAAAAAAAGTAAATAAAGTTGGTAAAGTAAATACAAAATGAACATCGTAATTTGAGAGCAGTTAATAGACATTTAAATAGTTAAGCCGTTAATGAGGAACCAGGGAAGCCACATGTGCAGAAGGAATTATTGCCAAACTACCTTGTCTTCAACATAGTCTTTAATCTTATAATATGCTTTTTTGATAAGGACACGTTTGATGAAGGTTTTGAATTTTCCATCGCTAAGTTCTGTAACCGGCTTTGGCAACTTGTTATAAAAACGGACGCCGACTTGCAGCGCCAATCAAAAAATTCCTAACATAATCTTCTTTCTCCAGTTCATCGTGGAACGACGGCATGGCGATCTGCGCGCTCCTGCACTCGTACCTGGGTGACAGTCGCATCTCGTACGCGTCCCTCTCGCCGCACGACAAGAGAACCAACTTCTCCGTCGCCTTCGCAGCTGCGGAGTCCGTCGGTATACCTACCACGCTGGTCAGTATCGATCTACGTTTTTTTTTTTGCAGTCCCGTGTGTGATTGGAATTGTAAATTTTACATGAAGAAACATTGGTAGGTCACACCAAGTGCTGGTTTTGAAGACCGCCTAACATTCTAGGATCATACCAACACCGTTGGATGTAAAAGAGCATATAACCAGCACAGCAGCACTATATCGTAAAGAAGACTAGAGAACATTATAGCATAATCAGTGACGGCAGTCGTTTTGCTAGAATAAAGGACAAGTTTTGAATCGAGAAGCATGCTCTTATATTATAACTAGCTTCTGCCCGCGACTTCGTCCGCGTAAAATTTCTTGTACCCCCGACCCACCCCGTCGCCTGCCCTCGCTATAACTTCGTTTTCGATATGCGTTCTTTCCGACTTTTCTTCTTTTTGCTCGGCTCATAAGGACCCCAGCGTGATGTTACTGCCTATAGCATTCCTCAAGAATTGGGCTATCAAATGCAAAAAGATTTTTTTTAAATACGACTGGCAGTTCCAGAGATTAGAACATTCATACAAACAAACTCTTTAGCTTTATTATTAGTAATAGATATAGATGGTATTATTTGGTGTTGGTTATGTTCTTTTATACGTTCCTTAAAATGAGGCTGTCTACGAAAGAAGACGTGTCAGTATACAATTTATATTCCATCTTCTGCTCCCATGGGGCCACGTTAAAATCGTTTCTTGGTCTTAAATTAATCCATTTATCAATTCTTTGTCAACAGAACATTCAAGACATGATTCAACAAGAGAGACCGGACTGGCAGCAAGTTATGGCATACGTCACCAGCATTTACAAACACTTTGAAACCTAAACAAATGTCAATTTTATTACCTGGTGATAGAGAACAAAGTCGTAGTATTATGGATTTAATGAAGATTGCATTTGAATGTTGGGCCATAGATGGCGCTGTATACCATCCTTGTAGATCATGGGTCAATGTAATAATTTGGCTCCTACGGGATAAACAACATGATATTTCAAGCCTATAAAATCAAATCTTGTAATCAATTCAAATAAAACGTAATTAGTAGATTACTATTACCACATTGTAGCAAAAAATAATTCTTTGAGATAGAATATTCCATTTAAAATGTTTATGATATGGTACTTCTTCCAATAACTTTAAAACCTTATTGTAAAAGTAGTCTTTGAAAAAAAAAGTACTTATTTTTAAATTGAAATATTGAAACAAAACTAGAACAATGCAAGTATACTATATGTTTCACTAGATGTTATAAATAGTCGAATCGTAAAAAAATCGAAAATACAGGTTGTAATATTACATTCCTGAAATGAAAAAAAGCCTCATATTTTTGGATTGCTAATACTTTAGATTGGGAACAAAGAAATCGTTTAGGCTTAGAAAGGATAGTAAAGGGAAACTTATAATTAGAAAAAGAGTTAGCATGAATGTGATAGTGTTTTTCGATATTGAACCTTTTTTAAAGTGGTATATAAAGTTCTTAATTGAGTATCTTCTAATCTTGACTCCATTTTTATGGATTGTTGATTAGATCTGTATTAACTTTGAAATAAAGTTCAATACCATTCGACCGTTCCATGCTAAGTTGATAAGTGAGTGATAAAAAAAACTAAAATTGCCTTGTTTCGGCCTTATGGGTTGTTTTGAGCCGTCTTTCCAGAATAAAGACTGATTCGCAAGATTGTTAGGAGGGATAACATCTTACTAAGGGATACGATCATTAATTTAGTCTGTCTAATTAAAATAACTTGTTATGCGCCTTTTTTTGTGATGCTAAAGTAATCATTACTATACTAAACTTGTATAGGATAACCCTAATTAAATTATACAGTTTGTCATTTTTTGTATAACAGTTTTGTTAGTACAATTGTGTGCAGCCTGTATAATTTAGTATTTTTCTAACTATCGATGTTGTGAAAATCAGAAAGCTTTATTTTATCATAAATAGTCGGAATGCGAACTTAAATATTTGTCTCAAATAATGCTATTTAAAATAAAGAAGTCTTCTTTGAATGTATCTAAAAATAGGGTAGTTTAGTGACGTTTATGTTAAGGCAAAATGGCGCTGGTTTCTGTTAACGGTCACACAATCGGCTGTCAAAATAATAAACGTTTTTTTCAAATACTAGTTAAAATGACAGATTTTCAAGACGACCGTTATAAATATGTCGGCTACCGCGGCAGAACTTCTAGAAATCCGTAGCTTTAGTGCGTCAATCAAGTAGGGCGACATTTTAACTCTGACGTTTAAAAGGTCTGTCAAATGCACCAGTGCTAAATTCCTAAATGTAAGAAGTGCTTACTAACGACTGAATTTTAATAAAAAGACAGGCCCTTTGTAGTGCCCATTATAATCTTCTAATTAATAGTTCAGTCTAAACGTTAAATCTAAGATCCAAACAAAAGTAGTTCATATTTAAAATAATGAAATTCCATCTCATGAGATCTCGTCCCCTCTCCTTTTGCCTTCAATGTATTTCTATGTAATAATATTCTAAGATTTAAAGATACGATATGATATGGCCTTTCAATGTAAACATGATTGTGTATTTATACTTATATGCATATGGCTAGGCTTTACCATTATATAAATAGGTTCGCCTTTGCGCGTAGAGCGAGAGTGCATTTATGGAATTGATAACTGTGTTATGCCGATTTGTAAAAAAATGACTTTCTTATTTAAAATATTGCACTCATTTTATAGCAGAAATAGAAACAAAATAATACAAAGGACATGTAGTTTTTCAAGACGAAAAACGTTAAAGAAGTCGTCAAAAAATCTTTCCAAAATGTTTTGACAGTTTCATAATATTTTGACAGTTCAAAATGTCTTCCGTCTCTTTCTTGCTTCACGTGATAGAAAGAAAGAGAAATGCATATTTTTAAAGTAGTCACGTTTTTATAGAATCGGCCTCAATGTCTATTATTACCTACATTATTAAAACTACATACTCAAATAATTATGTAACCTAATGTGTAACGCCAAAAACTTATGTTTTTTAACATACGGGTGGGTAGATTCAGCTAATAGCGTCGCCTTTAATCCAATAGAATTTAAGCATTGTACGCATACTGACCCGCTATTGGTTGATTTAATTTACTCGTTTGTCTAAATGGGTAGGTAAACATTGTGATTTTATTATTTGATTTTCTCTGGGTTCATTTTTTATCTAGTCCAAAACATTGAGTAGATCTCTGTAGGGCGAATATCACCAAACTTTTATGCCTAGAATATGATTTATTCTGAGAAAAAAAATATTGATTATTTGACCATTTTTCCATACTAGAACTGTCAGACGTCAATTTGATTCCACGGATAAACTTTATATGAGTTTGGTAAAATACGCCCCTAAGGTGGAACTAGTCGCGAGCTCGAACTCACTGGTGGGCATGGCCAAAGAGCACACTGTCTCACCTGACATCGCGTCCGACAGAGATAGTATCAGTGATGAGCAGTTAGACGCTAGTTTGCACGCACACAAACACCTAGTAACAGAAACGCGCGTAAAAAATACGAAAAGTCCTTTCGAAAATCGAGTTTTATGAAAAAACCACTGAATAAATCAAATACAAATAATCTTTTATTGTACATTTCGATAATTAAGCTTTGTCGGTACAGACTTTGTTTTGAAGATTTTACACTTCTTTTATTACTTATTTAAACCCAAAGTTACGTTAAAATTAGCCAGAAAAACGATTCTAGGTTGGCTCATAAGTTCATAACTTTTAAATGGCTTTTTATTTTACTATTCTGTTTTCGTACAAACAAAATTAATAATAAGACAAAACTTTATCATGTTTAATTTTGATTGCACAATGTCAAACTGTGGAGTAATACCCTCCCGAAATTTGTATGGAAAAAATATCGACTAGTGCCACCTTAAAGTTACATAATTGGAAATGTCTGCAAAATCCAGCAATTTTATGAATTGGAGTTAAAATCGAGATCTATTTTTGTAGTAAATTATTTTAGCATTGATTTTGTGTACGTATGTTGTTTGGCTGAATGTTTTGTGTACTAGTGTTCGTTTTTATAAAGTGAGTTTGTGTTGACATCTTTAAATAATCGGAAATCAAATACACGCTGTATAAAACTTTATATTTGAATAGAATTTCTATATAAAATTAATTATTTATTGGAGGCTGTTTCATGCAGTGTGTGTTTGTTCCACGAGGGCTTATCGGTTGATATTAGATTTTAAACTACTTTGTAAACTCTGTCCTATGTAGCATGGCACCAACCGTAAATAAAAATTATGAAAATCTCGACAAACATTTCGGAGTAATTTTCGTTTTAGAGAATTTAAAAAGTGAAACAAAGCATCGTGACATTGGCTAAATGCACAAACCGTGCGAAGCCAAAGAAAAAAAATGCATAGCTTTTGTTGGCTACATTACAAAAATAATGTCATAAAATACCAATTTTGTTACCGAAATAAGTACATTATTTATTTATTTTATAGCTCGTGTGACCTAACTTATGTCGCGCTTTTCTGCGTAAAAATGGACTACTTAAGTCACAGAAGAGCGTGACTTAAGTGCGGATTTAGTGCCACTGCTATAAATTTAATGCAAAAATAATATGTGGTATGCTTACCAAGTAACCATATTTTTACCATTCGTGTCGTGCAACATGGGGAACTTAAAATATAATAATTGTAACACGCGCTGTGTTACGTTTCTGACTCGGTTGTTGATGCTTAGTAGTTTAATTATTACATATTTTGAGATAATTGTATTTTTGTAAATATAGCTTTTAAATAAAGTTCCTGATTTATTATAGCTGATTTCGTTTTCTTTATTATTATAGTAAAGCACTTATTTTATTTTCTATCAAAATTTTATTTTCAATACTAAACGCAGAGATCTAGTCAGTCGCGGTCAGAAAACGTGAGAGTAGGACGGCAAATACCTATTAAGTATTACTGCATTTCTAAAAATGCCGACATATTCTGTAGAAATTTTACCGTGAAGACAGGTGAAGTGTGCTGTCATTCCACCTGGTCCTAGGGGTCGACACTATTGACAGTACTTCACAGAATAGAATTGCTAAACTGAGACACGAGGCATCTCGTTCCCGCATTTTATGATCATAGGTGCGAAAAATAAATATAAAAAGATTTACAAAAAATAAAACAACGTGTAAAATAATATAGATTATTATTTACAATATCCATAGAACAATTTCAAATAAATTGGCCAATTTGTGTGAAAATAAAAATAATATACAAATTATAAATTTTATCTTTGGTTTTACTACTTAACTAAATTGCCGAAATGGCCGAGACATTTTACCACATAATTAAAATTAAATAAAAATAGATCTAACCATTTTTAAAGTACTTTTGAGCGCAGCCGAAGCTCTGTAGGTCCAATAAAACTCGAGATACAGAAAAAAAATCGACAATAGCGAAATCACCTAATAAGTATTAACAATTAACATCGTGTTTTCAAAAAAAACTAATAAATTAGTAAGGATAATTACATTTGTACTGTACAGGGTATATGCTTGGGTCAGTCTACCACTCCAGCTCTCCTGGGATGTACTTCTCGATCAGCTTCTCGTAGTAGGGCCACAGAGCCTCGATGTCGGGCACACCGCCGCTCTTGGTGTATAGGTCGTATTTGCTGCGAAGAAAAGAGGAAGTTAAGATGGCGGATTTATTGTATTGGTCTACAATATAAGTTTAAAACTAAAACCTACTGACTCTAGCAGGGCCTCACCATCAGGGATTTTAATTTTGAAAACACAAAAAATTTGTCGAAATTTGTCGCCAAATATCAGAATTTGTCGGCCACTGGTTCAAAAGATACCTATAAGAGTTTATAGGTGGCAGATCTGGAGAGAGTCTCCCCAGCAGGACCACATACCTATATTTCAAAAACTAGGGCACCTAGCGAAGATCTGTTTTCTCCCATATTTTGTCGCCAATTAGTCGGAATCTGTCATCCTTTTGGGGCAATCGGGAATTAAAAGCCAAAACTTCTTGAAACACTTCTATATTTTTAATAAATTTTACTTGTTCCGATCACGCACGTCTTTTGTTCGTCGTCCATCTTTTTCTCCCGCGTACACTGTGTTGCCATCCTATCCTCTCACATCCATCCTATCTTGTGTTGCCACTTTATCATTCAATCCCACATAGTATACTTACTTGAATTCCCAAACGTGCTGCATGATCGTCTCGTCTCCTGGCTTCATAAACTGTTTGTAGTCACCGCCCGCGTGCCACGGGTACAAAGAGTGATATCTGATGGACAAACAAAAGCTGAATAAGCAAGAAATCACACACAGCACAAAACGTTTCGTAACATTCAGGTGAACCTGAGAGGTGAACGGAGATAATAAAGAGCTTTTGCTACGTCAACGCCGGCTGTCGCTGAAAACCAGCGCTGGGGCTCGTTTTAACCGTCATGTAAACGTATTTTATTTCTTTATTTCTGCCATAAATCCAAACAAAAAAATTTGAGAAATGAGACGTGTAGAATAAATAGCTCAAGTCAAGTATATCTACAGTACGTTTACAGTTATTTATTTCACATCTTGAGTTTGCATCACTGTTCAAAACACAGTAATCTTTATGATGGATATTATTGCTGCCATCTGCCATTGAAAAGTCTGTCGAAATCATTGTGATCTATATTCTCGTCACAATAAGGGTGCTGTTAGGTTGCAGGTTGCTGCTTCAGAGGTAAAATAACTATGAACGGACTGTAGGGCCGGTGACACATGAAAAGAAAAAACGATATCATAACAAATATACCTAATGTGAGTCACCTCTGCTTAAGTGCTTACCCTATTTGTATATATGGGTATGCATGATAGATAAGTCGACTGTTCATGCATACCCATACCCATACACGGTCAAGTTTACTGGACGCGGCTTCAAGTCCGCTGCAAACTTGACGGTGAACTTGATCGTGAGTGGCCGGCATAATGCGGGCCACTCACGATCAAGTTCACTGTCAAGTAAACTTGAACGTGTATGGCTATGGGTATGCATGATAAGTAGCCATACACGGTCAAGTTTACTGGACGCGGCTTCAAGTCCGCTGCAAACTTGACGGTGAACTTGATCGTGAGTGGCCGGCATAATGCGGGCCACTCACGATCATCAAGTTCACTGTCAAGTAAACTTGAACGTGTATGGCTATGGATATGCATGATAAGTAGCCATACACTGTCAAGTTTACTGGACGCGGCTTCAAGTCCGCTGCAAACTTGACAAGTGAACATGATCGTGAATCGTGAGCTACTTTAGATAAACATTGAGAAGATACTTTTAAATGTCACTAAATAACTTCGCGGAATATTACAGCTTAGTTATGAAACTATTCAGCATTAGGAAGTACCTAAGTAAATAACGCATTAGTACTTTGTTATTTGTAGTTACAAAGTTTATCTCAAGAATGACGTAGGTCTACGTACGTCGTGTATCTGAAAACTAATGTTTTAAGATAGTGAATAATCGTTACATGATCACATGTTACATCTTCGAAAACCACAATCGTTTTGGAACTTTGTCGCTCATTAAACTTCGAAACCGAGATTAGCGGACGACTTGTTGCCATCGAGGGTCGAATCTGCACCCTAATTGCGTAGGTACTTTCAATCACAATTTGCGTCATTTTGAAGGATATTGCTAGTCCATTACTTTATATGTTCGAAGAATTTGCCTGCTCAACAACGTAAATAACGCAATGAATGTTGTTGAAATGTCAAAATGAAAGCCATTGCTACTATTAGGTGTGTTACGCAATTACTTCGCAGAGTTAATAAATATCATCCTTGTTATTTTGACCATCAAACAGTTCATAATTATTATACTCGAAGTAGGTATGTTCCATACCTAATCATGAAGAGTCCCTCCTTGGGGAACTTGGCCTTGTTGTGCACCAGCACCCTGTACAGGTACTCGTCATGTCCCCATGAGATCGTCAGGTTCTCTATACCGCAATTAGGCTTGTAGATGCCGCATTCAGTGCTGAAAGAAATAACCCCGAATTAATGCCGCGCCGTAGTCTATACGGTCTCTGCAGATGGTCGAATAATCGTTCGTGAAACGCGTCTCGACTTTTCATCATAGGGGGAGTTTTTTTAGCATAAGTAATAGTTAATATAGCATAATCAGCCTATGATGTTCCCAGTGCCCCCGACACAGATTTGTTGGTTCTAGGACATGCCGGTTTTCTCACGATACGTTTTAAGAGCAGTGGTGATGAAATAATTTACACAACGTAAAGCGCCTGTGGAAACCGGCATGTCCTATTAGAACCAAAAATTCGAAGACATGTGACATCTACCAACCCGCACTGGGCACGCGTGGTGGATTATGGCCCACTCCCTCTCACAGAGAGGAGGCCCGTGTCCCAGCAGTGGGAACAATATAGGCTGACTGTCAGGGTTGAACCTACAACCTACAACTCGTAAGCCGCGGCCGTTACCTCTGAGCCACCACTGCACAGGATTTCTTTTAAAAAATAAAAACGTTAAATGCAGAACTAAAGGAAACAAAAGAAAGAATTTGATGGAAAATGTTCGGACTATTTTCGGCAATGTCCGGCTTTTTGTCAAGACCATTCTTCAAATTTCGAAGTTGTAACCGCACTCGAGAGCATATATACTCATTTAGCCGTTTGATATAGGTATCCTTGCCTCTATCAAGGAAATTGCACAGTCATCTAAGTAGAAATGGCTGGTTGACAGCAAACAGTCTCCCACTTACTTGTATTTGGGGTTGTATGTGTCAGGGTTGTCCTTGAAGCTGTCATCTCCATAGACGATGGACGGGCCCCACTTGCAGCCCACGGGGAACGTGTCACCCACCACGCACCATTGAGGCTCGCCGTAGAAAGCCATCACCTGGTCAATGACAACATTCAATATACTTTAGATTGCTGGCGTTAGTTAGTTCTTCTGTACTGCTGTTTTAACTAAAAGTTCAGAGACAATTTGACTAGGTACTGGATTATCGATTGAATCTTGTTAAACAATTATGGGGTCGATCATCTAACGATTCCATGCTGCCGCTCCAAAAATGTAATTATTTATTTTGGGATTGAGACCTCCAATTAAAACAAACTATTCATTACGATTTTGCGCGTCACCAGCGGGGAAAATTTAAGTGCGCATACCTAATCTATGTAGGTACAGACGCCAGCACATCAAGCTACTACAATCTGTCAAATTTCTTTATTAGATTTTCAACTTTATCCCTAAAGCATAAGGTTCAAAGTTGATTGGGAAAATTTGACAGTGTCGTGTAGCTTGATGTTCTGCGGCGTCTGTACCTACCATACAAATAAATAAAATTTAAGTATCCGTTTGTAATGTTATGATAACAAGTTTTTAATAAATGTATACAGTTTAAACTGTACTTGTAAAGTTATAACAAAAAAACCGGGCAAGAGCGAGTCGGACTCGCACACCGAGGGTTCCGGACCAGCATATTATGTTTTTAAATTTTCATCGGCGAGGCCTATATTCGTCAGAGAATTTTAACACTATGCACTGCGGTGTAGAATAGGGCAGTTTTATGTCAGCGCCATCTCTTGACCGATAGTGGAACTAATGTAACTTTTCTTGATGATTTCTGAAAAAGTGTGCTATTCAGAGACATCGTTTTATTTTTCCTGTAATCTTTACATAAACTTCTATCACATAGAATAATTTCTGATTTTTCTCTTTGCAACCATCGGAGATAAGGGGGGGGGGGGGTTATTTTTTTTACATTTTTCATCAAAAGTCGAAAACTATGCGGCCTCAAAAAAAAAACAAAATTTGTTTGAGAATGTGCAAACTGCGCTCTTTCATGTGATACCCCACATGCCCTAGTAGCCTCACTTCGAATTTTTCAGACCCCCTTTCAGTCCCTGTTGCAAAAAATATACATACCTATATTTTTATTTCTTTCTTATTTGCAAAATAGTTGGGCAAACGTCATCTAAAACTGTTTCAAATTTCAAGTTGATAGCATTAGTAGTTCTTGAGATATCCAGCTGTGACAGACAGACAGACAGCTAGCCAGACAGACTGAGTCTCAGCATAAGGGTTCCGTTTTACCATTTTGGTACGGAACCCTAAAAAACGTTTTTTTTTTTCATTTTGTCTGTCTGTTTGTTCCTGCTAATCTGCGAAACGGGTGGACCGATTTTGATAAAATTTGGTCTGGGAGTACCTTGAACCCTGAGGAAACCGACATGCCACGCGGGCGAAGCCGCGGGCGGAAGCTAGTATCTATTTAAAATCCAATCATCATCATCATAAAATCTTTACCTTTCCAAGATCATGCATGAGTCCAATAAGATGGAACCAGTCCAGATCAGGATGGTCTTCGCGGATCCTCTCGGCAGTCTGGAAGGCGTGCACAATGTTCGGTAAGTCTGTGTCAGGATCTGACTCGTCCACCAGGTCATTCAACTTGATCAGGGCATCCTTCACTGACATCTTGAAATGGTTGAACTTCAGCCAATCGTCCATCCGTCCTGGAAGGAAGGACATTTAGTTAGGGGATACCCAGGAAATCTATGAAGTTATTTGTGGCTTATTTTTCATTTTATAGTTTTTTCATTCAGTTTGATTATGTTTTGCGAATGTACTCCAATCTGGATTTGATAGAAGTGCTTGCTGTTACTTTGGTGTTCTGACCTACGTTCATAATGTTTGTTATTATAATTAGCACTAAGTAAATAATTGCCTGTAGGCAATTATTCAGAAAAATACATTTTCGAAACTGTTAATAAAAAACTGCAGCTTACCTTTAACAAAATCGTAGGTCTGTTTGGTATGCATCTCGTAGTAAGTCCTGCGCACGCGTTCCTTAATCGGATCATTCTCGTCGATATCGTAATTCCGGAACGCTTCCACTGGCTTGCCGTCATAAACCTTCTCCGGCCGCAGCAGGAGTGAGGGGTCCATCATGGAGACGGGGGAATCCTGCAAAGACCCAAGCTTCATTATCTTTTGAAGAGAAGCAGTCAGCATTGTGAACAGACGACTACGCGTGTTGGTCAGGAATGGTATCTAGGTAGCGGACTAAGATGCTATCCGTCGTGTGATCGCCCACGGTTCTGTAATGAGTCGCTTCCCTTGTCGTTTCAGTGTTGGCGACATAGGCTGTTGATACATGGGTAGGTTTTTTTTTCTGTTATAGGATTTTTTTGGCGCGACTGTTGCAAGTTAGGTTCGCGAAATTGATTTTTAGTTACCTCTTAATTCTCAAGTAAAAGGTGTTTCTGATACAATTCTTAGTTGTACTCATAGAAATATAAAAAAAAACTATGGTTGTACTCCAAGTGATCACGATCTTTTAATGCCACCCCTAGCATGATATAGTCACGACGATATCAGCAAATGCAAATTAGAAATATTAAAAAAAAATTGTGCGATATATTGTGTTCAGAAAAAAATATCAAACTATTTACAGTTGTGTACAATACATTAGATCCTCGAAGTCATTTTCATCTATTTTCTAGGTCGCTGCTTCACTTTATTATTCTTTTGAACACGTTTTGCATTTGTAATAATTAGCTGCATCATTAATTTATTGAATAAGTTTGCAGATAAGGAAATAGATAAATGACTGCTCATATTTTGTGGAATTAATTTTAAATAAATCTTATAAACAATTTTTGCAAAGATACGCGGAAAAAGTGTCAACTCGAATTTGTGGGTCTTCTTGGCTAACTCATCAAAGTACATACCTAATTAAAAGAGTTTGGTTGAACAGTTTTTCCATTTATTATCTTCTATGTTATGACTTGCTTACCTGGGAAAGTTTTGCGACTTATCAACGACCTTGTTAAGCAGTTTGGAGGTCCGAAACATAAAGCCAATAGGTACGCTATAGTCTGGTCTGTCAAGGGGTTTGTCCAGAACTCCAGCTATATTATATCCGAAATAACATAGTATGGTAAGGCCTGCGATCAAAATTTATTTTGCAAGCGTTTTCTTCTATATCCTTCATCATGCTGAGAAAAAACTGACTGACAAAATATCTAGCCTCAAACATAATACAACAATAACATTAATTTATGCGCATATATCTTAGAATTTAGAGCTTAGCTTCTAGATCTCTTGCATTTTGTCTAGTCTGTAATTTTGCTTGTCTAACTATTATATTATAAAATACAAATAAAATTAACTCACTGGTTTCGGCTTCATGGTTAGGCGTTCTGTTGCTATTCTCCCTCCGAACAGTAATGGGATCGGATCAGTTTGTGCACAAGTTAAATGATAATTGTTAACAGATGGGGTCAAGAGCTATCGGTGTTTAGTGTAATGTGATAAAAGACTTGCAAAAGTACACATAAGTGACCAATGCCGTGACGCATTAAGTAATTTATAATATTGTTGAATCGTTAAATGTTCTTCAGACTTTTTGGAGATAATATGATCGGGAATATTAGGTAGGTACAAAGAGAATATAACCGGTAGGTACGAATTCGATAAAAGTTCCGATTGGTGATTTAATGCTTTGATTACTTTACGTCACACAACATGCAGGATGCAGTTTCTAATATATTATTATCGATACCTAGGTACTGATTGAAATATGTCCAAAGGATGCTGCCTTTGATCGACACGTGTAGCAAAAGAGTATAGCCTCCTTTTTTGTTTAAAGTCAGTTACAAAAGGCGATTGATTCAGAACAAGACCTTAGTTAAGATATAGATTCTATAGCTCGTTAGTGTGCCATACACGTGTCAACGTCTCGACGAGACCATTGGAACATACAGCATACACTGCTTATCGTCTTACGATATCACTGTCATATACTTAGAGTATATGAAAGCGAACTCTTCAATGGAACTGGAATATATGAATAGTATGGTTGAAGATGATTGTGTTTTGTTAACAGATGCATTGTTGGTTTATTTCCGGCACTTTGCTGATTGCTATGATGCTCACAAGAGAGATCTTTTTGTATGTTATGATGCTGCGTTTTGAATTCAAAACGCATTTAGTTTGGGTGGATCTACTGGATGTACACGTGTTCCTATATTGGTGCCCACCACTTGCTTGCGACCTGGGACTACGGAGTAAAGTTTACTCATAAGCTGGGACTAAGAATGGCCATATTTGTTCTGTGCCATCATGCCATAGCAACCTTTAAAACATAGAAGGTGAATGGAATTGAAAAGATTTAACTTGTATTCTTGGAAAAGGCGGGTTAAAAAGATTAA
Source organism: Oligia latruncula (assembly GCA_948474745.1). Classification (NCBI taxonomy): domain Eukaryota; kingdom Metazoa; phylum Arthropoda; class Insecta; order Lepidoptera; family Noctuidae; genus Oligia; species Oligia latruncula. Next base: position 10,216,124 of record OX419703.1, on the reverse strand, counting down.
TAATGTAGGTAGATACGCAGTTTGAAATCATCAGCCTCACCTTCTCTCCCCATCTCGAGTCTATAGTTTTTGTATAGACTACTAGCTTCTGCCCGCGACTTCGTCCGCGTGAAATTTCACCCTCCCCCAATCACCCTTAGAAAAACCCTTTCTTAGTGGATACCTACTCTTTACAAAGAACACACTCTCCAAATTTCATGTCAGTCAGGACTTTAAATTTTATATAACGTGTTTTTTTTATACCCCATAACTCTAGGGGGTCAGTGTAGGTACTCGTACTCCTCATTATGAACAACTTTTACTATGGGACCAAACCTGAAAACGTGAAAACAAAATCAGCTGTTCCCTATACATTTATGTTCGCATAACTCGTCAAAATGTAGGGAACAGCTGATTTTTTTTGCGACTTTAGTTCATAATGACCCCCTAGAGTTATGGGATATAAAAAAAAACACTTTGTATATTTAGATATAGATATAGAGTTGCAGGGACATCGATGCACAAGCTGTTTCCATGAATTTTGTATATAGGTACACACAAAAAAAACTTAGTTTAGACAAGTACAATACCTACGTACGTAGTCAAAATGTATGAAACAGCTTTTTTTTTATAACCAACGAAATAATTTTTACGTAATAAACGTATTTTCTTTCTTTTCTTTCTTTCTTTACGCAATGAATGTTATGCTGGACTGTCAAATGTATTGCTGATAGTGTGTTACGCAAAATTACCCCCCAGCGTATTTATTTATTTATTAAAACTTTATGCACAAATAAAAACTGTACAATGGCGGACTTCATGCCTAATGCCTTAAGTTTATATCTTTTGCCGTTGAATTTAAAACCATGTGACTTGATGTGACGCCTTAGAATACATGTCGCAGATATTCAATTGAATCAAGGTCAGGAGAAGGTTCAAAGAATAAGGAAGTATTCCATTAAAGCATAAAAATAGAAGGCAATAATAATTGTTTTCCAGAGACAAATTGTGGGGCGGTAAAGTATCAAACCGGAAAGGGATCGGCACCGTATCAACTCGAGCCATCTTTGTATGAAACTTCCTACTGCAACGCGCACTAATCGGAATCGAGCACCTGGCACGGCAACCCACGACCACCCGTACGTCGGTACCGATGCCACTGGACCACCAGACTACTTATCTAATAAAATGTAATTCTTCTTGTACAAGTGACGCTATGCACTTTACCAAACAGGGTTTATTCAGGCAGTACCTATCTATGGAAGTCTTAACTTGCCTAGGAGTGAGATATTATTAGAGTAGATAGGAGGTAAAAAAAATATTACTTTTAATTTCCATATTGTTTTTTAAATAACAAGAATAATAAATAATATGATTGTTATATAAACATCCGTACATATATAGATAACATATCATATAATCATAACATCAAAATATAATCATATCATATCATAAACATCATCCGTAGGTACATATTATAATAGACCAAATTATAAGATACCAAAACCATTATCAAAACAATTCGGTTTGGACACAAAAAAATTTCAGAAAAATGACAATCTGCTATTACCTTTCCCATTTCTTCACAAAATAAAAAGATAATGAATTGAGATGACATCAAAATCAAAAGGTATACGTATTAAAAACAGACGTCACACAATTCCTCGGGTTCCATTAGGCAGCCATTAGGCAGGTAATCACCACTCACAGACTCCTGGGATGTACTTCTCGATCAGCTTCTCGTAGTAGGGCCACAGAGCCTCTATGTCGGGGACGTTCGTGCTTTTCGTGTATAAGTCGTATTTGCTGAGGGAGAAGCGTTTTTATCAGAACACGATTTTAAAATACTAGGGAATAAAAGTACAAGACTACCTATACGAGCTGTATTATCTGAAAACACTGAAGATGAACATCACCGTCTACTTACATATCTCACTATTCTACCTAATTATTCCTGGTGACAAGGTAAATTTCGTTCGAGGCGAAAATGTACCCATAAAGATAGATGTCAATTAAATTTGATATCATGACAACCCTAGAATATACCTATCCTAAGCCAATAGAATTTGGCCCTGCCATTTTCGATTTAGAAACCCACATTTTCATCAGTTGTCGGCCCTAAGGCGCGAAACATACGGCGGGGCGGGCCGGGCCGGTCAATTTGACCACGAACGATAGTGCAAAGGGAATCCTATACTACAAAAGCACATAGAGGGCAAAAAGACCGCGCCGCCGATGTTTGTCGGAACTAAATTAATAAATTAACCTATGGTAGCGTAAAGCTTTCTATTTTTGGTAAAGTTACTTACTTGAATTCGAGCACCCACTGCAAGATCTCCTCGTCCTTCGCGTTGGTCAGATGACGGTAGTCACCTCCCGCGTGCCACGGGTACAAAGAGTGGTATCTGTGGATAGTTTTCAAAATCAATAATCTATGCTATGTACGGTACCAACGTCAACTTTATTCAATTTGACTAGAGAATACTGGTTTTCTCGAGACATTATCTTCTCGGTTGAAGATAAATGATGCCAATAAATGCTAAGGACAAGAACATTTTAATCGCAGAAGACCAAAAGGCCTTCTTATCGTTTCCGAGGTTTTCGACTGGCTATTAGAGCTGCAGTTACCTGATCATGTACAGTCCCTTGTCGGGGATCTTGGTCTTGTTGTGCTTGAGGAACTGGTACATGTACTCGTCGTGGCTCCAGGAGATCTCCAGCTTGTCCAGGCCACAGTTAGGCTCGTACATTCCGTATTCGGTGCTAGAGACGATAAGTATAAATGTTATCTTGTTCTAGGGCGCGGGACAGAAGGATTAAAATTTCTTCTATTCATCACTACACCGCGTGAACATTATTACGACGTTACATTTTATCACAGATAGTGTCTGGAATAAAATGAATCAGGGGATGCCACATAATGCGTGTGGAGCAAATAACCCAGTCGGCGTCGGTAGGTAACTTTGACAAAAGAGGATACCAGCCAGGCGATAATGACAATGAGACCTTTAGATACTAACTTGTATTTAGGGTTGTAAGTGTCGGGGTTGTCCTTAAAGCTCTCGGGTCCGTACACGATTGAGTCTGCCCACTTGCAGCCCACGGGGAACGTGTCGCCAACCACGCACCACTGAGGCTCGCCGTAGAAAGCCATTACCTGTTCAAAGACGAAGACAATTCGTTATAATGGCTTCCGTTTACAAAAGAAGTAGTCAAGGAATATATGCTACAGACTGACAGACAATAGTGTCTTAATATTGAGACATCTCTTCTGCCAAAGCCGCAAATCAATTTTAAAACTCATCGTCATTGTTCTATGGGGCAGAGAAAATTTTACAATGGCTCCCAAAATACTTTTCATTGCTCGATTTTCTACACAGGCTTCAGCTTTCTGATCAGCAGATTTCTCTCTTAGCTTTTCAAAAGGAGGTACTGTTACTAGGTTACCTACTACTGTTATTTTGATCATTTAGCATCCTAATTAATCTTAACACACTCAGTCTGAATAATTTTGAAGGATATTGCTAACCCATTGCTTGAGAGCAGTGATGGCCAAGTGGTAACGGCCGCGACTTATGAGTTGTAGGTCGTAGGTTCGAACCCAGACAGGCGCTTTACTTTGTGTTAATTATTTCATCACCACTGCTCTCAAAACGGTGAAGGAAAACATCGTGAGGAAACCGGCATGTCCTAGAACCAAAAATTCGAAGACATGTGACATCCGCCAATCCGCACTGGGCCCGCGTGCTGGATTACGGCCCACTCCCTCTCACCGAGAGGAGGCCTGTGGCCCAGCAGTGGGAACATTATAGGCTGATTATGGTACTTATTGCTTCAAATGTACGAAAAAATTGCCTGCTCAACAACGTACTTAAATAACGCAATGAATGTTGTTGAACTGTCAAAATGAAAGCCATTGCTGCTGTATTTTAAGCAATTAGGTACCCCGCTGCTGTTTCGTTCGTAATGTACAAATACCTAAGTAGCTACACAGGAGAAGAACAAACAATTATGCATCACATTATAAAGATAATCAACGTGTGATATGTAATGTAGTGATATTAACGCTGATAATACATGATCTTCTGCTCTTATTTTCTACCACATTACTTTGATTGCAATAGAATATTTTCCACAAGTTTTAATCAATTTTACTTGGAAGTAGAACTCAGTGCTCGTGAAAATTCCAGTCAGGGGCGCGCGGTATCAATGGATCAACAATTAAAAGGTCGGAATCGTAAAAGAGGTTATCAATAACGAGTAGATTAGTTGTGTTTATGCCTACGTACTTATTCAGTTTCATATCTAGGTAGGTATTAAGATCACTTTATTATTGTGTTTTGATTGCGTTGCAAATGTGTTTTTTAGGGTTCCGTAGTCAACAACACACAAGGCACCCTTATAGTTTCGCCATGTCCGTCTGTCCGTCCGTCCGTCCGCAGCTTAGCTCAGAGAATCTTAGTAGGTACTAGAAATCTATAATTTGGCATGGATATACACATTAATCACGCCGACAAATCGGTAAAATAAAAACTTGAAAAAAAAATAGCTTTTTTCTGGATGCGGAAGGCGCAGGACAGGGTGTTGTGGCGCAGCCTGGGAGAGGCCTATGTCCAGCAGTGGACTGCGATAGGCTGAGTTGATAGGTTACTTTTATAATTTTCGACTTTCACGAATACCAAGCCGCGGCCAAAAGTCGTCATTCATGACAGACATGATAGTAGGTATGATAAGCTCCTGTCATAATCAGTCAACAACGCAATATAGTGAACACAAGTCAAGTATAGCTTCTCTGGTCCCTTCTCTACGATAATGAAAGTCATCACACTGCATCACACTCATTATCAGGGCCATCTTTACCCGAGGGTGCAAGCAGTGCGTGGCACCCGGGCGCAGGGTCTTAGCCTCCTAAGACCCAGGACGTCAGGGTAGCCCGTGAAATTCAAAATGACTATTTCATGAAATATCAATCAATAGAGTTATAATTATGAACATAGAGGGTAATATCAATACAACCCTCTAAGTCAATTGCAAGACGAAATATACAACCTGACACTGACCTGCAAATTGCAATTCAATTACACAGGCTACCTTGGTGCTTCTGTAGCGGTATCTACAACGCCACATGCGAACAACGCGTCATACTACGTCACGCAAATCCTACATCGCGCAAGCAGAGTTTACCGCGCAATTAGCATAGATACAACGGCCCCGACATAAATCATTGGGCAGTTGCCCACAAGACACAACACCCGTCTGGTCGGAGGATCCTCCCTTTTCTATGGAGGTTGAGTGAACTTTACACCCTGTTCCTCATACCTCTATACTTCTCCCTAAAAATTGGACTCCAAAATCAAGTTTTTTTTGTTGCCAAAAAACAAACCGCCCCCCAAACTGTTTTCTGCACCCCGGCGGCGCCCAATATGGCGACGGCCCTCATTACTCTGCTATTATGGTTCTTTTGGCATAGATACTTACCTACTTCACAAATAACAGTTGGTACATCGATACTTCAGTCAGTACATTATCCGCTCCAAGAATCTACACAAAACTTAAATATCCTCACATACCTTGCCCAAATCATGGACCAGTCCAGTAAGATGGAACCAGCCATCATCAGGGTGGTCGGCTCGGATCCTCTCGGCAGTTTGGAAGGCGTGCACGATGTTCGGCAGTTCAGTGTCAGGGTCTGACTCATCCACCAGCTCGTTCAACTTGATCAGAGCATCCTTGATCGTACTCTTGAACGTATTGAACTTCAGCCATATTTCTTTTTTTTCTGCGAAGAAGAAGAAGATGAGTATAATGTACAGTCAACAAAAGAGATAAGTATGGAGGATCGTCGGATAAAGTTGTAGTTTAGTAGGAAACCGATGGTTCTCGAATAAAATGTTATTTTATTAATAGAAAACAAATCTCATTTATCAAATTAAATTTCAGTCGACAACATCCATCGGTTTCTTATTAAAATTCAACTATAATCCGACGATCCTGCATGCTTATCTCTTTTGTTGACTGTACCTATTGCAGTATTAGTGATTACTGCATATTATGATTTCAACATTCCATCCTTCTTTAAGATTTTAGACAACCTTTTTTTGGTCGTTTTTCTGATTAAAAAAATCAAACTTTTGAATATTGAACTGATGCTGTCAAGTAAAATTTTCTCTTGAAGTTTGGGACTGGTTGTTTGGTGTTCAATGCTGAAGGCTGCAATTATTTTTTCTTTGCTTATAATCGTAAAGATATTATGAAAAATACGTCCTTAATCATCTAAATTGGATTTGTGTGAAGTCTTCAACATATAGTTATATGTTGATCTTTTGATCTTATCAGGTATGTGTATTTCTACTCGTTACCTATTTTTTTTGGTAAAAGTGGTTCAGCTTGTTACAGCATTCTTAATGTGCGTTATTTTTGTCTAGGATACGCCTAAAGATAGACGTAACAAGCCGAGTTTTCGGCCTTACCCTACCCCTATGCACTATTCTGTTCCCGGATTTTGAATGAGTTGAGGAGTGGAGATCTATTCGAGGGAGCAGTTTCAAAACCATACCGACCAGATGTGATATGGAATACAAGATATAATCCAGAGAGAAATAATCCAGGATTTATCAGATATTTTTTTTATTATTGATTTTTTACTAATATTATTGTCGTTTATAAATAATTGTTTCGTGTAAATTTAATTGCAGAATACAACAGGTTTTTATATCGTTCGTTCACGATTGGTGCTACGCGATCGTAGGGAAAATTTCAGTTGCAACTGCAGTTTAACTCGACGCGTAGGTAATCTAGCTAAATTTTGAAACATAATTCAATGAACAAAAAAAACCTCAAGTATTAATTTCTTTTTTCTTTAAGTTTTTGTAATTTTTTTTGTAAGTTCGGTTATTTTTATTATATCAAATTATACGTTTTTAAGTGGCGATGAAGTGTTTCCTTAAAATATCGCTACAAAATGGCGCCCGAAGTAAAAGTAAGTAATTTTATTGATTCTGATTACTGAAATATCATTTTTTTCTGTTTCTGTGAGGATGGTTGCTCATCCGAGCAAATTTTAATGTTTTATTTCTATATGTTTCAGGAGTTCAGAAATTTATTTCTCATTCTGTCAAACAAGATCGTTGCTATGGTTACCAGAGTTATGCTGTGATCCTATCAAAAGGTACTCTGTGGCTGTGATTGACAACTTCTGTTAACCCTTCTATTGCTGATGGTGTTCGTTATTATAATGTGCTATGTTATGATGCAATATAAATATTATCTTTGTAGAACCTTAAAACATATAAAACGCTTTTAATTCTTCCCTTTATTACATCTTTATCTTGGGTTTTATTCCACTCCTTAGTTAGAAGTAGTTAGCATCCTGTAGTGTATGATTGGTGTGCGAATGATTTAGACTTCGAGACTAAGGTAAGCGTTGGTTTTGAACGGCTGTCTGCTAGATTCTATTTGATTTTTTTTTGTGATTCTAGCCCATCTGTACGTTGTTTGTTTTTTGGTGCAGATGGTTTACTAGTTTCTATGTTTTCTTTTTTCTTTGAATTCTTAACCCAGCCGTTCCTGTGTCGTCACGTCGTCGTACCATTTCTCGCATCAGTTGTATTACTCGATATCAACCACGTTCCTGTTACGTAAAACGATACCGTTGTATTTTTTGGTCTTTATTGTTTCTAACGCAGTTGAGGGTTATTTTTTGAGGTTGTCCAACTGTTTCTAATTAAGTTCATACATAATTTTCTTTTGATCTTTTTGTATACTATCATGGCTGAAGAAGATTATTCTATTCGTGAGAATCCGCGACGTATGAGTCCCATTATCTCTAGACCTCCTCCTATACCTCCTAGGTCATCTTGTCCCTCTTCTCCGTCAATGTTCCCTTCTCCGGTAAGATTCGAAGAAGGACATCAACTGTTTCAGAAACAATTTTCCCTTTTAAAATGGAGGCTTAGTTATTCTGGCGATTCGTGTGTACGGGAATTTTTTATAAGCCTGGAAGAACTGAAAGAAGCTGATGATATTTCTAATAGTTACCTTTTAAAACGTTTTCATGAGGTCCTATCAGGAATTGCATTACAATACTTTAGGTCAATTCGGCGACCTGAATTGACTTATCACGAAGTTAAACAGGCCTTTTTTGCTATGTTTGGATCTGTTGACTTCGAATATAAGACAGAACAAGAGGTCAGAAATCTAAAACAAAAACCTGACCAATCAGTTAGAGAGTTTATTATACATGTTACTTATCTGAATCAAACCTTATGTAAGCCTATTGAAGAATCAAATTTACTGGAAATCGTAACGCATAATATGCATCAACGCTATTTCCCTTGTTTGTCGATTCACAGATTTACTGATTTCAATACATTAATTGGAACAGTAACTCATTTTGAAAGTTATTTACAAAAATCTGTAAAATCAGTTTCCAGCATACATAAATCATCCCAACAAAGCACTAGTCACAACGGAACCCAACTTTGTCTAAATTGCGAACAATCCCAACAATGTTGGAAATGCAATAAATCAGGACATTCTCATCGTTTTTGTCCGGATTTTCCTGGCATAGTGTGTTTTAAATGCCGTACTCCTGGCTTTATTACTAGTGATTGCCCTAAATGTAATCCAAAAAAATGTATAACTTGCCGGCGGCACGTCTCTCTCCGTACAGTGTCACCGGTGATTAAATCTAATTCAACAGATAATCGACCATTTATTGAAATAATATTGCGTGATCGTTTGGTTAAGGCTCTTCTTGACTCAGGCGCTCAAATGTCTCTTATTAGTGAAAGTCTGATTCAGGATTTTGGTGTCCCATTGAAGTCAAATGATTTACATCCTCGTGTTATTTCTGCTGATAACTCGCCAATTGATATCCTAGGAACTGTTTATCTTCCGGTTAAGTTTAATGGAACGACCATTGACCATGAGTTTTTAGTAGCGCGATGTATGTCTTCTACAGTTATTTTAGGTATTGAATTTTGGAACAAATTTGGTTTAACATCAGTTTTTAGTAGTGCTTTTAATAAAAATATTAAAGGTAACATGTATCTTTCTTCTGTAGATCATTCTCTTTCTCAACCTTCCTGTTTAAGTGAGGTACGTTATATACATCCTCGCAATGTACTAACGCCTGACCAAGAACAAGGTTTACAGCTTGTGATTGATGAGTTTGAGGGAATCTCGTCAGACAAGATTGGTCTTGGTAAGACTACTTGGCTCTCTCATAAAATTATTACAACTGGACAGCCAATTAGACAGAGGTTTTACCCTCTCTCTCCTGTTAAATTAAAGATTCTTAATGAAGAAATTGATAAGATGTTAGAAGTCGGAGTAATTCGTCCTTCTCGTTCTCCGTGGGCTAGTCCGGTGGTAATGGTCACCAAGAAAGATGGTTCAGTTCGCTTCTGCGTTGATAGCAGGAAATTAAACAGCGTTACCATCAGGGATTCTTATCCTCTCCCACGCATACAGGATATACTTGATAATCTTCGTGGAGCTAGATACATTAGTTCCCTCGATTTTAGGAGTGCTTTTTGGCAGATTCCTCTTGCAGATAAGGAAAGTTGTGAGAAGACTGCTTTCATAGTTCCTCAACGAGGTTTATTTGAATTTGTTAGGATGCCATTTGGACTCACAAATGCAGCTTCAGAGATGCAACGTCTTACAGATATGATTGTTAATTTCGAATTTACCTCAACTAGCGATGACTGCGTCTTTGGATATGTTGACGATTTAATTTTGATTTCTAAAGACTTTAATAGTCATCTCGCTCTCCTCAGAAAGGTACGAAACCGTCTCAAGGAAGCTGGTTTGTCAATTAACTTAAATAAATGCGAGTTCTGTAAGAGTGAATTAAAGTATTTGGGGTACATTGTAAACGAAAAGGGTTTACAGACTGATTCTAGTAAACTCGATGCTATTAAGGATTATCCTACTCCGACCACCGCAAAGTCCCTGCGCGGCTTCATCGGAATGTGTTCCTATTATAGACGTTTCGTTGAAGGTTTTTCGTCTATAATTGCTCCTCTCACTTCCCTTATAGGAAAAAGGAAGGGTCGTGCTCCCATCAGTTGGGATGATGACGCCGAACGTGCATTTGTTAAACTAAAGGAGGCGCTTATGAACACACCTGTGATGGCTTGTCCTGACTTTTCAAAGCCATTCATTTTACAGTGTGATGCTTCAGCAGTTGGTCTTGGTTCGGTTCTTTCACAAAATATTGATAATATTGAGCATCCTATTGCTTATTACTCACGGCTTTTCTCCAAAGCAGAACGCAATTATAGTACTACAGAACGTGAACTTTTGGCTGTTCTTGATTCTATTAAGCATTTTCGATGTTATTTAGATGGAATCAAGTTTACTGTTATAACAGATCATATGGCTTTAAAATGGCTTCTTACTTTAAATAATCCCTCTGGCCGTTTAGCTAGGTGGGCTACTGTTATATCTCAATATACCTTTGACATCGTTCACCGCAAAGGATCGCAACACGTCGTTCCAGATGCTTTATCTAGGATACATGCAAGTCCTATTTCTTTCGATCAAGGTCCCGAGCACACCACCGATAGATGGTATAAAAAGGTTTATTTAGGGGCACGCGATTCACCACAAATGTTTCCTGCTTACGCCATACAGAACGGCGTACTTTTAAGACGCATGCCTATCACCAGTCCTTTATCTTCGGATCCATGGCGTGTAGTATTACCGGTGGAGAAGATTCCACTCGCTATTTGGGAGGTACACAATAGCTTCCCATCTATACATCCTGGCGTTACTAAGGCTTATCTTAAGTTAAAAGAAACCTTCTACTGGCCGAACATGTTTCGTGACGTTGCCGAGACCTTGAGGCAATGTGAGGTTTGTAAAGCTTATAAAATAGCAAATACTCAACCTCGTGGTCAGATGTGTTATCCGAAGGATGTTTCCATGCCGCTACAGTCAATCTCTATCGATGTCATTGGTCCATTGCCCGTTGCTTACTATGGTTATAAGTATATTTTATCTATGGTAGACATTTTTTCGAAGTACGTTTGGATTATACCTCTTAAGAAAGTTAACGCTTGTTCTGTTATTAAAGCCCTCGAGTCAGAAATATTTTTCAATTTCGGAGTACCGCGAAGTATCCTCTGCGATAACGCAACTGTTTTTCGCAGTAATCAGTTTTTATACTTTCTAAGATCATTTCACATAGAGTCTCCGACCTATACCCCTTATTATACGCCTCAGGCAAATACTGTCGAGCGTTATAATCAAAGCGTGGTTACATGTTTAGGTATTTTGGTTGGTGAGAATCAAAGAAATTGGTCAAGAATGTTGCACAAAGTTAAACTTTATCTTAACTCTTGTATTAATTTAGCAACGGGTTTCACACCAAACTTCCTGATGTTTGGTAGAGAAGTTCTCATGGTTCCTACTCGTACTAATAGTCAGACTCAAGGCGTAAATTTAGCTGAAAGTCGGACTCAGTACGCGTCGAACTTATCATCCTTAGCAGAAGTTTATGCGAAAGTCGCCGATAATCTATCTATGGCTTTTCTCCGTAATTCGCGAGCTTATAATTCGCATCGTTCAGCCGTCACGTTGAATGTTGGTGACATTGTATGGAGAAAGAATTTTTCCAGATCTTCTGGTGATGATTATTTTTCCGGGAAGTTAGCTCCTCGTTTTATTAAATGCCGTGTGACTAGAGTTATTTCCAGGACCACTTATGAACTTGATGACTTTGATTCCTCCCATTCTGGAAGATATCATATCAAAGATATTCTTAAATAATGTGTGTAGTTTCTTAACCCGTAATCTCATTAACATTTTCCATTCGGAATGTTATTTTTAGATTTTATTTCATCCCTTTTAATTGAAATTCCCTTAATAATTATTTAAATAAATAATCTCATTCATAATTAATATCTAATTCGATAATTAAAATAGTAAAAACATTAATTGCGACATCTAGTTGTGCCTAATTGAAACAATTTGTTTAAAACTTTTTCTTAACTATCAATGCTTTTAGTTCTGGCTTTCGCCCACAGATGTCGTTATGACTGTCATTCCCTCAATGACATAATGACAGCTCTTAGTGTTGGGAAACGGATGATTAACACGTATCGATAATTTAGTTTAGGGACGAGACATAGTCGACATACTCTTATCTATTGATCACAATGATATAAGGTTTTAATTTTAATTTTTTTATCCTTTGTGTTCATCATTACAATTATTGATTACCTGTTTTTCTTTGTCGATAAAGCAAGCATTAGCTTCTTATTTCACCGAGTTCTTTCTTTGACTAACAGTCCTTCGTTTGGCTTTAGTTCTCTATTAGATATAATGTTCCTTTTTTACTTATGTCTTTTGTTTGACTTTAGTCGTTTCTTTCACCGACTTAGTCGTTAATTTAATTTTTGTCGTTACTTTTGCCTTTGAATTTTTATTTCATTGGGATCCTTTCTTTACTTAGGTCTTTAGCTTTTAAGTTAGGCTAGTCTTATTAGTTTTCTTACTTTCTTTCTAGATTTATTCGACACGTCGGGAGTTAACGTTAACGTTTAAATTAAAGTCCCGTTTTTGTTTTTATTCAGTTTCTGCTGCACTTCGATTTTGTTTATTTAGGTTTAATTTCGATTATCTTATTTACTTGTTGTTTATGTTAGGTTAGATTAATTCTTACAGGGTTTCTCCTTTTTTTTTTCTTGGAAAGGGGGTACTGCAGTATTAGTGATTACTGCATATTATGATTTCAACATTCCATCCTTCTTTAAGATTTTAGACAACCTTTTTTTGGTCGTTTTTCTGATTAAAAAAATCAAACTTTTGAATATTGAACTGATGCTGTCAAGTAAAATTTTCTCTTGAAGTTTGGGACTGGTTGTTTGGTGTTCAATGCTGAAGGCTGCAATTATTTTTTCTTTGCTTATAATCGTAAAGATATTATGAAAAATACGTCCTTAATCATCTAAATTGGATTTGTGTGAAGTCTTCAACATATAGTTATATGTTGATCTTTTGATCTTATCAGGTATGTGTATTTCTACTCGTTACCTATTTTTTTTGGTAAAAGTGGTTCAGCTTGTTACAGCATTCTTAATGTGCGTTATTTTTGTCTAGGATACGCCTAAAGATAGACGTAACAAGCCGAGTTTTCGGCCTTACCCTACCCCTATGCACTATTCTGTTCCCGGATTTTGAATGAGTTGAGGAGTGGAGATCTATTCGAGGGAGCAGTTTCAAAACCATACCGACCAGATGTGATATGGAATACAAGATATAATCCAGAGAGAAATAATCCAGGATTTATCAGATATTTTTTTTATTATTGATTTTTTACTAATATTATTGTCGTTTATAAATAATTGTTTCGTGTAAATTTAATTGCAGAATACAACAGGTTTTTATATCGTTCGTTCACGATTGGTGCTACGCGATCGTAGGGAAAATTTCAGTTGCAACTGCAGTTTAACTCGACGCGTAGGTAATCTAGCTAAATTTTGAAACATAATTCAATGAACAAAAAAAACCTCAAGTATTAATTTCTTTTTTCTTTAAGTTTTTGTAATTTTTTTTGTAAGTTCGGTTATTTTTATTATATCAAATTATACGTTTTTAAGTGGCGATGAAGTGTTTCCTTAAAATATCGCTACACTATGCAATGTGTAAAATTTTCGTTCGTCGAATATTGACAAGAAATGAAGCCTGATCATGCCATCTACTGCAACAAACAGTCTGCAAGGTAGACATAACCTGTCTTCAAGAGAAGGCAGATTATATATATGTACCTATATCTTGCAGACTGCTTGTCGTGTTGCTTGCCGTGTCGTACACGACGTATCTAAGAAGATACGTTAATTTTTACTTGGTAATCTTGCTTGACTAAAAGCGTGCTTCAATTACCCAACAAGAAGATGTGATTTCTCCTCCCAACTTACTAGATCGGTGGATGATCTTCCCGCTATGATAACAAACTGCAATCAAAATGTTTGGAAACCTAACCAATCTAAACGGCTAATAGTGCCAATAGTGCAACGGGCAATAGTGGTCAGCGGGATTGTCCGAAAGGGGTACCGCTGGCCCGGAACATAAAGGTAAGGAAGGGACACGGGTGGGTTTTAGTCAGTAAGAGTCTGGCACTTCCTTCCGCTCCACCCAGAGCGGGAGGGGTCATTTGATGACTTCCCACCTTAAAAAAAAAAAGCGGGGCAATAGCCAATAGGGCATAAAGTTTTTTCCTTCAAACTGCGTTATTTACATTTTTTTATCTACATTACATTTTTTTATCTACTGTCTGATTGAGCGCTGCTTGACTGCGACATAAACATACTAGAAACTCACGTTTGACGAGATCGACAGTAACATTGGTGTGCATGTCATAGTAAGTCTTGCGTACACGCGCCCTGACGGGGTCGGCGTCATCTACAGTGTAGTCGCGGAATGCCTCCAGCGGCTTGTCGTTGAACACCGGCTCCGGACGCAGCAGCTGCGACGGATCGATCAGGAAGATCTCTTCTTTCTTCTGAGGAAGGATGGGAAAGTTACATATTTTGCCATACAAATCTGTGTCACCGCCTGCTCTTAAACTAGCCACAGCCCACAACGGCTTTTGTGACAGTTTTCACCATTAGAGAATGTTGTCCCTTACCTATAGTTATGTGCTTAATTCATTATATTAATAACAAAGAAATATAAATATTTAGTCGATTCGTAAAATCCGTGCGAAGCAGTTCACTAGTCTCAGGATAAAGAAGTCTCCGTTTCTTTTGCACACCTTTAGAACTCTATCCTGTGTGTTATTTGTTTATAAATAGGTATTAAATCTAAATGAACCTACCTTAGCTTTTTTGGAAAGTCACATGACCTCTTCCGTTTTTCAACATCCATTTTCCTCTTTGCCTTTAACAAACACAAATATCCTTGCACTTGTAAAAAGGCTTTAAAGTTATCTTTCACCCTGAACTTTTCGTTTCATTTATGGAAATATCTAGGTAAATATTTCAATTGATTACCTGAGACGCCATCTTCTTCAGGTAACCCCTTTGACACCTAAACTCTTGCTAGAGATGCAAAGATTTGACGTAATGTTAGATCTCCTAGGGATTTTATAGCGGCTTAGGAGCATCTCGAGTAGTCGGCACTATCAGATAAAGAAGGCTTAACTTTATTGTGATAGTAATAATTCTTTAATAGACTACAAGTTTCGAGCATCTGGATTTACTCGTTGTTTTTTCCGTTTTGCTGATAAACAATTGTAGTTTGATACTATTCTTTGATCTAGCGAACGTAATTGATATATCGCAGTCGCGCTTGTGTCCACGAGGCCAATGCTGCAATGGGGCAGTCAACAGAAACAGAAATCATCAGAAATGAACCTATGTATGTACCTATTGTAGGTAGGTACATTTTCTATCATTTTTGTTATAGCTTCCCAAACCGTTATCTAAACTGGAATTTCCGCAAGCGGGGTAGGTAGGTATAGTTTGATTGACATATTAAGACAAAATAATCAAGCCCTTTTGACTATTCCGATTAAGATTCAAGATGTAATGTACCGACGCCAGCACAACAAACTACCCGAAACTGTCAAATATTCCCAATTAACTTTGAACCTTATGTTTCAGCGATAAAGTTGAAAATCTATTAAAGAAATTTGACAGATTGTAGTAGCTTTGAGTGCTGGCGTCTGTACCTAGATAATTCATTGTTTGTTCTTACGCATTTGATTGACAGTTTATCTGAAGTGGAACTTCGCGGGGATATCGCTGAGGTCTCTTAGCAAAATGTGCGCCAAATAAAAAAACATTGTCTTCTAAACCGTATTTCGCCCATGGCGGCCAACCTCAACGGAGACTAGCCTTCGGCAGAACAGTCAGCCATTTTTATGATAATTTAGTTTATTTTTAATCACATGACGTCACAATGTTGCTACTAAACGAAAAATTCGCCGTAACATTCGCCAACGTCCATACTACGTTGAATACACCGGTTCTCGTCCGATCACCGAAGTTAAGCAACATCGGGCGTGGTCAGTACTTGGATGGGTGACCGCCTGGGAACACCACGTGACGTTGGCTTTTTGCCTTTTTTTTGTATTTTTTAGCCAAGTAGTTTTGAATCTTACCCATTTATTTGTAATTACGGCTGATTTTTCCAACGCAACATAATTTTATCGGAGGAATAATTTCGAATTTTTGACAGTCTGTTCTTCCAAAAAAAAAATGTATAGGTATATACAGTCGAATTGAGAAACCTCCTCCTTTTTTGAAGTCGGTTAAAAACTGTCAGACGTCAATTTTATTCCGCAAATAAATATTATCTGTCGATTGAAAAATCAGCACTTCGACAGGTTTATTTATTCAGCAGCGTTGGCGTTTTATTTACATTCCACCACATAACACCAACACCATACTGCGCAAACGAACAGAACAGAACAGTCAGCCATTTTTATAATAATTTAGTTTATTTTTAATCATATGACGTCACAGGGTTGCTACTAAACGAAAAATTCGCCATAGCATTCGCCAACGTCCATACTACGTTGAATACACCGGTTCTCGTCCAATCACCGAAGTTAAGCAACATCGGGCGTGGTCAGTACTTGGGTGGGTGACCGCCTGGGAACACCACGTGACGTTGGCTTTTTGCCTTTTTTTTTGTATTTTTTAGCCAAGTAGTTTTGAATCTTACCCATTTATTTGTAATTAGGGCTGATTTTTCCAACGCAAGATAATTTTATCGGAGGAATAATTTCGAATTTTTGACAGTTCTTCCAAACAAAAAAAAAATATTTACAAGGTGTAACAGAATAAACGCAAGTCCTGAAAGTAGTTTGTTCATAATTGATTACTGAATCAATTTCGGTAACATTTAAGATAGGTATTTTTTTTTTAATTATGTATTTTGCCATACTGATCGCCGATTGAGTCAAAGATAATTAAATCTTATGTCAAGGCAATAAGACTCAATTTTGAATGCATAAAGTAATGATAGGGTCAACACAATTTACTAATAAAAATAGTTAGCTTTAAAAAAATTGTTTTGATCATTGTATTATGCTTTTAACTCAATACTCTAATTGGGGTGTATGAGGTCTTGCGTTCATTATGTTACGCATTGTATATACGGTCGAATTGACAAACCTCCTCCTTTTTTGAAGTCGGTTAAAAACTGTCAGACGTCAATTTTATTCCGCGAATAAATATTATCTGTCGATTGAAAAATCAGCACTTCGACAGGTTAATTTATTCAGCAGCGTTGGCGTTTTATTTACATTCCACCACACAGAACAGTCAGCCATTTTTATAATAATTTAGTTTATTAGTTTATTTTTAATCACATGACGTCACAGGGTTGCTACTAAACGAAAAATTCGCCATAGCATTCGCCAACGTCCATACTACGTTGAATACACCGGTTCTCGTCCGATCACCGAAGTTAAGCAACATCGGGCGTGGTCAGTACTTGGATGGGTGACCGCCTGGGAACACCACGTGACGTTGGCTTTTTGCATATTTTTGTGTAGTTCTTTTTGACTAACATCGACCCCGTCTAATTTTTAAAATATTTTTTGCCGTGTGTTTGTAAAAATCAACTAACAGAATAAACATCATTGAAGTACTAAATTTTTCAATTTTTGTGTATAAAAAATTATTGCGCGTTTCTCTCTCCACCAACTCCAAATCTAAATTAATAAAACAAAGTCGGGTTAGGTACACTCAGCATCAGATAGATTAGAGCTTAAATCATGTGAAGAACGTAGGTACACACTATTTTTATGTAGGTAACTCAAGAACGGCTAGACAAATTTTTATTAAATTTGATTTGTTGGATTTTTCTCCGCCCCGAATAGCAGAATAACTATTAAAACAAGGGAAAATTCCCAAAAAAAAAAAACATTCAAATTGAGAACCTCCTCCTTTTTTGAAGTCGGTTAAAAAATTAAGATAATTAATTTTCTCATGCGTTTAGGCGGTATAAAGTTTGCCGGGTCAGCTAATTATGAATAAAAATAAAACATTGATCATTGAGGTCTTGCGTGTATGAGAAGTCAGTGACAGGCTACAGGTGAAAGCCCCACAGTTCACAGTTTATGTAATTGGTATAATTAACAAAAACCCGACTACTGAAAAGGATGAAACAAGAAAGTATCTTCCCGTGGTCGCATGCCGCTGTACTTATAAAGCTATGGTAGCATGCCACCGCGGGAAGATACTTTCTTGTTTCATCCTTTTCAGTAGTCGGGTTTTAGTTTATGAACTTTTTTTTATTTATTTTGGGGCTTATTTCAGTAATATTTATATTTATGAAATGTGCTAATTAAGCCCTTTCATTTTGATACCCCACGAAGTACCATCTCAAAATATTTATTTTTAAATTCAGTACTTTATGTCCTCTAGAGGGCGCCATATTGAATTTAGTGTGACGTCACTACAACCAGCGAACGGTCAAGACGCTTCTAACGATACCTCATTTGTCAAATTATTATAAGTACTTTTGAAGTTATGAGGGAACTGAACATACATACCGGTCAAAATCATAACCCCCCTTTTTGCTTTGCCGTAGTCGGGTAAAATAGTAGACTTAAAACACGACAGACGTGTCAATAAAATTCAGATAATGTCATAAAATATTCATGTATGTTTTGGACCTAACATTCAGAAGTCCATTCGCCAACGTCCATACTACGTTGAATACACCGGTTCTCGTCCGATCACCGAAGTTAAGCAACATCGGGCGCGGTCAGTACTTGGATGGGTGACCGCCTGGGAACACCGCGTGACGTTGGCTTTTTGCTTTTTTTTAATTTGTGCTCTATATATTATATTGGCGAATAAAACATTACAAATGATTTTTTTATATAAGGTACCTACTTAGTTGAAAAAAATAAACAAAGAATCATAGGAAACTATATTTATTTACTTTACCATATAGATATACTATTGTACATAACGTTACAGAAGGCTTGTGTATCTTGAGCATGCTTTTTACACAATTTTGCAGAGATTAATGACGTCACTCATTTATCACTACAAGTCGACCAAGACAAGTAGACAGCTGGGTGGAATTCTGCCCACCCGTCCACTCAACCTTCTTCCAACAAATATTTTCGTATATTTCGACTGACAGGTGTCTAGTCAACTTAACATACGGCCGACGAGAGAAAGCGCTTTTGACACCTGTCACTTTCATACAAACTAATACTTACGTGTTATACGAATTTGATATTTATTAGCTACTTCAGGAACGCATTCTCTCCACGGCCGAACTATATCGGCTAGTATAGAAACAAACCGGTACCGCAGTAATAACAGGTAGAAATACAATATTGATTTTTACATTTCATTCTAATGCTAATAAAAATGTACAACAGCCCACCTTTACATGGAAAGTAAGTTTCTTCAACAAAAAAAGAGGAAGAAAGAACATTTGTTTACTTGTTGTAAATTGACCATTTAAGGTGAGGCTTGTAAAAGCACCCTTAAGGGGCCGGCGGAGCATGCGTGCTTCATACAAACGTAATACCAAAATAATTTCTAAATCAAACATATTCTTAAGGTAGTGTGTATTTATTCCGATTGGATTATAGAATATCTAGGTTCCCAAATATATATTTTGGAAGTACTCTGATATAAAGACGAGATATGAGGAATTTTAAATTTCTATAGAAAACTTATTTTTCTTATAACTCGTCTTTAAATCAGTGTCCATTCAAAATATATATTAGGGAACCTAGATATTCTGTAATCCAATCGGAATAAATACACACTACCTTAAGAATATGTTTGATTTAGAAATTATTTTGGAATTACGTTTGTATGAAGAACGCATTTGCATGCGTAGTTCGCCGGCCCCTTAAGGTAATTCGAAAACATATCCTTGTTGATGTACAGACGCCAGCACATCATTCAAGCTACCACAATCTGTCAAATTTCTTTAAGATTTTCAACCTTATCCCTAAAGCATAAGTTTCAATATTGATTGGAAAAATTTGACAGTTTTGGGTAGCTGGATGTGCTGGCGTCTGTACATTGAACGTACTCATGTCTCCCAGCTTAGGCCGACGGCCATTATACAGGTATCAGGTTATAAGGTACAGACGCCAGCAGGTCAACCTACCCGAAACTGTCAGATTTTCCCAATCAACCTTGAACCTTAGGTTTTAGCAATAAAGTCGAAAATCTATTAAAGAAATCTGACAGATTGTAGTAACTTGATGTGCTGGCGTCTGTACGTAACGTTACTGCTGTCAGAGGTAAAATGAATGTGAAAGGGCTGTAATCTCAGTTTTAATCTGTAAAAAATACCTCTGATTTACCTACATTTTTGACATTACCGAGATGAGATTGCGTCTAGAGTTTGAACGTTTTTAACTACAGGAATTGGCATTCTTACGTGAGATGCGTAAGTACGAAGTAGCAGTGCAAACACTTCTTATCCATACAAAACGTTTGTACGGTTTGCGCATTCAACTTGGCTATGACTAGCATAAATCAAAGATTTTAATCGCTAGATTAGTCCTCACCGTACTTTGCCACGCGAAAAGTTGTCCATACTGAGAAGAATGAGCTCTCACATTATTAATAACGTGTCCATGACAACATTGACAACCAAGACAAGTCACAGCTTCATTGTGTGTCACAAGTTGTCAAAATAAAACGCGGTTATCTTTTGACGCGGTAGGACGAAACTAACGATTTAAATCTTTGGCATAAATCATACAGTTCATATAAGCTACCTACACCATTTATAAATAGATTATCGCTGTATACACAAATTGTAGCGACAAAGTTCTTAAAGCACAATTGTTTTTAAACTATTAACATGATTATAAAATATATTGCAGTATTTATCCGACTACGGCAAAGCCGAAGGGTGTGGTATGTTTTGATTTTAACAGGCTATATATTCCATTGATTAAATGGCTACTTTTTACCCGAATGTTGATTATTGTAAATATTATCATTTATTAAAATACGCTAGGACGTTGTTAATTATTGCACACTGTTTCAAAGTTAAGTAATATTGATTTATTCCATTAGGACTTATTAACATATTTTTTTCTTATTCTGACTACGACTTCTAAGTACATTAATTTAGAGGGAAATGAATAGTGTAATAAAGGGATTACTAGTACCTAGTTGAAGATATAGAATGTATCACAAAGGTGTGGTTAAATTTAAGGCTGTGGAACAGACCATCAATCTGAACCACTTTCTCCAAAGGACCAATATCGTAATTGCGAATAAATTATCAGCTGTTCCATACAAAACTTCAATACCTACTCAACCCAACTGTATGGGATGGCTGATAATTTTTTCGCGATATTGGTCCCACGATGAAATTTGTTCAGTTTGATGGTACCACACATTTGTAATAGATGCTGTATAAGAAAGAATTTGTCCTGTATTATGGTAGGGTCGAAGAATAAACGCGCGCATTGGTTGACATAAATCTCTTAATTAAATACGTCGTATTTTATTTCAATCATCCGTATAACGCAATAGTGACAGTGGCAGTGATGGAACAGCCACAAGGCATTGTGGCTAATTCAGAAATACCACAAATCAAAATTCTGTGGCTTGTGGCAAAGTGCAAGGTTAAGTTAGGTGACAGTAAAGATATGAACAGTACGGAAACTACGTACTAACTTTCGAAACGGCACACTCACCCAGACGCGCGCATCTACGGTACCCCTAGCGATAGTCGCGGTGCTCTCAGTCACGGGTGCCGCTTAGGGGTACCGTAGATGCGCGCGTCTGTGTAAGTATGCCGTTTCGAACGTTAGTACGTAGTTTCCGTACTGTTCATATGTTTACTGTGGTTAGGTGACAGCTGTGACCAAACGTTTTTACAAAATCATACGGCGCGGACTCGACCTGCGTCTACTTATTATTTTTACCGTACGAGTTAGCATTTTCGTTCTTTGAGTCCAACATTTACAAGAAATCACAGCTTCCTTGCATATAATATAATTATCTTTCTATCTATCAAGTATAATTGCAAATGTAGTAATTTATATTAGAGCTATTTTGAATTGGGAGTTTAATGTTACTACTACAATAGGAATGGAATCACACAATTATTTTTAGGATTATTTTATCAATTATTAATATTTTTTATTAATATATTTTTTAATATTAAAAAAAGGTGGAATTATAAAATTTTACGGATATATTTGTAATATTTCATTGTGATGATAACAACTACAGATTAATTCCCAGATATTTTTTTAAGAAATATAAAATCGGTGTTTGATGTTTGTATCGTATATTTTTCTAATTACTTGAGTAAAATTTCATAAAAGTTTATAAACAATATTTTGATCGAGTTGTTGTTTTCTCTAATAATTAATATCTTCTTTGTTTTATTTATTAAGTAATTAATATTTTCTGTGTATTACAGAGTCAAATTAAATTAGTTAGCGAAACTCCGCAGACGTGATGGGTATCGATATCTAAACATGATACCTAAAACAAAAAAATACATGAATTTTATGGTATTTTGTGGGTCATCGACCGCAGTAAATGTAGTCACATGAAATATCAGTTTTTTTGTGTAAACTTCACAGCCGTGATGGGTTTTGTTTGACATCTAGACACACAATAAAACAGAAGAAAACAGATTTTCTCAACTGTAACTTCAAGTAACAAAACTACCAGCGGACGTCGACCCGCCAAAAAAAAGTTCAAATCATAATTTTTTATCGTGTTTAATTATCGATGCCCATTATGTCTGCAGAGTTTCCCTAGCTAATTCAATTTGACCTTGTGTATGCAAGCATGCTTTACTTGAATATCACGTAATACACTGAACTTGCAATTAATACACTGCATTTATTTTAAAACTTTTATATGACTAAACGACCCACAAACACCTATTGGATATTTTACAATGATACATGCATAGTGGTAAATTTATTCAGCTGCATTCGGTTAGACTGGAAGCCGACCCCAACATAGTTGGGAAAAGGCTAGGCAGATGATGACATGAATAGTGGAAAATCAAATTCATTGAAATATAATATAACAATAGATGATTTTAAGTACATATCTAACAATAGTAACGGAGCACTTGAAATCGGAACAAAAATTATTACACCGAAACCTAAAATAGATCTTATAAATGCGTATATGCCGATGAATTAAAGAAAGGAATCTTAAATGGCGGCTTGTACTTGCGTTGACAGATAGTACAGTTAGCATATAAAATTTCAAGTCGAAGATTTTTTCAAATTAAAAATAATAAAAACATATTTCTAACTAGCTTCTGCCAGCGGCTTCGCGCGCGTTAAAGTTGAAAATTTTAAAGACACGTGGCGCCATATATTATTATAAGATCGTTATTGTTTTTCATCGGAAACAGCAGGTACTTTTTTTCGGGATGAAAGGTCAAAAATAAAAAATAACAGAAAACTATAACAAGTAATTCGTAAAAAGGATTACTGAGCGCGTCAAGACCGCGTGAAAGCATCAAGACGTGATTTTTTTTCTGCCTACGGTACGCGCGAGAGTGAGTATAGACGGCACTAGTGTGCAAGCGAGAAAACATGATAAGCACCGCCATTTTAAATTCCTTTCTTTAATGAACCGGGTTATAAGATGTTTTAAATTTACATAGATTCATTTAAAATTATATAAAATAACCTAATTATATTCCAAGGACTATTTATTCTGTAAAATGGTTTCTCAATAACTTTATAATTATTTTTAAGACTTACGTCTTACTTAGAGGATTCAAATTTCAAAACATCTAGTCTCGCATATTTTTAAAAAGCCAGGCTTTCTGTCTGCAAGTCCGGCTGTGTTGGCTTTAATGTCACTCAAAAATTAATTTAAAATTCAACCTTATTCAGAACTACTTTCCGTTTATTTTAAAACACGACTGTCTTAAGATAAAATAATCAAAACATCAGCAATTTAAAATTTTATATTAGCATTCATTTTGATTAGAAACTTTAAAACCATTATACATAGTTCAATTTCCATTGCAATATTTTTATATCAATTTTATACACATTAATCTTTCTAATGTCAACTTAATCCACAAGCCCTTAACGTTGAAATCTGTGTGATTCTTTAAAAAAAGTCTATTCATCTTTCTTACTACCAGAAGACTTGGAATCACCTTCACTATCACTAGACCACTCCCCCTCACTGTACTGCCTCTCTTTCTTTCTCCTTCTATCTCTTACTACGTCCTCATCAGAGGATACTTGTCTTACAAAGCTTTGTTGTGTGTCTTCTAAGTCTTGGAGAACTAACTCTTTGGTCGGTGAGGAAGTGCGGAGTTCTTTCAGAGTGCTTGTCAAGTCGATGTTGACGGCTACTGGCTGCTCTTCCTCTTCGACTTCGGGCTGCCGACGCTTGCGTTTGTTTTTGGAGCTGTGCTTCCTTTCCTTCTTGCGTTTTTTCTTCTTTGAACTGTGAATAGAAATGTTTTTGGTTGAATACAAAAATGTTGTTTTGATTTATACTTTCATCTACAGTGTTAGGTTAGGATAACAAGTTTTTCTCGATACGAAACCTTTTGGAAGGGCCGTTCAGAATTGCCTTTTAATGGGCTAAATTGCAATAAATGATTTGACGTTGATTTTTAGTTCTAGTACAAATACAACATAGATAATAAGTTTCTCCACTTTGCCAAGTTAATCATGTGCCGAAAATTATTACAAATAAAGAGAAAAGTTTAAATAAATCATTAAACACATATTAATGTGTTTAATGATTTATTTAAACTTTTCGCACAAAAAGGTACAAAGGCGGACTTAACGCCTTAGGCATTAGTGATTATTATTTGATAACTTACCCATCGTAATCCGATTCGTCGTTTTCATCCGACGACCTGTGAACAATATTTACAACGAATAAGAACATGGATAATAAAATAGTTTTGACAGCTCGGTGGCTAAGAGATTGGCTTCTGCACTATGTGTAATGCGGAGGCAAAATGCTACAGAAAGGTCTCTAAGACAATTACCGTCCATTCATCAGAAAACATATCCAACCATGGCAAATCCCATAAATACATACTTAACTATAACTTACTTACCTTACTTACTTTTCTATAATAGGCTATTTGACTAGTTTCTGATAAACAACTCAGATTATTTAATGGTGTCTAACGAGCCCACAAAAACCTATTACTTCAAATTGCATAATGTATTTCTTTTAGAAAATAGTAAATAAAAATGTACTGTTTAAATAAGCCGCCAAAACGCTATCTTTAACAATATGGCGTCGTGACGTCACAATACACGTAAACAAACGTTGAAACGGTCGAGATACTAGACAAAAGTCATCTGTTCTGTCAACGATAGACAGAAATTGACTATATCATGACGTCATCATAAGTTCAGCCAATCCACCGATTCGAATCGTTTTCGATTACGTGGCGCCAGATTTAAAATGATGAAGTTTTTTCGGGATTTTTTTAATAAATAATACATTGTTTTGTAGTAAAATTAATGGAAATCGATTTTAAAAGCGATAATCTATACGAGTGTCAATAATTATGACCTTATTTTTTACATTGTCAAATAGCCTATTATGCCTGTAATTTGTATGGTGTACATAATAAAGAGTATGCTATTCTATTCATATACATAATTTATAAGACACAATACCTAAGAAACGCTGGCGCGACAACTTAGTCTCGTTCTTGACTGATTAGACAGAAAAGGCAGCAGACAAAGACGAATGAAAAAGTACGGGGGAGACCTTTGCGCAGCAGGTAAATAAAAAATTGACACTGTTGACCGCGACTTCTGTTTGCTTGTGTTTAATAAGTATTTTTTTTAATCTTCTTCTTCTTCGTGTCGCTGGCACGACTGTATTTTAAATCTTGTTTTCCCAAAACTTTGCCACTTCCACGGCGTTGTCGGTGGCAGCGCAGAGGTCACTTTGACTGCATGTTTTGGGACACAGAGGGCAGGATAGGAGGTGGATCATGGTTTGTGACATAGCTCCGCAATCACACCCTTCTGCCGTTGCGTCAAGGTAGCCCCATTTTACTAGGTTGTATTTTTTTTAATATAAATTAATATCCAGGATGTAAAGTAGCCTATGCCCAAAAATAGATAAAATTACATAACAATCGGTTAAGTGGTTTAGGCGTGAAAAGGTAACAGTCAGAAACGCAGACAGAAACACTTTCGCATATTAGTATGGATTGAAACTTACTTGTACTTTCTGCGTTTACTCTTTCTGTGTGACCTCTCAGATTCGTCTTCGTAATCTGAAAATATTATTAAAACTTCTTCATCATGACTTGTAGACAATGGACAGAACAAGACATTCCTTCAAAGATTTCACACTATCAATCTCAATCTGAAACATTTTGAATTATATTGCTAATTCACCGGGTGCCACACAATACTTATTAAAACACTACTACAAACAAAATTATAAAACGGATTATACCGAAATTTCTACAAAATAATATTGTTATACGTATGTACATTTACTTATTGTTACGTTTATACTTACATGGGATTCCAAACTAAATACCGAAATTAAAATAAACAGCATTACTTTTTGTTACTGCTTAGCTTAGTTTACCATAGGCCGACCGCTTAACTGAGACGTTGCCTGGGGTAGCTGCGCGGTGCGGGAGGGGTGTGGTGACGTGATGCGAGAGCTCAGTGATATGTGAACTTGTGACAACTATCACCCCCCCCCCCCCCCCCGCACCGCGCAGTTACCTCAGGCAACGTCTCAGTTATGCGGTCGGCCTATAAGGCTACGTACGCACTGACAGGTGGCTTGCTACGCGCCTAGAGCCTAGCGAGTCACCTTGCGAAGCGAAGCTCGCACCTAGCGAAGTGAAACGAACGCTCTAGAATTTTCGCAACCGGCCGCACTGCGCGCTTGGCGCCTTCGCTTCGCCTAGCATGCATTGAAGGATGTTAAGGCACTAAGCTCTAAGCAAGCCACCTGTCAGTGCGTACGTGGCCTAACGGTTTGGATAAAGCCGACCCCAAACAGACTTTCAATATTCAATAATGATACAGGGTGGCAGGGACATCGACGCGCAACCATGGATTCCGTACATGATTCTTTCTGTACACATTGCGTTGAAGTTTTTCGCCGGTTATTAAAAAATAAAATGCTGTTCCGTAAATTTGACCGCGTAGGTATAGCACTTTTCTATGAAACAGCTGTGTTTGCACGAAACATAATACGAAGCATTAGAGTGCTTTACGATCGCAAAATTTTTTTTGCTTCCTTTCTGCAACTGTTTCTATTGTTATACTCCTGCTAGTACACAGAACCTACTTAATTTATATATATACCATTGGATAGATAATTTAATGGAGATTAATTCTGTACTTTTCAAAAATTGATTCAATGCAGTAGAAACGTAAAAAACATCAAAATATTTCTAAAAAAAATCCCGTCAATTCAAGTTTAATTATAATGAATAAAAAACGAACTAATATATTAGCTATATCTATGGTAAATTGTTAAATCATGGTTTTACTTTGCGCGTCGGTGTTCCTGACACCCTGTATTTATTGCATTCCATAATGTAACAACAATTATTATTTAAACAATTATTATTGTGTGAAGTATTTGCAAAACGGGATGGCAAAGCAACATACAAAATAATACCAGAAGACGAATTTCCGTATTTTTAAAAACGTTCAAAATCTAGTCCCCAATCTCATCTATGCGACAGTAAATGTCAAAAACTTGTCAAAAATGGATCTTAGATGTATTTTTGACAGATTGAGGCTGAGTTTACAGTTTTCTCACGATTATTTTTTTTACTTCTGATTTGGCATCCCTGCCTGTCCAAATCACAGTGATCTTTATTCTCTACCTAATAAGACTGTTGGGTTGCTGCCATTGACAAGTCTGTCAAAATCATTGTGATCTTTATTGTCGTCACAATAAGGTCGCTGTTAAGTTGCTGCTGTCAGAGGTAAAATAAGTAACGGACTGTAGAATGAGAACGTTTTAAAAAGTACGGGAATTGCCGCTTTTTTTTTTTTTTTTGCGGATGGGAAATCATCAAATGACCCCTCCCGCTCTGGGTGGAGCGGAAGGGAGTGAATTGCCCCTCCGCTCCACACATCGCGGATTATAATATATTTGCGTAAAAATAAAATTGTTTTTTTTTTCTTGTTTTGATTTGCTTTGTCTGACGCCGCGGTGAAAATAGAATTTTAGGTTTTTCTAAATATCTCACCTCTTCTGTCACGATGTCGCCTCTTGTCGCGCCTGCGTCGCTTCTCTTCTTCTTCTGCCTTCTTCTTACGGATCGACTCCAATGTGTCCACCTGTAGCAATAAGAAATTTATGTGATCAAGTGTGCACATCGAAAACGAGGCGATGAAGAACCGTGTAAACCGTATATTACAATATACATACGTTGCCTAGCCTTTTCCCAACTATGTTGGGGTCGGCTTCCAGTCTAACCGGATGCAGCTGAATACCAGTATTTTACATGGAGCGACTGCCTATCTGACCTCCACAACCCAGTTTCTGTGTAACACGACTAACACGATACCCCTTGGTAAGACTGGTTGTCAGATTTCGGGCTTCTGACTACCCGTAACGACTGTCAAAGATCTACGAATGACAGCCGGGACCAACGGCTTAACGTGCTTTCCGAGGCACGGCAGGGTCTCGGTATGTAAAGATGGTCACCCATCCGCAGACCAACCGCGGCAAGCGTAGCTTAACCTGATCAATCGACCTGTGCGGCTTTTATTATTTAGCTACGGACCCATACATACGTAGCATATATAAATACAATTTTTTTTTTAAAAAAGCTATTTGTAGTCAACAAAGGAGTTAAGTATACAGGAGCGTCGGATATAGTTGAAGTTTACTAAGAAACCGAGGGATGTTCTGGACTGAAATTTAATTTAATAAATGAGCTGTTTGTTTTCTATTAATAAACTAAAATTTTATTCGAGAATATCCATCGGTTTCTTAGTAAACTTAAACAATATCCGACGCTCCTGTATACTTAACTCCTTTGTTGACTGTACATACAAATAAATAACATTGAGGTGTCTGTTTGTAGTGTCTAAATAATAGCTTTTTACTAAAAGCTTATGTAAAATACCTATACTGTACAGTAACAAAAACATTTCTTTTTTTTATTTTGTGTCTGTTTATTCCGGCTAATCTCCGAAATGGCTGGAGCGATTTTGATGAAATTTGGTATGGGGATACTCTTTTCTTTGAAGATGGACATAAGCTACTTTTTATCGACATACCACGCGAGCGAAGCCGCGGGCAGAAGCTAGTACAACATGTTTATTCACTGGTAAAGTTTACTAAACCCAGTTGCTACTCAGAATATCACTTTGTAACTGAACCATAAATTTAACTCCGAAACTTACACGCTTCCCTACCAACTTAGCTGATATCTATAAACAAAAGGTAAAAGTCTCCACACTTGCTGACCATCTGTGTGGATGTAAACAAAAGATAAAAAATGTTTGTGAAAGAAAGAAATCTTTGTGTCTTTGGCGGCCGACTCCGGTCGCAATTATCTGCATGGGATTTCTAGGAATTTGTTACAAATGATTCATCAAAAACAGTCGCTACACCCGAACTCGGCGTTACATCCAAAGTCGCTATAGCCACATGAATTTTGTACTAAAGTATGCTTTAAATTCAAGGGACTTAGATTTAACGTCGCTATAGGTATATGGTCGCTACAACCAAGGTCGTTATAAGTGAAATCCACTGTACTTACTGAGGTTGTCTCATTTATAATCTATGTAGCTGTTTTGAGACAAATAAACATTTTTCATTTTTTTCTTTTTTAATTAAGCTTGGCATACACATTACACATGCTATTCTAAAGCATACTTATATGCTGCTAGATATAATGGTCATTAGCAGCATGTGCGTAAAATAGTAACACTTTTTCCGTTTACACGAGCTATTTTTAAGCTACTAGTACAGTCGAGTTCATTAATATATTGGCCCTATCAGGCTTCAAAAGTATATGAACGTCCAAAAAGTTCACAATAATGTGACAACTATAAGCATTACATACAATACAAGCTGTTTAGAGTTTTATGAAACTTACCATTGCCTATATATTATTGATTCATGAACATGATCAGATATTAAAGAACTCGACTGTACTAAGTAGCATCTGCTTGGAATTAGCTTGCTTTTGTATTCTAAACAGGCCAAAGTTTATGAGCAATGTACATACCATGGCGCTAGCTAGCGAGGAGGTAGGTAGTGCGGCGGCGGCGGGGTCCACTCCTACTTTCTTCAGGAACTCGGCAGCGCGACGACGTCTCTCTTGTTGCTTTGCACGTTCTGCCTCTGTTTCGCCTTCGACTATTACAAAATTTAAGAGATATTATATTATATAGTTATTCTAGCTAACTATCATTACATGGAACATAAGCATAAGAATTTGAAAATGTTCTTAAGTAACTTTTTAGACCTTTGTATCCTGCTTATGCATATGAAGTTTCATTAAAATCTGTTCATTCATTTCGAAAATAAAGGGCTTAAACGTTTGTATGAAATGCCGTACGGCGCAAACGTTCTTAAGTTACTATATCACTTAGCCGGCAAATAAACAAGCAAAAGTTTTATTGCGGTGTCACTATGAAGATCAGAAAAATAAAATGTTTGAAATAAGTAAATTTACCTTTAGAATCCGACTGATCTCCCGTCAAATCAATCAGATCATCTGAATTATCTTCTAAAGATATAATTTCGTTCTCCAACTCGTCCTTACTGAGTTTAGTTCTCTTGCTTTCTCTTTCACTCTCCTTGACTTTGTCCTTGTCTCTCTTCTTTTCTCTGTCCGCACTTCTTCTTTCATTCCGCCTTGATTCCCTACTTTCAGATTTGGATCTATGTTCCTTCTTACGGTCTCTATGCTTCTTTTTATCTCTTTTGTGCGAATTGCTGTCTCTTTCCCTCACATGAGGACTGTCTCTCACGTGAGGACTGTCCTTCCTGTGAGAATTTTCACTTTTATGAGGACTTTCCCTTTTATAAGAGCTTTCTCGCTTATTAGGACTCTCTCTTTTCCG
This sequence comes from Oligia latruncula, assembly GCA_948474745.1. Taxonomy (NCBI): domain Eukaryota; kingdom Metazoa; phylum Arthropoda; class Insecta; order Lepidoptera; family Noctuidae; genus Oligia; species Oligia latruncula. The sequence goes on along the minus strand of OX419703.1, from coordinate 10,185,127 downwards.
TGGACTATCTCTTCTGCGGGGGCTATCTCTCTTTTGCGGGCTTTCCCGATTTTGTGGACTTTCTCTCTTGTGAGGACTGTCCCTTTTGCGAGGACTGTCTCTTTTATGAGGACTCTCTCTTTTAGGACTGTCCTGTTTCTGTTTTGCCTCTTCTCTTTTACGGAGTATTTCCCTTTCCCTCTCCATAACTATTCGCATTTTATCTACAGCTACGGGAACCTCATGGAACGGATCTTCCTTCATTTCTTCAATGACTGGTGTTAAAGGTAATTCTGGTGGCATAACAACAATTTCTTCTTGCTTCGGTATTTCGTTTACTTCTGGCATTATTATTGGTATGGCGTCCATTTTGATTGGGTTCACAGGTTCAGCAGAGATCTTCGATAAGGGCTCATTGTTAAATTGTGGGTCAATCTTGTACATGACCACAGGCGGTATGTGGTTAACAGGGTATATTTGAGGGTACACTTTAGGAGGTTCCCTAACTTCGTCCTGTGGCTGTCCGTCTAAGGGTTTTTCAGAGTCATCGTCTGAACTGGACTCGTAAGGAAGCGCTGGTTTTGGGAGGATTGGATCTGGTTCCTTTAGTTTCTTTATGGAGAATGATACGGGAGCTGTGAAAGAGATTAAAAAAACGTAAAATAACTTTATGTCACTTTGCTTGATATTTGTAAATAATTCCAGGCCTGGAATTTGGCCCAAAGTCGTGTAAACACTAATGTTAAGGCATGAAGAGGGGACGGGGCCTGCGAGGATTTTGAAACACAGGTATTTGAAGAAACTATTATCGTCGTCTTAGTCTGCCCTCGTAGTGTGTGATAAGGAGGGACAACTGCAGCTCAGACCGAAATTATCCCAAAAAGAGGCATTTTTTGTAATTTTTAGAGTGTCATATCTGCTTTACTAATTAGTTGCTGAAAAAACAAAAATGACAGGGACATGTTTACAGCATACTTACCTCGATTTTGTGAAAAAAAAAAATTTGCTATAGAGGTATTATTCAGGAAGAAAAAAGGGGAATACATTTGTATGGAGAACCGCACGCCCTGTTCCCTCATGTCCACCTTTGTACCTTTTATGTTGCTAAGTTCAATACTATATCGCACACCCAGCTAAACACTGCACTAAGTCTAAATAGCTAATTTTTCAGAATCGACGAAAAACCGTTATCTCATATTGATTGTGACAGTTATTGCGAATGTCCTGCACATAGCACGTAAAGAATCAAATGCAGGACATTCGCAATAACCTAACCTGCCTGCCTAACCTTTTCCCAACAAGTTGGGGTCGGGTTCCAGTCTAACCAGGTGTAGCTGAATAGCAGTATTTTACATGAAGTGACTGCCTATCTGACCTCCACAACCCAGTTATTGGGTTATAATACTATACCCTTGGTAAGACTGGTTGTCAGGCTTCTGAGTAACTATAACAACTGCCAAAGATCCCCGAATGACAGCCGGGACCAACTGTTTAAAGTACTTTCAGAGACACGGAGAGATTTGATACGTAAAGATGGTCACCCGTCCGCGGACTAACCGCGGCAAGTGTAGCTTAACTAGATCGATCAACCTGTGCGGCTGTTATCACTTAGCCGCAATCCCCTCGCACAAATTATGAAGTTATCATTTCAAAAAACTCACCCGCCCGTTTCTTCTTATCCTTCCCATTAACATCAATTCCTCGTTTTTGCTGCATCAGCCTCTTATAGTACCCATGGTAAATGTTCTCGGGGTCGAGGAACGTGAACCGCGGGTCGTTCTTAGCGCGCACGATGTCCGCGAACTCGTCTCCATTGCGAGCCACGTAAGACGCCATCTTGTCTATGACTATCTGTACATCTTCTGGAGGCGTGATGATAGAGAGTTTGTCTCTGCTGTCCGTTGAGGAGCTGTCGTCGTAATCTGAGGAGTAGACACAAAAAAATCAGCTTTTCAGCACATTTATGTTCGCATAACTCGATAAAATATAGGGAATGTGAATTTTTTTCGCGATTTCAGGTTTGGTCCCAAAGTTACAAGCTATTCATAATGATGAGTAATTGAGTACAATGACCCTTAAAATATTTCCAGTTATTTCAATTACACCTTGTATTACTACCAACATTTTTCTAAGAAATAAACTCAAATAGTTCCCTGAATGCTGAGGACAAATGGTGAATTTCTCGCTGGTCCTATTTTTTTTTTTGACATTAAATTGTTGGTTTTCAACTTATTTTTAACCGACTCTAAAAAAGTAGGAAGTTTTTGAAGCGATAATTTAAATACTCACGACTGTTATAATCCTAAGACTTGAGTTAGGGTGTTTTCTTAATTGGTGACTGTTGATCCTGAGCTAATTACTGCTTAACTCACCCGGTATGTAACTGTCTGAGTCAGTGTTGTAGAACTATCAAGCTAAGTCCGGTCGAATTGAGCGAGGGCGGTTTCTTGAGCTGCGACTGTTGTTGAGCTAAGTACTGCTGGCGATAACTTATATTAACTCACCCGATATTTCGCTGTCCAAGTCAGTGTTGTAGTTCTTCAACAAGCTAAGTTCGGTGGACTTAAGCGAGGGCGGTTTCTTGAGCTGCGACTGTTGTTGAGCTAAGTACTGCTGGCGATAACTTATGTTAACTCACCCGATATTTCGTTGTCCGAGTCAGTGTTGTAGTTCTTTAACAAGCTAAGTTCGGCGGACTTGAGCGAGGGCGGTTTCCTTGAGCTGCGACTGTTGTTGAGCTAAGTACTGCTGGCGATAACTTATGTTAACTCACCTGATATTTCGCTGTCCGAGTCAGTGTTGTAGTTCTTCATCAAGCTAAGTCCGGTCGACTTGAGCGGGGGCGGTTTCTTGAGCTGCGACTGTTGTTGAGCTAAGTACTGCTGGCGATAACTTATGTGAACTCACCCGAAATTTCGTTGTCAGATCCAGTGTTGTAGTTCTTCATCAAGCTAGGTCCGGTCGACTTGGGCGAGGGCGGTTTCTTGAGCTGCGACTGTTGTTGAGCTAAGTACTGCTGGCGATAACTTATCTTAACTCACCCGATATTTCACTGTCCGAGTCAGTGTTGTAGTTCTTCATCAAGCTAAGTCCGGTCGACTTGAGCGGGGGCGGTTTCTTGAGCTGCGACTGCTGCTCCTGCGCTAAGTACTGGTGGTAGTACGCCGCATATTGCTGGTAGTGGGCTGAATGCATCGGAGGGGCAGTGGGGTCCACTGGAATAGAAATGGTTATGTTAGTTTACAGTTTCCGTTGCGTGTATTTTAACGTGATTGGCCGAAGTGGGTTCGATCTCAACTAGGATCCGTAATAACTGTCTTCAAACATGAATTTCAATGAAGCTTGTGTTAGTTAAATATGAAGAAAATGTTGTTTGTGACAGGAACATTTTCGAACCCACGATTTAGACTAGCTTACAAAGTTAGGGCTGGCAGTAAGAGTGGCTAAGGGATATAATATTTAACTGTTTAAGAGATGCCTGAATATCTCCGATATCTGATCAATTCAAAACCGTGTTTTAATACAGTCTTTCAGCAGCAGAATTTGGTTCGTATTTAGCAAAGTTGTTTGATGTGTGAGCCGTGAGCGACAGGGGTCGAAAAGGTCACTAAGTCCAGATTTTCTATACTTTTCCTGTAACTAGGGTTGGCTGTAATGACAATGTAACGCTCATCTACTTCAAGTATTCAACTCACCATGATTTCCATCCGGCCCCTTCGTATACATGACAGGGGGCCTGTAGATGTCGGCGGGCGGGCGGTGCGGCGGGGGCTCGGTCCCCGGGGGGGGCACGTCCCCGCGCGCCGCGCTGTCCTCGTCCGCCTCGCCCTCGCCGCGCATCTTGCTGATCAACATCGTGTAGTCGCAATCGGCGGAAGGCTTGTAGTGTATGCTTGGGATTGCAGGGGCCTGGTAGGCAGAAAACAGATGGTAAAGTTGTATGAACTTTATGTAAGACTAGCTGCGCCCCGCGGTTTCACCCGCATAAGTGTCGATACCGTGGGAGTTTCGGGTACCTCCATACAAAATTTTATCAAAATTGGTCCAGCCGTTTGAGCGTGAAGAAGTAACAAACATATAAACACACCCTCACACACTCACAAACTTTCGCCTTTATAATATTAGTGTGATAAATAAAGGCCAAAAATTGGTAAAATTGTTGTTTCATTTAATTTATTTAAAACCTTTTTAAGTCAATGCATGATGTAAAGTGTAAGCAAATTTCTTTTATATTTTCTGAGACTTAAATATCCCCCAATTTGGCTAAATAGATAGACACACTTTAGCTAATTGTATTATATCTATACTTACAGATTCAATGACAGTGGATGCCAAACTTGGGTGCAAATATTCTTCATTTTCTTGTGGTTTTTCTGCAACAAAAATGTAAGTTTAAAACATTTACATTAAGTAATTAAATTAAGAGCCATACTCATTATAAGATATCTAACCAAATAAAATATAATTGCACAAATCACCTAATGTAATAAAACAGGGGTTCTATGTGGCAAAATTGCACCAAATATTTATCAAAGAAAAACCGTACAACAAACATACCTTCAACAACCTCAACCTTCTTCTCGGGCCACTTCTCTGCCTTCACAAGCCCTATAAGCGCCGTATAGTAAGGGTTGAGGTTCGAGTCCCGATTGAGGAACTTGAACTGAGGGTTGTCCCCCTGCTTGGCCTTGATGAGGATCTCCATCTGAGCACCTTGCGATGCTATGAACTTGGCTGTCTTCTCTATTATTGCGTTCTGTTTTAGGGATTCGGGCTGTAGACAAAAAAAGATATGTTTAATTTGAAGAAAGTTTTACTTGCTTCTTATTTTACAGCTTTACTGAATTTTTCTGCGAGGCATTTTTTGAGTTCCTTAAAAGGATAACAAAATACATAACCACGCAGTAACAAAACGTTCTGAGGAGGAGAGGATATTCTAATCACCGCGTCCGAGTTCCATCTCGTAAATGTGCATGTGCACACGGATACCAGAATCACACTGGTGTACTCACCTACCGGCGAACCAGTACCTTCCACATCCTCTTTAAAGACCAGCACTATGATAGCTGGGTCATGACCGACAACGAACATTACAACAGCAACCTGATAGATCTAATGCAAGAATCAACCAACGTCAAAACACCACAACATACCATGCCTTTATTTTACTAAAACACACGTGAAGAGCAAGGACAACCCACGGAACCCCAGTCTCCAACGAACAGCCCTCAATTTGCTAGCTCATTAACACAGTATGAACAACAAGTGTTATTATATATGTTATGGCTAATAGTCTTTCTTATTCACTATACGTTAAAGGGAAGAAACTTGATCCACGTGTTCTTTATAAAAATTACATGTTACGTAATATGATATGCAAACTCACAAACACAATATCAATGGGCAGCAGCGCTCTGAACGCCGGCGTGGGAACGAAGGGTTCTTCATCCACTTCGGCGGGCTGTGGTGGCGGTTCGGGTTCCGCGGGCGCGTCATAGTTGAACCCCACCTGGCCGTAGCCTGCTGCGTGCAGGCGCTTTAGTTCTTCCTCTGAGGAAAAAGAAAGTTTGATGAGTTCTTCATCTATCTTAAATTCACTCATTGACAGACCACACACAGCTCGAACCACCCAGCTGTGTGTGGAATATGAATATTAGTTTGTAGAATAATGAAATTTTAGCATAAGGAAGGATTATTGAAAATTCATTCATTCACATGAAAGTTCGTCATTTGTGCTGGTGGAAAATCCCGTCATCCCGTCAGGCACAGGGCTTGTTGATTAATCAATCAAGTTTTTCTAACTTTTAACAGACAGATGTGTGACTGGGGGAGTGCCACTTCTTCTTTCCAGATAAAATACAAGGAAGTGGTTGAAGGGCGTGCGTTTTCGGGATAGACTGATGTAATTGTGACGTTCGAGAAGTGCAGGTTCTAAGACTAACTTAGAAGTTACCTACTTACTTAGCAGGTAATTTGAATAAACGATTTTTTATTTTGGGGAGTATGCTGTCAGGGCTTAGGTCGCCTCCTCTACAAACTGTGAGTGAATAGTATGCTAAGCAGTTTTGCAATATTTGTAGCGAGTTCGATTTTGTGACTCATGGTGTATGGTCAAGGAAAATAAAATGTAAGAAAGTGTTATAATTTGTTTCTGTGATAATGGAACAAGAACATTCTGCTACTTTTTATTTACTTTAAAGTTAATGTAGTAGTTTTTTATTTACACAAAATTAAATGAGTGATAAAAACTTTTAAATAGATTCCAGCAGTGTAAGTACAACAGTACACAGATTGCATTGACCTTTGACATTGATGTTAAAAATATACATGATAAACAATGTATCAAAGATCCAACAAAAGTTATTTTGGTTCTTTTGTAACAAAACAAAGATAACTTTTATTGTATTGCATCTCTAGCAAATACCATAAGTACCAAAACAAATCTCACTACAAATCTTTCAAAAGTGCTTAGCATACTATAATTTTTTTTTTAAAGTCTGATAATTTGTTTCTGTGATAATGGAACAAGAACATTCTACTTAATTATTTATCAATGTAGAATAAAGTTTATAATTATGCATGATAAACAATGTTTCAGAGATACAATAAAAGTAATGTGCTTTGGTTAAGTTTTAGTATCTGTTTATTTTACTTAGCAAGTGAAAATTCCCTTACAATGCTGATTACTGACCAGTCTGCTATTACATCAATCATCAATCTGTTCTTGTCATAACAATTATTTCTGTTGTTTATCATAAAAACAGCAATATTACTCCACTTACAGTTCGCGTCAAGCTCTGAAGTAGGCAAAAAATCACAACACAGTAGTTAATCCTATGAATAAACCTAGCCTAGCTTCAGAGCGGCAAAGTTATTTGCCGCGAACTGTACATGCTGTTTTCATGTTTACTTGAAGTATCATTTTTAAATTCACATTAATTTCTTTATGCTACTACTCAAATTTTATTTAATTGTCGTGCCCAACAGGGTCCATGTGAACTTTCATCATCTGCCTAGCCTTTTCCTAACTATGTTGGGGACGGCTTTCAGTCTAACCGGAATATAACTAATAGTAAGACCTTGTGAACATACACAGTGTTCTGCAATAAAGATTTGAATTTCAAATATGCAAGTGGTATTACAAACTACGCATTAACATTACTTAATTTTTTTGACACAAACATCACAAAATAATCATACCTTTATACATTTCCTCTTCATCTTCATCGGTGTGCAGCGCACGGTATCTCTCCTCGTCACATAGCTGTTCCACGTCCAGCTCTCCTCGAGTAAGTTCCACCCGCCAGTCGAAGCCTCCCGGCGGTGCTTCTAGCCTGGCCAGGTCGTGCAGGGCTCCCCGTGCATCGTACCTGTCCAGATAATATTACCCTGCATTATTGGTACGTTTAAATGGTTAGAATAAGCCAGAATCGTTTCATGGTTTAGGAACCATTTTGCGGTAAAGATGTTTTTTTTTGATGGTTGGAGACATATTCTGGGTGTAAATTTAGGTGTTTGTAATACTGTTTTAACCAGATGTTGAAGTAAGCAAGGAGCTGCTCTTTGGTTAAACTTATTATAATTGTTGTTCTATGTTTAATACATTTCGTTCTAGATATTTTGTGTAATCTTCGAAAGCTTTTAAACAATATGCCAGTTTCAAACTTTACAAATCTCCTAAGATTTAATAGACACCTATGTTAGTAATAAGCCAATAGTCAATTTAAACAATCAAAGTAAAACAAAGTGATTTTGAATATAATACAATGATAAATGGGATGTTACATCAATACCCTACAATTCTCTTTACTTCTATATCTAGCATATTATAACAAGTCTAAAATCAACATTATCAGCTTGTAAGAACATAGAAGAGAAAGTTTCTTTAGGGACTGTTTGGATGTCTCAGAATCGAAGGGATCTCTAACCTATTATAACACCTGGATTTTAAAATACATACTCAAGTGAACCGTTGCAGGTTATACATACCACCGGCGGGTGTCACCATAACATTACGCGATGCCACAAGCACCTGAGGCGCCCGACGCTCGATCTTCTTACACAGGGCTTCGTACAAACATTTTCTGCGAAATACTTAAAGGTCTTCCGAAAATTTATTTTTTTCTGATACATAACTATCTTTGTAGGTTTATAGCGCCACAGTTAGCAGTCTTATAGTAAAAAACTGGTCGAACCTGTCGATCTTCAACGTTTCATCCCCCATCCACGGAATGAGGTGTTTGCCTTGGTCAATGTGAAGGGCTTTATCATCGTCCCTGAACAATTTGCACGAGTAGCCGAACACGAATAGGTCTTCTTTCTTCTCCTTGAAATCACTCTTTCTTAATATACCGGACTCTTGACTTCCAGTCCACTTCAGAGACATTTTTATATCAAAATTAGAAAATTAACAACACTTAGAACCCATGCCGAAGGCGCAACATGATTAGAAACGTTCAGAAATGGTTATCAAATGACAGCAGGAAAGAAGGACAGTTTCTCAAAGTAAATAAAAATATTTTGTCTAATTGGCGGGGCAGGAATTTGGTTTGCGTACTTACAGTATTTAAATATTGTGTACACAAGTATAATATATCTATTTAATTTCATAGAAATAGAGTTTTATATAATCAATAGTTATTTTGGATTTCTGAACGTATTTGTAGAGCCGACGACGAGGCCCGAGAAAACCCGATACCGAGACAGATAAAAAAATAATGTGACGTTCGAAAATCTTAATAAAAACGAATTATGGCCATTTTATTGATTGGAAATTGGGTAACTATGTCAAAAAATCCACAAGAATCACATGTGCATGTGGACAACTGCAATGACCAATGAGTATAGATCAAAGACTACAATATAATGCTGATAGTATAGATTGATAAGATTAGATTCTATGATTTATCGGTACTGTATCGTTTCCATGTTGTCAACAAATCTAAAATTGCAATAGTTTGATAAAAGTTGCCCACAAATTGCCAATCATAAAATAAAACTTTCAAAATCATAATACAGCCAAATCGCTGGCTTAATAATTGAGTTAATTACATAACACGTTTCAAATGAGCATTCCGTAGCTTAAAAATCTCCAATGAGTTGAATTTACTGGATATCGATACTCTTACATGATTACTTTCCATACCACAAAGAACGCCGTTTTTCTAAAAAAAACTAAACAATGGCAACTGGATATAACTCGAACAAATTACGGATACCAGAAATCACTCAATAACGCGTAACAGTATAGCAAATTGAAAATGGTCGTGTTATATACGTTTCAAAAGGCATATGGCGGACGTTTTATATATTTTTGCATCGAAAACTGATAAAATCTTTTAGTTATGAGTATCTTGTGACCGCTAGAGCGTATTTGTTAAAAATTAGATGATAAACGTTAGTTTGTAATGTGTAAATAAGTCTATTATATCTAGAGTCTTATAAATATTGATAGTATTTTCGTGCGTGGACGTTTTGATCCGTATTGTTGAAAAACGAAAAGTCTGTGATATAAACAATACATAGGTGATAGATTAATTTCCTGAACAATTTTGTATATATTGTAAAGTTGTTATAGAATTTTAGCGAAAGTAATATATTGCGAGAAGACTGAGTAACTGAGTGGAGGATTTGCGAGCTATGTCAGCTGTGAACCTATTGTCTTCCTTGAGGGAGAAACCGACCGACGAAAACCCGGATGATGGCTCGAACCCCGAAGGTAAGTTACCAACACACTCCTTTTGTTATATTTTGTACATATACCTTCATTGGTGCATTACTTATCTTGCGTCAAAGATCTTGCAGTTTACAAAACATTGACCCTGATTTCTTCAGTTTTCCAAAGGTTTTGTTGATGCCTTGCAGGTACCGTTACCATTTGGTGGTTGTCCAACATTATGAAGTTGTCAACTCTTTGTATTTACTGCATTTAATAAACAAATCTTGCAGGTTTTTATGTAGGTCACAAGCACAGCAAGATCTAACGTTTAGTTCACTATTTTTGAACTCCAATTATTTTTGCTTAAGGTCTACTCTTGGTAGGCCATTAAGGTTCTATACCTAGCTTTTAGTATTAGAACAGGTACATCTTTCTAAGTATAGGACTTCTATTGGATCACCCATGTTAATTGCATTAGAAAATTCTGCTAATTTTGTGTTTTGCATATTGTTTGCATAATGTAGGTGATTCTAACTAGTCTTAAGTGTTTTAAAATAATTATCAATAGAAGATGATTATAAATATCTTAGCATGGTTATCATAGTCTATGGAAGCTCGTCATAAATATTCAATTTCTTGATTGACTTATTGAAAGGAAGGTGATTGAAAGTTTATCATAGTTTCTATTGATAACTAGCATTCCTTTTATTGAGACCACTTTAGTAGGATCAATAAGTAAAATGATAAATAAATAATACGATTGCATGTACCATAATATAACATTAATTTAGTTTGTTATCATCTTTATACCGTGTCTCAATGGATGGATTTCAGAGTATCTGAAAGATTGTATATAAAGATGTATTCAGAGTATGTGAAAGATTAAATTACGGTTATAATTTATTTGTTTATCTATGTGGAAAAACTATCCTTATTTTTCCATTTTACATAAAACACATCCTTTGAAAAACATTTGCATTAGCAAGACAAATGTACCAATTTATTGTTGATGGCAACACCAGTAAATGCATGATGTGTACAAAAACTATTTTGTTATTTACCAATCGAGTGTCACCAAGGTACTAGTGTACCCTTAACTGTAGACTGATTAGTAAAACAGAATTTTAAGTATACATACCTAAGGACAAAAGGAATTGAACTCGGGATGTAACATAGCCACTATTTTCATATAGCGTCTGGCTTTGTATGTAAATTTTGTGGGTGAACCTACAAAAACAAATGACTGCTGCGAGCTGGGCAGATTATTTAATAATAACTTGTCAGTTATTCTGTACTGTTATGACTTAAAACTGTTCGTCATTTTTAACTGACTTCAAAAAAGGAGGAGGTTTTAGGATTCTCAATTTGACTTTCACTTACATTGCCAGAGCCAAGGTAGGTACTTAAAAGATTTTCACAAGACCTAGTCAATCAGGTTTTCCTTGTGTGTAAATATTTTAGATGCCTATTTAGTGCTCAATAATGTAAAAAAATAGACTGCATAAGGGAAGTGTATCAACACAGCAAAACTATTGCACCATTTAGCTTGTCATGGCAGTCTTGTTGAAATCAATTTTAAACAAGCCTGTTAATCTCTCACTTCTGACTAAACTTTTCAGTGGCGAAGGTTCCATACAACTCAATTCCTACCGACTTCCCTTTTAAAAATGGCACAGTCAGTATTCTATAGACAAATAATATAATCATATTAAATGTATCTACTCCGGCTTACCTCTTACAAAAATTGACCCTTTGTTACTGAAACTTTTCCTAACATTATGCTATTTGTTTCAAGTTTCTACAAAGGAGGCCAATAATGCTCAGTTCCTATAAACAAAAACGAAACATTTTGCTGACCAATGGTAGCATTTTTTATTGCCAAACTGGGCATATAAATGGATTCATAAGCTAATTTTGCCTGTGATACTTCTATAAGGGAAGGTCTACTATGCAAAGCTATGAGGTCTTTGCTTCATTATTGGTAAAGATAAAAGAGTCTCAAATTATAGGAATTGAACAAAAGATATAAAAATGATTAGCCAATATTAATTGCATTAAATACAAGGATTTTTCTCATGCAGTGTATGAGATAACTATTGTTATTGGTGTCCTATTATGCATTTATTATTGAACTTTTTATTATCAACAAGTAAAAGACATTTTTCAATAATAATATTCCTACTTATAGTTTGCAGTAAAGTCTAAAAGGGTCAAAAGTGGCACCAAGTGGTTCGTGTAATATTACACTTGGCGCTGGCTAGCCAGTTCCTTTGCTTGAACTTGGCTTGACACGCTACCGCGTGTCTAGAACATTGGTCTGAAACCCCCAGCTGTTTATAACTAAGAACCAGGTTTATATTGTTTATTAAAATATTCATGTACACACAAAACGCTTAAAAACAATAGAAGAGCACAAAGGTACTGCTTATTTTGACAGAACTGTCTTCGAGCAACAAGAGGGTTGGATGAGAAACGTAGACACAAGAGTGTAAAGAGACATTAAAGGCAAAGATTTCTTTCTTATAAACAGCTGAGAGTACCTAATTTTATTGCCAGCATTATTGAGTAAAAATATATTTGAGACCATGTGGGGTCGCAAGCACATGTATGTCTGTAGAGTATTTCTATTCTATTCTACCTCTGACTAATCAAATTAAAAGAGTAAATTAATAAAACTTCTTGAATTGTATTGAACTGTACAGAAAAACTACAAGCATTTTGTAGGTACTGGCACAAGACTAATTACCTACTTAGGGTAAATTTTTTTTAAATTTATATATTAGAGTAAGTTGTCAAAAGTTAAAACTACTATTACACATACATTACACGCCAGTAAGCTGTTCCCAGAAATATTGAAAGTACATATTGTTAAGGACCAACATTTTTCTAGCTAGCAACTGTTTCCAATATTCCCTTTGTTAGCTTTTTTAGCTTCCTAGAAAAGGCTGCTAACAAAATTGCCAATATTTCCGGGAGTCTGTGTTCGACTATTGCGAAAAAGGGATTAAAAATTTGGCCAGCCATGACTTTCAACGTTGTAAATTTCTCTATGATTGCTTGCGTATATAATGCTTGCTTTTTCCCGCGACCTCGCCCGCACGTAGGTCCGAAAATATCCCACGGGAACGTATCAGGTCATGGTCTATCCGTTTACCAAATTTCAGCCTATAAGGCGTGAACAAGACAGACGGAGTTACTTTCGTATTTATAATGTTTTTTAAAAATTGAATAATGAATAAGGATGGTTATTATGTATAGTGAACGCGCCGTTAGTTCTTAGTGTAAAAGCTCTTGTTTATGGCATTATTTAAACAGAAAGGTGGAGGAGTTATTAGACCGTTGACACAAAGTATTTATTTATCATACTTGCAACATTTGTCGTCAGGACTGCACGTAAACAATGCGGTGCAGTATACGCGCGAATTTACGTGTTATTAAAAAAAAACCAGTTCCCTTGTTTTTTTTTATTAGCATTGGGATTTTTGCATGCTGGCCGAAAATTATTTTGTTCGTGAATTTATCCGATAATATTCGAATCGATTTCGGGTACTTAACATAGATGGTGAAAATAAAAAAAAATATAAAAAAATTTACTTAATGGAAGGAGCCATGCATGGTTCATGGAAAAAAACGGAATATTTTTTACCGACTTCAAAAAAAAGGAGGTTATCAATTCGACACGTATGTACCTATGTAATATTATTGGAATTGCATTAGGTATATTCTCATAATTATGACAATCTATTAGGGATTCCAAACAAATATTATATACAAATTTTTATAAACATATATAAATGTATGTTTGTCCACGCATTTCTCCGCAACTATTAATCGGATCGTGACCATTTTTTTTATTGGCTTACATTTACTTGAACTTAGGGAACAGTGCAGGTTTCATCAAAATTGATTCAGTAATTTTCAAGATATGGACAAATACGTGTAAGTGTGACGGCCTGGCTTATTGCCGAGCTACGGGTGTAGTGTCAAAGTGAAAACATCTCAAAACCTTGGTCAAATTCTAGTGCATTATTTACAAAAAAAACTATTACCTACTTATTACAAGCAAATATTCCAGTTTTTACTTAAAACTAAAAATTACGAAATAAAAAAGTAATTTAAAAAAATTAAACCGACTTCAAAAGTCGTATTTTTTTTTTGTAGTTGTTCATAGTCTCGTAGGTAACGAATTAAGTGCCTACCTACCTGTCGCGATGAATCACGCCTTTTGCAGCTTTCATGATTTCATTGGTTCCTTCTGGGGTAATGGACATGCAGCTAAATGTCGCTGAATTTGTTACCGTTATTCACCTGTCCGTCTCTATTTCACGGTTGCATATTTCTATGCATAGCAGGAATGTCCGCAACAGACAGTTAAGTTCGATCTTCCGATTTGGCAGCCTTGCAATAAGTGGGATGGATCACAGGAGAAAATATATCATTTTCTACATACAGACAGATTTACCGTTAATAGGTACCAAAGATCTGTGTAGTTAACGATTAATTATACAAACACAACATAGGTAGTTCCGTATTTATCGCGTCGAAATCCCACTGTTCCAGTGCTGGGCTTCCGGCTTCCTCAATTTCTTCCAGGTACTTACCTATTCTTTTCCTGGGCTGCCTCGAACAAGCCTCTGGGGTTTAGAAATGGAAAAAATTTAACATTGATAAGTAGGTATGGTCTACCTAACTTACTGTATTCTAATATCCGTTTTCTAGACTACTTATCTACTACCTTAGCCGAGTTAATATGGAAATTAGAACAAATCGGTACATAGTTATTGCTAAACTTTTTCACTGAACCTACTTAGTTGTTTACAATACCATCAATTTCACTGATATTTCAATATGAATATTGTAGCCGTTCCATGCAAATTCAACCGGGTGCGTGATACGGCAGCTATCGTGTCACGAAAAACGATTTATTTAACGAAGTTCATACGAATTATAGGAAAAGTTTGCTAACTTGTGGTGACTAAGTATCAAAATGCTAATTATAATTAACAATATAGTTTTCTGTGGAAATTTTTATAAGGATTTATGTCTCCAGTCCTGCCAAGTCCTTTGTACCTTGAATCGCACGGAAAATGTCACCTGCCTGTAACGCATCAAGATTTAGTTTCCAAAACGTTATTCGAAAAATAAGCGATGAAATATTTTTCTAAAAAAAAGTAATTTAAAAAAAAATTAAACCGACTTCAAAAATAAATCAACTCAAAATTATGAAATAAATTTAATTTCGGAAGTCGGTGTCTTGGGATCTGTATTTTAGTTTTTTGCCACCGACTTCCGAAATTAAAGTTATTTCATAATTTTGAGTTGATTTATTTTTGAAGTCGGTTTAATTTTTTAAAATTACTTTTTATTTCGTAATTTTTAGTTTCTGCACTAGAATTTGACCAAGGTTTTGAGATGTTTTCCCTTTGACACTACACCCGTAGCTCGTATCAATACGCCAGGCCGTCACACTTACACGTATTCGTCCATATCTTGAAAATTACTGAACCGATTTTGATGAAACTTGCACTGTTCCCTAAGTTGAAGTAAATGTAAGCTAATACAAAAAAAAAATGGTCACGATCCGATTAATAGTTGCTGAGAAATGCGTGGACAAACATATATACATACATACATACGTCTATGAAATTTTGTATATTTGTTTGGAAGCCTTAGTAGATTGTCATATGTGAATATAATGCAATTCCAATAATATTACATACATACGTATCGAATTGATAACCTCCTTTTTTTTGAAGTCGGTAATAAACCAAAGGACTCTTTAAAGAGTTTATTCGTAAAAGGTCCTCTGTATTTTCCATAGGACACTATCAAAGTGATTGCGTTGCACAAGTCGATTCGGTTAGCCCTTAACGTTTTGTATGCAGGGGTATATAGCGCAGGGTGAATCAAGGTCAATTGGGCCGTTCCCTCTGATTGTGCACAGTGCACAGCTCTTAATATGCACCCGTCCGTTGCAACGTTTCATCAGTTAAAATAGGTGATTTAATGGCGTCCGGTGTCGCCGCGCGCCGTTTTCTGGTTTAAATAGTAAAAAAAAGTCTGGTTAAGTATTTGCAAAATTCTCCTCTCTAGATTCCTCAATAGTCAGTTGGTATATAAGTACACATGTGAAAAAGTTTGGGCGTGTGTTTCCTGAAATAAGCCCGAAAAATCGACAGATGCGGGGCGTTGACTGAACCATAAAATAAATTGTGATGAAGTAACTGATACGTTGTGAAGTGATAATGTGGTGCAAAAAATTCATACAGTGGCATTTGTCAAAGTTCCAAGTTGAGAGACATGGAAATAAGGCTAGTATGTTGATAGTTGATATAATCAAATATGTGAATCGCGTTTAATAAAAACATTTTTACAACAAAAAAAAAAACAACCGACTTTCAAAAAGACACTACAAAGTGAAAAATAACTTTAATTTCGGAAGTCGGTGTCGGTGGGTTCGCAATTTCTTTTTTTTGCCACCGACTTCCAAAATTAAAGTTATTTTTCACTCTGTAGTGTCTTTTTTGGAAGTCGGTTGTTTTTTATTTGTAATAGTTTTTATTTTTAAGTTGTACTTACCCGCACTAATTCGTATAAATCTACTTGCTATGTAAATATCAAGAACCGATTTTGATGTTTCTATGGGACCAATCTTAAAGTATATCCTTTCAAATAAATAACGGAGTATTGAGGTACCAACAAAAAAAAAAACAACCGAATTGAGAACCTTGTCCTTTTTTTGAAGTCGGTTAAAAATAAGAAAATCGTAGGTACCTACTAACGAAATCAATCTTATAGCTTATCTCACTTTTGCAGATAGCATTTTTATAAATAAATTATCTGAACATAATGTTTACGAAAGCAAACACGATGTTTCTCATTTCGTTTTGTTTACTATGTTTTCAAATCGTAATTTTGAGTAGCGCTTCAATAATGTTTATGGTCTTATTTCTTTATAAATTCATTTTATAAGTCATTAGTAACGCGCTGGTAATGATTATGAAGAAATAAAATGTATGGGGTTTTCGCATAATTGGCTCAATGGCTAGCCGCTAGTGTATAGTTCGTAGCAAGTATACAAGTTCAACACCGGTATTAATACAACACATACCTACTAGGTACTTACAAACTTAAGCATAGTTCTTAATTTCTGGGCTTGTTCAAAATGTAACGTTACTTTATGCTAGTGTGAATGGAGAGTAGGTACCTGTCACAAAGAATTAGGAGTTCAAAATAATAATCCAACTTGCTCTATAGGTTTCAGCGCCCATTGTTTTACAGACAAACCTACGATGCTTATTTTGATGGGCAAGAAAAAAGTTACATCGATAAAAAAACAATTAAGTAGTCTGCAAATGTTACACCTCATTTTGCATCACAGTTTATTTCGAGATGATTCAACCTTATTCATTTACTTGTGATCTTAACGTAATTCTATTTACATTTCAAAGTCGAAAGTATTTCCGTATTCGCAAACTATACCGTTTCCGTAACAATACATCTGTATGTGCAAAACCGCATTGCAGACGCTCTGCAGGATATTTTGACGCTTGAACTAATATCCATACGAAAATGGAAGCGGAACACAGAATATTAATTGATATTGCATTGAAAGTTTTGATAAAAACATCATGTAGGCAAATATAATTACAGAAACGCTTCGAACATAGTGCATAGGTACCAACTTTGTGAATGTTGTTTTTCAAGTTAAAACATTATTTTGCCGTCTTTGTTCGTTTGCCGTTACGATTTGAACCAAAATTATAGTTCTAGAACACCTTTTATTAAAATAGTGTAAGGTAGTTTTGAAAAAAAAAAGACACAAATCTTCCTTGATTGCGATCTTGCGAAAAATATACAAATGTTGAGGGTAGTGGAACTTCGTCGAGTACTCGACGTCCGTCAATTTGAATCAGTCTTTGAGGCGTGTTCGTGCGTTCCGTGTCGTTTCTGAAAATCCGTGATTTTCCTCTTTTTCCATCTCTATGACTATACTCTTCTACCGTGGTAGGAAATATTACGTCGGTTACACGTAGATGACCCCGCGTTCTGCGCAACCGTCTCTCTGACAAACCCCTAGTTTTAGCGTTTTAGTGAGCTTCCGTATATGTTTACTTGTTTAGTGTTTTATATATTATTTTATTTTTTACAATCGTTAATCTTATTTATTTTATCGTTAGGCTAAGTTTTAGTTAGGTTATTTTTTACGACGCCATTTTGTGGTGTCGCGTCATCAGTGTGATGACTGATATGGTTAGTAAGGAGTCTGCGCCGCCGGAAGGTGAGGTGCTAAAGAAGGGGCGTCGTAGGACGCGCAGGGCCGGCAGCCGGGCCGCCAGGCGTCGCGCGCGGACCTCCTCGGCCACGCTAGCCGCTGTAACAGCTACTATCATCCTCGAGAAGACAAGTTCCCCTGCCAAGTGCGCGGTGCACGCGTTTCTGCTCAAGTATCAGAGTGCGATGAGGAAGATTCCTGCTCAGCTGCCTCCGAAGGTCCACGCTGGTCCGCCCACCAAGAGGGTGAAGCGCGTGTCTTGGCGTAAGTTACGTCATTTCGTTTTGTTGTACATAACCTCCAATTTTAATGACTTCAGAAAAAGGACCAAATTGATTTATTAAAGTATAGAAAATGTCAAACGGCTAAATTGTTTTCCGATAGCCACTAGTAGTGATTCGATTAGACTTCGTGATTGGTTGGATTGAGAATGGTGGAGTGGCGCGGTCGGATGCGAACATCCCGCCCTCGTGTGAAAGTGACGGTCATTTAGCCGATACGATACGTCCATATTACCAACGTCGCGTCGTTCGATCACGATATCGTCTTTTTACAAAATTTGATTCGTAATTATTTTTTATTAGTCATTATTTTGCTACTGCTTATCTTGTTTGGATAAGGAGATTGTGAATATGGTACTTAATGACAATTAAAAAGAACGCGTTATTAAAATAACATGTTTAGGTTAAACAATTTAATTAGTAACTTGGCTTGTCGCTAAATACCATAAAATAAGCTGTTTGCTAAACATTGCCTTTAAAATACTTCTTTAGTATTTTTATGTAGAAACCACTAAACACTAATCTAATGTGACATTCATTCTCCAGACAATGAGAATGTTGTGACATGAAACCTGCATTGATTTTACGATACATTATCCATACTATAGTCTATAGTCTATACTATCCATACTAATATTATGAATTCGAAAGTAACTCGTGTCTATCTGTCTGTATGTTACCCTTTCACGCCTAAACCACTGAACGGATTTCGATCAAATTTGGCAGAGAGATAGATTGCATCCCGGGAAAGGACATATGATAGTTTTTATCGACATAACTCGCGGGCGAAGTCGCGGTCGGAAGCTAGTTTGATCATAAAATACTATGGAACATTCTTTCCAATATGTCTTTACGGATTTAACCATACTGCTTATGTTTGTTGAAACGTATTTTCAGAAAAATCAATACCAGTAACAAATGTTTACAAAATAGCTCCCTCGCGTCTGTCAGCCTGTACGTTCGGGCTTATCTCGGAAAATGCCGGATGAAAATGAGTCAATAGATTAGCTTTTGAATTTATCGGAGAAAGATTTTCTGTTCACTACTATACTTTGATATTTAAAATTGTAGTTTTACGACCTTATACACTCATGATGAATTGACAAAATTATGCGTCAATTAATGTCGGGACTACTTCTAGTTTATAATTTTGAGTCATCCATGTAATATACCTATAGTTCCGTCGCACAACTTGCACGGCTCATTAGAACAATTGCACAAGAAAATATATTTACGTGCAGCGAAATGTGGAGATGCTCTTAGCGACCAAGTTAAATATAGAGCATTGTTGTCGTCTATTTGAGTGCGTAGGCCGGGTTATATCAGGTGGTAACTGGCGCCTACCCAAGCCTTTACTTTAATACTATCATTTATTTTATAATTAAAGCCAAGAGTGTCCAGCTACTCCTCGCTGTGCATAGCGCCAACATTAATTTCCTGCTCTGAAAACGAAAAACATGTTTTGTCACAATTCTCAGGTGTAAATAGGACGGCTAGTCTTCCTAAATACCTATATTTGTATATAGTAGACAGACTAACCCGATTATGTTTCACTTAGTCATAGACTCGGTGCAGACATTAGTGTCCAACATTTAACGATGCGTTAAACCGTCTTTACTACATATTTTTGCCAGATCGTATAGGAAAACCATTATTACAAGTTTTAGAGTCCTCAAAAGGAGCAAGGAAATATCTTGAGGAAACGGGCCTGTCCTAGAACCAAATATTCGAAGACGTGACATCTACCAACCCGCACTGGGCCCGCGTGGTGCATTATGGATTGACGGCCCACTCCCTCTCACAGAGAGGAGGCCTATGTCCCAAAATTATAGGTATATCTGCTATCAAATCTTTCGTTTGCTGCTGTCTAGGGTGGTCTTCTAAGACCACAGCCAACGAAAGATGGCAGATCGACACTAGGAGGCAAGATTTTATACTTTGATACCTTCAAATTGACCGACAGTTTCATGTAGCGTGTTGGCAGTCATTGAGACTCTTCAACGTTGCGGCATATGTTAGCGTATTTTCTATCGCTCGTTATACAAATAGGTCCGTGAAAGTAGTTAGTAATCCATTATTAGCCATTGAAAGTACGCCAATGTGTACCATTGTGTATACGTATGTAATTTATACAAAAGCGGTGGACAATTCGGAACTAAAACTAATATTGGAACGAATTTTTAAACGTAAACAATGTTTGTATTGTTACACTGTCGACCGAATTGAAATACACGGTTGTACATTCGTTTCGTCGTTATTTGATTATTTATTTTTATTGTTTTCATGCTCGATTTGTAAAGCAATAAGATCACACTATTACGGAAAGTTATGGAAAGGGTTCTTTTATAATAACAAGTTACAAATGGTTAAAGCATTAAGTATTAATTTATTCAATTTACAGTGTGTATTTGTTTGACTTCTAGAACAAATATATTCAAGTTCATTGACCTCTAGCTGTATTTTTTTGCGCGCTTGAGTATGTTTGTAATGTAAATTAGAATATTGTTTTGAATAAAACAGTGACTGACTTTATAAAGATCTGAAGACTAAAAATAGAAATATAATCTCTTCAACTGCTTCTATGACACATGCCTTTCTGAGGAGTCGGTTC
Source organism: Oligia latruncula (assembly GCA_948474745.1). Lineage (NCBI taxonomy): Eukaryota > Metazoa > Arthropoda > Insecta > Lepidoptera > Noctuidae > Oligia > Oligia latruncula. Next base: position 10,164,323 of record OX419703.1, on the reverse strand, counting down.
CACACTGACCTCTGACATGATTGTTTGTACAGTCAGCGACATAAGTTAGTTAACACCTGTCCAAAGTTTCAGCATAGATACGGGGAACAAACTGGGTGAATCGGGGCGAAACTTTAAAATGGATTTCAATATTCTCACCCCGTTTGGCGGTAGTTACCTACCCTACAATCTAGCAAATTATTAGCTGCTTTTAACGGAGAGTGGAGAATACTTTGATAGCCTTCAACGAATTCCCTACTCTTCAATAAATTACCATATTTTAACAATAATTGTTGTTACATTCTACGATAAATACTGATCGAGTTATTGAAATTTCGAAATTATCGGTGAATTTTGTCCCGACGTGTATTTTGATACCTATTTAAATAACATGCAGCCAAGATTTTTAATTTATTACAGCTTAAATTATCTATACTTATAGTTTTTTAGTTGTGTATCTTTGACAGTAGTTACGTGTCGTCAAAAGCCCGAAAGTCTGACAACCAGTCTTACCAATGGGTATCGTATTACCCAGTAATTGAGTTGTGGTGTCAGATAGGCAGTCGCTCCATGTAAAATACTGGTATTCAGCTGCATCCGGTTAGACTGGAAGCTGACCCCAACACAGTTGGGAAAAGGCTAGGCAGATGGATGATGATGACTTATAGTTTTTTAGTACCTACTCAACGTTCCTTGTTGTAATTACTCCTTAAAGTAGGTAGGTACCTACCTACTTGATATGTATGCCCCATTGAATGAACTATTGAATTAAACTTAATTTCCGTAGGTACGAGGTACACTCAAGGTCATTTGCTGACGAGGGGATAGAATAAGGGCACGGGGACATAATAAGGGAACGCACACATTGGCAATAGTAATATATGAACTATCTACACGCACATAACGTTAGTACTCATTGACTTGTTGACGCAAATGTGTAAAATTAACTTCACTCCTGTATGCCTCGATGGGGTCGGCAGAGGTATATATCGATATTTCGCCAGGCTACCACTTCTAATTTTCTGATGGAGCCTCACTTAGGGCTGATTTTACCAAAGTCAGAATTTTTTTTCGTGGAATAAAATTGACGTCTGACAGTTTAAATATGGAAAAACTGTCAAATATTCAAAATTTATTCTCAGTATAAGACTTATTCTAGGTATAAAAGTTTGGTGGAAAGCGCCCTTAGCCGGACAACAGCCAGGCAACCAATGGGACAGTGTGTAAAACTTAATCAACATTTAAACCAGGACTCCAGGAATCACCCACTGCTAAAACCGCCTTTCCTTTGTCATTTTGACAATGTTGTCAGCTCAACCCGCTTTTGGACGTCCTTGGTTTTTTTAACCTGACCTTGACCATATTGAGAGAAGTAATTCGAGGCTTCTACATGTTGCCAGCCTACTGAAACAATGTTGTGCAACTTTTGTTTCCCATGAATTTTATTTATTTACTAGCTGACCCGGCAAACGTTGTTTTGCCATATACTCGTAAATTATTTCTAGCTGCCCGGCGCTATCGTTCACGTGGTGTCCAACCCCTTACCCTATCCTACTCCTACCCTACTCCTACCCTCCTCCTACACTACTCCTACCCTACTCCTACACTACTCCTACCCTACTCCTACACTACTCCTACCCAACTCCTACCCTACTCCTACCCTACTCCCACACTACTCCTGCCCTACTCCTATAAGTAAATAAAAGTATTAAATACTATGTTCGTCTAAAACCGGATAAAAAACCGGATAAAAAGTATCCTATGTCCGTCTCCTGGTTCTAAGCTAGCTCCCCACCAATTTTCAGCCAAATCGGTTTAGTCGTTCTTGAGTTATAAATAGTATAACTAACACGACTTTCTTTTATAATTATAGATTATAATCATTATCATTACTTTTTTAAATAACACAGACATAAGTATCAGAGTTAATAATACACATGATAATGTTTTAAAGATCACAATATGTTTTCTTTAGTACTATATCGTCCTATTGGGACGATATAGTACTAAAGAAAACATATTGTCGTTACGTGTTTCCACTTATTGCAATAAAAAGTTGTTATAGAATGCTTTAAATTGATTATATCTTTTGATAGACTGAAGCGATTGCGATGAAACAAAGAATAATCACTACTCCGAGTTCTACAATATATTTGAGTATAAAAATGAGCCATATTGGTTTGGTACTTTGGATGTTGAACCTGTTCAAATGAAAAATCTGTCACATCCAAACAGACAAACCGACAAACAGACAAAAATTGTTGAAATGGCATCTGTTGGTTATCCTTTAACACCCCACCTATTTTTTCTTTTAATATTTTCAATGTACAGAAACGCCTCGTCTACAGATTTATTATATGTATAGAAGAAGAAGACGTAAACACACACAATCACTTAAAAACATTTACCCTTTTATTTATAAACGTTGCTTAAAGTTAAGTAAATAATGATTAGCGACTGTTTAACCAATCTTATTTGATGTTTGAACGTCTCTTAACTTATCATGGTTTATAAATAAACCCCATGGATATGTTAGAATATACCACCTAACCTATCTTAATTATTTATTTTTTTTGTGGATGGGAAATCATCAAATGACCCCTCCCGCTCTGGGTGGAGCGGAAGGGAGTGTCAGACTCTTACTGACTAAAACCCAACCGTGTTCCTTCCTTAGTCCTATATGTTCCGGGCCAGCAGTAACCCTTTCGGACAATCCCGCTGACCCGGTACCTTACCTACTTTACCTTGATTCTTATGTCGTTCTGTTTACCAGGTGAGGACAACGTGTTGTCAGGCGGCGGGGGCGGAGACCCGGCCGTCCTGGCGGTGGGCCCGGCCCGCAAGACGCTGCAGTACACCCGTGACCAACTCATGCGCCTTCGCAACTCGCCGCTCGTCAAGCGCAACTTGGAGAACGCGTTCGCGAACTGTGAGGCGCTTGCACTGTGAGTACTCAAACAATGTGTGATCTATTGACGGCTTTTATCTCTGGGATTTATGTAGACAAAGACCACACATCGGATGAATGTACTGTGTGACTACCGATATGACGACTAATAGAGAAGTATGGAAGAAAAAGACATGTTGCGCCGACCTCAAATACATTGGGATGAGGGTAAGAGAACGACGATGACAATGACCACACATCGGGCGATGTGGGGCAACCGACATGTACTGGAATTTAAAAAAATCGAAGACTTGTGACATCCGCCAACCCGCCCTGGACCTATGTGGTAGATTACGGCTGCTAAACTAAACTGTAAAGGAGACGTTCAATAAATGTATGGGGCTTGGTACTAAAATAATTGAAAATTTAAACAGCCTTCTGAGCTATATGGGCTGAAAGAGGGTAATTATTTTGTTTTCGGGCATTAAATTTTTTTTTTACAGCCGCCCGTTTTTTTTAAACAAGTGTTGAAAAATAAAATGCTTGCATCACTAACTACAAACATTATTTATATTTTAGGATTGGCAGCCCTGTGGCAAATGACGTGACAATGACAATGACAATTGACTCCACTTCGCGGATTGGACGGTGTTTTTTTATTTCAACGTCATTCTGACATTAACAGATTTGTCCTTTTTTCGAAACTTTTTGTTATTGCATTGTCATGATAATCAATGTTTTTTGTCTCAATTTTATGAAGTTGCAGCTAAAGTTATAATAAAATCTTAAAGTATTTAATAGACACAGAAACTTTAGCCACATTTAAAATAATTATATCGCATAGAAATGAATAAATAAAGGCTATGTGCGTTTTGTTTGTACTGAAACAATTTACACTTTTTTACAAAAACAGGCGCCTGAAAAAAACATATTTAAATATAATTGAGTAGCTAAATAAATAAGCTTTCTAATAAGGCACATCACAGCGTTTAAGCTCTCCTTTGTATTATTTTAAGCTAGCTAGCTAAAAGTATTATGAAAATTTCTTATGGCCGTATTAGTAAAATATTCTGCTTTTCATCAGATTATTGTCAATCTATTAACCAAACTTTATACAGCAATAGCGTAACGAAGACAAGCGACCGGACAAAGGCCTGTCAACAAGTAATACTTACATAACATAATGGGCCTATAATGTTCCCACTGTTGTGACGAAGGCCTCCTCTCTTTTTGAGAGGGAGTTGGCCGTAATCCACCACGCGGGCCCAATGCGGGTTGGTAGATGTCACCATGTCTTCGAACTTTTGGTTCTAGAGCATACCGGATTCTTCACAATATTTTGCTTCACTCTTTTGAGAGCAGCGCGCAGCGGTGGGGTGACATTTATAAGAAGTATTTTTCTTGCAAAATACAGATTTCTGCTTCTGTGCTTCTTTCATGCCATTTAATGACGAAATTAAAATGTCCAACAGGGTGTTGAAGAGACGTTCTGATTCGCCCAACGAAGAAGACCGAGGCGCGAGAGGAGATGCACCCAACGAAAACCATAAGGTAACCAAAACTACACTAAACAATTTATATTATGCTTTTGTGTCATGTGATGGTGAAGATTGACCTAAGCTTACGTAGCGTTAAGCAAGCGGGGCTAACGGTGATTTATTTAAATTCTAAGCCCCTTATGAATAAATACTGAGTAAAGTTACAACCAGTACAACCTTCAGATGAAACGTACATTTTTCGAGGATTAAAGGCTGATGATGATGATGATGGTGGAACGTGGATCCACGCGAGACACAATGGCTTTTTTAATTGTTTCTGTTCTTACAGCATTCAACTGGTTAAGTTTGGCATAACTTTACTCTGCGTTTATTAATAAGGGTACGCCTTTATTTTCCATCCTTATTATCGTATCATGAATCACCAGCATCAAAATATATCACCTTATACATATCAAGTGTCATATTATGTGCGTATGCGTCATACCAGCTTATTACTTGAGCATAGATCTCACTCTCTACCCTTGGGTAGCGATGTCAGCTGAATCTAGATTAAAATCTTGTCTCAAACGGAGATCTCCTATTATCGGCAGTCTGTTTTTTTTTATAAGTATTTTGTTTTACTCGCCAACTTGTAGTAACGTGTATTTTTTTTTTTTCAACTTTTGATTATTCGTACGTAAGCGGTATTAAGATATGTTTTAATGTTGCGTTCTGTGTGGTATTGTGAAGCCAACAAGCTAAGAGTGCTACAAGGATTTTTTGGCGTCTAAATGAAATTTACAGGGGGCGTTGTTGGTAAACATTTTTGTAATTGCCACAGAAATTGTATTGACAAAACAAAATGGCGGCGCTAGTTCCTATTTTGGCCACGCGTCAATAGAACCTTGTAGTGTTGTATTTGGTATACAGGCAAAAATGTTCCTACCACTACACTTCCAGTATTCATTTTTATTGTGTGCGTCATAATATTTAAGCTTATAGCATACCTAAGAGAGTCATGTTAAAGAATTGACTATTCAAGCAAGTCAGCACACTCACACTATTGTTTAAAACACGTTGGAAGTTAGCTGTGTGTATACCAAATAGCTTGTTCTTGTGGTCGTTATTGTACAGTGTCAAAACAAATTCTTGAATTGAAGAAGAATCTTTTGATAATGTTCGTCGCAAGGAAGAAAAAGAATTTTATCTCTCAAGGGAGATAATTAAGGACTTCACAGAGTTATTTTAAAATCAGGCACATATAAGCTGAAATAGCAAGTAATTTGCTATTATCTCGAATACAAGTAAGTGATGTATACGTTCATGCATGTTTTCAAATATTTTCTTTTCTTTTTTTGTATACAACATAAGAATGAATAATGTTTTCAGGCGTCGGGTGAACGATTACGCCGCCTTTCGGAAACCTGGAAAAAAAGCCCTAACCTACCTTTGCCGAAGGAGCGTAAGGACCGAATAGCTACTGCTGCTGGTAGACCTTTGACCTTGGCTTACATCAATTCCGACCTATATGCCTCCCAGCCCGAAATACCGGCCAGCACCTTAGAATACACCTTAAAATATAATCCCCATGGTAAGACTTGTTCATTGTTTTTTTAAGTGCAGCAATTTTTTTCCGTCTGTCAATATTTGTGATTCCATCATGAGAATAATAGTTTAATATTGTTAATTTCTGTGCATACAACGACACAGGCAACTGCAGCCGTCGACGTGCCGCTCGTGTATGTCAGTACGGTGCTCAAATACACGAGCGGCACGTTGTCGACGGCTGCAATTGCCTCTGCCATTGAGGCGTGCTGCTCCTGTGTATGCACACTTTGATAACAATATGGGAAATTCCCAATTAGGATCATTTAAAAAAAAACCGTGCCATTTTCTGACCACAAAGTTATCTTAAAATTGCCTTATGCCATTAAGACCGCCTTATGTATATTGTATATTCATCATAAAAGTGTAAAAAAGCATTTAAAGATGTATGTACAAAACAAATAAGTTATTTTTGGTTACAATCTAAATACCCTTTAGGATTGCATCCATATATTCAATCATATTTTTTATCATTTGCAGGAAAATCTGTTGATTACCCAAGTGACCAGTTTAAATCAGTAAATTTTGATGGGCCGAAGCTTACTGAAGGGCCTAACAAGCTCTGTGAAAATGAAGAGCTTCAAATATTAAAAAGGGAGCATATAAATAGGGAACGTAGGGCTGAAGAAATACACAGTCTCAAAGTCAGGCTTTTAAAGGAGAAACATGAGTTGGAGATGAAGATTTTGCCAGAAACGGCCAGGCTTTTAAAAGAGAAACATGAGTTGGAGATGAAGATTTTGCCAGAAACGGCCAGGCTTTTAAAGGAGAAACATGACTTGGAGATGAAGATTTTGCCAGAAACGGCCAGGCTTTTAAAGGAGAAACATGACTTGGAGATGAAGATTTTGTCAGAAACGTTAAAAGAGGCACAGGCGAAATTGCTGGTGGCAGAAAAGGCAGCGCAGGAGCTGGTGAAGGATCAATATTTTTTTTAATAAAGCTGTCCGCACTGGAAAGTAGCCGGGGATCTTTTTTCAGCTCATTTGATCGATAATGTGAAGCCGGTTTTTTTTACATATTTGTGTGCATAGTGTTGTTAATGGTTGTTTCATCTTTTCACCACTCTTGGTTGACTAGTAGATAATGCCTAAGGCATTAAGTCCGCCTTTGTATCTTTTTATGCGAAAAGTTTAAATAAATACATATAGTTAAATATGTATAGAATGTTGTTTATTTACGTAAATGTGCTTTTTAATGTTGTTTGCTAAAAATAAAAAGTTATATAGATTTCTAAAATACGCATTATTCTGATGTGATTCGTTGTTTTATGTGAGTTTTTCAATAAATAAAACTATTTCAAACATTTTTTAATTACAAATTGTCGTGCCCATCATTTATCATTTCTTTATAGATAACTTTTACCCGAAGTTAAAATATAGCGGTACAAAAGCTTCATAATTATACAAATATCCCAGAAAAATAAGCACTTCGGAAATCATCGGCTATTTTCGTTAATACGAACGTGTGATGACGAAATATAGTATAGCGTGATATAGCGCTGCAACAACCATGAAAGTACTACAAAATTATCTTTTTATCACATCTATTCAAAAAGAGCTAGTGTATTCTTCGTAAACTGGGACCAAAATAGCTCTTTAATCCCTAGGGGCTAAAAGTGATTTGATTTTGGAATGTGGATATTGTTAGTAAAAGTTCCAATCACCAAAGAGATCAATCAGGAACACTGTATGAATAAGTAACAGGCTGTATGATAAAGAAAAACGCGCGCGAGCCAAATTAAAAAAAAAGATTGTGAAAAAAAAACGCGCGTAAATCATTCTGCCTTCGTTCGTAATTGTTTACTCAAAATTGTATGTAAATAAATAAACATATTATTCTTATTCATAAGTTGCACTTACTTATTTTTTCATAGAGGGTGATAAAAAGTAGTGTCCACCTCGGAAGCAACACTTATTTTAAGCTCGAGTGACGTACTTTCAATCCCTCGCCTTCAAAAAAGTTGTTTGCTCCCTGGGCAAACAACCTAATAATTTTGTATTACCATGGCCCATGGTTACAAAATTAGAGATAAAAAACTCAATGCTATTACAAAAATACTTGAGTTACACATGAAGAGGTGCGACTAAGGTTATCTGGTAACCAAACAGAGAAAGCACCATGCAAGTGCGCAATGATAAGTGCACTTTTACAAAGCGCGGCAGTAAATACCTTGACGCTTGGCTACTCTGAAGTTTGATGTTCGTACTAATACGGAAAAAACGAATATTACTGAAACGGCCATACCTTTTCTGTGTTAACTTTACCAATCCAGGGTAGGTTTTAAGACGGGGCGGTAAGGGCAGGTACCTTAATCTCTCTGCTCTTTTTTTTTTTTAGTCTTTTTTTTATTTGAAAGGAGTTTTATCACTTGGGGCTGATTTTTTAATAGTCGGATTACTTATATGATTATATCTCAAAAATAAATGACAGATTGACATAATTTCTATACAAACCGCAATATTTTATTCTTCACTTAAAAATTATCTGACTATTGAAAAATCTGGCCTTAGTGTCAGTGTCAGTGTCTTAAACATGTTTGCGAGTCGCCTTGACTGTGTGTGTGGTCACTGTTGTGCTGTCTCTCATGGGATGTCACAACGGTGACCAACCGTTATTTCTTGTGTTTTTGTTTAGTGTCTGTGCTTACTAACATAGTCGTAAGTTTTACTAACAATCTTGTTTGAGTTTGAGTCTTGGTCACTTTAATAAAGAAAAAATCTATTCTTCTATTCATAGTCATAATAATGTCACTCCCGGTACGGGGGCCCCGTAACAGAAGATATTCAATTCCAAAATCACATGGTAGTGTCGTTCCTATTAATTCTGGTAGGTAACTTACAACAATACACACAATACTCTAGCTTCCTTCGACAACAGGGACGCTTCTATACAGTGTGAGTCTTCATAATGTGCACATATCGAAATGAGGGAAACTAAGCTTAATTTTATCGACGGAAAAAATATAAAAAAAAAAAAATTGAAGCATTTTTAAAATTCTTGTTCGCTGCGTAAACAATCGCCCTTAATTGAGAATTATGGTTTTTTTTAACAAAAATCTGATATTTTTTCATCAATTTTTACAATAATTGTAAAATTATTCAATAAAAGCCCCGATTACCTACCCTTTTTTATTACTTTAAATTATTCTCCATCGTATCAGATTTCTAAACGTAAAAATACCATGTTTATAACTCAATCACAACATTTCCTATCAACTGTTAAAGAAAGGCCTTGCAATCACCATACTTTAGCAGGTAAAGATCCTTTTAAATATTTTTTTATTTTTTCAAATATTTTATCCGTCGATAAAATTAAGCTATGTTTCCCTCATTTCGTTTTGTGCACATTATGAAGACTCACACTGTATTACATACCAAACCAAACAGACATTGTCTTTCATGTATGCTCCGGTCACATTCCATTAACATGTGATAAATATCCTCAATCACCTCACAAACCCGACAGTTTGGCACAAATTAGCACTTACTATAATAATATGTTCAATAATCAGGGCGTGTACGGGCGCGATCGCGACCGGGAGCGTCGTTCCGCCGACCCTCGGGAGCGCGTCCGCAAGGAGAGCGAGCCGAGCGGTGGCGGCATCGTGCTGTCGCCGCAGCGCCGGAGCTTCACGTCTGGATGTGGAGCTCCCGGCGCCGCGCCGGCCCCTGCGCCGCCGCCGCACCTCGCGCGGACAAGACCGGAGTCGCCGCTCGCAGCCGCTGCGCCAGCCGGGCCCCCGGCTCATCAGCCCGCGCTGCATCCGGCGAAACCTGAACAAGGTATGATCCCAGGAATTTGTGACGGATAAAAAAAATTGAAAAATTGTCATGTTTGCCAATGGACTTTATCAATTTGTCAGATATTTATATCTTCAGTATCAGGCCATTTAACACTATTGCACAGAATAACTTCTTCGCCTTGAATGTCCTTTTAAATAAAAAAGGTCCTAATCTGAGTTTTCAAAGTCATCATCAGATTTAGGGACAGCCCACAATTTCTTTGTCAGATTTGCATATTTAAGTCATTATGGGTTAGGCCGCACACGATCATATGAAAATCAACGGCTCAGGAGATCACTTTATTTTTGGTTCTTTCTTGATATCTGAAAGTGGAATTCTGACCACGGAGCTCCTAGGTAGAACTTTTTAAATATATTTTCGGGGTTCTCTCCTCATGCCGCACCTACTCAGCTATCAACTTTTCGCTCTGCATAATTTTATTATGCTTGCTTAAAAACTCTAGGCTCCTACCATATTATTTATTATCAATATTAATTTTCTAAAGATGATCACAATATTATGTATGGTGTAAGCTAAAGGGCCTGTTTCACCACCTAAGAGTAAGTTCCCCTTAACTTGGCAGATAATTTCATACAAATTCTGTTCCATTTTTGACCATTTTCGGTGTGTAGCGACTATTCGTTCATTGTGAAACAGACCCTAAGGCAGTGGGCCTTCCTTGCCACACCACAAATAACAAAGTACGTGAACTGCGAAAGGTAAAACAGCTCTGTTTCTGTCAAATTGAAGATGACCGAGACTAAATGATGTTTTAAATAATAATATGTCTAAATGCATTTAAAGGTTTGTGGTGGAAGCGGGCTGTGTCATAATAATTATGAACTATTCTGTAAAAATCTCACCGTGAAAATTAAGGTGAATCAAGCTTGAAGTGAGCTGTCAATAGTGTCAATCTCTAGCATCGATTGGAATGACAGACTCTCACTTCACCTAAGTGAAGAACGGAAGGCCCTGTCATACAGTTCTATTTAGGGTTCCGTACCCAAAGGGTAAAAACGGGACCCTATTACTAAGACTTCGCTGTCTGTCCGTCCGTCTGTCTGGCTGTCACCAGGCTGTATCTCAAGAACCGCGATAGCTAGACAATTGAAATTTTCACAAATTATGTATTTCTGTTGCCGCTATAATAACAAATAGTAAAAACAAAATAAAATAAATATTTAAGGGGGGCTCCCATACAACAAACGTGTTTTTTTTTTTCGGTGTTTTTGCCTTGTGGTACGGAACCCTTCGTGTGCGAGTCCGACTCGCACTTGGTCAGTTTTTTTTACTAGTACAGGATACAGGTGACTTTTACATTAAAATTAAGTACCGTATTATAATTTATAATTATTGTATTGCATAGTTTTTCTTATCCATAACGGGTGGCAAAACTATTTATTACATTCTATTGGTGTAAACATACACCTACTGAAACCTCTACGCTAAATAGTTTCTAAATACTGCTTCATTATTTTCGCTTCTTGATTTTTCTTTTTTTAATAAACAAAAATCTTTCATTTCCAAAGGCAGTGCCATAACTCCTGTTTCCGCCGCAGGAGGTCGCCGCATCGGCTCGGGCCGCATCATGGTGCGAGACGTGCCAAACAACGCGTGGGAGGAGGGCGAGTACCGTGGGGCGGAGCCCTACCGCCCGCCACGCGAGAGGGAACGTGACCGCGAACGTGAACACAACACCAGGCCTAATAACGACAGGTATGACTCAATTTTTATCATCAACGTCCTAGCCTTTTCCCAACTACGCTGGGGTCAGCTTCCAGTCCAACCAGACTTCAATCTCACCTGCACAACCTAATTACTGGGTAACACGACACGCCTTGGTAAGAATTGGGCTTTTGAGTACCCGTAGCGATTGTCCCAAGATCTACAAATGACAGCCGGAAAAACATGCTTTCCAGGCACAGAGTGGTCTCACCGTTTCAGTATGTTGTCTTGGTTTTTGTGCTAAATAAGCAGTTGACCTGATGGTAAGTGTTCATACACACGGGCGGCACGAGTCAACGGCAGTGGCAACTGCAACGACAACGTGCCGCTCGTGTATTTGACTACAGCCGGTCGATTCTGTAAAAATCTCACCGTGAAAACTTAGGTGAAGTGAGTTTGTTTTTGCTAGGAATTGACACTATTGACAGCTCACTTCACCAAAGTTTTCACGTTGCGATTTTTACAGAATAGCACCGCAGTATTCCACCGCCTATGGACATGTGAAATACCAAAGCCATATAGCCGGTTCCTGATCCTAGAGACAAAGCTGTAATGTCATAATTTTTTTATTAGCCATTTTACAGTTGTTCTCATAGTAACAGTTATTGATAAGCACTTTTATCTCTTGACAGATTGTTGATATAACACTCTGTATACATAAATAACTTTCACATTTGATATATAAATTAGAACTCAGTATTTCTGACTCAAATGCGGACATTTCATTACATAATTTATATGAAGGATTGGCCAGATGAAGCAAGAGACAGGAAAAAGTGGAAAGACGGAAGGGAGGCCTTTGCCCTGCAGTGGGACATAACGGGCTCATAATAATAATAATTTGGTCTCCCCCTTCTCTTATAGCCATTGTTCATACTCAAAAATTTCCTTACTACATTTTAGGGTTCCGTACCCAAAGGGTCAAAACGGGACCCTATTACTAAGACTGCGCTGTCTTTCCGTCCGTCTGTCTGTCACCAGGCTGTATCTCAAGAACCGCGATAGCTAGATAGTTGAAATTTTCACAAATAATAATTTATAATGGCCATTTCTGTCCAATATCTTGCAAATCTATCAAGATATTGTAAACAGATATTTTTTGTGTCAATAGGCCGACGGCCAAGACTTGACTTGGACGTTGGACTATTGTTGCGGAATAAATGGGAATATTAGTAATGGCTGGTGGTGGTTTAATGTATACGGTGATGGCTAGGTGTGCTGAACATTACTAGTATTCTGGAGATCCTACGGCCTAGAACAAAATGGCAGATAACAGGTGATGCGAGTATTAAGAATTAGCTTGCGTTGTATATTACTGCCTACATTTTATTATTCAGGTGGATTTAAGTTATCTTAGTACAATACTACGATATAAGTTATGCGCCTCGACAAGAATCGTCAAATCAGTCGTTACAACAACTTGTTCTGCACAGGTTCGAACGGCGCTCGTTCGGTAGAGACTCCTACTCCTCTGACATCAAGAGGGAACGGGACGATCGATTCATCAACGAGAAGATGCAACACAGGTTTGTACTTATTTATTACATTTAAGGCTGATTTTTCCATCGCCAGATTACTTTTATTCAAGAAATAAAATTGACGTTTGACAGTTTTTGTATAAAACAACTGTCAAAATTGACGTTTGACAGTTTTTGTCTGTCAAAATTGACGTTTGACAGTTTTTGTATAAAACAACTGTCAAAATTGACGTTTGACAGTTTTTGTATAATACAACTGTCAAAATTTCAAAACTATTCCTCGAATAAAGTTATTTGGCGATGGAAAAATCAGCCCTTACTAAAATAATTAAAAAATCTAACAGTCTTGTCATAATAATAACATTCTAAACAATAGACAGAGACACTTGATTCTCGGTGCAACATGTCGGTTTCTTCCGCACTCTATTAGGCCCGGCGCCCACGCCCATTATCGGCATCGGCACAAATAGAAATATTACTTAATAGTATGACAATAAAATTTAAATTTCAATGACACGGTATGTCGGATACCCACTATCTTTATTTTTGCACCTACGATGATTATTATCATTGAAATTTCAATTTTATCGTCATACAATTAAGTTACATTTTTATTCGTCGCATAAAAATCCCAGCCGTGCCGATGCCGATAGTGGGCGCCGGGCCTTAGTCGTCATCTCAGTAGTCACCCCCCTTTCTAGCCATATCAGCTTTGACACAGTCCAGCCATCTTTTCTTTGGTCGGTCTTCCCCTTCTCTTAAAGCCATTGTTCTTACTCAAAAATTTCCTTACTGCATTTTTAGGGTTCCATACCCAAAGGGTCAAAACGGGACTCTATTACTAAGACTTCGCTGTCTGTCCGTCTGTCTGTCACCAGACTGTATCTCAAGAACCGCGATAGGTAGACAGTTGAAATTTTCACAAATTATGTATTTCTGTTGCCGCTATAACAACAAATACTAAAAACGAAATAAAATAAGTATTTAAGGGGGGCTCCCATACAACAAACGTGTTTTTTTTTTTTTTCGGTGTTTTTGCCTTGTGGTACGGAACCCTTCGTGTGCGAGTCCACTCGCACTTGGCCAGTATTTCTCTTTCCACCGCAACATGCCCATTGTTTCGTTACTTAATATATCATAGTTATTGATATCAGGAACTGAGTAACCGTTGTTTCTGTCTCCAGAGGCTGGAATCTAATTAAAATACATTCTATTTAACATTATGTAGCAGGCCATTGCCATTTTACATTATTTATTATCTAGACAGCCTCGTTGGTCTAGTGGTCGCAAGCGCTACAGACTGCTGAGCATGAGGTCCTGAGCTTGATTCCCTGGTCAAGCAAAATGTTATTGGGTTTTTCTACCTGGAATTTTTCTGTAGCAGTCGAGTTCTCTCTCTCAGTGCTGTTCTCAGCAGCAGTTCCCAGAGTCTGGTTGATGGCAATAGGCTCGCCTCCTAATACATGGGACAAACATAACTGGCGAAATGTGGATGTACAGACGCCAGCACATCAAGCTACTACAATCTGTCAAATTTCTTTAATAGATTTTCAACTTTATCGCTAAAGCATAAGGTTCAAAGTTGATTGGGATTTTACAGTTTCGGGTACGTCTTTTGATGACACAGGGCGTGATGTTATGTTATTATCCAGCCTCAAATGATCCTTTTGAGTGTTAGTCCAAGTTCATGGCTTTCATACCTACTAATGCCGAAATGGTTGTCTCCGATCCGTGTCACATGTCAATATATTTTTTCATTTACAGAGAGGACAACCGTAGATCTGGTGGTCGCTATTCTCAACGACGCCTTGAGAAAGAAGATGAACCCGAATGGTGAGACATACATACTTATTTTTCCTCTTTTAATTTAATATTAATTTACTTTTTAATGGTTTTTATTATTTTTACTGTAGCGAATTCTATCAGTCAATTGGTTTTCTGGGATACGTTTGGGCGACATAACCCATTTATACATATTTAAAAAATATTCAACCGAATTGAGAACCTCCTCCTTTTTTTGAAGTTGGTTAATAAATTAAGGTTGGTTTACATAATATATATTATGCTCTCTCGCATTGTGCTCCTGAAGATTTTGATGCAGTTTTCCCTAAAGCCCGGAATACACATGCCTGTAACTTGCAAAAAAGTATGCAAGTAGCTGGCATACCAGTATGGTATTCACCAATCAGAAGTTGTTATGACACACGGCATGCAAGCTGATTGGTGAATACCATAATGACATGCAAGCTACTTGCATACTTTTGTGCCAGCTACTGGCATGTGTGTCCTTAGCATCATTATAATAAGTTTTAATAATAATAAGTTTAAGGATAAGTGGAAGGAGGGAAGGGAGGCCTTTGCCCTGCAGTGGGACAGAAATGGCTGATAATAATAATAATAAATAATAAGTTTATTAATGCTTCAGTTTACAAAAAGGGGTATAGAGTTTGGAGCCTCCTTTTAAGCAAACAATGCCTGTGTTAGGAGACTCCGCTCTTCCATAGTATAGCATTTTTACTTATTCTAGTTAACAAAACCGTGTAGGTACTTAAAAATAATGTTGAATAAGATCATTACGTTTATAGATTTTTGTCTGGATGGTTTTTATTATATACTAATATTATCAATGCGAAAGTGTGTCTGTCTGTCTGTTACCTCTTCACGCTTAAACAGCTGAACCGATTTAGATTTTTGGTATAGAGATAGTTTGTGTCTCGGGAAAGGACATAGGATAGGTTTCTTCCCGATATTCCTACGGAAAACTTATGTTAATAATACATTAATATTGAACTTGCAAAATGTAATAAAGAAATCTCGCTGTTTTGCCAAGTAAAGCCGTACGAGCAGGGACGGGTCACTAGTGTTTGATAAAAGCTTCTGATCCAAATCTCGTACACATGACCTACAATTTTGCAATGTGTCATTGGCTTATTCTAAAATTCCTGTTGTTCAAGAAAGCTGGTGATCGTGAAATAAGTGTATTTTGTTCAGGCTCAAAATAATGTCTTATTAGCTAATACGAATGTATGTTTGTACTTTAGGTTTAGTGCAGGCCCCACATCTCAGTTGGAGACGATCGAGCTGCGCGGTTTCGACGACCCTATAACGAAGAAGAATGGCAACGCGAACAATAAAGAGACTGAGGTGAGTTAAACTACTGGTATAGCATGGTCTTATCTGTATTGTGATTCTTATTTTTCTTATTTTCATAGGACGACGTTATCGTAAATATAGGCGACTGCAAACTGCTTAATAGTAAATTGCTCAATAGTTCAACCAAATTTGTAAATAGAAATGCCAACGCGAAATCCAGATTGAATTTCTCCCCCCTCCCGTGCCTCAGTGCACGTCAAGCCGTTGGTGTCGCATTGCCGTCCCATCGGACTATGAGAGAGAGGGAAGAGAGAGTGCACCTGTGCCTGCGCGCACACTTGTGCACTATAATATCTCCCGCGCCGAAGGCTAGTCTCCGTTGAGATTGGCCACCGTGGCCGATATACGGTATGGAGGACTTTTATTTATTTACACACCAACAGTCAGAAAAGAGTAGACAAATTAGTGTTCAAATTCCACACTATCAAAAACAGCCGCCTAACATGACATTAGTTATGTAAACGTGTATGTTTGGTCCAGAAGTGGAACAACAGCGGCGGGTCGCGCTCGCCGGCGCCGGAGCGCTGGCGCGAGACCTCGCCCGTCGCGCAGCCCGCCCCAGACTCTGCTAACACCAGCAATGTATGATGCTTTATATTCTTCTAATATATTGTAAAACGCTAGATTGTAGATGGCTAGATGTATGAACGTAAACGAAGCGCAAGGAGTATGTAACGATTGTAGCAGTCGCTTTCTGTAGTTTCTGCCTTCTCCTATGGGAAGAATGTGTAAGTTTATGTATGTAATCTGCATTCGCGATTTATTTGCTAAAAATGAAAACAAATATGACTTTATGGAAAAATAACTTTAAACCCCACAGAATAAAGTTCAGTTAGGTACGCTACAACTTCAAACATTTTTATAACTTCAATAGTGCTACTCACTCTGGAATCAACTTAATTACCATTAAAATAAAGTTGATATTTGTTTAACTTAAATAATACTCATTTGAAACAGTTTGAATAGACTTTATTGTGTGTATATAATATGTAGTAGTAGTGGAGCTTTTGATGATGGAGTAAATTAAGAGAAAAGAGTTTTCAAGGAGTTTCTGGTCCGTTTTTTTTTATACGCACCTACTACGCTTCAGAATGGGCAAAAAACTTCATCTTTCTGACTGACTGACTCCTGACAATTCAAAAGTGCCTTTAATTGAAATAAATGAAACTAAAGCTACATTGTGTTCCCCAGGATAAGGATTCTGGCGTGGAGTCGAAGAGTGAAGAGCCGCAGCAGAACAACGAGCAGCCGGAGTTCAACCTTGACGAGTTCCTCAAGTTTGACGCCATACCCGACGTACTCACCGTAAGTACATTTTAACTTATGTTTATGCTGTACTAGCAGCGCCCCGCGGTTTTACCCGCCTAAGTGTCGATCCCGTTCGAAAGACACGTGGCGCCATCTATTATCATAATAATGTTATTCTTGTTTTCCTCGGGAACAGCACTTTTTCTCGGGATGAATGGTACCCTATGTCCGTTTCTGTACACCTGACAACGTATATGCAAAATTTCAGGATGATCGGTTCAGTGGTTTAGACTTGAAAAGGTAACAAACAAACTTACTTTCGCATTTATAATAGTTGTTAGGATTCTAAACTCATTAAGTCACTGTCTGAGAGCCTTACTAGAAATACCGCATTAATGTTCCTAGATATTATGTACAGTCAACAAAGGAGTTAAGTATACAGGAGCGTCGGATATAGTTGAAGTTTACTAAGAAACCGATGGATGTTCTGGACTGAAATTTAATTTAATAAATGAGCTGTATGTTTTCTAATAATAAACTAAAATTTTATTCGAGAATATCCATCGGTTTCTTAGTAAACTTCAACAATATCCAACGCTCCTGTATACTTAACTCCTTTGTTGACTGTACGTTAAAAAAAAAAACAGTAAATCGCTCACGACAAACTTATATCATGACGAACTGAAGAAAGTATAAGAAACAGTGATACCCGTAATATTAAAAAGATGACCTTGTCATATTCAACAATCGCATTCCATAGATCCACCAGAAATATTTTTGAATATTTTGCAAGACCAAAGTTAGCAGGAAATTAAATTGTTTTGCCTGCTCAAATCATGAAATCATTTCTAAATATTAACTACACCTAAAGGTGTATAGCATAGCACAAGTATCAAACCGGAAAGGGATCCGCGTTCAGTATTCTCCCTACTGCAATGCATACTAATCGGAACCGTAACGTAAATGCCTCGCCTCGGGACAAGCTCAAGAAACGCGGTGCGGTGCGTTATAGCTCGTCATCCCCGCGCTTACATCTCCGTACACGAGCTTACGTCTCTTCGTCCGCCCTTGCCTCCGGCCTGCCTGCAGCACCATGAACCAGCGGTCGGCGAGCCGTAAGCGCGGCGTCGCCTAGCCGTAGCCGAGTCGACGTATCGGAGCTTCTGATCCGCTTTGGTTACGTACTTACGTTAGGTTGACGGTGAGGCGAAAGGCGATACGGTGTCGATTCCTTTCCGATTTGATACGTGTGAACCACCTTTAATAACCATTAAATCCTATTCAATATAACCAAAAGTATACTCGTTTTAGAACGGCGGCGGCGAGTCGGAGGGCGGCAGTCGGTTCAGCCGCTGGTTCCGTCGCGAGAGCCCCACCAATGACGCCAAGCACTACGAGCGGCTGCTGCACAATATGGTCGACGGTGAGACAAATTATAATAAGGCTATGAGTTGAATGCTTGATCTTAGATGTGCTGTCATTAAATCATATTCCGTAGAAGATGGCTGGACGAGCTAGACACAACACGACCAGTGGTCCATATTAGCCCTGGATCGTGGGCCTCTGCCCAGCAGTGGGGTGATACAGGTTATCAATAAGACGTCTGTTCGAAAGTCAACATTGTAATTAGAGAAAGCAAACGTGAGAAAACTTTCTTAGAATGGAAAATTCAGTGTCATGTGAAATTTACCAAATTGTAATGGGTCCGTGTCCGGCGATATTGCAGAACAGACGCCGGAGTCTTAGCAGTGGGAACATTATAATCGGCTTATTTTATGTTTATTTATCTAAAGGAGAACCAACAGCTATAACAGAAGCATAACAATAGTTTATGAGACATAAAGTCAATTACAGGTTCTCACGGGTAAAAACAGAAAATGTAGTAGAAATCTTAGGATCACTAACAAGCACTATAAAAGGAATACAAATATAAGGTATATAAGCACTATCATCATCATCATCATCATCATTTCAGCCAAAAGACGTCCACTGCTGGACATAGGCCTCCCCCAAGCACTTCCACTTCGACCGGTTCTGTGCTTCTCGCATCCAACGGGTTCCTGCGGCCTTCACAAGGTCGTCGGTCCACCGATCGACGGTCGATATAAGCACTATGCATTTAAAAAAAAGTCAGCGTTCAGCCGAGTGCGAGCAGAATAGGTCTTGGTGGTAAATGGGTCAAATGAGAACTCTTTGCAAAGAATATTAAAGTCTTTACTCGCTCGCACCATGTATGAATTTTGCCTGTAGTTAGAAGAGGAAAAAGGAATGGAAATCGGCGGATTAAATCTAACTGATCTCTGGGGGACATTGAACCGCAGTCTATGCAGGAGATCAGGACAGTCAATCTCGTTAGATATAATTTTTAAAAGAAAAGTGCAATCTGCTACTCGACGACGATTTATAAGTGGCTGCAGGTGAAATTTCTTGCAAAGATTTATGTAATCATCAGAATGGTATGGTATACGTAGCCTCAAACATAGAAACCGAATAAATGTTTTTTGTATATTCTCAATACGATCAATGCATAGCACGGGTTCTAAATTTGTGACGCATATTCAAGATGGCTTCTCACAAAAGAGCAATAAAGAATCTTAAGGGTTTTGGCTTTCTTGAAACACCCTGCGAGTCTCATAACAAAACCCAATGAATTCGAAGCTTTGGCCACTATTTGTTCAATGTGCACGTCAAATAAGAGTTTGGAGTCATGAAAAACGCCTAGGTCACGTACACCGTCGCATCTCTGTAATAGCTGCCCTTTAAGTTTATATGTAGTAGGGACAGGGACGCGTTTCCTGCTAAAGGAGATTACTGAACATTTAGCAGGGTTTAAATCAAGTATGTTAATCAAGCAATAGTCATCCAATCGCAACAGGTCAGATTGGAGAGCATCCATATCATCATCAAAACAGAGTAATTTTGACTTGTGGAAACACGAGTCGATGTCGCCCACATAAATGATAAAAAGGAATGGACCCAATAAGGAGCCTTGAGGAACACCACTAGGAGCTGAAACCCAGCTCGACATGTAGTTACTGATAACGACAGCTTGAGATCTGTTTTCAAGGTATGAAGTAAACCAACGAAGTAGGTCTCCTCTGACACCATTGTTAAAAAGCTTTGTTATAAGGATATTGTGGTCAATTCTATCAAAAGCCTTACTGTAATCCGTGTAAACGACATCGACCTGTGCCCCATTGTCCATTCTGTCCGTTAGAAAGTCATTGAGCAGAGCCAGGTTAGAGACAGTTGAACGGCCCTTAAGAAATCCGTGCTGAGAAGGGCTAAAAGACTGACTCGGCGCTGTGTAAACTTGGTTGTAGACAGCCCTCTCCAAAACTTTTGCTAATATGCACAGTTTGGAAATAGGTCTGTAATTAACTACTTAAAAAAAATTTAAAACCTAAAACCCGTCTACTGATGAAACAAGAAAGTACCAGTCCCGAGATCGCAAGCTACCATAGCTTATAATGTAGGTATGTTAGTACGGCGGCATGCGACCACGGGAAGGTACTTTCTTGTTTCATCCTTTTCAGTAGTCGGGCTTTTAAACTTTTTTATTTAATTATTTTGGGGCTTATTTCAGTAATATTTATATTTTTTAAGTGCGCTAATTAAACCCTTTCATTTGATCCCACAAGGCGCCCCATCCCAAAATATGTATTTTTAAATTCATTACTTTATGTCCTCTAGAAGGCGCCACATTTAATTTAGTGTGACGTCACATAGCCTATAACCAGCGGACGGTCAAGACGCTTCTTACGATACCTCATTTGTCAAATTATTATAAAAAATTTTAAACTTATGAGGGAACAGATAAACACATACCGGTCAAAATCTTAACCCTTCTTTTTGCTTCACCATAGTTGGGGTAAAAATTAACAGTTTTACATACGCTTTTTTAATACCAGTGATTATTTTTAGTTCCGAAGTTAGTAGTTATCATTGTATAGTGCTTGTTTTTATCACACAAGTATAGAAAGTGGTCTTCCTGAATATCAAAACAATGATTATTCCTGCCCCCCCCAGAGCTGGACAGCTCACGCTCGCCGCCGCCCGCGCCGGCGCACGTGTTCGCGCCCATCTCCCCGGCCGCGCGCGCGCCCTTCGCGCCGCAGCCCACGTCGCTGTTCGATCTGCTGCTGCGGGCCAACGCTAACCACGACAGCAGACCTGGTGAGATCTCCTACTACCCCTCATCCCATCTCCCCGGCCGCGCGCGCGCCCTTCGCGCCGCAGCCCACGTCGCTGTTCGATCTGCTGCTGCGGGCCAACGCTAACCACGACAGCAGACCTGGTGAGATCTCCTACTACCCCTCATCCCATCTCCCCGGCCGCGCGCGCGCCCTTCGCGCCGCAGCCCACGTCGCTGTTCGATCTGCTGCTGCGGGCCAACGCTAACCACGACAGCAGACCTGGTGAGATCTCCTACTACCCCTCATCCCATCTCCCCGGCCGCGCGCGCGCCCTTCGCGCCGCAGCCCACGTCGCTGTTCGATCTGCTGCTGCGGGCCAACGCTAACCACGACAGCAGACCTGGTGAGATCTCCTACTACCCCTCATCCCATCTCCCCGGCCGCGCGCGCGCCCTTCGCGCCGCAGCCCACGTCGCTGTTCGATCTGCTGCTGCGGGCCAACGCTAACCACGACAGCAGACCTGGTGAGATCTCCTACTACCCCTCATCCCATCTCCCCGGCCGCGCGCGCGCCCTTCGCGCCGCAGCCCACGTCGCTGTTCGATCTGCTGCTGCGGGCCAACGCTAACCACGACAGCAGACCTGGTGAGATCTCCTACTACCCCTCATCCCATCTCCCCGGCCGCGCGCGCGCCCTTCGCGCCGCAGCCCACGTCGCTGTTCGATCTGCTGCTGCGGGCCAACGCTAACCACGACAGCAGACCTGGTGAGATCTCCTACTACCCCTCATCCCATCTCCCCGGCCGCGCGCGCGCCCTTCGCGCCGCAGCCCACGTCGCTGTTCGATCTGCTGCTGCGGGCCAACGCTAACCACGACAGCAGACCTGGTGAGATCTCCTACTACCCCTCATCCCATCTCCCCGGCCGCGCGCGCGCCCTTCGCGCCGCAGCCCACGTCGCTGTTCGATCTGCTGCTGCGGGCCAACGCTAACCACGACAGCAGACCTGGTGAGATCTCCTACTACCCCTCATCCCATCTCCCCGGCCGCGCGCGCGCCCTTCGCGCCGCAGCCCACGTCGCTGTTCGATCTGCTGCTGCGGGCCAACGCTAACCACGACAGCAGACCTGGTGAGATCTCCTACTACCCCTCATCCCATCTCCCCGGCCGCGCGCGCGCCCTTCGCGCCGCAGCCCACGTCGCTGTTCGATCTGCTGCTGCGGGCCAACGCTAACCACGACAGCAGACCTGGTGAGATCTCCTACTACCCCTCATCCCATCTCCCCGGCCGCGCGCGCGCCCTTCGCGCCGCAGCCCACGTCGCTGTTCGATCTGCTGCTGCGGGCCAACGCTAACCACGACAGCAGACCTGGTGAGATCTCCTACTACCCCTCATCCCATCTCCCCGGCCGCGCGCGCGCCCTTCGCGCCGCAGCCCACGTCGCTGTTCGATCTGCTGCTGCGGGCCAACGCTAACCACGACAGCAGACCTGGTGAGATCTCCTACTACCCCTCATCCCATCTCCCCGGCCGCGCGCGCGCCCTTCGCGCCGCAGCCCACGTCGCTGTTCGATCTGCTGCTGCGGGCCAACGCTAACCACGACAGCAGACCTGGTGAGATCTCCTACTACCCCTCATCCCATCTCCCCGGCCGCGCGCGCGCCCTTCGCGCCGCAGCCCACGTCGCTGTTCGATCTGCTGCTGCGGGCCAACGCTAACCACGACAGCAGACCTGGTGAGATCTCCTACTACCCCTCATCCCATCTCCCCGGCCGCGCGCGCGCCCTTCGCGCCGCAGCCCACGTCGCTGTTCGATCTGCTGCTGCGGGCCAACGCTAACCACGACAGCAGACCTGGTGAGATCTCCTACTACCCCTCATCCCATCTCCCCGGCCGCGCGCGCGCCCTTCGCGCCGCAGCCCACGTCGCTGTTCGATCTGCTGCTGCGGGCCAACGCTAACCACGACAGCAGACCTGGTGAGATCTCCTACTACCCCTCATCCCATCTCCCCGGCCGCGCGCGCGCCCTTCGCGCCGCAGCCCACGTCGCTGTTCGATCTGCTGCTGCGGGCCAACGCTAACCACGACAGCAGACCTGGTGAGATCTCCTACTACCCCTCATCCCATCTCCCCGGCCGCGCGCGCGCCCTTCGCGCCGCAGCCCACGTCGCTGTTCGATCTGCTGCTGCGGGCCAACGCTAACCACGACAGCAGACCTGGTGAGATCTCCTACTACCCCTCATCCCATCTCCCCGGCCGCGCGCGCGCCCTTCGCGCCGCAGCCCACGTCGCTGTTCGATCTGCTGCTGCGGGCCAACGCTAACCACGACAGCAGACCTGGTGAGATCTCCTACTACCCCTCATCCCATCTCCCCGGCCGCGCGCGCGCCCTTCGCGCCGCAGCCCACGTCGCTGTTCGATCTGCTGCTGCGGGCCAACGCTAACCACGACAGCAGACCTGGTGAGATCTCCTACTACCCCTCATCCCATCTCCCCGGCCGCGCGCGCGCCCTTCGCGCCGCAGCCCACGTCGCTGTTCGATCTGCTGCTGCGGGCCAACGCTAACCACGACAGCAGACCTGGTGAGATCTCCTACTACCCCTCATCCCATCTCCCCGGCCGCGCGCGCGCCCTTCGCGCCGCAGCCCACGTCGCTGTTCGATCTGCTGCTGCGGGCCAACGCTAACCACGACAGCAGACCTGGTGAGATCTCCTACTACCCCTCATCCCATCTCCCCGGCCGCGCGCGCGCCCTTCGCGCCGCAGCCCACGTCGCTGTTCGATCTGCTGCTGCGGGCCAACGCTAACCACGACAGCAGACCTGGTGAGATCTCCTACTACCCCTCATCCCATCTCCCCGGCCGCGCGCGCGCCCTTCGCGCCGCAGCCCACGTCGCTGTTCGATCTGCTGCTGCGGGCCAACGCTAACCACGACAGCAGACCTGGTGAGATCTCCTACTACCCCTCATCCCATCTCCCCGGCCGCGCGCGCGCCCTTCGCGCCGCAGCCCACGTCGCTGTTCGATCTGCTGCTGCGGGCCAACGCTAACCACGACAGCAGACCTGGTGAGATCTCCTACTACCCCTCATCCCATCTCCCCGGCCGCGCGCGCGCCCTTCGCGCCGCAGCCCACGTCGCTGTTCGATCTGCTGCTGCGGGCCAACGCTAACCACGACAGCAGACCTGGTGAGATCTCCTACTACCCCTCATCCCATCTCCCCGGCCGCGCGCGCGCCCTTCGCGCCGCAGCCCACGTCGCTGTTCGATCTGCTGCTGCGGGCCAACGCTAACCACGACAGCAGACCTGGTGAGATCTCCTACTACCCCTCATCCCATCTCCCCGGCCGCGCGCGCGCCCTTCGCGCCGCAGCCCACGTCGCTGTTCGATCTGCTGCTGCGGGCCAACGCTAACCACGACAGCAGACCTGGTGAGATCTCCTACTACCCCTCATCCCATCTCCCCGGCCGCGCGCGCGCCCTTCGCGCCGCAGCCCACGTCGCTGTTCGATCTGCTGCTGCGGGCCAACGCTAACCACGACAGCAGACCTGGTGAGATCTCCTACTACCCCTCATCCCATCTCCCCGGCCGCGCGCGCGCCCTTCGCGCCGCAGCCCACGTCGCTGTTCGATCTGCTGCTGCGGGCCAACGCTAACCACGACAGCAGACCTGGTGAGATCTCCTACTACCCCTCATCCCATCTCCCCGGCCGCGCGCGCGCCCTTCGCGCCGCAGCCCACGTCGCTGTTCGATCTGCTGCTGCGGGCCAACGCTAACCACGACAGCAGACCTGGTGAGATCTCCTACTACCCCTCATCCCATCTCCCCGGCCGCGCGCGCGCCCTTCGCGCCGCAGCCCACGTCGCTGTTCGACCTACTGCTGCGGGCCAACGCTAACCACGACAGCAGACCTGGTGAGATCTCCTACTACCCCTCATCCCATCTCCCCGGCCGCGCGCGCGCCCTTCGCGCCGCAGCCCACGTCGCTGTTCGATCTGCTGCTGCGGGCCAACGCTAACCACGACAGCAGACCTGGTGAGATCTCCTACTACCCCTCATCCCATCTCCCCGGCCGCGCGCGCGCCCTTCGCGCCGCAGCCCACGTCGCTGTTCGACCTACTGCTGCGGGCCAACGCTAACCACGACAGCAGACCTGGTGAGATCTCCTACTACCCCTCATCCCATCTCCCCGGCCGCGCGCGCGCCCTTCGCGCCGCAGCCCACGTCGCTGTTCGATCTGCTGCTGCGGGCCAACGCTAACCACGACAGCAGACCTGGTGAGATCTCCTACTACCCCTCATCCCATCTCCCCGGCCGCGCGCGCGCCCTTCGCGCCGCAGCCCACGTCGCTGTTCGATCTGCTGCTGCGGGCCAACGCTAACCACGACAGCAGACCTGGTGAGATCTCCTACTACCCCTCATCCCATCTCCCCGGCCGCGCGCGCGCCCTTCGCGCCGCAGCCCACGTCGCTGTTCGATCTGCTGCTGCGGGCCAACGCTAACCACGACAGCAGACCTGGTGAGATCTCCTACTACCCCTCATCCCATCTCCCCGGCCGCGCGCGCGCCCTTCGCGCCGCAGCCCACGTCGCTGTTCGATCTGCTGCTGCGGGCCAACGCTAACCACGACAGCAGACCTGGTGAGATCTCCTACTACCCCTCATCCCATCTCCCCGGCCGCGCGCGCGCCCTTCGCGCCGCAGCCCACGTCGCTGTTCGATCTGCTGCTGCGGGCCAACGCTAACCACGACAGCAGACCTGGTGAGATCTCCTACTACCCCTCATCCCATCTCCCCGGCCGCGCGCGCGCCCTTCGCGCCGCAGCCCACGTCGCTGTTCGATCTGCTGCTGCGGGCCAACGCTAACCACGACAGCAGACCTGGTGAGATCTCCTACTACCCCTCATCCCATCTCCCCGGCCGCGCGCGCGCCCTTCGCGCCGCAGCCCACGTCGCTGTTCGATCTGCTGCTGCGGGCCAACGCTAACCACGACAGCAGACCTGGTGAGATCTCCTACTACCCCTCATCCCATCTCCCCGGCCGCGCGCGCGCCCTTCGCGCCGCAGCCCACGTCGCTGTTCGATCTGCTGCTGCGGGCCAACGCTAACCACGACAGCAGACCTGGTGAGATCTCCTACTACCCCTCATCCCATCTCCCCGGCCGCGCGCGCGCCCTTCGCGCCGCAGCCCACGTCGCTGTTCGATCTGCTGCTGCGGGCCAACGCTAACCACGACAGCAGACCTGGTGAGATCTCCTACTACCCCTCATTTGGTCGGGGGGCCCTAGCTTAGTTAGTGCGACCAACTTAGAGAAAAAGCCAGACGGTTAAAAGAAAGCTCATGTAAGTTAGTAACGAGACAGATAGTACTTTCACATTTATAATATTAGAATGTATTTACGTACGATAGAACCTGTAAAATACAATATAAACTATTCTTGTTGCAGAAGTGAACCACGTAAGTGGCGGCAAAGTACATAGTTTGGAGGAATTAGAAGCGCGTCTTCGGCCGCAGCACTCGCAACCGCAGCAGCATCACAATGTACCTGATCATGATCTCACTGCCTTCAAACGACTTGTGAGTAGATCTTATACACAAAAAACAACCTCGACTATGTATGTACCTATGCAATGTCTTGGTTTCTATAGCTGAAAAGAAAATCATACGCGACTGACAGTCAACTGATGCTGTATCCCGTATCCCGTCAGTAACATACACTTCACCTGGAGCGCACGAAAAACCACGCGACGAATATGAGGCTCGCTTGATGTTTCGATCAGGCTGATAAAAGCATCAACCGAGCCGACAAAAATTGCCATTTAAAAAAAAAAAAAAAAAAACAGTTTTCTGAGGTCTGACAAAGAAAACAAACAGTATTTTATCATGAAAAAGAGTAAGCTTTGACATTTCTGATTTAGATCGCATCTTGTGTCTTGCTGGTGAGATCGAAATTTTTTTTTGTTGCGAAATGGGCCAGCTGTTGACCTTTATAGATAATTGATGAGGCTATTTATCACAGTATGAAATTGTGTCACCCCTGAGTTTGTTTCGCATCTACCTTTTTTGTTATATGTCGTATATAAGTGATTCTAATATTGACAGAATAAACGATTTCATTTCATGTTGTGTGTCGTAGTTGGCGCAGGTGTCGGGCGGGCACGCGGTGACGGCCGCGCCGGAGCCGCCGCGCCCGCAGCCGCAGCCGCAGCCCATGAGCTTGTTACAGGTACACCACGCACGCATATGCACTTGTTTCTTAGCTACCTATCCAAAATTAACTTCACATGGAACATACACCCGGTTTCACTGAAGTAGTCTTGTTGTCTTGATGATATCTGTAATTTATATGGTGTACATAATAAAGAGTATCCCACCACAAACATTTTCATGTAAAATGTTGCCAAGACGAGACCAAATATGGCTCGCACTGTCAAAAAGTTATCAGATCTCATGTAGAGCCAAGCTTCTAACTCTACACGCCCTAACTTCACAAACTCTACACCTTAGTCAAAATATGAGGCTTGGCCGTTTCGCTAATAAGAAACTTGGTTAAAATGGCTACCGAAGGTGGAATCTTTTACCTATACTTACTGTCTCATATAACTCAATCATAAACGATTCCGTTCAGATGCTGAACAAGAGCATGGAGCAGCAGCAAAAAGCCCAGCAGCAGCAACAACAACAGCAACAACAGCAGCAGCAGCAACAACAACAACAGCAACAACAACAACAGCCGCATATACCGCAGGAGCTCCTTTACAAGCTCTTGCAAGTGCAGGTAATTTACTGCAACAACTATCACTCTTGTTTTATTAGGCATCGAGTCTTGGGACATTTTAGCCACAAAGTTAAAAGAAGTTGAACCAGCGCCAAATGCGTCTGCCAAAAAAAAGGGTTCTAAATACGAGCGCACTATACGTCCTCCCTGCGTAGCGTTCTTTGCGTACTGAAGTTTGATGTTGGTTTTAAACCGTGTAGCAGGCATCTCGCAACAACAACAACTTCAAGGTCACCTTGGTTTGTAGACTGGTTTCAAACCGTGTATATCGTGCATTAGCTAGCTCGGCGGCCGCGCGCCGTACCACGTTTCAACCCGAAAATGCGTGTGATAGTTGTCTTTTTTTTTTTTTCTTCAAAATCGTTGATACAATTTTTGTCCTCAGCAACACCAACAGCAGCAGCAGCAGCAACAACAACAGCAGCAACAAGCGGCTTCGTCCAACGAGATGGGAGGCGTCGCGCCCGCAGACAGGGAGTTGTTGCAGCGACCTGAGGCGCAGGCTATTGTGCGAGGTCAGTCATTTACCGTGCTTCCATTTTTAACCGACTGCGAAAAAGGAAGAGCTTATTCATTAAAACACAAACTGACGAAGCCTCGCAACGAGCAATGTACCGAGTATTTAATTACATTCAGATTTCAGAGTTTGTGTACAGTCAATATCGAAATGAAAGTGTTAATTGTCATCTCATCTAGCCTAGGCTTTTCCTAACTATGATGGAGTCGGCTTCCAATCTAACCAGATGCAGCTGAATACCAGTATTTTATATGGCGCGACTGCCTATCTTACCTACACAACCCAGTTACTGGTTAATACGATACCCCTTAGTAAGACTGGTTGTCAGACTTTCGAGCTTCTGACGACCCGTAACGACTGTCAAAGATCCACGAATGACAGCCGGGACCAACGGCTTAACGTGCTTTACCTGAAACCGATGCTAACATAGTTTGGAAAAGGCTAGGCAGATGATGATAAACGCGTCGAATAGCGTTTCGTTACTCAATGCTCAACTAAATCCAAGCGTTCGAGATTAGATTTTACGGTAACGATTTATTTCAGCATAATACATATTATTTATTTAATTACATTTTATTGCACAGGACTGAAAACCGGCGAGATAACGGCGCAGCATTTAATGCAACAGCTGAGCAACCCTGGGCTTCAGAGCCGTCACCGTGAAGTGTTGTTGACCATACTGAGGCTGCACCAGCACCAGAGACAGGTAATGTGATATTATAGTTGTTCAAAAGGCTTATAAAAAAATCATAATCAAAATTCATTTATTCAAATTAATCTGAGAATCTACACTTAATTAAATTTTATTTAATTTATCTACCTTATACAATGTAGCCGGCATCTATACCGCCACATGCGAATTACTCATCATACTGACGTCACGCAAAATCCTGCATTGCGCAATAAGAGTACCGCAAAACAATTTGCCGCGCCTTAGGTATGTGAGCGGTGGGACGGAGGGGCGGGGGCGCTTTGTCATGACTCAGTACGTGCGTTGCGAACACTACGCAACCCCGCCGCCCTCACCCCCGTCCCCACCGAAGGCGCGGCCAACTAGTTCCGCGCGGACTATAGTATTAATACATAATATACAACTTTTCGACATCAATCGTCAGGCAGTAGCCCACCAGACACGACACCCGTCTGGTCGGAGGATCCTCCCTTTTCTATGGAGAATGAGTAAACTTTAGACACTGTTAACAATATCTTTTAGGGTCATATTTATAACATAACAGTTTAAAAAAACTTTATGAAACAGTGTGGTAGTTCTTCGCTGTTCATAACAAACAAAAAGTTCTATGGACATAAATGCTAGTTCCTTTTGAACGCCAATGTCGGCTATAGCCGACATGAGCAAGCGTGCCCTGTGCGCCAACGACGGCTATACTCGACAAAAAACAGGTCGCAGAAAAATACAAAATAAACCTATTAAATCATTACTTTTATGTATTATTTTTTTGTAGGTATTTAATTAAGATTTTCGGGCTTGGCGTACAGGGCATAGGAATACCGATATGGCGTGGCGGTGAAAAGGTTAAAGTTGCTACACACGGCTGCTAACATTTTCTTCTTACTTTTTTTTTAAGATATACGGTAAAAGATTATGGATGGATACCATACATTTTTATATACATTGTAATTTCCACCGATGAGTCTTTACAAGCTAATTCCGTGTCCCTCCCCTCAGATGGGCGAGTCCCCGCTGCCGGGCCCGCAGCACCTCATCGTGCCGCCGCACCACCAGCCGCTGCGCCTGTCGCCACTGCCGCACCAAGGTACATTTTTATCTACATTACTACTTTCAACAATATCATTGGCACACTTTCTTTGTCACCTCTATTTTAAAGTCCTTCAGGGTGCATGTATTTCCTAAATGGGTCTACCTACGGATCCCCCCTTTGTTTGGCAAACCCTCCGCCTAATACCCTGTATAAATTGTTTTTATACTCAGGCCACATCAGAACTACACACACACAAAGCTACACTTGTACACTTGTGATTTCGAATAGGAACTACAGCTTAATTTCCAAAATATTACTGAAGGTTTCAAAATGCGCGGCGCGTGTCAACGGCACTGAAAGTGTTCCTGTTTGGGAAAATGTATTTACTTAACTGCTCATTCATCTCAATATAACTTTCAGGTTATTTAAGTGATACTAAAATGCTACTTGGTAATTTTTACTAATCTAACATCCTGATAGATTTTTCCTACTTACTCTTAATATATGTAATAACTAGCTTCCGCCCGCGGCTTCGCCGCGAGGTATGTCGATAAAAACTATCCTATGTCCTTCCCCGGGATGCAATCTATCTCTCTGCCAAATTTTATCGACATCCGTTCAGTAGTTTATGCGTGAAAAGGTAACATAAAGACAGACAGAGTTACTTTCGAATTTAAAATATTAGTATGGATTTAAGTATTACGAAACAGGTCTTTTTAAAAGCTTTTATTTTTTTTACTTTTTATTTTGGAAAAAAATTACAGTATCCATTTCATCTTTCGATGAATTTTTATATGAGTCTCAATTTGTTATTCGATTCTGTCATACAAGGATCACCAATCACCATGCAACATCGAATAAAAATGTTCGAAAAACTTAAGGACTAACATGTGCATGACTATAATCAACATATTCCTTAACCCAATATAAGACGCTTCACTCGAGGGAAGGTTAATTTTGCTTTCATTTCACGTTCACACGATACCCACAACATTATATAGGAATGAACGTTAATCTGCTCCTTTCATTTCCTTTCTCGATCATTCGGTAGGCGAGTGAAAGTGCCGAAATCGCAACATCGTTCAATTGATTCACGAATAAAGTGAAGCGTCTAATATTGGAATTACTAATACAATATTCTAACATGTAATTTGTCTAACGGACGCAGCGTTCTGTGTGTCGCCTATAATGGCCACCAGTCCCAACACGCTAGCTGTGCACCACCCAGGTAGTATATGTTTCATTTCAATCGATATAAGCGGGAACAGCCCAACAGCTAAGGTGCTGACTGGCGACCTAGAGGACGTGAGTTCGATTCCCACTCTTTGCATTGCAGCGTAAACATAAATGGCTTAATTAATTCCAGTGAAGAATAACATCAATTTCTTTATAATAATGTTTAAACACCACTGCATTATAAAGCCTGTCCCAATTGAATTAATGTCAGAAGACTTTGTACTATAGCTGCACCTCTGCCTATTCCTGCGGGGAATACAGGCGTGGTATTACGTATCAGTATACATAAGTGATCGCAGAATCTAGTTGGTAAAGCCGTCATCACGAGATTCCAACTTTCTTCGTAAGATTATAGGCCGACCGCTTAATTGAGACGTTGACTGAGGTAGCTGCGCGGTGCGGGGGGGGGGGGGGTGATAGTTGACGAAACACTGAGCTCGCATCACGTCACCACACCCCTCCCGCACCGCGCTGCTACCTCAGGCAACGTCTTAGTTAAGCGGTCGGCCTATAAGCAAGTGAGCAAGATTGGTTATATGGCTGGCTGCCCAGCAAGCGTTGGATGTTAGATACGACAAATGCGCCATATCAGGGATGCATATACCAAAGATGCTTACATCCCTGTTCAAAAGGTTGATGGTTATCCCGCCAGTTTCTTTCTAGCTAGCAGGAGTGTGTTAGAAACATTCTTGTATAGTAGTTATTAACGTGGTTGCGCAGTAAAAAAACTAACATTTCTACTATGTCTACGGTAATTGCTTATCGGGAGCCTAACACAGGTAAGTCCTGTAATCTACCAATGTGGCATGACTCGTTATTTCTTTACTAGCTGTTCCCCGCGGTGTCACACGCTGCGCGGCTCCTAAGGGTCGTAGCGTATAGCCTTCCTCGATAAATGGACTACCCAACACTAAAAGAATCATTCAAATCGGACCAGTAGTTCCAGAGATTAGCGCGTTCAAACAAACAAACAAACTCTGCAGCTTTATAATATTAGTATAGATTTATTATATGTATAGATTTGCCTAACCTTTCGGGCCATACAGGCGTGAAAGTGTTTATTTAATTAATCTCGATTTAGCCCCACAAAATCGTTTTAACAGTCTGACTGTGGAATCATAGCCTTAGCTTTCTATCAAGCTATACATATTCACAATGTTGTTCCACTAAATTAATGAATGAACCTTTTCTGGCAGGCGTGCCGGCCCGCATTCCTTCGCCGCGCGAGTTAGCTGCGCACACCCAGTCCATAATGCAAAATGCCCTCATCAAGAAGAAGCTGGAGGAGCAGCGAGAGAACTACCGTCGCAGACAAGAGATGTCGCAGCCCAAACAGTCTACGCCTATATCATTCACACCCACCTCGGTGAGTATCATTTATAAGGGAGGTTGGGGTTGATAGTAACAAAGGAGCAATTGTGTGTTTGCAAATATATGGGTTTCTGGAAGTTTACTAATCCAACAAATTAGCTCACTAACCGTCAAACTCTTGATTACTGTCGCGTTTGGCTGACGAAAATTATCAAATTACTTGTCATGAATTTTTAATTTTTTAAACAGTCTGCTAGCTATTTTTTGTTTTGATTAGACTTTCAGAATCCTGGTTTCAGATATTTCTCGTTGATCTTTTACAACAGGTTACCTCGTGCAGCCACGAGATCACTATAGCTTTAGCCGTACTATCTATAGTATAATCGTAAACGTGTTGTTTCAGGTATTACGTAAAATGACTGCAGAGAAAGAGTCTGACGCGCCAAGTCCGAAGCAGCAGCAGTGGGTGCAGCCACCCAAGGTGCCGCAGGGCAGGCCTATAGTTAAGGTGAGTCCCTGCTACACATCAGACACGCGCAACAAGCTTGATTTGAAATACCTAATGTGTTGAATGACAAATTCCAAAACCAAGCAGTATTCGTTAGGTATGTGTATAAACATTAAGCTTTTGATAGTGGAGCCGGCTTAAAACGGCTAATTACAGGTCTACGAAAAGAGATGGTTACAAGATTTTACTTTTTTTAGTGTTGCGTACCTCTAAAGGAAAAACGAAACTCTTATAACATCATTTCGTTGTCCGTCTGTCACCCTTCTTCTCAGGAACGCGTGGAGTTATCAAGTTGAAATTAATATCAAATACTCCCTTGAAGCAGTGACATAATTAAACTTAAGTCAACGCAATCAAAAGATAGGGGTGTTTATGTTCCGTTTTTGCCGCATCTTTTGACTCTCAAGGGAATCAAAACCTATAGGATACTTCCCGTAGACCTAGAATCATGAAATTTGGCAAGAGGCAATGTCATGTAGCACAAGTAAAGGAAAAAATCCGAAAACCGTAAATTTGTTCGGTACCCTCGGTGCGCAAGTCCGACTCGCACTTGATCGGTTTTTTTATGTGTGAGCGCATGTGTTAATACGGACACTGAACTAATTCATAATTTTATAAAAATCCTGTTCATTTTTTTATTTATTAGGGTTCCGTACCCAAAGGGTACGTCTGTCCGTCCGTCCGTCCGTCCGTCCGTCTGTCACCAGGCTGTATCTCAAGAACCGCGGTAGCTAGCCAGTTGAAATTTTCACAAATGATGTATTTCTGTTGCCGCTATAACAACAAATACTAAAATTAAAATAAAATAAATATTTAAGGGGGGCTCCCATACAACAAACGTGTTTTTTTCAGCGTTTTTGCCTTGTGGTACGGAACCCTTCGTGTGCGAGTCCGACTCGCACTTGGCCAGTTTTATAGTACCGTGGTGCATAGGACCTAATTGGATACGGATTCACCTTATCATGATAATTTAATGATAAATAATTTTATTCCTGTAAGTAGGTTTGTACAAACACTTTTACACGTCAATCAAGTTTTTTAAAACCTAGGTGAGGTCGGCGTTTCCTATCTGACTGCTCTGAGAAAAAAGACCGAAACAAAAGTCCAGACATAATATTGGTCAGATCATGTGAAGACCATGTAGATTTATTGTGGTCTGAAATGGTCTTTGAGGAAAGAACCACACAGATTGTGAGGATCAGTTCAGTCAGTGTACGCATTTATCAGTAACTAGCTGCGCGCCGCAGTTTCACCCGCATAAGTTTCGATCCTGTGGGAATATCGGGATAAAAAGTAGCCTATATGTTAATCCAGGGTGTCAGCTACCTCCATATAAAATTTTAGCATAATTTGTCCAGCCGTTTGAGCGTGAAGAAGTAACAAACATATAAACACACAGACTCACAAACTTTCGCCTTTATAATATTACTGTGAAGTTTGATTAACACTACACACTAATAGATGCCAGAGGTTATGATGCTTAAAGACTCCTGTTATTGTTACAGGGTAACCAGAGCGGCACAGCGCCAACGATGGGCTACGCGACGCCCAATGATTACCAACAACATTATATCAATCAGCAGCAGGTACGTTACTCTTAAATTGGTGTATTTGCCAGCTCCCGCGCGTCACATTTTGACGTGGACATTTGCATAGTATAATATGACAAGATCGAAATATGGTTAAGGTTTTCATCATGATCATGCAGTCAAGCAGTACGAGCATAAATACCTTACCGATACGCAAATTCCAAAAGCGTTTTTCTCGTAAAATAATAATTATAAGTTTGAGTAAATAGTATGTTTTCGTTACAACTATAGAGGTATGAGGAACAGGGTGTGAAGTTCACTCATCCTCCATAAGAAAAGGAAGGATCCTCCGACCAGTCGGTTGTCTGGTGGGCTACTACCCGTCTATTAGGCCCCTCGCCCACGGCGACTTTTTGTAGTGATGCAGT
Source organism: Oligia latruncula (assembly GCA_948474745.1). Lineage (NCBI taxonomy): Eukaryota > Metazoa > Arthropoda > Insecta > Lepidoptera > Noctuidae > Oligia > Oligia latruncula. The sequence goes on along the minus strand of OX419703.1, from coordinate 10,128,823 downwards.
AGCGATGCTGTCGCGCGTTCGCATCGATACAGTCGCGATGCGGTCGCTAGCTGTTTGCCCTCGCCCACACCACGATTCTCAGTCGCGATGCGAACGCGATACTGTCGCGCTTCTGTCGCGATGCAAACGCGATTCAGTAGTACTCGGTTCTCCACATCTCCACTCACGCGCCACCCTTCCTCCGTTCTCTCCCCGATGTCGTCCGACACGGTCGCGCGTTTGCATCGATACAATCGCGATGCTGTAGCGCGTTGCAAATGCGACTAACGCGCGTTAGTAGCGATGCTGTCGCACGTTTACGAAACGCGCGACAGCATCGCTACAAAAAGTCGCCGTGGGCGAGGGGCCTTAATGTTGGGACGTTGTATATAATTATGCTTTAGTCCGCGCGGAACTAGTTGGCCGCGCCTTAGGTATGTGGGAGGGGCGGGGGCGCATTACTCACTACGTGCGTTTTAACCTGCCGCCTCACCCCTGTCTTCACCTCAACGGCCTACTAGTTCTGCGCGGACTATAGTTCCGCGCGGACTATAGTCGCGCGGTAAATTCTTTTTTTTGCGTGACGTCACTACGGACACACTACTATGTTCGTAACATCATAAGATATCTATCAATACTTTACTAGAATGGAATCTTGCGCAAGTATAAGGCATTTATGCTCTTGACTGTACAATGCAAAGTCGACATGGGTATTTTATGTACAGTCCAGGAGCTTGATTGATGAGCAGTTACACACATAGTACGTCTTTTTGTCGTGTTTATAACCATTTCTGACGACTGACGAAGAATTATCAGTTGTTATTTGAATTAACGGACAGTTTACGTTGATCGTGAATTTGATTGTCAATCAAGTTCTCTGACTGTTTGTGTGTTTAAGGAGATCTTAACTCGGAACTGAAGTAACCTTAAAAATGTATTATTTTATTATTGATCTCTTGGTGAAATTCTATGGACGTAGAAGTAAAATAACTATCTTTTATCTAACGTTGCAGCAAATGCTGGGTTCAGTTCGTCCCTTCCCTCATCCTCCTCAGAGGCAACAAGTACCAAACTCGGTAAGTTGTATTTCAAAACAGAAAGATCTAAAACAATTATGAAGAGATCAGTTATAAAAACAATTAGTTTTTGTATGCAAGATGGCCCCATCACAGTCCAGAATACCACATCTTTAATTACAACTAGATATGCTTCAAAGTATATTTTATAGCTAGCCCCTATTACATGAGACATACATATAGCTAGCGAAATATAAACCTATACTTACCTATTATGCACCTCTGTCTACCTAATATGTACCTATTATGCACCTCTGTCTACCTAATATGTACCTATTATGCACCTCTGTCTACCTAATATGTACCTATTATGCACCTCTGTCTACCTAATATGTACCTATTATGCACCTCTGCCTACCTAATATGTACCTATTATGCACCTCTGTCTACCTAATATGTACCTATTATGCACCTCTGTCTACCTAATATGTACCTATTATGCACCTCTGCCTACCTAATATGTACCTATTATGCACCTCTGTCTACCTAATATGTACCTATTATGCACCTCTGCCTACCTAATATGTACCTATTATGCACCTCTGTCTACCTAATATGTACCTATTATGCACCTCTGTCTACCTAATATGTACCTATTATGCATCTCTGTCTACCTAATATGTACCTATTATGCACCTCTGGGACCTCTGTCTACCTAATATGCACCTCTGCCTACTTCTGTCTACCTAATATGCACCTCTGCCTACTTCTGTCTACCTAATATGTACCTATTATGCACCTGTGCCTATTTCTTCTGGGAATACAGGCCTGAAGACCAATCCTCGTAATTAAAAAACGTTCAAAATCTAGTCGCAATCTCATCTCAGTGACAATCAATGTCAAAATGAAGGGAAACTAGAGTTATTGACAGATTGAGACTGAGATCAGACTGAATATTCTGAAAATTACGAGAATTGCCCCTCTGGTGTTCATCGACGTGCAAACTGTAACCATGAATTCAGCACATGATTTCTAGAACGCAACTTTGCGCCGGTTATAAAAAAAAATCTGCTGTTTTATAGAAAACGCTGTCAACATGTATGAAACAGCTAATTTTTTTTTTTAATATCAACGCTGGGTCCAGTTTGATGTGCAAATATCAACGCGGGGTCCAGTATGATGTGCTGAATCCATGATAACAGGTTGCGCATCGATGGCCCTGCAACCCTGTATATAACTTTTTCTTAATCTGCCGTTCCATAATTTTTTCCGTTAGTATTGCCTTTTGTATGGAACAGATTTTTTTTCTCATATTTCCGACTCGGTGCCTCTCAAGTTCAAATTTAACTTTGTCGCAAAAAATCATCTTATAAAAACGATTAAGATTGGTCATCGTTTTTATGAGGTGATTGTCCGTATCACACGGGGTAAAGGCTCCTACAAACAGGCGCGACACGCGACGCGAATCGCGCGACACAAAGGCACCACAAGTCGCACGTTCTTATTTTTTATGAGTACTACTCTCCCTTACAGTATGTCCCTTTTTTTTTTTTTTTTTTGTTGATGGGAATTCATCAAATGACCCCTCCCGCTCTGGGTGGAGCGGAAGGGAGTGTCAGACTCTTACTGACTAAAACCCACCCGTGTTCCTTCCTTAGCCCTTTATGTTCCGGGCCAGCGGTAACCCTTTCGGACAATCCCGCTGACCACAGTATGTCCCTCGTTTAACCTAAAATAAATCAATCAACTCAGCCTATCGCAGTCTATCACTCCACCCTGTATTCCGCCTTCCGCATCCAGTCTGTACCAGCCACCTTCTTAAGGTCGTCAGTCCATCAACCTCATCTGCCCAGCCTTTTCCCAACTATGTTGGGGTCGGCTTCCAGTCTAACCGGATGCAGCTGAATACCAGTATTTTACATGGAGCTTTAACTTTAGCTTTAGCTTTTTATTTTACCTATCTGACCTCCACAACCCAGTTACTGGGTAATACGATACCCCTTGGTAAGACTGGTTGTCAGACTTTCGGGCTTCTGACTACCCGTAACGACTGTCGAAGATCCACGAATGACAGCCGGGACCAACGGCTTAACGTGCTTTCCGAGGCACGGAGGGGTCTCGGTATGTAAAGATGGTCACCCATCCACAGACCAACCGCGGCAAGCGTAGCTTAACCTGATCGATCGACCTGTGCGGCTGTTATTATTTAGCCACGGGCCCCTCCATCAACCTACCGTCAGTCCATCAACCTACCGTCTTTATTTAATTTGCAGTACAATATGAACAATATGGCCCGCAACATGGCTGGCGGCACCTCACTTCATAAGCTACTCATCCAGTCCCACCAGAGGAGTCTTAATGGTGAGTACTCGAATGAAAGAAGAAAAAAAGAGCGAACATTATCATCTCAAGTTGCCTTTTTCCAACTATGTTAGGTTCGGCTTTCAGTCTAACCGGATGCAGCCAAATAGGTACCAGTATTTTATATGCATCGACTGCCTATCTGACCCAGTTACTGGGTAACACGATACCCCTTGGTAAAACCGAGTGTCGGACATTCGGACTTCTGACGACCCGTAAAGACTGCCAAAGAACGCATACAAAATATTGAAATAAAATTGGATCAATGTTTCTCGAGTTGTTACACACTAACGAATAGAAGAGTTGAAATTACGTAATGCACTCATATTTTTTGCATTCCACATTGTGAAATTAGGTAGGTTTACATTGTGGACCCTGTCGGGCACAGGAGAGAGCAAGTAGGCTTTAATTTGATAACCTATTGGTTACTAGCAGCGCCTCGCGGTTTCAGCCGCATAAGTGTCGATCCCGTGGGAATATCGGGATTAAAACTATCTTATGTCCTTCCCCGGGATGCAATCTATCTCTCTGCCAAATTTTATCGAAATCCGTTCAGTGGTTTAGGCGTGAAAAGATAACATACAGACAGACAGACAAACAGACAGAGAGACAGACAGACAGGCGGAGTTACTTTCGAATTTATAATATTAGTATGGATGTTATATATTATTTAGGTAATCATTTTATAGAACGCTAGCTGCGCTCCGCGGATTCACCCGCGTAAATGTCGATGCCGTGGGTATATCGGGATAAAAATTAGTCTTATATTAATCCAGGGTGTCAGCTACCTCCATACAAAATTTTATCAAAATTGGTCCAGCCGTTTGAGCGTGAAGAAGTAACAAACATGTAAACACACACACACAAACTTGCGCCTTTATAATATTAGTGTGATGTTGTTTAAAATTTGTCATTTAGACAGTTATCGACATTAAATTAGCATTAATTATATAATATAAATTGTTTTAGTTTATTTATGAATTAGACATGTGCCCCATGGGATCTCCTATTGGCTAAAATAACGTAGTTCCCTACAAATTTCCATCACCTGTTTGAACTCTTTTAAGAAATGAATTTTCAAAAATCTTTCTTTTGTGCTTACTTTCGTTAAATAAGGAACTCTTGTTGCAGAATTTGATGCTATTAGACCCAGCGGTTTAGGCTGTGCGTTTTCTGTCACTGAATGAATGAATTCAAGATTTTCATTAAGTACTTAGATGTATTAAATTTTTTTTCTTATTAAATTTTTCCGATAATTTTTTAGTCTACGACAAAAATAATGTAAGAATCAGGTAATTTCGCAGACATGGCTGGCGCGGGCGGCACCGGCGGCGGCGACAACCAGCTGGCCCGCTGGTTCTCGCCCGAGCTGCTGGCGCGCGCGTCGGCCGGCAAGCTGCCGTCCGTGCACGTGCCCAACGCGCTGTCGCTGGAGGACCTGGAGCGCCACCACCACAGCTCCGCGCCCGTGCACAACTGAGGAGATGCCTCCGGCGGCCGCCAGTCAAACAACTACTCTAACCGTGGATCGTCTTCCCTATCTAAACTTATTCATAACACACTCAGTGCGTTTCGGAATTTTTTGCGTCGAGACTTCTCGCCCAAAACGACACTTCAAATTATTGACAGTGAAAGGAAGATTTCTTTTTAGGTCTATGAAATGCTCATTTGTTCAAATCGACCCTCGATTCCTGTAATAGCAATAATGAATTTGTCAAGCTCCCATTTAGAAGTAATATAGTATTAATCTACTCCCTTTGTATAAAAGCCGAGGTAAAACGTATAAGAGAGTATTAAACTCATATTGTGCGCAAAAATAGCGTAAACGAATGACGTAAACGCGCAAAACATTGCATTGTATTGATAATTTTATGCAAACATAGGCCAACATTATTTTCGAGATTTAGATCTGAAATATTTGTTTTCGGTTCTATAGATTTGTCCCTTTTTCTATTTATTTGGAACATTGAAAAGAAAGATAATTACACATTCTAACCTGCTTTCAAGATATGATGAGTGGGATAACTTACAACAGCAATCTACCATAATAGAAACTAAGATATTGAGCTGCTAATAATCTCAAGACATCGAAATACATTGATAACTTACAAGCACGGACGAAGTATGAAGTATGTAGGAAATAGTTTAATGTATATCATAAGACCTGATTTTGCCTGTTAGTAGAATATTGAAATTCATTAATACGTCCGCGACTTGTAACGTTGTAGAAATCTCAGAACGAAGAAACATTTTATGAAACAAAATTAGGATGTCAATGTTCCCTTCAAATTGTTTTACTGGACAGGACTAGTATTGACAAAAGGCGAAGCTGATGGCGAGTAACAATTTTGATGTATTAATTTGTCTAGGCTATTTCGACTGATAGTCATTATTTTAACCCGCTGTCAGCTCCCAACTTCCAGTTGACTTCATTATAGTGGAGTAGTAACTCCTTCCATGACACCCATGGACAAGCGCTGAACGCAAGAAATAAACGGCCAAATTGAAGAGTGACCTCGTTTGATCTGGTTTTCTTGTTTTCGGTGTTGCGTTAGGTCGGTCGAGATGCAAGCGAGTGTGATTGAATGTGTGAGCGTGAGTGTATACGTATGTCTACGGTTGTGTTTGTAAGCATTTTTGTTACTACGTCGTTTATGTGAGGAGAAGGATTTTTGTTGATAAAATAATAATAGAAGTATTGTCTTTCCCCGCGTCTCGACTCAGTGAGGCGGGGAATAGACGTAGTTAGGGCGACCGTTTTAGTTCCGAATCGCGATTTCATTTTGTAATACGATTTTGGAATTTGACACAAGTGTAACAAAAAAAAATAAACACTTGTGTTTTAAATTCCTTGAATATATTTTTTTATGAATTTTACGATTCGCGTGCGATTTTAGCGATTCTTTTTTCATCATTGAGACCTGAGCTAGATGCATGTCAATTATCATTTCGGTTAGCCGCACGGTAGGAGCGTATACAGATTTGTTATCGACAGTATAGATATTACCAGCCTGTTTTTTAGTTAAATGTTCCCCCTGTGGACGCCCTTACGACAAATATAGAGTATTACCGTCCAGAAAGCGTATGTCAATCTCTTCGTTAGAAACTCAAGCAATTATACTACGTACATAATGCCTATGCCTTTTAATTAATTTAATAATAATAAAGTATAAAACCCTATTGATTTAGACCAGCAGCACGAATTGTTCAGAATGGACATTTTAACCAAAGTTTACAGATGTTTTAAAAGATGCAATGTGTGAAATGTTTATTTATCTATATTCAATCTGTTGTATAACTATCAAATATATAATGGAAGCTAGTCCTGGGTCCATCTGAACGTACACTGGTCGTATAGCGCAGGTTTCAAAGCATTTTGATGACATTTTGAGACGGATTTGACGGACTCTAATCATGAATTGATGATTTATTTGTGAGGGGACGTGGTGCCGTGAGTGACGCATGAGATGCGTCACTGGCGGTACCAAGGTACCAAGTTTTACCGGCGAAATTTTTAGTTTAACGGGATTGTGAGCCGTGGCGACTAGCACGGCGGCACGCAGCAGTGCCGACGCTTACTTGTAACAACACGAGAATGTCTGTAAGCTTTAAATTATTGATTAAAGAAAAAATTGAAAGTTCCTCTTTGTTTTATTATTTGTACGGACACTGAAGAAAAATCTCATCTCATAGTTCCAATTGATACTCTTCTTCAAAGTAATATTATTTTTGCTCATAATTTTCAGATGTGTCGCAAACGCAACTTCCTGTTCCATATTTGAAAACTCCTCATCTATCATGGTTGTTTCGACGCATCAGTGTTTGGATGAGAAAATGTCTTCAAAAAATAAGAATACTTCCTTCAAGTAGGTATGTTATGTATTTAGTAGAACACTGTTGGCACAGCTGAAAAGTCTTACGAATAAATTCTACCTGAAAAAAATTCGTGACATTTCATGCACAATAAAAAAATATATTCGTTTCAAAATCTTTATTATTACAAAGTACATTATGTGGAGGCATTTACAAAGCTAAAAAAGGGAAAAAACCTTATTCTTAGCTCGCCGCCTGTTCGGAGATACTAAATTGAAATGTAAAATTATCGGAAACTCGATGGCTGAACAACGTCATACTAGCGTTGAAAACAAAATAAAATAATACTGTTGGAGCAAACTACATAGATATTGTAATAAGCATCATTATACGGTCTATAGCAGAATTCAACACTCGAGTAATGGTAAAATAATAGGTAGGTACTTCAACTAGCGACCCGCCTCTGCTTCGCACGGTTTTTACGACTTTACAAGAAATTGGGATTTATTTAATTAAGTTTACATAAACCTTCCGGAATATTTTTTCCAAATAATGTTAAAAACCGCTCAAAAGTTGCGTATTTGGAAGAACAACGCGATCACACAGACAAGTCACGAAAAGTGACTATTTTATAATACGGATTGTTATTTCAAATATGACAAATTGTGGTTAGAAAGGGGGGTGACTACCGAGATGACGACTAATAGATAAATATGGAAGAAGATACATGTTGCTAAACCCATATAATTGGGATAAGGGCAGGAGAATTATGATGTTATTTCAAACAAAATATTCTGAACGGCACATAGTTATGCAGTTAATACTTAATTACTAACGTCTAAGTAGATACTTACAAAGTCGACGTTAGCAGGCTGATAACAAATTGCTACCTATGTAAAGATACGTTCACCGCATCAGCAACATAAACTTGTTACCAGAGAAAACTTCATCTGCTTGCCAAGTAAATATTGTATGCTTGCTAGTTAGGAACAAAATAGAATTTTACATAATAGGTTTGAGCCAATTAGCATTTCCTGTTAACTCCTAATGACGCCCTCTTTCATTGAAGTTTCCTTTATAGTTTAAAACAATTATTGTTTTCCAAATATTACAAATATCTGAAGCCAATAAAACTTGTTGTACGTCGAAAACAAAATACACTTGTGAACTGCATCCTGTTGTTATAAGCTCTGTAACTAATTGTGAAGGACAAAATAATGACCGTGATGAGGAAAAACGTCGAGTGTTTATCGAATAAACTGGCCTTCGTAACCGTTATCAATGCAGCTAAGGTAAAGATAAGCAATTTATAGTTATACAGAATAATATTTCTCTATAGCCCTGAGAATGCTTACGTGTAAAACTATAAAATATTTTTCTCAAAAAACACACTTGTTGTTAAACTTATTGTAAAGGAAAAACACTGTTAAACCGCGTAAATATCTACTTCATTAAAAACCTTACAATCATTTATATAACTGTAGCTAAGTCGATATTCCGTTATTAAAATTGAAAAGACCTTAACAATTTGTTTAAATACACTTCCACGTACGAAATAAAAACTTAAAACTCGATATGTACAAAAAAATATTAATTTAAAAATGCGACACACCCATCCCCTGCGTTGGTTATAAGCGCACTGGATTGTGGCAAGGCGGACGACCGCATTTAGCTATACAAAGTACATACATACAGCTCATTTCGCTGAGCGGGGTGTCGATGTCGTCACTCTGGCAAGTCAACAGACATGCGCAGTTAGCGCAGTAGGTACTCGGATACTTGGTAGTTGGTCGATACAGAAATAACCTTGTAGATAAATGTTTTAGTGAGTAGCGACATGTAGCCAAGAGACAGGATTTAAAGTTGAACAGATATCGAAAGCAATACTTGACGATTGTTTTGTAAGAGCTGATGATGAAAAATTGTGTTAGAAAAAAAAAATGTTTAGTATGAACTATTATTTTGAGTTCCATTTTGAATTTTTGGCATCTTATGCAGAATCCACTTTGAATAATCTTCTATACTTACAAGTTTATTTTTAGATATTTGTACATTCCGAGGCAGGCCGAGGTCAGCAGAAAATGCCGTACTGAGTCTACCGTGGAATCTAATTACACCATTAGTTATTGAGTGCTCCGTCGCAGTCGTTTGACCAGAAGGAATGTTATTGATAGTATGGCAATTAGTAGTAGGTATTTTGGACTCTGTAGTGCATGTTGAGATTCGCTACGCAAGCCGAAATTTTAGCACAGAATAACACAATGTGCAATGAACACCAAAAAAAGGTAAAATCCGAGCAAAAAAATGCCAATTTTTTTGCGGAAAAAAGTTGTCGTCCGCACCCGATTGAGAGTGCAATGCCTCATAGACCGGTCAGTTCAGTTTTCAAAGATCACACCCATTTGCAACTTCCCGAATAAATCTATCTTTGAAATTGTAAAGTCGACCTGGCTATGCACACCTTGCAGCTTCCTAAAATTAACTAGGTGGTTCCCAGGTTATTTGACCCTAACTTAAACAGGTTTGAGCTACCTATACAACCTATACCTGCTTGGTACTATCATAATGGAGCGTGTGTAGCTCTATCTCTGTTCCACACTGGTTGGTCTGTTGTGGTTTGGAAAGTCGCGAACTGTGAGCCATACCTTCTTATCGTGAGATAACTTACTAGTCGAAACACAGCGTTTTATTAGATAATTTACGAATTCGAGTCCGGACGACTAGACTAAACATAGCCGGCATAGCCCATCCATACTTACTGATTGATATCCATGCTAAGTATTATTCCGATTATCCCGAAATAACGCCGAAGTAGCAGGCAACAGCTAGTGTTTGATAAGTCGTTTTTTCGAAAATTTACACTTTTCCGGAACGTGTAGCTCGAAAATGGGTAGGAATTCGAAAAAGTTGTAGAAAATTGTATTAGCTTTACAACAAAATCAATGTAATAACCACAACATTTTCCACATAATTATTGTATATGATGCGCTTGCCAACGAACAACATTTGATTTTCACAGCTAGTGTTATGTGCAGTATTAAAATAATAATAAGAATATGTACAAGTATAAAAAAAGGAAAGGAAATAATCAAAGGGCATCAAAAAATTCATCCGCTAGTGTTTGATAAAAGTCGTTTTTTCGAAAATTTTCACTTTTCCGGAACGCGTAGTTCGAAAATGGGTAGGAATTCGAAAAAGTGTGTAAGATAAAAGTTGTAGAAAATTTCTTTACGTAGCTTTCATTACGTAGAAGATATTTTTCTCTACGACGCACCGTTTTAGAGAACTTTTATTCCCCCCACCCCCCCCCCCACCCCCACTCCGGCTCACCTAGACGCGGGAAATTTTTGTATGTTTACTCCCTAAGCACCCTGAATAACTTTCTGAAGTAATCGTTAGGGCCTAGCTCACACACTCCACACCTCCTTTTGGGTCATTCGTTGAGTGGACTAGTATAAGGCGCATTAATTGGAGCTAAGACGCTTTCTGTATCCAAATATAGTCAGTCCAGTCTCCCAATATTATGTGGGAGGGCCATATTTAGTTCTGCTGCGGACGCGGAATGTGCAAGTCACATTTTGCTTGACAAAATGAATCATCAGATCTAAGTGCAGACATTAATAAATTTTCAACTTTATCGCTAAAACATAAAGTTCAAAGTTGATTGGGAAAATTTGACAGTTTCGGGTAGCTTGATGTGCTGGCCGTCTGTACATCAGTCTACTGTCCTTGTCTGTAACGCGACCCAGCTACCTACTTATTACAAATTGTTTACCTACTGCACTCGATTATTTCTTTGGTGTCAGCAAAAACATAGTGTTCAATGATCATTAATGTAGGTTGATTCGCGCTCAATGTAGTCATACTACTTTTTTCGCCCAAAATGTAGAGTAGTATGACTCGACACAATCATGATTATTATGCTTTTGTAATTTTACCTTTGTCTGACAAAATTAAAGCCTATCGCAGGATTAGCACGCCGGGGGTCTGTCTGTATGACGTCGAAAGCCATCACTCACTGTGTTACCGGAGGTATTTAGGCCATCATTCATACTACAAAAAATATTTTAATTTTGCCCATCTGCTGACAAAAGGCCAGCGAGAGCTGCTCACCAGCGCAGCTGGCATAGCACGGTAAAGGATTTGAGAAAGCGGAAATGATTTTGATTCGTATTTTCATACACTTAGCACTCACATTTCGTCGATATTGAGAAATAAGCGTATCGCGAAAAGCAGCAGTATGCCGCAACGGGCTTTGGCATACCGGGCCATACAAATGTTAATGCTTTGCCGTGCCATGCCGCGTCGTGCCGCGTGAGGACTTGAAAGTAAAACTCGGACTAAATAAATGCTGGCGTAGTGGTGCGCTAGACGCCTTATTTTTGTCGTCGGTTTGTATAATCCTGTGTATCATTAAATCATTAGATGTGCGGTGTCGACTTTATAAGACTGATTATGTAAGGTTTCTAATTATGTTTGCAGGAATTAACTGGCGCGCTGTATAAGTAGTTTTTTTAATGTCAACTGTCTCATGTTTGCTGATCTCCAACTGTGCTACGATGTTATTCCACCGTTCTAAAGACGAAGAACTTACTCCAAATTTCAGACGGAATGCATTCCAATTCCCAAGTCCTAAAAGCATCCGTGCATTAAGGAGTCTATACAAACTTCCTAGCGTAGATACTTTTTCAGTAAAAATGAAGCCCATTCGAAAAAAATCTGGTATAATTATGAGGCATAGGTAAGCTACCCGAAACTGTCAAATTTTCCCAATCAACTTGGAACCTTATTCTTTATTAGCGATAAAGTTGAAAATCTATTAGAGAAATTTGACAGATTGTGGTACCTTGATGTGCTGGCATCTGTAACTATCTAAAGAAGATGGTCGAGATATCGGGAAGCGTTAAAAAGGTTTATGGGTTTGTACAGGTACAATTTTACTTTCAAGTCCTCACGCGGCACGACGCGGCATGGCACGGCAAAGCATTAACATTTGTACGGCCCGGTACCTACGCCAAAGCCCGTTGCGGCATACTGCTGCTTTTCGCGGTATGCTTATTTCTCAATATCGACGAAATGTTTGTAAGAAGAGAAGAGACAGAAGTTCAAGTATTTAGGTGAGAAAACACCATAGCTATCAGCTAAGTAGGTAGGTACACAGATTGTTTTTCATGACATCTTATTTTTTCATCTCTGAGAAGGGGTTGGTTGCTTTTGGATGTATCATTCAATTTATTGCATACGACGATTCTTTGTAAACATGCTAAAGGAGAGTACCTACCTATCTTGTCACTAGGAATAATAATGCTTTCAGTGGACAGACACTGGTTATCTTTTAGTTTAGGTAGGTACGTTAGTATTTAGTTCCTATGTGAAACTTATATGTCTTAAAGGTATCTGCCCAGGTTTCTCAAAATTTTGCAGCAAAGCACCTAGGTACCTACCTACTTAGATATTTGAATCTTAGGTAGATATTTGAATTTACCTACAATGAATAGATTTATTTAGGAATTGAGCTTCACCGTTTGATTCTGGTTTAGAACATAGGTATGGTGCTGGCGGTTCATACATAACATAGGTAGTAAATTAAACTCCTACATACCAAATTAATTACTTAGATACCTATTCTGCGTTTAATATCTACCTCAATACTTGGCTTGTTGTTTTCATCTTTGGAGAGTGTTCGGTAATGGATAAGACAACTTGTTTTAGGTACTTTCGTCCTACCCAGGTACTTTGATTTATTTCAACTGTAAGTAAGATCGACTAGGATAATTTAGACGTTACATTTTTGTGGTTGCTCATTCCTACTCAATTTTGTTGTAATAATACGTCAATAAATTAGTGAGACTCCGCGCGACGCAACACGCCCGGCACACGACACGAATTCGGCACGGGAAATTGTCGATATCAAAGTGTTGATATTTGTGCGCGACGATAAATTATAAAGTACATTTTGTCAACAAAAATAGGTTAGTGGTTACTTTTGCAGATACGATACGACTTTTATGGAATCATTTAAACCAAAATTTGTCGCATTATTCACATTATTTCACATTATTTCGTTACGCAACATTTATCACAAATATTTTATTAACTGACGCTTAGCTCGCACTTGACAGGTACATAGCTGACAAATAGACTTTCTTATTCTTTTTAAATACCTGCGCGAAGACTGCGCAGTTTAGAATATTGATCGTTGATGCCATTTACATTTACAATTTGTTTCTGGCTGGTCGACGACAAAACAATCGACGTCACGGAAAAAAACTCGCGAATATTCTAGAACATATCACTATTTCTCTGAGTCCGTGTGAGTGAGTGCACAAAAATGTAATAGCGACGAGCGACCGACGACGTGGCGGGCGGAGCAGCAACACAATAAAGGACCTAAGTGAACGAGCAACACACCCGGCGGCGTGCCAGAGCGGCGGCCGTCCGTTGAATGATAATAATTCCTACATTTCCAACGCTGTTGGTGGAGCCCTAGTCAGCGCGGTGGGGCGTGGGTCGCCGTCCTTGCGCCGTCGCTACTAACCCGCCAGCAGTCGCCATTCGCGCCCGAGAGACGAACAAAGAAAAACAGGAATCGAAAACTAGTAAAGTGTTAATGCTTAATGCATTCCCACTAAAATGACAACGAATCCCTGAAGGAGTGTTAAAGAAGCCTAGGATTGTTGATTTTGTATTGATTTTTTGAAAGGTTAGTAGTGCTTCTTTGAATAAGTAATTTGGCCAGATACCTACGCGTTGTTATTAACACATGCATGATGGCGCCGTGAACATTTCTTATTGAAATAGGAATTATGTAGGCCAGTGCATGACGTTATTAAAGTGTAACGCCAAGTGAGGAACGCATAAAACACGATTATATTAAGTTGTGATAAGTACACAGGTACTACTGAAATATAAATAAATATCCTTCTTTAACCAACTATGAGTAAGTATTGATTAGCTATTAGTCCATACCTAATCCAATTCCGTAAGCTAGGAAAAGTAGGTACCTTTATATTATTATCAGGTATCAGATAAACGTTACTGTTACCTAATTATATTTTTTGCTATTTATTAGCTGCTCAAGCGGATCAAGATTGGCCATCGGCCGTACCTATAATAAAATGTCGTGGAGTAACAGGTATGTTTGTGATGAAATAATAATCATGTTTTTATTTAACAGGACAGCTAAATCTAGGCACATTTCTAGGGTACCTATGTAGATTATTAGCTAGGTAAAGGTTCAAATTAATTAAACCTCATGATATCATTGAGCACTACTTCGTGTTATTGGGTACGGATGTGACATGGGCACAAGTAGGTACGAATACGACCACATGCAACAACGCTATTTCCGTTATGTTGGTAAACCTGATAAAAATTAGAAGCAATTATTTTACTTACCTATTTATGATACGTACATTAAAAAAACAAAGATAATAAATGCCATACTTTTATCAACATATACATTTATAATATTGAAAGAACTTTAAGTCAGTACGCTCATTGATTTACACTTTTAGTGTGAGTCGCCATTTTGAATCGCGTTCATTTCTTGCGGCGGCACGACTCGAAGGGGACGCTAGCAAGCAAAGGCGTGCGGCGCAGCTACGCTGCTGGTGTATGACGCCATTATTGTTGGCGAGGAATCGCGTTTGATTTTTAGAAGTGTGTGCGTGATGTTGTATTGCAATTTATATTGAATAAATTGTTAAGTTTGTTAATATTGATGAGTGATTTGTTTACTCTAGGTGTATTTGAATAGAAGGTAGGTCATTAACTTTGATTTCATTCTGAACGTGTGGAATTTTACTTCCATGTTTTATTTGTTCTTAGACGTTGCGTACTTACCTCTAGGTACAATTGTATGTGTTGTATCGATATTTTAAACAAAAAAACACAACATACGTACATTTCCGTAAGTACTTAGGTCTGTTTATTATCGAAACTATGTAGCTACCTATATTTAGTCGTTTCAAAAACAAATAGTAGGTACATAAATAACCTACTGTGTATCGTGGTCGCCGTCGTTTAGTAACTTTTTAATATACGAGGCTGACCAGTACTATTCCTAGTGCATCAAAATTTCTATTACAACATTTACAACTTAGTTCTTTACCTACCGCTTTATTTTCGTCTCAAAAATAGTGAAGGATCATTCGGATGACCAGAAATAGCTGTTCTTTTGATTAAGCTTGTGATTTGCATGTTTTTATTTGTATAAGCTTGCTAGAATATCAAAATAAAATTTAGAAAAATAAATGGCCGCCTGTTTATTTTTCAAAATTTTGTTTTGTTATTTTATGGAATACCCACGGCAGTTTTTCAAATTTTGGACGAGTGGCTGGTAGATTTTGGTAGTTTTTTTTTTGACTATAATCGGTATCCTATACAGTTTTAACACCCACATTGAAAGTTGTTAGAAGAGTATATTTTTGCAAGACTAATCATCTTTTCTACTTGGCAACATCGCGGAATTGCTAGTGATGTAAAGGTGAGAATCGACTAATATTTTTACTCGTTGGTAGGTAGGTAGTTAACGTTACATTTCATATAAATATTAAATTGGTTTGAAGTTAGAGGTAAAAAATAGTTAACCAGAAATTTATTTTACCAACTTGTGCCATTAAAAAATAATAAAATATAACCGAATTGAGAACCTCCTTTTTCCTCCTCCTTTTTTTGAAGTCTTAAAAATACGTTAAATTAATTTTCACCGATGTGATTTTTGACGTAGCAGGACATCAACGTACAAACTGTAACCATGAATTTCAGCTTATGATTCTAGACGGATGAAAAATGTTTTAGAACTGTCAAACCAGTTGACATCTAGGATTTTTTTTTGTTGAGGGCCATTTTCCAATTGATTTGCGGTTAGGTGGAAATGTCATTTGCAAATACTTTCCATTTTATTTGCATATTTGTGTATAATAATGACTTAGGCGATCGACATCAGCAAGAATAATCATTTTTTGACTTCTTTTTTTGCATTTTGTAGGTACTTTGTTTAAAAAAATGGTTGGCTCTGTACGAAAACACATTATTTTTTAACCCGAGTACGGCGAAGCCAAAAGAGGGTTAGGTATGATTTTAACTGGCTATTTAGTAGTCGTATTTTGATAAACGAGGTCATGTTATGTGTTTCTGTCCAGTGGGGCCCTGCGAGCTAGGCTCATAAAACTAGTGGCAATGCTTTGTTTGTTCAACGTACCTCATGAATTTATCAACCAGGTCCAATGTACCTCGATCATTTTGATAGAAATCACGATAACGCCTCTTCTATCCAGCGGGGGCCCTCGGCTGTATTGCGCTCGTAATACATAAAAAAATTAATCGCATCTACTCCTAATGTACCTTTCGATTCATGTATTAAATTCAAGGAGTTTTTGATAGAACAGGAGAAATTCAGCATGAAAGTTTTGTCTTTCTAGCAGTGCCCTTTGTAATTAGAATGAATACGAACAGAAAAAGCGTATAATTTTTATGTATTACCAATGTACTTCAAAGTTCTTTACGTTTTACCAAGTTTTGATACAAACTTATGATAATAATTAATGACACGCGTGTATTCCCCGAAGGATTAAACAGAGATGTTACACCTACATTTCATTGCACCCACACTATCGACATCGATATATGGTATTGATTAACGTAAATGGGGGACCATGCAAGATTATTTTACCACCAGAGAGGTGCCACTTTGGATTAAACTGAGTTCGAAAGTTCTGACAGATCTCTTTGCGCGGATGTTAAATGTTAGTAATTTACTATTTTAAACCCGATAAAAATTTAAAAATACTAGGGATCATACTTGTCAATAGTTTGGTCATACTTGATACTATTAGGATTTAAGATTAAGACAAAACCAAGCTTTCGTCAATTAATGAAATCGATCCGTAGGATCGTGGACTATTGCCGTTTGATCGATGAGAAAAAAAGGGGATGTCAAATTGAGATCTAGGCATCGATGCAACGATGACAAATTGTATAGGTGTCGATTAAACCCTTTGTAGTTTGGAGGTGGAGGAACGAGGTCTGTCTCCGTTGAAAGGCGAGAATCCTCCAACCAGACGGGTGATTTTAACAGGCGGCGGGCCACTGACAAGGCTGTTGGGCACAATAGTGTGTTATCTTTAACTCACACGAAATATTTCGAGCTACTTTTTACCCCACTCCCTACATCAAAACCCTATTAGACCTACCAAGGTTCGATAAACTGCCTGTTAAGGCAAAAAAACTGCCACTGCTGCTGTTTTTGCTGTACTTGCATGTTTTTAAATTGACAACTTGCCGAGTTGCATTTAGTAGCAAGGAATCTTTCTTTCACCTCCCAAGAACTTGTTTTAAGATGTATCTCAATACTTTAATCGGCGAACTTGGCCCCTCTTATTTATTTACATTATGATTTTGGACGGGTTAGATTTCTCATGAAACTGTTTGCGCGGTGATTCAAGGACGTCAGTTTTGACCACACTTGGAGTTGCATCAACTAACTATAAATAAGGATAACCAATCTCATGACTGCCGTCAAATCTCCGGATATGCGAAATTCGAGTTGCATCATTTTAACAATTGTCACAATTTGTTAAAATGACGTCACAAATAATGATAACATTAAATCGCTCAACTTCGGGCGGTTAAGAAGGGCTATAGTTACGGTTTGTGTCATTGTATATGTCATCTGCTTTGCAGTTGTAACCTATAAAAATATTGTGTTATTGAATAAAGTACAGTAGGTACTTACATACATACATACATATACATGATGGAGCAACAGCAGGTAGTAGATTCTATGGTTATTGTTAATGTTACGGTTAAAATTAACTTTGACGGAAACTATAACGGAGCTCTTGATGCAACCTACTCTTAAAATTCGTGATTCTTTAGCTTACTGTTTGTATTTTTGCAACCATATAGGTGTCGCTACTCTAGCCTTACAATGATATCACGGTTTCTAATATTTACCAGTACTCATTTACTCAAACCGCTTTTCGGATCACAATGGATGATGAAGATTTTCAAACAATGATAGCAGAGATTTCCAAATTCAGTTAAGCTTCTGTTGTTTACATGTTATTAACATTAGGGCCTGTGCACACCACGTTTTTTAAACGCGCCGTTGACGCGCCTTTTAGAAACGTCGTCGACGGCGCGCTTACAGAAAGGTCTACAGGTTGCGTCTTACTCGCGTGCGTATCGCGTCCGTATCGTGGTGCACAGGCCCTTACGTATTCTACCAACGTGGTATTTATAGTAGGAACCTACGTATTTTAACTGGGTAAATCATTTTTATTATTAGTGAACGTGTGAAGTTCGTAGGCGGTTTATGGTACTTACCTATCTAAGGCCCACTTGGGCGTTCATCGTTTATCCTAAATAATTCAGTTAACAGGTAACTCAGGGTTATTGAAATATTTCATTCTTGCGCCACCAAGAGTTGAGAGGTAAACGTAGGGTTAAACTTTTAAATATTTAACCCACCGATGTGTGTGTGTGATGTGTAAGAAATCTATGCTTTATTATAGAGGTAAAATTTGTAAGTTTGTATGTAGGTAATCTCTGGAACCACCGGTCGGATTTGAAAAAATCTTTTTGCATTTGATAGCCCGACTCTTAGGAGTCGAGCAAAAAGCGAAAAGAAGTTAGAAAGAACGCTGAGCGAAAACGAAGTGATAGCGCGGGCAGGTGATGCGATTGGTCGGGGAACAAGAAATTTCATGCGTACGAAGTCGCGGGCGGAACAAGAAAGTACTACGTATCTTAGTGTTTATGAGATGGGTATACAATTTCCGTTCATTGATTTAGTTTTGGTCGGATTAATCAGGACAAGACATTGCAATGCAAGTCTTATTATATGTTTCGTTGATTGAACTGCAATGGTCCCAATTCAAAAAAACATTAATTTAATCTCAGGCTGCAGCACGCCTTCGCGGCTGCCGCCGAGACACTTCGCGGCTGCCGCCGACGCGTTAACGGTTGCAGTTGCCTCTGTCGTCGACGGTTGCAGCTCCGTCTGTCGTTGACGGTTACAGCTGCCTCTGTCGTCGACGGATGCAGTTGCCTCTGTCGTCGACGGTTGCAGTTGCCTCTGTCGTCGACGGTTGCAGTTGCCTCTGTCGTCGACGCAGTTGCCTCTGTCGTCGACGGTTGCAGTTGCCTCTGTAGTCGACGGGTGCAGCTGCCTCTGACGTCGACTGTTGCAGCTGTCTTTGCCTTCGACTGTTGCAGCTGCCTCTGTCGTCGACGGTTGCAGTAGCCTCTGTAGTCGACGGGTGCAGCTGCCTCTGACGTCGACGGTTGCAGCTGCCTTTGCCATCGACTGTTGCAGCTGCCTCTATCGTCGACGGTTGCAGCTCCCTCTGTCGTTTACGGTTACAGCTGCCTCTGTCGTCGACGGTTGCAGTTGCCTCTGTCGTCGACGGTTGCAGCTGCCTCTGTCGTCGACGGTTGCAGTTGCCTCTGTCGTCGACGATTGCAGTTGCCTATGTTTGCTGCTGCCACTAAAACTGCGCTTGCACAATCCCTTTTACTTCCTATTTTTGACAACGCTGATGTCAGTTATCCAGATCTTACTGAGGCACAACTAGATAAACTTGAGTGACTTCAAAACTTTTGCATAAGAATTATATTTGGCCTGCGCAAATATGATCACATAATTATCAGAATTTCGTACAAAGCTCAAGTAGCTTCCCATACGTCTTCGCCGGAATTCTCATATCTTGTTTCAGCTCTACAGTATTTTGTTTAATCCTCAAACCCCCCTTATCATAAAGAACGTTTCAAGTTCCTTCATGACACACATAATAGATATCTGAGGTCATTGGAAAACCGGAGACTACAGATACATTCCACCTGTTTCTATGAAAAATCTTTTACTGTTCAAGCAGTACGATTATGGAATGACTTGCCCGTGTCGGTAAAGCGTGCTCAAACTTTGTCCACTTTTAAAATTATGATAATAAAAAAGCACTTCCTCTCTTCTTAAACATTATCATTATAATTATTTTCTTTGCTCCTGTATCATATTTATTGTTATATGTATAAAATATATACATATATCAATAAACATGATACAGGAGCAAAGAAAATTTAGATTAGTATTATACTTTATGTATGTATTTATTGTATTATGTAAATGGTATCTACACCACAGACTACCTACAGTATTTGTCTGTCCTTCCCCTTTTTAATCCATCCAAAGGAAGGAAATTTTGTACAACTGCTACAAAAGATTTCCACGCAAGCCTTTCCTCGTCATCATAAAAGTCTCAAATTTAGTGGAGTCTTTTAGTATTTGAGGTCCATCAAAGCTTGTAACGATTATTATTCTGTAAATACATATTTGGAATCATATTTTAATCAACGTACAACTTAATACTGAACAGCAAATTGCAAAAAACGGAAGGAAATTTGAATTTCGCGGGCCAGCTTAGCGCTTCCCCCTTAACAAATTGCTTCATTAGCCCTAATTTTATATGTAATGGTGGAAGAATGATTTTTTCTCTTGAAACCAAGGGTTCATTTATAACATTTATTTCCCCAACAACAAGAGCATCTCTCACAGGCCAATTTTTTTGAGTCCAATGACGTGATTTGGCTCGACTGTCCCAGAGACAAATAAAGCATGGGTATTTAGTATAACCACTCTCTTGACCCAATAAAAAATTAACCATCTTCAAATCGACGCAGATCCCCCAGCTATGTTCAGTATAAAAAAAATGCTATGTTCAGTATAAAAAAATGCTATGTTCAGTATATTACGAATACAAACTACTCACAGTGTCGCCGATTCTGTTGTTCACAAACTAAACTAAATTTAAGTTCAGGCATCTTTTTCTTTCTATTTCATTAAGAAAAGGACAAGATAAATATTAGTTTAGTCCTTCGAGCGCGGAGCAAACACTGCCGTACCATCCTTTACTGGAACCATTTCGCCGCATTTTCAGGCCCCTATTTGAGAACCTCTGGATAAGACCAGAACGCAGAAATTTTCGTCATCCAGTAAGCTATAATCACATACTTATAATCCAAAATTTCAAGTCTGTAGGTTATTTAGTACCGAAGTTAAGCGAAAGCAAAGTTTCGCATTTATGACACTCACTCACTCACTCACTCATCATCAAAATAGAACTAGTACTTCCCATAAACTCAGAGTGCTGAAATTTGGTACAGAGTTAGGGTTTAATGGCCACATAAAGGGAAAACTATAAAAATTAGCATAATCGAAGATCTGGAGTACCTGGTGACCCTGATTAGAAAACACAAGAGCCCAACCAAACTATTAGAGATCGACATACAATTAATTACAACATAATTTAGCTCTGAGATCTTCTGTCAGCCGCTGGATTCTGTAAAAATCTCACCGAGAAGACTTAGTCGAAGTGAGCTTGAACTGAGCTGTCAATAGTGTCAATTATGTCAATAGGGTGCAATACCAGCTCACTTTAGGCTCACTTCACCTAATTTTCACGGTGTGATTTTTACAGAATAGATCGATAGGGTATTTCGGTACTTGAGACTGATACTAGCGACCCGATAGTTCCTTCGGTGACTACTCGAAAAGATATTTCGGTACTTGGGACTGATACTGATGTGTGAATCGACAAAACAATTTATTCAATGACAAAAGAATACTGATGTGTGAATCGACAAAACAATTTATTCAATGACAAAATAATCTCCTTCATCACAAGTTTTCGGTACTGCTTATTAACGGGATTTAAAAAAAAACAACGATTTAATTGTGCGACGTGCAGTCATGCGTTACCTTGACAATTTCTTTTCACGTTAATTAAAATTGTCTTACACCTACGTCTAGTTGATGAAATAATCCAAGGTCATAACGATCGATCTACATAAGATGCCGTCGCCATAGCGTCTTGTCTTGCGTAAATCAAATGGCGTTCTCATAAGAAATTGACTGGCCTTCGTTTTGGTCATACTGATGATTGATTGCCTTCTACACAAGACGACATGTCAAGCCATTTCCTGTTTTAGCTAACCTCGCATTGTACAGGCTTATACTGGAAATGTAGGTATAGCTTGCTTGATACATCGTCTTGCATACCACGTTGATTTAAGGAGGTTCTTACGTCTAGTTGTTGAAATCTTTCCGAGGTCGTAACGTAGAGATGTCGTCGCTATAGCATAGCGTCTTGTCTTGTGAAAATCAAATGGTGTTCTTATGAGAAATTGACCGGCCTTCAACTTTTAATTTTGGGTCCTACTAATTGGCATCCGTTGTATTGTACCACGTTAGTTTACGGAGGTTCTGAGGAATTTTCCTTCCCTCTACTAATAATAAGACAAAATAAAGTTAATACCTAGACAAAAGATTCAATTATGGACGTTTGGGGATACCGGTAGCCGAAATCGCACCTCAGCGCATATATTTTGAATTCCATGTTTCCACGATATTCAGGGCTGAAAGTCATTGAAGGCTTTGTGGGTGTATCCGCAATACTGGCTAGAACGTTGAGGTTTAGAGTGTCATTCTATTTAATACTAGCTTCCGCCCGCAGCTTCGACCGCGAGGTATGTCGTTAAAAACTATCCCGTTAAGTCCTTCCCCGGGATTCAATCTATCTCTCGCCAAATTTTATCGAAATCCGTTCACTGGTTTAGGCGTGACAACGTAACATAAAGACAGACAGACAGAGTTACTTTCGAATTTATAATATTAGTATGGATAATAACGATCGGCGTTTTATTTTTCATGATAATATGTTTCGTCCGTTCATATAAATCTAAAATAAAAAAGAATCAATGCTTTGTTGAAGATTATTTGATTCCTAATCGTTGAGATGTTAAAAGCCAAGCCAAAAATAAGCATTTTTTGATGGTGTGTCATGGTCAACTTTTTCTCGACTCTGCAACGGGAGAACGGGACAGACTAACAAAAAAATTTTTTTTTTAAATAAAACCTTAAACCTTAGTCTGAAATAAGAACATTTCAGTCGCATAGTCGGATATCCGGGCAAACATGGCCTGCTTAGAGATCGGATATCCAGGCAAACAGCCTGATTAGAGCGAGATCATCGTTTGAGTGAAGCTAGTTAATGATAAGATGCAAATCCTGATCACTTCTTAGTTTTTTCCTTGATATTGTAAAGCAAGTTAAAACGACTTAAAATAATTGTAGTTCTATTTGCTAAGACTTGACAGTGGCTTTCTTCATCAAAATATGATATTTAAAAAAAGTAATTTAAAAAAATTAAACCGACTTCAAAAAGAAATGAACTCAAAATTATGAAATAACTTTAATTTGTAGTGGAAGTGGGTGTCTTGGGATCTGTATTTTAGTTTTAGTTTTTTGCCACCGACTTCCGAAATTAAAGTTATTTCATAATTTTGAGTTCATTTCTCTTTGAAGTCGGTTTAATTTTTTTTAATTACTTTTTATTTGGTAATTTTTAGTTGTTGCACTAGAATTTGACCAAGGTTTTGAGATGTTTTCGCTTTGACACTACACACGTAGCTCGTATCAATAAGCCAGGCCGTCACACTTTCACGTCTTAGTCCATATCTTGAAAATTCCTGGATCGATTTTGATGAAACTTGCACTGTTCCCTAAGTTGAAGTAAATGTAAGCCAATAAAAAAAGAATGGTCACGATCCGATTAATAATTACGGAGATATGCGTGGACAAACATACATACATACATACATAAATACGTCTATAAAATTTTGTATATTTGTTTGGAAGCCCTAATAGATTGTCATATGTGTATATAATGCAATTCCAATAATATTACATACATACATATCGAATTGATAACCTCCTTTTTTTTGAAGTCGGTAATAAAGTCTATTTTAGGAATTAACTATATCTAATACGTTGAATTTTCAGCAAATCCGGTGCCCGGGATTATTTTACTATCGGACCGGATACCGAATAGTTGTCAGATATCCGTTTCATCTCTAATTTACATGTCTCAGAATACCGCACATAGTTAGTGTTTACATATGTAGTTATTTCTTGTTTTACTCAGTTGTCTCTACTAAATATTCATATTGTACTTTACGTGTTTTGACCTTGATAAAGATAATTATAAGAATTGGTGATAGTTCATTCCTATTTTAAGATCGGATAGCAACAGCTTAATTTTTTTTATCATTGTGAATGTGAAGACGATGTGGGTCATTTTACATACTTATATATATTTTTTTATTATTCTCTCTGTTCTGTTAGTTTTTTTTTTTTCATGGTCTGGCAGTTTGAGTAATTTATGTGGCCTACCCAAATGTCCTTTCTTTGGTATTGTTCGTCGAATCGTTGAGCTCCTTAAGTCTTGAGTTGAGCTGCACGATTTTTGACAAATGCGTGCACTGACTGGACAGGTCCTCTCAATCTGTGTGGTTCTTTCCTCAAAAGACCACCTCAGACATCGATCTACATGGTCTTCATATAACCTGACCAAGATTATGTCTGGACTTTAAAAGAGACTGTGACCTCTCGAGTTTGTTTCGGCCTTTCTTCTCAGAGTAGTCAGATAGGAAACGCCGACTTCATCTAGTTTAAAAAAAAAACATGATTGACGTGTAAAAGTGTTATTTCATTTCATCATTTCATTTCATAATCTCCGGCGATACGAATTATACTTTAGTAGAATATGTATCTACAGAAAAATATAGAACGTTACCGTTTTCAAATGTACATGTTAAAACTATTGTTTGCGCTTATAGATTAAACATGATTGTTTGAACTTTTTTGTACATGATTGAGACACAGCTTGGTTTATTGTATTTTTGCATGAATGTAAATAAACACATTCAAGTACTTATACAAGTAATTGCTTTACAGCCGCCAAAATGGGTACAGAATACGACCTGAAGTTCGAGGAGATGAAGAAGTATATACCATTTCTGGACGGCATGATCAAGAGACTGGAGACTAACAGCAAAGTGACTGGGAATCCTCGGCAGGCACAGCTTGATAAGATCAGATCTCTAAGAGAGTTGCTATCAGTCAAGAAGAAAAGGTTATTACATTATTATAGTATTTTACATGATATTTGAACATAAAAGACGTATGCTAGCGGTAACACCGGTTTCGAAGAGTAAACTGATCCACTATACCTAATCGTTAGAAATAGTTTTATTTTTATTAAGTTGCGTACAGAATTGACCTCTCAAGTATTTGTTTTTCACAGTTCGTATTCGAGCAATGAAAACATAAAATCGAACATTTAATATGTAATTCTGTACAGCTTCATGACAATTATTGATATCCTTTTTTGATTGTGTAAATTCAAGTAATATCTGGTTTACTAATATTAAAGAACGATCAAATGTTTTTCTTATCGGTATACCTATATCTGTAACTACATTATGTTGTTTATTTTTAGAATGAAAATGGAGAACTTACATAAATGTGAACAAGTTCTGGTTAATTTGTACACAAAAGTGGAGACGCAGGTAAGTTTATTTCTGTTAATTTTAATTAAAGTGTGTTGTTGGAAAAAACACTATCTTATTTTTTTTCATTGCAGACCATGGGACAAGATCCAGGATTTTCCATAGACCCTCCTACGCCACAAGAAAAGTCGGATTTAGAGGCTGTAAGAAATAAGCTCAAAACCGTGGCCAAACGACAAGAGGATGAGGAGACGTTACCTGAAATATTGAGGGTTGATGAAGTTGAAGAAATGCACACAGCAGGTTCTAAAGAGCCAGCTCTTTTTCAGAGAAGGCCAAATAAAATGTCAGTATCGCCGACACATCGATCTCCAGCTAAAATAAAAGAAGATAAAGTTTCACCTCAATCTTCAGCTTCGAAGCGAAATTACACTCGAGTTTTAGTGTCACCCGATTCTTGCAGACGGCGTTATTCTACGCCTGATTCAGCGGAAGAAAAAGTTCTTTTTAGCCGGCGGTCACCCCGTAGATCTCCGAGAAGGTACTCTCCTTCCTACCACAAAAAAGAAAGAAAAAAATCTTTAAAAGAATCAACACGTAAATCCAAAGGTGTTAATATAACTTTGAATGTGCCTGAAGATAGTTTATCCAGTTTGAATACAAAGGATATATTTACCAGAATTATTGACTGCAAAGATGGTGATGTAGACATCGATACATTACGGGAGTTGCGAAAACAGATACTTGGTGAACTAAAGAAGACTAGAAAAAAAGATGACATATCTGACTTAATATTGAAGTCTTATAACAAGAAGAAGGGCAAATTAAGAAGAAAGGGAAAGGTAGAAGTAGAAGAGGGAGAACTGTCCGACAGTGAGAGTGAAGTTATTGAAAGTCTATATGGCAATTTGAGCGGTAACTTGGTTCTTAAAGATCAAAGTGAGGCCAAAACTTCTAACGTCAAAGACAAAAATCGTAAAATTCAAATTTGTCTCGTGATAAATTCAAAGGAGAGTAACCCTGATCCCAATACTAGTACAGAATTAATTAATAATTCCGACGTTTCGGAATTAGAAATGTACGATAAAGAGAGCAAAGCGCTAAATAAAACTGATACTAGTAAGGAGAAAAATGAGCAAGACTTAATAAAAATTGGCGATGATGAGTCTATAACGACAATACCCGATTTGAAAAATAATATTAAAGAGGATAGTTCCACTGATAAAGAGAAAGGTAAAAATAATGCCATTGACGAAATACAACTACCGTCAGATGAGGAAAAAAAAGTTATTACACCAAAAGAGCCAGTCAAATATAGAGCTAATTTCTATAAATCTTTGACAGATAGTTCTGAACCTGTAGAAGAAAGTATAATACAGGATAGCAAAGATGCTGTACACGCACAGGTTAAAACTCAAAAAGGAACTGACATTAAAAGTGACTGTCAAACTGAAACTACTGTTTGGGAAGTTCCTAAAACTAGTAAAGGTGTGTGTTTGATTGAAGCAGAACTAGAGAAAATGGAGAATCGTGTGGAAATACCATTACTCAATGAGCCAACAATACCGGGAACACCAAATAATAGTATGCTTTCAGAAATAGACATTCTACAAGCTCTCAAAAATGAAATATTGAGTGAGTCCATAACTATCCCCGGCTCAGAAGCTGGCACACCACTTTTACACCAACCTAAAGTTAACAAAGTGGCTAGTGCCAAAGAAATATTGCCCAAGAAAAGGATATCTATAGAAAACTATAAACAGAAGACAGACAGAGATAAAATAATGGGTTCTATAAAGTTTCATTTTAAAGATAACGAGTCTAAAGACGATCTAATCAAGAAACCCAGTCTTAAATTGACAGAGAAAGAATGTGAAAGGTTTAATATACAAAAGAAATTGTCTTTCGATGAGGACAGTTCAGACAGTGACGATGCAGGTGAAATTCAAGCAAGTGACCTTTATAGCGATCTCGCTCCTAAATCGCCTGACCGCGATGAGTCAAGTAATATGGAATTGTCACCTCCAGCCATAATACATGATTCTGTGATGGCTGTGCCAGTAAATCACAATGTAGATGTAGATATGAGAACTTTGCCGATTTTGTCTCCTAATCAGAACAAAGCACCTACGTTGTTTAGTACCATTGTAGGACAAGTGGGGATAAGTGATACAAAGACTGATCAAATCAAAAGTCAAAACCGACCTGTGCTTTTAGATCCTCGTGTTAGAAGGGATGTAAATTCTAGCCAAAGTCCTAGTCCGCATACTGCTCATCCTGATAGGACGTCAAGATCATCGTTTTCGAGTATTAATCAAAGCCCCGCCTCTAATGCAGTTATGACGCCTAATGCCAGGACGTACGACATTACTCATAACCACCAGTCGTTTGACGTAGACCAATCTAACAAGACGCACGTATATGTGCCAACGTTTACTACGTATGATTCTAATGAGAGAGAAAATTCAGTGGCGAAAGATTCGAAGAAGCCATCTCGTGAAAGGAAATCACGTTTTGAGGATATTGGGGACACCAGTAGTTTGAGTTCAAGTGACGTGTCGATTAATACGCGTAATACAGACTCATTCACTGGAGACAAATACAGTAATGGAAGAAACGATAGGTATAGCCTCGAAAATCGGGAATGCTTTTCTTATAAAAGATCAGAATGTCCCAGGACACCTTTACCGTCGTTTGGAAGATCTGATGTGCCGGTCACGTCGACTCAAACATTTAGTAGATTAGACAAACCAATGACTCCTCTGCACTCGTTTGGGAGAGCTGAGTGCCCTACTACACCAAGTCATCACTTTGGAAGATCGGAATGCCCTACTACACCAAGTCATCACTTTGGAAGATCGGAATGCCCTACTACACCAAGTCATCACTTTGGAAGATCGGAATGCCCTACTACACCAAGTCATCACTTTGGAAGATCGGAATGCCCTACAACACCAAGTCATCACTTTGGAAGATCGGAATGCCCTCCCACTCCGATTCACTCCTTCGGGAGGTCAGATGGTCCTTCCACCCCAAGTAATCCTTTTGGGAGTCTTTCATTTAACATTAATGAGTGCCCTCTTACTCCAAGTCACCAATTCGGTGTGACCGAGTGCCCGCCAACGCCATACTATGGAAGAAATGATTGCCCGCCTACACCAAATCACGGATTTGGTAGGTCTGACTGTCCATCGACGCCAAACCATCCGTTTGGAAGATCTGATTTTAATGCACAAAACTACATTAAAGATCCCAGACTTAACAGAAAACCTGAGTACGAGTCAAATTCTGAACTAAACGAAAGAGACCGCGGGTATTATAAAGATAGTGGCTACCACCGCGGAAGCTCTTACAAATCTCAAAAACCGTTCGGTGGATCAGATAGTTATAGAAGTCAGGATAGAGAACATGGCAGGAATAGTAAGTACAGGTACTATGCGCCAGAACAAACTGGACGTCAATTTAGTAAAGATCCACCCAGACGTGAACAAAGCGTTGGTTCAATGCCGAACGATTGTGAAAATGATCGACTGTTTTCAAGAGAACGCAAACAGTACAACAGCGGGTATGAAGAAGTTGCTTTGAGACGTGAAAGAAGTATTGGGCGTAGTATGCATCCAGAAGATAAACATGAAAGGAGTTTTGGACGGCACAATCGCGCCGAAGATACCTTTACACAGTCATCGTCTAGAGGACCTAGTGTTAGAAGTTCTATTGAACCAAAAAATAGATCAATATCAGTCAAATCTGACACTGGCAGCTCATTTAAGATTAACACCAGTGTTAACGAAACATTCCAAAAGTTCCTTGAGAGTGGCAAAGGTATTCAAGTATTTGAGTACAATTTTGATGTGAGAAGACAAAGAGCTGCGAGTGTAGGAAGACCATTAGTTCGAGAATCCCGTTGTGAACAGGTGTCTGACGGTTCCAAACCTAACTCTGAAACTCTTAATAAAAAGGAAGTGTTTCGAAGAGCGTCAAGTGTGGGTAGAGATTTGACAGATTCTTCTGCTAAGGAAAGAAGCTTCCAAGAAATTAAGGCTGATTTTAAAACTTATAGACACCCTATAAAAGAACCCAGCAAATTTGACACTGGTAAAATACGAAATATTGATACGAAATCCAAGACTAATACGGAAAACATAGCCCGTAGTAAAAGAGAAAAAGAATCCTATGAGAAATATAAAGAAGAAAAGCGCGTTCAAAGTACTTCAAAGCTGACGTACTCTCCTAGAATGAACTATAGAGATCCCAGAATGCGCAAAGAAATGAAAATTAGAAATAAATATGAAGATCCCCGCGCTAGGAAAAGTGGAATAATATACTCGAATGACAATATCGTTAAAGGTGCTATTTTGGCTTCCGGTTATGGTGTCAAAAACTACAAGATTCCTAAAATTAAACGTGTTGTGGAAGAGAAAGAGGCTAAAAAAGAGGAACCTATAAACAAAAAGGATGAGAAGGAAAAAGATAAACGAAAAAATACCGAAAAAAGAAAAGAAGAAGAAACAACTAAAGAAAAATCAAACGACAAAAAAGTAACACCAAAACTAAAGACCAAAGATACACCAAAAGAAAGATTCGACGAAAGTCCTCAACATAAAAACAAGGAAACGTCCAAGGGAAAAATTAAAGAAATTATAAAAGAAAGAGATACTAAACCTGATTCAGAAACAGAAAAACTTCAAACACATATTAATGATACGAGTGAGACTGATGATCAGATTGGAAGGAGATCATCAAGATTGAGTAGAAAACTGGCAGTTACACACATTGTGAAAAATGCAAAAACTAGAAAACCTAAGAAGTCAATAATAAGTGACTCTGATTCCGAAACGGATAATAGTGTCACAGAAAAAGTTCCTAAAGTTGATGAGACTAATTTAAATACTACGACACCCGCGCCACCGCCACAGGTAATTAGTCCTGTCAAGGAGAAAATTGTACAACCACCTAACGCTATAGATATTCACACTAATTTTGGGTTAGAACTAGAAATGTTTACCGATAATGTTGTATCGGACCCCGTACTCGATAATATCAATGCGCTGATTGCAGACCTTGATAACGACCTTGATGGTTCTAAAAATGAATCGAGTAATAATTTTACGAATGAAATTACACTTGAGAATATGATGCAGAATATCACTTCTCCACAGGACAATTCAAATCAAAGTAGAGATGACTTTACAAATGTACTCAAAGATGTTGATGAGTTATCTAAAACAACTGACAAAAAAATGCAAGAAAATTCTTTATCAGATCTAAATAAAGTTACTAGCGATATTGCTGTTGTGAATACAGAAATTTCACAAAAACCTAAAAATACCGAGGATTCCAGCTTAAATAAGAGCACTGCTTCACAAAGATTCGACAAATTGCTTGCCTCGGTACAAAATGAAGAAGTGAAAAATAAAGAGAGTGAAGCTTTAAATTCAAACCTACACTTAAGCAAACCTACCAACGAGGATATTGTTTCTACTACCGAGACCGAAAAAGATACGATACAAATTGAAAATAAATCACAAATAGATGAACGAAGTATGGATGGCTGCTCTACTCCGGATAGTACCATCAATACTGATGTCCTAGACAAAAATAAAAACGATGACTGTATTGCTGACAGCACAAATGAAGAAGTGCTTGGCGAAACGAATGTTACTTCTACAGATTCTGTTGAACCTAAACCCGAAGCAGAATCTGATTTAGAATTAGGTAATTTGCTAACAGTGTTACAAGACAAATCTAAAATAAAAAAATTGCTTATTATGTTGGGTGGTCAATCTGGAGATAACGATAAAATTAAGAAAAAGCTTGAGAAATTAAGCGAAATAGTGTCCGATGACGAAATAGAAAAAGCAACGTACCAACCAGAGAAAAGTAGAACTGAGGTTGCCGTTTTCACTGACGATAAAAATCCTGATGCGAATCCGCCAGTCGATGAAGAGGCAACAATAGAAACGGAGTCTCAATCACAAGGCGATGAGAAAACGAAAATGAATAAAATCGATGACGGAACACCATTAAATAAAAACATTAAGGAGATGCAATTGAATAAAAACGACGAGGAGACGCAATTGAATAAAAACAAAGAGGAGACTCAATTGAATAAAAACGAAGAGGAGACGCAATTGAATAAAAACAAAGAGGAGACGCAATTGAATAAAAACGAAGAGGAGACGCAATTGAATAAAAACGACGAGGAGTCGCAATTGAATAAAAACGACGAGGAAACGCCATTGAGTAAAAACGATGAGGAGACTCAATTGAATAAAAACGATGACGAGACGCAATTGAATAAAAACGATGAGGGCCCGCCATTGAATAAAAACGATGATGGGACGCCATTAAATCAAAACGATAAGGAGTCGCGATTGAATAAGAACGAGGAGGAGACGCAATTGAATAAAAACGACGAGGAGACGAAATTGAATAAAATCAGTGAAGAGACTCAATTGAATAATGATGAAGATCAGGAAAATGATGACGATCAAGATAATGAGGAAAGCTTTGAAGATTTAATAGATGAAGACGCCGCCGAAGCAGAAGAGACAGATCTTCAGGTAACAAAGACTAAATATAAAAGGAAAATGACTGGCAAAAAATCAAAAAATTCTAAGAAAGGAAAAGGCCGCCGGCCTAAAAAAGTTACGTCAGTTGCAGAGAAACGCGTCACTCGAGCAACAGCTGCGGTCGAGACCAAAAAAAAATCTAAAAAACCACCACGCGAGCTACAAAAACTTCATGAAGACATTAGAGAAATGTTTATCAGAGATGATATTTTAAGTGCTACTGGCATAAGAATGTGTCGTTTAGCAAAAATGGTCGATGAAAAAACGAAGGACGATGTGTTACCAGAACCGGAACCCGTAGTTGTTTTGGAAAAGTTCAAGAGCTCAGCTGACAAAAGCCGTGACAATCCTATTCCTGAGAAAGTCAGAAAAAAGCCTGGACCTAAACCTAAACCTAAAATATCCACTGATAGTCTTCCTGAAATAGCAAAGCCAAAATATAAACCTGGACCTAAGTCAAAGACTAAAAATAAAAAAGAAATAGACCCTTACGCATTTGAAACAGAATCAGTAGGAGACACCAAGATTGAAAAGGCGAGCGACGATGAATCTGACAGTTCTGATTCCGAAATTGGCTCGCTGGCATCTTCGAAAAGCTATGGTAGCACCGAAATTCTATCTGAAATAAAGAAAAAGAAACGTAAACGAGGGCGTTGGCAAGATGGAGTGATAAAGCCTAAAAATAAAAAGAAAAAACTTGAAACCAAAGCAGGATCTACTTTAGAACCTCCGGATTGTATCATGCCAACAGAAAAACAAATTATCGCTCAAGATCCGAATGCTCATTTTACTGATAAAAACTACTGTTTCCGTAAAAATGAGTTATATTATCCGTGTCGCTTGTGTGAGTTCACTGGTTCAGACATCGTACATCATTATGTAAGTGAGCACCCGCACGTTGAAATCCCGCTGTCACGAATGGCTCCGGCGCTAGCTAAAGAAGCCATAGATCAGTGTAAAGAGATTAATTTTAACGACTTTAGCAAGATCTCTTCCGATAAATACGTTTGCATATTCTGTTATAAAGAATTTGCTTATAACTCCTCGGTTTTGGAAACTTTCTTTTGGCATATAGTGAGCATGCACACTGGTGAATACAAGCACACTTGCAGTGAGTGCTCAAATGAGAATCAATGCACGTTCTGTTTGGATATTCCACCACCTCCAAAGGAAACTAAGGGTCAACTCATTGGCTACATTTGCAAAAAATGCAATTTCACTCAATTATCTCTTGAAAACCTTAAAAATCACGTCATCCGTCGCCATAATGATGAACAAACTGCTGTTTATACCATTAATTTATCAGCCATGTCCAAAAAGACATTGAAGGACTTTTTACGTTTTACATTATCTAAGCCACCAGCAATACCGGCCATTCCTCGAGTGATAACAGCCAGGTTAAGTGAAAAACCAAGCAATGTCGCAGAAAGTAGTGAAGCTTCGATAAAGGTTCTGCTAGCAAGTATTAAGTCTAAGATTACCTTTGAAGCTGATGATAATGTAGGTGAATTATTAGATTTGACTGACACTGACCCAATTGATTCTAAAATAAAAATTGAACGGGTTGAATCGGAGAACACGGATGAAATTTTGCATGACGAACCGCAGTCTAGGGACACAAATGAAATAAGCCAACCTGCAAAGGTAGACCATCAACCTGTCCAGCCTAGGCATCAAAAAGACCAACAACCTAGCGCGGACGCGGGATTAGAAGATTTAGCCAGTCGGCCTTCCAATGACATTGTTGACTATCCACATTTCAAAATTAACATCACCGAATCTGGCGCTAAAGAATACATTTGTTGTATCAATGGAAAAGACAATCACTTTAAGACGACTCTTTTGATTTCAATGAAGAAACATGTGCAACTGAAGCACTCTGAGAATTGGGACGGATATTGTTTCATTTGCAAAGTGATAGTTACGCCACAAGGAGCACATAAATTCAAAGACTGTTTCCAACATTATCTTGATAAACACTTGGATAACTTTCCTATTTACCAAAAGGATGTTGTGCCTGAATCTGCGCCTGAAAAAGTTTCAGATAAACCAGTCGAGCAAGCTGAAAGCCCTGCTTCTTCTAAGCCGTATCTCAATGTTAGACCTATTAATGAATTGATATCTACATCGACAGATGATACGCCAAAGGAAACTTCAAATTTCCCAATAATCCAGAGTGTAGTGAGCCTCGGAGCGGAGTCTCCGCGGTTGAACCCTACCTACCCGACAGTGAGACAAGAGATAAAGCAAACTGAAGTTAGCTATAAATACGAGGAAGTGCAGGCGAAAGTGATGTTAAGTAAACACCGAGTTGTTCTAGAGACTATGATGGCTCGAGACAAACTGATTAAGGTGTTTAAATGTGCGGGCAGATTCTGTTCGTTTACATCCGACTCTGCTGAGGATGCGCTACTACACGCCTCCACGCACCAGCGCATCGGAGGTGCCGACGCCTTGAATTGTTCCTATTGTGATTTCGATGCTCTGGGGAACGCTATCGACCTGGTGATGCACGTGTTCAAAGCGCACGGCAACTGCCAGTATTCTTGCGGGCAGTGTTTCTACCGAGCTGCGGCGAGCCAGTCGGTGGGGGCCCATGCGACCAGAGTGCATGGGGTAGCACAATCTGAGGCCACCGTGCTGCGAACTACTGTCGCAACTAACGCTAGTGATGGGGGCCGAATGCTGACTCGAGAAGAGGCCGTGCCGTATTATATTTGTCACCACAGTAAGTTATTTAAAATTATTTTCTAATCTTTTTAAGTAATAGTGCAGACAATAGCAGTGCATCGTTTTGTTTATGTAACTCGAACATACGTGCTCTTATTGTCTTAAGCGTCGAGCTTGCATTCTTTGGAGGATGCAGTACGCTAATTGCCAGGCCACACTGCGTTGCGGGGACTTTGGCCGCATCGGCCTTGCTTTAACGACAAAACATCACCCCATCTCCGCCACGCCTTAGTTTTCCCGGGTGCAGGCGCACGCACTTTGTCCGAAAACAGTAGTTTTTTTCTATTTTAAGTTGTGTTTGTCTTTTTGTTTTCAGTGGAAAGCGGTAGCAAATGTAAGTTCCGTACTTACACTCAGGATAAGTTCTGCGAGCATTTACAACAGAAGCACGTCGGCGCGACCACGCATCCTTGCTATGTAAGTATTTAAAAGTATAAACACGATATAATGTGTTAAATCTGAAATGGATAAAGAAATTTGCCATGGATAAACAAATGTTAAGAGGGAATAATTATTGTCTTACAATGCTTTCCATATATTCTTGTGAGTAGACATAATATATAATACGTTACCATGGATTCAGTACCTACATGATTCTGAACTATACAAAATTTACTATTCCATACATTTTGACGCATAGGTATGGCACTTTTCTACGTAACAGCTGATTATTTTATTTGTATAATCATATGCTGAATTCATGGTTACAGCTTGCAAGTCGATGTCCCTGCTACCATGTATATTTTTTTAATAGCAAATCACGAAATAATTACGAAACTTTCATGATAATAAGGGCATGCATTCCGAAACTTGGCAAGTGTTTATATTGCTATATGGAAATATGAATTATTGCTCTATAGTGCACTTAAATATTGATTATGAAATGCAAAACATAATTAATATCAAATAAATTTAGTTTAGGATGTTAAAAAAAAACTGGCCAAGTGCGAGTCGGACTCGCACACGAAGGATTCCGTACCACAAGGCAAAAACGCCAAAAAAAAACGTTTGTTGTATGGGAGCCCCCTTAAATATTTTTTTTTTTAATTTTATTATTAAAGTAAAAATACAACAGTATTTTGTGAATATTTCAAGTGCCTATCTGTTGCCATTATTGATATCGAGCAAAAAAGGGCAAAAAAATCGCGTTTGTTGTATGGGAGCCCCCCTTAAATATTTATTTTATTTTGTTTTTAGTATTTGTTGTTATAGCGGCAACAGAAATACATAATTTCTGAAAATTTCAACTGTGTAGCTACCGCGGTTCTTGAGATACAGCCTGGTGACAGACAGACGGACGGACGGACAGACAGCGAAGTCTTAGTAATAGGGTTCCGTTTTTTTCCTTTGGGTACGGAACCCTAAAAAGCATTTGGACACTTTAAAAATGTTTTGAAACCTAAAAAAAATACCTACAACAAGTTTTATTGGCAAAAAGAAAAGGTGATGATAGACAGAAAAAAAATAGATTGTACTTAAACACAGTTTAGTTTGTACACATCACAATTTTTGGTTTGACCGTTGACCCCCAAACTAAGCAGGACTTTGTATCTTGGGGGACGTAGTGTGAATGAGCAGAGAGAAATAGGTAGGTTTACATGGCTAGTTTAGTTAAGCGAGTAATATGTTGTGAGACTTGTGAGTGTGTGTGTGTTACCTCAAACTGAAAAATGCCCTTTTTACACCACAAACTGTAACAATGTTGTAACAGTTTGTCCAATTCAGTGTTATTATTGCAATATAATTAATACTTGAGTGCACTATAGAGCGATATTATTTCGAGGGGGTAGGTAGCTAAGTAATAACACAGCCGCACGGGTCGATCGATCAGGTTAAGCTACACTTGTCGCGGTTATCCGTGGATGGGTGACCATATTTACATACCAAGACCCCTTCGTCTCTCGAAAAGCACGTTAAGCCGTTGGTCCCGGCTGTCATTCGCTCACATATCTTTGACAGTCGTTACGGGTCGTCTGAAGCCCGAAAGTCTGACAACCAGTCTTACAAGGTATCGTATTACCCAGTAACTGGGTTGTGGAGGGCAGATAGACAGTCGCTCCATGTAAAATACTGGTAATCAGCTGCATCCGGTTTGACTGGAAGCTGACCCCAATTTAGTTGGGAAAAGGCCGATTTTATAGAGCGATATACCTATCATATTTCCTTATAGCAATACATAATTACAATATTAACAAATTATTCTAAACTGGTAATATGTTGACGGCAGTTTGCGACGTTTTCAAATTTATGGATTGCCCGCTGTTATTTCCAAATTACAGTAAAAAAATTGGGAGAAGCAAAACATTGTTCTAATTAGTAAACATAATCTAGACTAGACAGTATCTTCTACAGTTCTATCATTAATTCCATTACAGAATTGCAAACTGGAAGTGTCATCACCATCAGAATTGGTCCAGCACATGAAGTCCCACGGATTGAAGTTATACCAGTGCACTTGGTGCGTCTTAGGGGCTGACAACGAGGGGGAACTACTGGCCCATGTCTCCACCCTGCATCCGACGAAGCAACCCCAAGCTTATTTGAGAATTATCACCAACAAAGTATGTGGGGTTTCTACTATATTCTATTTATTTTTTTGAGTGAAATCAAGCTTACCGTTGCATAGTAATTTCTTCTATGACATGACTTTTGTAACCAGTCGGGATTTTCGCGTTTTTTGCTTTTTCCCATGCTTAGTTTTATAAGAAGAAGGATTAGCTTTTAACTGCTTTCTGAAATAACAACAGCCAGTCAAATCACTTGACATGAGTGTATAGTCTTTTGGATTTTTTTTGTGTCAATAAGCTTTTTAGAAACTGGTATGTCTGGCTATAATGCCTTACAAATGATGGCCAGTATTCTCATGCACAATTTCTATTGCAGGAGGGTTCTAATGAGCTGAGGGTCCTTCCACTAGCCTTCCTGAACAAATTGAAAGTGCCAACTGAAGATGTGACCCCGAGCACAACCAAGGAGAACCCAGTCCGTGAAGCAGAGCGGTCCATAGACTTGGAGAAACTTATCGGTCTCACTATGATGATGGAACCACAGGTTGATCTGAGCGAACCCACTCCGGTAGAACATCCTCAAGATATTGCAGAAGTTGTTGAACAACCAGTTGCACATATTGTGCCTGTTGCACCAACAGCACCTATTGTGCCTGTGGCACCAACTATCTCCGTCGCTGAAGCCGGAATCCTTTCTCCGGTTTCAAAAGCAGTTGCTTCAATCACCGGTCCTAGCCTGACGGATGTTACAAACCAACTTTCCGTACATACGCCAGTCGCTTCTGTTACAGCTGAACCGCCGGTAACTATCACGAGAGTACCTATTAAAACCGAGATCGAAACACCTAAGATCCTGCCCCGCGAGGTAGTAGTGCTGGACAGTGACGACGAAAACCCGCGGCAGCCCGTTATTGACCTCTCGGATGAAGACACCGCCAGCAACAAACAAGCGCCGAAGCAGGCCGTCAACCAGAAGGTGCCGATCGAACTCCTTGGCACATGCCCCAAATGTCAGCAAATATGCAAATCCATAAATGGCTTGAAAAAACATTTCTTCTACTGCTATCCAGACAAAGAACAGGGCTGCAAATGTGCGCATTGCCCATACATAGCCAGTAACAGAGATAACGTCATGCACCACTACATGCACGACCATTGTGACCGAAATGTATACCAGTGCGGTGTCTGTCGCAGCACTCTAGTGAACTTGACCATGGCTAAACGACACCTAAAGTATGTGCACAAAGAGAAAGACTTTGTAATCACGAGCTCTATAGACAACGGGATCCCTCTTTACACCATTAATGTAGCAAAAAAGGAGAAGAGAGAGTTGCCAAAGAGGAAATTGAGCGTCAGTGCTACCGAAACCTTGAATAAGCGGAGATTCTGGCCTCGAGAAATTAATCAGCTTCCGATAAATCCTATTTTGGATCACTTGGTTTACTGTGAGATTTGTGAGTTTAGTACGAAAGTGCGGTTGAATATGGTGCGGCACCTGCAGCTGCACGCGGAGCAGCAGCCGGTGGCGCAGACGGCGCCCGTGAACCCCGTGCCGCACCTGGAGACCAACGAGAAGTACTTCGACCGCATGGTGAACCTGGCCTCCAGCTCGCTGCAGCCGCGCGACCGGGCCGCGCCCGCGCAGCCGCCCGCGCCGCCGCCCGCGCAGCCCGTGCCGCGCGAGCTGGCGTCGCGCTACCCGCAGCAGATCTCGGCGCGCGCGCGCAACACTTGCGGCGCCGTGGGCTGCACCTACACGTCTGTGGACGAGCCCATGCTCAAGCGCCACTGGGAGGCGCTGCACTCCGGCCCGGCTAGCTTCAACTTCCGCTGCGTGCACTGCCCCGACAACCAAACCACTGACACGTCGAAGCCTATTACCGCCAACCGAGTAGTGCAGCATCTGAAGATGCACGACGACACCTTGTATGCTTGCTCTAAGTGTCACCTCTATCACTACAAACGTGATTTCATTGAGAAGCATATCATGGAGGTGCATCAGAACGCCCCGCTGTATATAGTGCGTGAGAGCGCGAGCGCGGCGGCGGCGACGGCGACGGCTTCAGTCGCGGCGACACCCAGCGCTGCGCCTACGATGGACTTGAAGCCCTGGCAGTGCGGTTTCTGTAAATTCAAAAGCATGTTGCGTCCCGAAGTGACGGAGCATTGCTTCAAATTGCACCAGTCAAAAATGCAGTTCAGATGTGGCTACTGTCCGTACAGGGCGTCCGCGTTGGAGAATGTGAAAAACCACCTGGCGCATTCACACGCTAACGAGCCTGAAGATGTGATCTATTACTACTATAGAGAAGGCTCACTACTGGATGAGGCGGACGGGACCCCGCGGTGGATGAAACAGCGGCAGAAAATGGGGTCAAACTTGCCTGAGGTTAAAACTGAAGAACAGGAAACTCCCAACCAGACACCATCAGTCTCGCCCCCTCCCGTCAATATCGACCTGAAATTGGTCAAGAAGGAAGTAGACGAGGCGGTTCCAGAGTCTGCCGAGTCCATGGGGGATTTGTGCAAGAGATTCGGACAGTTCTGTGAGCCGAATGGAATCAAGTTCAAGTGCCCACTGTGCAATGTTATAACAGAAGACACCAGGGAGGCTATGCAGTCTCATTTGTATGAAGAACTGCAGTACAGGAAGTAAGTAAACTTATTTTAATAGGTACTAATGATATTTTACTCATTAATGTCAATTCAGTGATAGTTTGGCTCACATAACATTAAAATAAAACGCTGGAATTGCTGTGCTACTTGCTATACAATAACATTTCGCTTTTATGCTACATAGTAATATTGAATTCTGCAATTTTTTTTTTTATGTTATACATTTTCATTAGCTTTAAGTAAATGATATTAGACCATTTATTGAATAGCAAATCTTGTAAATATAACCTTTGTGCTTATGTATGACACGTCATTTGGTCAAAAACACTCGCAAATAAAAGCAGCATGTACAATTGTTCATACTCAACGTAAAATCTTCCAGGTGGGGATGCGGCCTCTGCAACTACAAGGCTTTCCACAAAGCCGGCCTCACGGAACACATGAGCATCGAGCACTTCAGGCAGTACGACCACATCGAGCTGCCCAAAGACGTCAACAAAGAGAAATGGGTCGCGGGACAGTTGGACCACCAAGCGTCTATTATAGACAAGCATAAGGCCAACTTGGCTAAACAGAAACTTGCTGTAGAAAAAATAACCAAGCCTGTATCAGTGTCCGCCCCTCCTACAGTTGATATAGTTGAAAAGTTTTCGTTGGCACAGTTGGAGCAAGCTTTCGGCGAGTTCGGAGCTCCCAGTAATGGCATGTACTGCTGTCCTAAGTGTGACTTTTTGAATGGAGACGAGACGGTCATGCGAGACCATTTGGAGACGGAGCTCAATAAGATCAGGTAAGCCGGTCCACTAAGATTAGTATAATAATTAGGTAGGTTTTTGTTACTTCAGTTGTTTTTTTGTGACTGCGTACATACGAATTGCTTTAAACATATTAAATCACTTCAAATGCAAAACTTTTGTTAGTTTTCACATCTACAAATTAACATATCTACAAATTAATTTCTCATCTACATTATGAAGGTTCAATAATTATTTCAAAATTTTCAGGTGGGGTTGTACTAACTGTTCAGTCAAATATCAGACGTATCATGAAGCGCAGTTTCATTGCAAGGGCCACGACGGCCCGTCCAGGCCCATGGAGGCGATACGAGACCCGTTGCTGCGCGCTGCATGGGTCACCAACAGCATACAGCTGCAGAAGAAGAAGATTCTGCAGTGTGCCTCTGTCAAACCCGCCACCTCGGCCTTTCCGGAAACGAGTTTTACAGAAACCGATAATAATTCTCTTCTCGTTGTTCGATACGAAGAGCGCGTGCCTACACCTGATCTAGTGCCTACCAGCCGGAAGAGACCCGCGCCAGATAGTGATGATGAACGACTCATCATCGACGAGCCCGGCCCCAAGAAGAGGTTCCAAAGACCATGCCCACACTGCCCCTACAAGTCTAAATTTTACAACTCTTGGAGAGAACATGTACTTAAACATCATAATCTGAAGCCCTACGCGTGCTGCTATTGCGACTACAGTTGTTCCTACCGACAGGGCCTTATAGGACACACAGAAAAAGCTCACCCTGGTCAAACCCTGTTGATGAAAATGACAGGCATACCACCCGCAGAGTCATACATTCTCTCGCCGAAGAAGAGACTATCAGCTGAAGAGGAAACTAATGTACCCAAAATAATATGCTTATTCTGTGAAAATTCTATACCAGAAACTGAGATTGACAATCATCTACATGAAAATATCAGACCCGACTTTGCTAGAAAGGGCGATGTGGTCCTCAAATGCTGCATTTGCTTAGTTCTGCGCCTCGACGTGAAATCTCTACAGGAACACCACAGCTTAGCGCATCCACACATACCGGTCAACTACGCGTTGTTCAGGCTACATCATAACACCAGAGAAACACATTTCTGCGGTCATTGTGACGATATAGGGTTTAAATTCCTGAGAGACTTGAAGACTCACCACAACGCTGTTCACCCTACGCTTCTATTCAAATACACGACTGTGCCGTATGTACCTGCGGATGGCAATAGAGAAAACAGGAAGAAAGACGAGCCTCACCTTCTGAAGAGATGCGCTCGGAAGTCGACCACGAAGCTCCCGGGCGGCAAGACTGTCGCCAAGAAGTCCACCACCAAACTACCTTACAGTGTTCCAAGTACTTCAGATGACGGGTATTCTTATTATAAGACAAAGCCTGAATCCCTAGAAAACTATGCTAACGTCACCACTCTGATGTCGTTTTGCAACAGTATGATGCCGTTCACTTTGAAGAAACTGAGTGAAATCATCAACATTGAACCTATAGTTATTGTGAAAGACGTTCGAGCTGGTACCTCCAGTGATATGACACTTTAAAAGTGAAAAATAAGTGTAAAGCGCGGACAAAGTGATGAACGATCAATTATTGAACTTAAGTCTTTATTAGTTTAGGAGTTGTATCGTTTTGAGGCCAGATTTGTGTTAGTTGTATCGTCGCTTAGCGATTAAGAGACTCGATCTTTATATTTGAGACTGATATACATTTTAATTAGTGCGATGTGGTTAGACTTACTTGTAGACTAAGCGCACTTGCACTAAACAAGGTGTGTACCGGCCGTAAGCGCTTTTTTAAGGGTGAAACAGCCAAATTAGAATTGCCAATCATTTTTAGCATACATAGGTATATAAATATGTATGTGTATGTAAGCTTTCTCTGTCAATAGTATGAGTAGTAATAGTAGTAAGAACTATTATTTGTTCAAATAAACAAATTATGGTATAAAAACGCAACTATTTAAGAGTCTACTTGTGGCACCAATTAGCTTCATCCTATTGCAATGTATTAACTACAAATGTCCTCTATGAATAATACATTAAAAAAAAATGACACATATTAAACTTGAAACGATATTAAACATTTAATTAGTATGGAAATCTGTGATTTACGATACATTCTTGTAAGATTTATATGTTAGTAGTAAGTAGGTATGTATAATTAACAATTTTGAGCATTTATTATAACACCTTAGCGGTTGAGTTCCTTTTTTTTTGTTTATGGTCGTCAAGCCGCGGATTTGATTCTTGGAACATCCAGTTCTTTTGTAATAAAGCTATAAAAGCAAGCATTGGAATTAGGGAATGCAATCTCGAGCCGAGATTAGCAAATCGAGATCTCGCCTGTTGAACCTGGTGTCGAGATTGGCAGTTTCGAGATATCGTGCAAAACAAGTCGAGATCTGGCAAGATTTCGAGATTATCGAGATTTTGGTTTTTAAACTAAAACACCCTTAAATCGATACAAAACTCGAGGAATGCTATTAGATTAGAATACTACATTAATTAGAATACT
Source organism: Oligia latruncula (assembly GCA_948474745.1). Classification (NCBI taxonomy): domain Eukaryota; kingdom Metazoa; phylum Arthropoda; class Insecta; order Lepidoptera; family Noctuidae; genus Oligia; species Oligia latruncula. The sequence continues at coordinate 10,085,580 of OX419703.1, read as the reverse complement.
CTTAATACTAGTTGATATCGCTGTAATATCCTACGAATAATACAAAACAATGAAAATGACAACTATTTATTTCAAAAAAGTCAACAAAATTATACTTGACAAAGCAAAAAAATACGGCATTATGGCGTGCATCTTTGAATTATTTAAAAAAAGTAATTATGTAGGTACACAGTACACAAGCACACATTAATTGTGGTTTTGAAAATAGCTTCTTAGAAAGCACAGAGTGCTGATTCGCGCACTCTCGGTCACAAAATCTCGATCGATATTGTCGAGATCTCGAACGAGATTGCTTATTTTCGAGATTGAATATCGAAAAAAGGCCGAGATCTCGTGTTTTCGAGATTGCATTCCCTAATTGGAATATATCATAATAATATGCTACGTTGAGTGATAGTTAATATTCTTAGAAAACTTTAAACTGCATTCAAATAATGCACGACTATTTCCCATGGGGTTAATCAGAACTAATGTTTAATTCGTATAATAGTAATTACTATAATGTGAATATTCAGTCGGTAGAAATAATAGTATAAACTCATTTCATTCTTTTTATTCACTTGAAACCAAACTCATTTTTTTTTTGTCTTGTTAATAATTAAAAAAAAAAATTATTTGCCAAATTATATTCCCATTCAGACAGAATAAACAATTTTTGTAAAATACCGTTTTATTATTTTATCTACTCATATTGTAAAGTTCTACCAATTTTATTGTAATAATGAAACCAGCCCGACAGGTGAATTCTCAATTCAAAGTTTTCATACAAACTTGTGATTAAATTTCTAAATAGAATTCCATAATCTATGAAGCATCCACACTCATTCCCATTAATTATGATCCTCTGATCTTAATAAATAATTTTGATAACGTTTAACGATGTCCGTGACTACCGCCGCCCCGCCAACGCTAAACTCGGTGATTTCTTCCCAAATTTATACAAAAATTAGTACCCATAAAGAAGTTATAGCGACCAAAAATTCAGATTCCTAAGTGTTGTATTTTAAGAGAAATTAGCTTTCATTACTTTTCCATACTAAATCTCCGCGTATAATCCGACCAAATTAAGTTGTGCTTGTGAACGTGTCCGTTTCGACTGCTCGGCCACAGTGTCGTAGAAAAAAAACGACTACGTCAACATTACGAAGGAATTTGTAAAACACTAACAATGAAACTCGCAAATTCGTAGATCCAATATTCAGAAAGTTGTAAAGGTTTAACCATGGCCGCGCGGTCGAAACGTGGAGAACCGCGCGGCCACGCAGTTCTCTTAAACGGAGCTTAGTAGAGGTCTCGATTCTTTTTGCTAACCACTGATACGATTTCGAAGAAAATGTAGACAGCATGAATGAAGTCCTAATGTTTGAACTTCACGACCTACAGACCTTAAATGCTATGGCCGCGCGGTCGAAACATGGAGAACCGCGCCGCCACGCAGTTCTCTTAAACGGAGCTTAGTAGAGGTCCCATTCTTTTTGCTAATCACTGATACGATTTCGAAGAATATGTAGACAGTATGGATGAAGTCCTAATGTTTGAACTTCACGACCTACAGAACTTAAAACCTATAATGCAAGTCAGAAGAAGGGTGACCAAGATGTATGGTGCGTCAATCGGACATTTTCAATTATATTAAGATAGATGGGTAAGTACCTTGAAGAAAGAGAGAAAAAAACTACATACGATTTAGTGAAAGCGGAGCGAAAGTGCATGGGAAGACGTGTTTTTTATGTTGGCATATGGATCCCAAACAAACTTTTAGGTATATTCGCGAACTCTTCAACACATGCAAAAATAATTTAATCCTTGATTTTATTAATATTTTAGCCAAAAATCAAAATGAAAACGAAGCATACAAACTCAGAGAAGAAATAATTTCGCACTTTTACGACAAAAAAAAACAATTATTACAGCATATTCTAATTGATTTCTTGTATAGTGTTAAACGAACCAAAGAATGTATTACTAATGTATTGGCTCCTAAAGGTCGTAGCGTGATGTTATTAGCCTATAGCCTTCAATGGACTACCTATCCAACACAAAAATATTTTTTCAATTCGAACCAGGAGTTCCTGAGATTAGCGCGTTCAAACAAACAAACTCTTCAGCTTTACCTATAATATTATAGTATAGATATAGGTAGATAACATGTTTGCAATCAAAACCCTGAAAGACGCCATCGTTGTCGATAATTCCGAATTAAAACCTTGTTCAGAATGCAAAAATAAAAGCATTCAATACAAATATGAAGTAACTAATATTGCTTTATTTGATTTAAATGGAACTCAAAATATAATACTCAGTGAAATACCACGGTAGATAAAAACAGGACGTAAAACATTTAAGTTAATAGGCGCGTTTGAATATGTTCCTCCTTATGTAGGTAGTAATATCGGTCACTACAAGAGTCACTGCTTGATCAACGATAATTCGGTTTGTTGTGATGACAATAAAAACAAAGCTCAGTGCAGCCTATAACACTGCACAATGTAAGTTATGGTCTTAAAGACAATTAAGTTTTTTTTATGTTTAAAAAAAATGTTGTCATTGTTTAATTTTTAGTTTTTGTTTAATTTTTAAACGACCTCAAGAAAGGAGGAGGTTCTCAATTCGACTATGTTTTTTTTTTGTATGTTTATTACTTGTTAATTGTGTATTGTTCTATACAAATTTAATGACGTACCATACCTACTTAGTCCACAGAAATATAAACGAGTGTATGATTAAATGAGGGTTTTCTTTAGCAAAATGTTAAATTAGTATTTATATGAATACGGTGTCAATATTTTCGTTATAAGTACTTCTCCATCCAATTGAAAGCGGTAATGGAAGTCAGATTCCATGTACGTCATTTTCCAGCTAGGACATTTTCCAACGTCAGACTTTGAGTTGGTAATGGTTTCTGGTACACTTACTCATATTATATTCATAAAGGAAAACCCTAATCATGATAATAGGTAGGTACCTACCTACGAGATATAAAAACGACGCTTTTGGAATGTCAGATTGACACACCATAAATCTTGGTCACCCTTCTTCTGAATTGCATAAAAGGCTTAAAGTTCTGTAGGTCGTGAAGTTCAAACATTAGGACTTTATCCATACTGTCTACATATTCTTCGAAATCGTATCAGTGATTAGCAAAAAGAATGGGACCTCTACTAAGCTCCGTTTAAGAGAACTGCATGGCGGCGCGGTTCTCCACGTTTCGACCGCGCGGCCATAGCATTTAAGGTCTGTAGGTCATGAAGTTCAAACATTAGGACTTCATTCATACTGTCTACATATTCTTCGAAATCGTACCATTGATTAGCAAAAAGAATAGGACCTCTACTTAGCTCCGTTTAAGAGTACTGCTTGGCGGCGCGGTTCTTCATGTTTCGACCGCGGGGCCATAGCGTTTAAGGTTTGTAGGTCGCAAAGTTCAAACATTAGGACTTCATCCATACTGTCTACATATTCTTCGAAATCGTATCAGTGATTAGCAAAAAGAATGGGACCTCTACTAAGCTCCGTTTCAGAGAACTGCGTGGCGGCGCGGTTCTCCATGTTTCGACCGCGCGGCCATAGCATTTAAGGTCTGTAAGTCGTGAAGTTCAAACATTAGGACTTCATTCATGCTGTCTACATTTTCTTCGAAATCGTATCAGTGGTTAGCAAAAAGAATCGAGACCTCTACTAAGCTCCGTTTAAGAGAACTGCGTGGCCGCGCGGTTCTCCACGTTTCGACCGCGCGGCCATGGTTAAACCTTTACAACTTTCTGAATATTGGATCTACGAATTTGCGAGTTTCATTGTTAGTGTTTTACAAATTCCTTCGTAATGTTGACGTAGTCGTTTTTTTTCTACGATACTGTGGCCGAGCAGTCGAAACGGACACCTTGTGAACAAGGGAATCGGCGCCATTACTATTGACAACTTAATTTGGTCGGGTTATACGTGGAGATTTAGTATGGAAAAGTCAATGATTTACGCTAGTAATATATATGTCAATGGGAAAAGTAATGAAAGCTAATTTCTCTTAAAATACAACACTTAGGAATCTGAAATTTTGGTCGCTATAACTTCTTTTTAGGAGTACTAATTTTTGTATAAATTTGAGAAGAAATCACCGAGGTTTTAATAGGGAAATCTTGAAATGAAAATTTGGCACCGTGACTACCGCCACCCCACCAATGGCATGGTATATCTCGTAAACTACTGGAGTACTAGTTTTGAATTTTGGGTACTAATTTTATCTTGCAGGGTCTTCGATCAATAATAGTACTAGATGCCCGATAAGCGCTTCAAAAACGGCCCGAAAAATACGAGCACGAATACTTTTGTGCTCTTATTTCAAATTAGTATGGTCCAATCATAGCCAATGTTAAGACGTCAAAATGCCTCAGTGCGCGTTCAAAAGTTATGTAAATAACCACCGTAACACCAAGATTTTGGAAGGAATATCTTTTTTCGGTAAGTTTTTATCATTAAAATGTTTTTCATAAAATAGTAACACAATTAAATAGTAAATATAAATCAATAAGCAAATATTATGATTGTTTGGCCAATGTTTGCGACAACGCGCCAACTACTCTAACAAACATTGAAGCATTGAAATGTAATTCCAAGAACTACGTCTAGTTCCAAATTCGAGTAAGTACGAAATTGTCAACAAAATGTTTTTAACCTTATTGCTTAGACGCTAAGTTTCATTTTAGAATAAATATTTTTGTACTTATTATAAAAATGACTTTATTTTCAAGTGACATTTTAAATTTATTGCTTCGATGACAGAAGGACTTAAATATTAATAATTTGCAATCGTAATTAAACTTTATGTTAGAGTGTTAAGGTTTATAATAATCTGAAGTTGTTAATATTATTCAACTTTTTTCTATAGTTCGTAGTAAGAAATATAAATGTTTATCTGTGTGCAAACGTGGCCACTTTAGCGACTTATTTTTGTTCCTAATCATTCATCTAGTACTATTATTGATCGAAGTGCAGGGTACTAATTTTTTATGTAGGTTTGAGGAAAGCGACAAGCTTCTCTAACTTGGAATTAACATTCAAAATCGTGGTCCTGCTGAACAATTGCGAGAAAGTTATCATCGTTGATTTCTCGGTAAATACAAATGTTAGAGTTCTGTTTTTTTTTACGAAATAAATCATATTTATGGGTACTAATTATTTGTATACTTAGAATAGCTGTAGCGTGCCCCCTTTTTCGGCGCTCATGTTGGTCCTGCTGAAGGGAGCGTGACTACCGCCGGACCACCTTCAAAGTCGATTTTCTCGAAAACTACTAAGGTACCAATTTTGTGGTTCGAGTACTAATTAGTACCAATTGAGTACTAATTATTTACAAACTATGAAAGCGATTGGCGTTGGTGGTCCGGCGGTAGTCACGGACATCGTTTAACGTCATGTTCCTTTGCGGAACCACCAAGTTACAAAAAAGTATGGAATGTCTATAAAATTCTAGACCAATAAAAAAAAAAAGTATCTAGTTTTGACGTAAACTTTTATTTAAAGTGGTTGCGCTGCGGAGTTCTGCGAAACCACCATGAAATATATCTATCCTTTAGGCTCTAAACGTGCACTTCCCAAAACGTTCACTCTCCCAAAACGTCCACTTCCCAAAATGGTAATTCCCTAAATGTCAATTTCCCAGTTCGTCCACTTGCCCAAAAAGTGCACTTCCATAACGCCAACTCTCTACTTTCCAAATAGGTTTCTTTTTTATCAAAGTACTAGCCGTGCCCCGCGGTTTCACCCGCGTTTTTCTCGTTTTCGTGGAAATACCGAGATAAAATATTACCTATATTATAGCCTCCCTCAATAAATGGACTATTGAATAAACAGTTTTCATATCAGATCAGTATTTCCCGAGATTACCGCGTTCATAACAAACAACCAAACTTTTCAGCTTTTTATTATAGGTACTCTTCAAAGATCTTATACTTACAATCATCAACAAATATATTTCGAAAAAGATTATTACAGGATTTTATGTTGATAAAAAACTCTATGGCCCATAACTCCATAATAGGTACAAACTTACACACGTTATAACTTTTAAACGAAATATCCGATTGAGATGAAACAAAAAGTATTTTACTTCTTCATAAATACTCTTGATAACATAATGCTTCATTTCGATAAAGATTAATATTACGATACATATTTAACGTAGTTTTTTTTTCTTCAGACGATTTAATAATTATTTTGAACACAAAATCGGTTATTGTGATTAAACCATGATAGCTAGATATATGTTCACGCGGACTTTTTTGTAGGTCTTAATGGGCTCTACAAACCCGTAGTACATCATTTTGTTCAATTGTCAATGCACGGAACAAATATTTGTATGACCTACAAGTAGTTGTTCCGGGTCTGGCTATTTGTGTATGTGAGTTTAAATGTTTGTAAACGCACCCACAATACAGGAGAAATTCCTAGTGCGGGGCAACCTTCGATCAATAATAGTACTAGATGAATGATTAGGAACAAAAATAAGTCGCTAAAGTGGCCACGTTTGCACACAGATAAACATTTATACTTCTTACTACGAACTATAGAAAAAAGTTTAATAATATTAACAACTTCAGACTATTATAAAACACTCTAACATAAAGTTTAATTACGATTGCAAATGATTCTTATTTAAATCCTTCTGTCATCGAAGCAATAAATTTACCCTGCGTTCCGTGTTGGGAAATAATCGATGTGAGCGTGCTTAAACCCGTACCGAATTAGCGTGAGCGCGATAACAACGTTCCGTGAATCGTCATAGATGACGTCATGACATGCGCCATCTTGCGATAACGCCGACCATGCCCTAGAATAATATCACCGTGAGCGCTGTCAAAAATGACAGTGTGTGTGTGAGGATGTGTCAGTGTGTGTTTTGTTTTGATTTGCATCTTATCATAAAATTAAACTAACGTGGCATTTTCGAAATTGTGCTTCTGGCTGATAGTCGCCACCTAACCAAAGAAGAAGAAATGTGGTGTTTATACAAAGAAATACTGTAATAATATCGTTTTTACATTGAGTAAGCACTGTGAGCGCGCTCACGGGCGTTCCGAATTGTTGACAGCTCTCAGCTGTCATAATCGTGATATCTAAATCGGAACGCCATATGAGATGATGTGAGCGCTGTGAGCGATTATAGCTAATTCGGAAAGCGCCCTTAAAATGTCACTTGAAAATAAAAAGTCATTTTTATAATAAGTACAAAAATATTTATTCTAAAATGAAACTTAACGTCTAAGCAATACGGTTAAAAACATTTTGTTGACAATTTCGTACTTACTCGAATTTGGAATTAGACGTAGTTCTTGGAATCACATTTCAATGCTTCAATGTTTGTTACAATAGTTGGCGCGTTGTCGCAAACATTGGCCAACAATCATAATATTTGCTAATTGATTTATATTTACTATTTAACTGTGTTACTATTTTATGAAAAACATTTAATGATAAAGACTTACCGAAAAAAAAATGGTTGCCTGTAAAGTCGGTTTTACGGGCGAAGATTTTACGTGACAACGTCTTTTTCTCGGTAGAATATTTATTGATATGAATATAATTAAATTGCACAATAGGAACAAGGAATTAAATGAAAATAAGAACGTAACGTTACCGAGCGTTACACTTTTTCATAAGTGACTCCCAGCCGCAACCTAATTTAAGACGTTGTCACGTCAAAAAGATATTCCTTCCAAAATCTTGGTGTTACGGTGGTTATTTACACAACTTTTGAACGCGCACTGAGCCATTTTGACGTTTTAACATTGGCTATGATTGGACCATACTAATTTGAAATAATAGCACAAAAGTATTCGTGCTCGTATTTTTCGGGCCGTTTTTGAAGCGCTTATCGGGCATCTAGTACTATTATTGATCGAAGGGGGCAACGTTTAAAAAAAAAAAAAAAAAAATAGGTTTTCGATTTTACACCTTGTGTTACAAAATTGCAATTTTATTACGGATCCCTAATTTTGAAAAAAAAATATAGCCTTCCTCGATAAATGGACTACCCAACACTAAAAGAATCATTCAAATCGGACCAGTAGTTCCAGAGATTAGCGCGTTCAAACAAACAAACAAACAAACTCTGCAGCTTTATAATATTAGTATAGATTAAGTACTGGTTCCAGTTCCCTCACAAGACAAATATTTGTCACGGCTAATAGCCGAAGTGCGGCTACACCTAGTTTTAGCCGGCCGGAGTGCGGCTACACCTAGTTTTAGCTGGGTACAACTAGGTGCATCCTACGTCGCGTCGTCGTCGCTACTACGTCGTCGTACTATTTCTGTGTAATGGGTATAAAGTAACCAAACCTAACCTCGTGGTGCCCTTCGCTAGCTCTTGCATCCTACGTCGCCTATCGACCAACCGCAACCATGCAACCGATATTTGGAAAGTGCACTCTTTGGACATTGTATGTGGTCGTTTTGGGAAAGTGGACAAAGTGGGAAATAGACATTTACCATTTTGGTTTATTCCCGGTCGTCCCCACCCCGTCATCCCCACTGAACACGAATGGGAAAAAAAAGTTTCCGTGAAATCTCCAATCCCCATTATTGCATTTTGACTCTCGGTCTATCGCGGAACGAGTGGAAAATAAAAATGTTCCAATCGTCACCACTGGGAAGGAACGAAACTTTTTCTTCCCAGTGGGGACGAACGGGAATAAACCACCATTTTGGGAAATGGACGTTTTGGGAGAGTGAACGTTTTGGGAAGTGTACGTTTAGAATCTAACGGATATCTATTACCTACTATACATAGTATAAGCAAATATATACTATTCTATAAGGAACTAGTACCCCCAAATCCTTAATCTAATTTAAATATACGAACAAAACGGGTGCCTCAAACTTTCTCTTCGAAATAGTCGCTAAGCGCCTAGATTAAAGTTCTTAGCAAATAACGTTCACGTGAACATACAATGTTCTTCCACTTCCACTTATTCGTAGGGGCAACATACATTTTTCGAGGCCTTCTGGTAATCACACATCCGTAATAACACACGTACACCGGCCTGGCCGCGCAGTCGAGCGGTGCGGTGCTTTCACCGCCACCGCCCCTCCGCGCTGCAGTCCGCGCGGTGAGGCGGCGCGCGGCGCCTCACACACGGGGCACCGCCGCCGCGCCGCATAACCGCGCGGATCATCGTGGGTGCAGGACGTGTTGCAATTTAAAAATGGTTTTCAATGTCGAAAAAATAGATGAACCCAATATCTTTTTCTATCTTATTTTTTTCTTTCTACGCCATAAAAGCCAGATTGCTGCCACCACTTCAGCGTCCATCCTTGCCAGTGTGTGTGATCAAACTGGTCAAAACCGTGTTAAATCCATCCGCGCGTAAACCGCCTTACCGCACGGGGCACCGCTACGAAATCCGCTTTACCGCCACCGCCCTCCGCGGCGGTGCGCGGTGCCGTGTGTTAATCGCCTAAATCATGTAGGTAATTATGAAAATCATTGTTGTTACGTCTAGACGCCGAGCTTGCACAGCACAGCATGCCGTATAGTGTGCGCCGTGACTAATAAAATAAACAGCAAACAAGGCTTCAACAGAGCATATTTTAATTAATATTAAAATCACATTTTTCTCAGTATATTCTATACTTCAACAGTCAATGTTGCGTTCTGTGCTCCGAATTTGCTGATCGGTGCCGCGACACGAACTGTCAATCTGATGCATACCACGGCGATGTTGTTGTCATCCATGATCCTGAACTCGATGGGCAACTGAGTTCCCTGTAATTAATCAAACAAATTTGTAAATACCTTGTAATGTACATATGCGGGAAAAAATAAAAATACTTAGGTACCTAACCTAACTGGAGATTATGCTGCTAGCAAGTAGTAGGTACCTTATCTACTCGATAATGGTAATTTTCACAAATGAAATCTTTCTTTTCTAAATTTTAATTCTTTTCTTTTCTTAATTCTTTTATTTTCTCTTTAAAAAAGAAAGAAAGAAAAATATTTTATTTGTGGCACATACCTACAGGAAATACAAATAGTAAAGCATTTGAAACTAACTGTAAAGCAATAATGGGTCAAAGAAAAAGTTCTTATGCAGTTTTGACGTCAACTGGCCACCATTTTGGTGTCATCATCATTATTCTTTTGATTCACGACTAATCACGACAGACGACATTTTGATGTCTTCGTTTAATTCAATGATATTATATTATAAGTGACTGGTGTATTATAGTTTTTGATTCACGACTGACGACCGTTTTATTTAAAATATACGGTAGAATTGAGAAACCTCCTCCTTTTTTGAAGTCGGTTAAAAAGTAGGTCCTATATCTTTACACAAAGGCGGAGGTACTTATTTCAGAGGTATTTTTGGACTTCTTCCTGGAGAGCTTCCTTCTTCTTATTTTGGAGTAACTTCTTTTCATTTACTTACCACAGGCATGAAATCCTCGATGGCCATGTTGAGCGTGTACATAATGACCTCGTCACGAACCACGGGACAGTATGTGTTATTCAGGAAGTGACAGGTCTCTGCCTTGTCGCCGAGGGGGTACTGGAAGGGGATTATGGCTAAGTATGCCATTGCCACAGTCTTCATCCGGTGTATGACGTAGGCTGAAAAATTTACCATCATCATCATCTGCCTAGCCTTTTCCCAATTAGGTAGGGTCGGTTGTTGAACAGTGAACCACCCTTTTTTCAAAGTCACATAACTTGCTAGAAAATAAAGCTAAGATTTTGGTTTTGGTGTCATCGTTTAGGTAATTTCATAAGGTTTCTCAGTTTAAAGTTACAGAAAGCCAGAGAAACAAACCAAGACCCTTAGAGAAGTTTAAAAAAAAAAAGAAATTTGGCTCACTGTACTATGGGTAGTTTACACTGAACCACCCATATTTCAACAGTGAACCATAACTTCTTTAACAGTAAAAAATACTTATTTGTGAAAAGAAATCACGCAATTTTTGATAATCAACTTTTATTTAAAAAAATACAAAAAATAAAATGTTTCTTCTTACAAAAAAAAAACTTAAAGTTATCTTATAAACCTTTTTGGATAATTAACAACCAGCCTTTTTGAATGAACAGCCTTCATTTAAACGGCGCAAGGTAGGGTACGGAATTTTACAGGTTTTTGCTGCCGTCCTAATAGAGTTACCACTTTGTACCAATAGTAAAGCTGACACCATGTCCTCTTTTGTGTGTTTTCCTATTTTCCGTTCCTTATTTTTTGGTCTAGGCATCCTAGAACAAACAAAAATATGATTGATGTTCAACATTACACTAAGGAACAGTGAACCAGGATCGTAAGGTACACGGTGAACCGGTTCACTGAGAACTATGCAGACGTGGTTCACTGTTCAATGCACACACTATACAACTTATAAAAATTATTAAAAAATGGTTATACACTGAATTGTCCAAACGCAATATGCTCATAAAACGACTAAAAGTACTACAATTTTGACACCATACAACTTTTGTTCTTATCATTAATAACAAAATATAGAAAAATCGAGACACTTACTTGAGAATACTACGTTTTTTTGGCGAGAAACAAACAATCCGCTGTCACACGTCATGCTTAAGCCGCGGCCGCCGGCTCACTGCGGGAGAGGGGAAGGGTGCCCACGAGGCAAGGGTCACAGTGGGAACGTCGCAGTTTTGCCAATATGGCAGTGGTTCAGTGTATCTGGTTGGTTCACTGTTCAACAACCGACCCTACCTATACCCCTGTACCCCATTATAGGTAGGTACCTAATTGGGAAAGGCTTTAAATGCTAACATTTGGTATGACTCTCTTAGAAACTTAGGTAGAGATAAACTACGATAACATGGCGCGCCCCTCCAAAATTCAAAACGTTTGAAAGTATTTGTGAAAGTATCTACAATGCACCACCAAGATTCACAACGCATGTGTGCGTAATGAGACAGCCGTCCCGTCAAACAAAAAAATCCACGGATTTGTTGCTCGACTAGTCACGTCATTAATCGCTCATTATTATTAGTAATGGAGGGGTGCGCCAATCGTAGTTTATCTCTATTACATTTTGGTTTGGCTTCTATTAAAGGTAAGTACCTATCTTGTACCAAACATCGTATACTTTTTCATTTCTCATACTCGGAAAGTAGTATTTGTTTGATCCGAATAGCGGGTGGAAGACGCTGCTTCCCAACCTTTGGGTGGGAAAAACTCATAGTAATTGCTTCCCTCTCTAGGGTGGGAATGAATTTTTAAAATAGAACTAAAGGTTAGGTAGGTACCTACCTAGTCGCTATATTTTTATTTTTAATTATTAAGAAAATTGCAGCTGTCTTCTGATTCTCAAACTTCGCGCCAATCGTGCGTCTTTACATTTTTACGTTTCACAAATTTCACACATACCTATGTAGATAAGATTTGAAATGTGACAAATATTATTGAAAATATTAACACGAAAGTGGCCGGTTTTAACGCAATATTCAGACACAGGATCATTAGCACGTAGGTATTAATCATTACCACCATAGAGTAAGTAAACATGTACCTAAACATATATAAGACACGGAACTCCCATAGAAAAAGTTGAAACACGTCGCTTGTATGAAACGTGCACTAAATTTGTCATATTTTATCTATGATTAGCGCACGTTTCATAGTTTATTTTTTTATTAAACAGTTGCGATAGTTTCTTTTTTTATTAGAGACACGGAACTCCCATATAAAAAGTTGAAACACGTCGCTTGTATGAAACGTGCACTAAATTTGTCATATTTTATCTATGATTAGCGCACGTTTCATAGTTTATTTTTTTATTAAACAGTTGCGATAGTTTCTTTTTTTATTAGAGACACGGAACTCCCATATAAAAAGTTGAAACACGTCGCTTGTATGAAACGTGCACTAAATTTGTCATATTTTATCTATGATTAGCGCACGTTTCGTAGTTTATTTTTTTATTAGACAGCGATAGTTTCTTTTTTTATTAGAGAGTTGCGTCACACGGATTACCACTACTCAATTTGTGTTCAAAATCGCCGACCATTATTGTTTTTTTTTATTGCAATGATGTGTGAAAGCGATTATTCCAAACGATTATTTTTTTTAAATTTCCCTTGACTCGAGTACCTCGAGTAATCGATGCTTGGAAATTAAATAAAATTATTTTAAGCACTAAGTAGATACATTATACAGTTAACAACCAGTCACAACACCCGCCGTCTGGTCGCAGGATCCTTCCTTTTCTACGATAGGAGGATGAACTTTACATCCTGTTCCTATTACTATAAGTATAGAGGTATCATTTTGTCTTGCCACTGAGTCTCACTCAATGAATGGCACAGATCTTGTTACAGATAAAGTACTTACGTGCTCTGAAGACTATTTGGACGACGGCATCCTGCCCCTGTGGCAATAGGCATGGCGGTTTATCGCAGCCGGCTATGTACGCGTTGATCGGCAGGGGACCAGCAGAGCTACCAAGGCCTGAATGAAAAAGAAAAGTTCAAATCACACGGTTTAGAACACGTTCGCAAAAAAAAAAACGATGGAATGTTACCGCGCATTGGATTTATAACTTTCAGTGTTCAGTCGAGCGTTGAGAATACAACTGAGCGCATCCCAGCGCATTAAAAAAACACTTGGATTTTCAACTCTCTGAGCTAAGCAGTGCGTTGAAAATCCAGGGTGCGAAAAGAAAAACGCCGCGGGATAAACGCGCCCGTGCGTACCTGTGCTTACGGTTTTTGCTACACGTTGTGCGTCGCATTGCTGTCTTGGTCACTGATCGCGTAGGTAGTCTTCAAATCAAACCACGTGTACACGGGTTATTTAAAAAAAATATAACTGGCATCTCGCAGTTCAAGATATAATGAGGTTGTCGTCTGCTTAACCGGGCTTGTGCACACAGGTTATAGGGGGATACAAATTATAAGGGTATCTCTGTGCCCTACCACACTAAATGGCATACAAAAATATTAATGAAAGAATAACAATTAAAAGCATGATGAAGCTGCAAAAAGACGAACCAAGTTTAATTATTAAACTTGTGCGTCTATTCATCAATCAACTAATTATGTTGGGGCCGACCCCAACATAATTAGTTGATTGATGAATAGACGTCCAGTCTAACGGGATGCAGCTGAATACCAGTATTTTACATGGAGCGACTGCCTATCTGACCTCCACAACCCAGTTACTGGGTAACACGATACCCCTTGGTAAGACTGGTTGTCAGACTTTCGGGTTTCTGACTACCCGTAACGACTGTCAAAAATCCACGAATGACAGCCGAGACCAACGGCTTCTTTCCGAGGCACGGAGGGGTCACGGTATGTAAAGATGGTCACCCATCCACAGACCAACCGCAGCAAGCGTAGCATAACCTGATCGATCTACCTGTGCGGCTGTTTTTATTTAGAACTAAAGTCAACCAAAATAAATCTCTCGTGGTGTGTTAAAATCAAAATCAAAAGTACTTTTATTCAAACTAGGCTGTGAATCAGCACTTTTTGAACGTCAAAATTATAATCCTCCAAACGCCCGCCCTCCACAACTTCCCAGTGCTTTAGCGGGGAAGAAGGAGTGTTGCAACAAACTCCTAAGTGGTCAATCAGACTGCACTAGCGGGTGCGGGAGCGGGCGCGGGCGCTCGGGTCTTGGCGTCTGCGTATTCTCAGTGCCGAACGATTTTTCAATCGACAGTCTATAAGTTTTATTCGTGGAATAAAATTGACGTGTGACAGTTTTTGAATGGAAGAATTGTCAAAAATTCAAAATTATTCCTCCGGTAAAATTATTTGGCGTTGGAAAAATCAGCCCTAAATTATTTATTGTTAAAGTTAGTTACTCACACTGGTTAACTTCAGTGGTCTCCCCTTTGGTCAGAGCCAGCACGGCACAAAATAATACCACAGCACGAAACATTTTGACTCCCTCAGTTGTGACCGACTGATTAATTAGTGCGATTAACTTATATTTAAACACACAATCCGTTATCAGTTGGAATGATAATCAACAGGTGTGCTGAAATACGTTGAAATCGATGATAAATAATCGATTACTTTTCACAGCTGCTGTGTTGATGTGATTCACAGCGTAATCTAAGGATTAAAAACAAAAAACGTCGTACTCGCGCACCGAGGGTTCCGTACCATCATACTTATGTTTTGAAATTTTCATCGGCGAGGCCTATATTCATCAGAAAATTTTAACACTGTGCATTGCGGTGTAGAATATTGCAGTTTTATGTCAGCGCCATCTCTTGACCGATAGTGGAACTAATGTAACTTTTGTGGATGATTTCTGAAAAAGTGTGCTATTTAGAGACTTCGTTTTATTTTTCCTGTAATCTTTACATAAACTTCTATCACATAGAATTATTTCAGATTTTTCTCTATGCAAACTTCAGAGATAAGGGGGGGGGGGGGGTATTATTTTTACATTTTTCATCAAAAGTCGAAAACTATATGGCCGAAAAAAAAAGAAAAAATGTTTGAGAATGTGCAAACTGCGCTCTTTCATATGATACCCCACATGCCCTAATAGCCCCACTTCGAATTTTTCAGACACCCTTTCAGTCCCTGTGCCTGGGCACCGCTGGCACCGCTGGCACCGCCCTCGGCACTCAATGGGTATAAAGTAACCAAACCTAACCTCGGGGTGCCCTTCGCTCGCTCTTGCATCCTACGTCGCCTATCGACCAACCGCAACCATGCAACCGATATTTGGAAAGTTCTTTGGACATTGTATGTGGGAAAGTGGACAAAGTGGGAAATAGACATTTACCATTTTGGGAAATGGACGTTTTGGGAGAGCGAACGTTTTGGGAAGTGTTCGTTTAGAATCTAACGGATATCTGTTACTATACATAGTATAAGCAAATAAATTCTTTATGGAACTAGTACCCCAAATCCTTAATCTAATTTAAATATACGAACAAAACGGTGCCTCAAACTTTCTCTTCTCTTCGAAATAGTCGCTAAGCGCCTAGATTAAAGTTCTTAGCAAATAACGTTCACGTGAACATACAATGTTCTTCTAGGCGTTTTTAAGTAGTGATTAGTGGCGGAGCAAGAGAGCAAGACCTAAATTTCATGTGGGCAACACTACGAATATACTAATATACTTATTCGTAGGGGCAACATACATTTTGCGAGGCCCTCTGGTAAACGCAAAAAGATGATTTGAAAAAAAAAAATAAACTACCTACCTAATAATTTTTATTTATTCTGGACAATCAAAAAGCTACAAAACGACTATACATAAATTATTATAGGAAACATAGAAAGTGTTTAGTGATAATTAGAGGTTGGCACGGCGTGCAAAAAAAATCTAAAAACAGAAATGAGCGTGGACATTGTATAATACAAAAAAAAAAAAAGAAATATGCAACAGGTTTACATCCTTGTGATCAACAAATGCTTAAAATATGCTCTGTTGAAGCCTTGTTTACTGTTTATTTTATTAGTCACGGCGCACACTATGCGGCATGCTGTGCTGTGCAAGCTCGGCGTCTAGACGTAACAACGACGATTTTCATAATTACATGATATATACATCGGGCGCGCAAAATGTTGAATTCAGCACATGATTCTAGAGCTATATATTTTTTTTAATAACCGGCGATAAATTTCTACGCGGGGGGTTCAGAATCCTGTCTAAATCTTAAAATTACGAGATTTTATTTTATTTTTACTTATATTTTTTTTCTGTTTTTACCCACCGCCGCTAGTTATTATTTATTAATTCCCAATGTTACCGTTCGCGGCTCTGCAGCTGCACTGCCACAAACAAGCAGCATAGCGCTACAAAGTTCTTTTGGCGCGTGGTCAAAATCGCAACTAACACCTCCATCTTGTTTGGATCAACAATAGTTGGTACTAGACTTCCGATGAGCACATCAAAAACGGCCGGAAAAATATAACCACAAATAATGCTGTGGACTTAGTTTTTTCAACCTTATCGCAGATAGGTATTACCTATGTTTTATTATCCAATAAAGCGCGCGACCTACTGACCTCTATAATACAAGTACGCTGGACTGCATAAATTCCTATCGGAAGGGTGTCATATTCATTAATTAAATAAATAATTAGTTGATTTTATATATTTTATTCCCATTAGTTTTTTTTGTTTAAATTTTTTAATGAACAATAAATCACATTTTTCTCAGTATATTCTATACTTCAACAGTCAATGTTGCGTTCTGTGCTCCGAATTTGCTGATCGGTGCCACGACACGAACTGTCACTCTGATGCATACCACGGGGATGTTGTTGTCATCCATGATCCTGAACTCGATGGGCAACTGAGTTCCCTGTAATTAAGCAAACAAATTTGTAAATACCTTGTATGTACCTATGCGGGAAAAAATAAAAATACCTAACCTAACTGGAGATTATGCTGTTATTATCTACTCGTTAATGGTAATTTTCACAAATGAAATCCATCTTTCTTTCTTTTCTAAATTTTGATTCTTTTCTTTTCTTAATTCTTTTATTTTCCTTATTACCTACAGGAAATACAAATAGTAAAGCATTTGAAACTAACTGTAAAGCAATAATGGGTCAAAGAAAAAGTTCTTATGCAGTTTTGACGTCAACTGGCCACCATTTTGGTGTCATCATCATTATCTATTCTTTTGATTCACGACTGACGACACTTTGGTGTCTTCGTTTAATTCAATGATATTATATGTGACACTTTTAATATAATTTTTTTGATTCACGAATGACGACCATTTTATTTAAAAATAGGTATATCTTTACACAAAGGCTGGCTTGAATTAGGAGAGGTTTCCGGGAGTGTATTTTTGTATTAGTGTATTTCAAAGGTATTTTTTGGACTTCTTCCTGGAGTAACTTCTTTTCATTTACTTACCACAGGCATGAAATCCGCGATGGCCGTATTGAGCGTGTACAGAACGACCTCGTCACGAACCACGGGACAGTATGCGTTATTTAGGAAGTTACAGGTCTCTGCCTTGTCGTCGAGGGCGTACTGGATGGGGGTTATGGATATGTATATCATTGCCACAGTCTTCATCCGGTGTATGACGTGGGCTGAAAAATATATCATCATCATCATCTGCCTAGCCTTTTCCCAATTACCTTTATTGGGGTTAGCTTCCAGTCTAACCGAAAAAAAATACTCTCTTTAAATGTTAAAATTTGTTATGGCTCTCATATATACTGTCTTATTACATTTTGGTTTGGCTTCTATTAAAGGTACAGTTCGCGTCAAATAACTTTGCCGCTCTGAAGTAGGCAACAAGTCACTGAATACAACAGCAGCGCGCATGGCGCGGATTGGCGCGGCTAGGAAAGAGCCTAGCTTCAGAGCGGCAAAGTTATTTGACGCGAACTGTACCTATTTTGTACCAAACATCGTAGTTAATATACTTTTTCATTTCTCATAGGTAGGTACTCGGGAAGTTATATTTGTTTGATCCGAATAGCTGGTGGAAGACGCTGCTTCCCACCTTTGGGTGGGAAAAACTCATAGTAATTGCTTCCCTCTCTAGGGCGGGAATGAATTTTTAATAAAATAGAACTTTTGGTTAGGTAGGTACCTACCTAGTAGCTATGTTTTTTTTTTAATAATTAAGAAAATTGCAGTTCTCTTCTGATTTTACTAACAGCCAGAGTGAATTTTAAAAAATACTTAGGCCCATATTTGATCGTACCATACCATCAAATATTTATTATGCTACCCATCAAATCTTATGAATGTGCGTTAATTAAGAGAGTTGGATAAAAAGCTCATATTGCTAACGCCATTTAATCTTTCATAATTAGCGTAATTATTTATTTCTCATAATTAATTTCATAATTAATTTTCATAATTAAATTCAACATAGCAGGTATGCTGGAAGAGATTTCCGATCAAACAAATATAACGATAAAGAGAGTACCTATCTTGTACCTACCAAACTTCGTATACTTTTTCATTTCTCATACTCGGAAAGTAGTATTTGTTTGATCCGAATAGCGGGTGGAAGACGCTGCTTCCCAACCTTTGGGTGGGAAAAACTCATAGTAATTGCTTCCCTCTCTAGGGGAATGAATTTTTAAAATAGAACTAAAGGTTAGGTAGGTAGGTACCTACCTAGTAGCTATGTTTTTATTTTTAATTATTAAGAAAATTGCAGCTGTCTTCTGATTTTACTAACAGCCAGTGTGATTTTTTTTTAAATACTTAGGCCCGTATTTAATCCTACCATCATCGCATCGTAGGTACCCAAGAATGAGGACATACGACACCCTTAATATTTGAATAAGTAAATATTTATTATGCTACCCATCAAATCTTATGAATGTGCGTTAATTAGGAGAGTTGGATAAAAAGCTCATATTGCTAACGCCATTAAATCTTTCATAATTAGCGCACAAGTTTATTAATTTACCTTGAATAAATTCAACATACCTACCTACCTACATAGGCACGATCAATCGATAATCGCCATTTTGATGTCAGTGATGGTCGAGGCTAAAAAACATAAAAATTGGGGATTTCGAACATCCTAACTTCATCAGGGCTGTAAATATACATCATTTAATTATTGGACGAATTTATCCATAGTTTAAGGTAAATAAGTAGTGGTATCTAATGAAGTTTTTTGATATTTAGATAATGTCGAAGTTTCGCGCCAATCGTGCGTCTTTACATTTTTACTTTTCACAAATTTCACACATACCTATGTAGATAAGAATTGAAATGTGACAAATATTATTAACAACACGAAAGTGGCCGGTTTAAACGCAATATTCAGACACAGGATCATTAGCACGTAGGTATTAATCATTACCACTACTCAATTTGTGTTCAAAATCGCCGACTATTATTGTTTTTTTTTATTTATTGCAATGATGTGTGAAAGCGATTATTCCAAACGATTATTTTTTTTAAATTTCCCTTGACTCGAGTACCTCGAGTAATCGATGCTTGGAAATTAAATAAAATTATTTTAAGCACTAAGTAGATACATTATACAGTTAACAACCAGTCACAACACCCGCCGTCTGGTCGGAGGATCCTTCCTTTTCTACGATAGGAGGATGAACTTTACATCCTGTTCCTATTACTATAAGTATAGAGGTATCATTTTGTCTTGCCACTGAGTCTCACTCAATGAATGGCACAGATCTTGTTACAGATAAAGTACTTACGTGCTCTGAAGACTATTTGGACGACGGCATCCTGCCCCTGTGGCAATAGGCATGGCGGTTTATCGCAGCCGGCTATGTACGCGTTGATCGGCAGGGGACCAGCAGAGCTACCAAGGCCTGAATGAAAAAGAAAAGTTCAAATCACACGGTTTAGAACACGTTCGCAAAAAAAAAAACGATGGAATGTTACCGCGCATTGGATTTATAACTTTCAGTGTTCAGTCGAGCGTTGAGAATACAACTGAGCGCATCCCAGCGCATTAAAAAAACACTTGGATTTTCAACTCTCTGAGCTAAGCAGTGCGTTGAAAATCCAGGGTGCGAAAAGAAAAACGCCGCGGGATAAACGCGCCCGTGCGTACCTGTGCTTACGGTTTTTGCTACACGTTGTGCGTCGCATTGCTGTCTTGGTCACTGATCGCGTAGGTAGTCTTCAAATCAAACCACGTGTACACGGGTTATTTAAAAAAAATATAACTGGCATCTCGCAGTTCAAGATATAATGAGGTTGTCGTCTGCTTAACCGGGCTTGTGCACACAGGTTATAGGGGGATACAAATTATAAGGGTATCTCTGTGCCCTACCACACTAAATGGCATACAAAAATATTAATGAAAGAATAACAATTAAAAGCATGATGAAGCTGCAAAAAGACGAACCAAGTTTAATTATTAAACTTGTGCGTCTATTCATCAATCAACTAATTATGTTGGGGCCGACCCCAACATAATTAGTTGATTGATGAATAGACGTCCAGTCTAACGGGATGCAGCTGAATACCAGTATTTTACATGGAGCGACTGCCTATCTGACCTCCACAACCCAGTTACTGGGTAACACGATACCCCTTGGTAAGACTGGTTGTCAGACTTTCGGGTTTCTGACTACCCGTAACGACTGTCAAAAATCCACGAATGACAGCCGAGACCAACGGCTTCTTTCCGAGGCACGGAGGGGTCACGGTATGTAAAGATGGTCACCCATCCACAGACCAACCGCAGCAAGCGTAGCATAACCTGATCGATCGACCTGTGCGGCTGTTTTTATTTAGAACTAAAGTCAACCAAAATAAATCTCTCGTGGTGTGTTAAAATCAAAATCAAAAGTACTTTTATTCAAACTAGGCTGTGAATCAGCACTTTTTGAACGTCAAAATTATAATCCTCCAAACGCCCGCCCTCCACAACTTCCCAGTGCTTTAGCGGGGAAGAAGGAGTGTTGCAACAAACTCCTAAGTGGTCAATCAGACTGCACTAGCGGGTGCGGGAGCGGGCGCGGGCGCTCGGGTCTTGGCGTCTGCGTATTCTCAGTGCCGAACGATTTTTCAATCGACAGTCTATAAGTTTTATTCGTGGAATAAAATTGACGTGTGACAGTTTTTGAATGGAAGAATTGTCAAAAATTCAAAATTATTCCTCCGGTAAAATTATTTGGCGTTGGAAAAATCAGCCCTAAATTATTTATTGTTAAAGTTAGTTACTCACACTGGTTAACTTCAGTGGTCTCCCCTTTGGTCAGAGCCAGCACGGCACAAAATAATACCACAGCACGAAACATTTTGACTCCCTCAGTTGTGACCGACTGATTAATTAGTGCGATTAACTTATATTTAAACACACAATCCGTTATCAGTTGGAATGATAATCAACAGGTGTGCTGAAATACGTTGAAATCGATGATAAATAATCGATTACTTTTCACAGCTGCTGTGTTGATGTGATTCACAGCGTAATCTAAGGATTAAAAACAAAAAACGTCGTACTCGCGCACCGAGGGTTCCGTACCATCATACTTATGTTTTGAAATTTTCATCGGCGAGGCCTATATTCATCAGAAAATTTTAACACTGTGCATTGCGGTGTAGAATATTGCAGTTTTATGTCAGCGCCATCTCTTGACCGATAGTGGAACTAATGTAACTTTTGTGGATGATTTCTGAAAAAGTGTGCTATTTAGAGACTTCGTTTTATTTTTCCTGTAATCTTTACATAAACTTCTATCACATAGAATTATTTCAGATTTTTCTCTATGCAAACTTCAGAGATAAGGGGGGGGGGGGGGGTATTATTTTTACATTTTTCATCAAAAGTCGAAAACTATATGGCCGAAAAAAAAAGAAAAAATGTTTGAGAATGTGCAAACTGCGCTCTTTCATATGATACCCCACATGCCCTAATAGCCCCACTTCGAATTTTTCAGACACCCTTTCAGTCCCTGTGCCTGGGCACCGCTGGCACCGCCCTCGGCACTCAATGGGTATAAAGTAACCAAACCTAACCTCGGGGTGCCCTTCGCTCGCTCTTGCATCCTACGTCGCCTATCGACCAACCGCAACCATGCAACCGATATTTGGAAAGTTCTTTGGACATTGTATGTGGGAAAGTGGACAAAGTGGGAAATAGACATTTACCATTTTGGGAAATGGACGTTTTGGGAGAGCGAACGTTTTGGGAAGTGTTCGTTTAGAATCTAACGGATATCTGTTACTATACATAGTATAAGCAAATAAATTCTTTATGGAACTAGTACCCCAAATCCTTAATCTAATTTAAATATACGAACAAAACGGTGCCTCAAACTTTCTCTTCTCTTCGAAATAGTCGCTAAGCGCCTAGATTAAAGTTCTTAGCAAATAACGTTCACGTGAACATACAATGTTCTTCTAGGCGTTTTTAAGTAGTGATTAGTGGCGGAGCAAGAGAGCAAGACCTAAATTTCATGTGGGCAACACTACGAATATACTAATATACTTATTCGTAGGGGCAACATACATTTTGCGAGGCCCTCTGGTAAACGCAAAAAGATGATTTGAAAAAAAAATTAAACTACCTACCTAATAATTTTTATTTATTCTGGACAATCAAAAAGCTACAAAACGACTATACATAAATTATTATAGGAAACATAGAAAGTGTTTAGTGATAATTAGAGGTTGGCACGGCGTGCAAAAAAAATCTAAAAACAGAAATGAGCGTGGACATTGTATAATACAAAAAAAAAAAAAGAAATATGCAACAGGTTTACATCCTTGTGATCAACAAATGCTTAAAATATGCTCTGTTGAAGCCTTGTTTACTGTTTATTTTATTAGTCACGGCGCACACTATGCGGCATGCTGTGCTGTGCAAGCTCGGCGTCTAGACGTAACAACGACGATTTTCATAATTACATGATATATACATCGGGCGCGCAAAATGTTGAATTCAGCACATGATTCTAGAGCTATATATTTTTTTTAATAACCGGCGATAAATTTCTACGCGGGGGGTTCAGAATCCTGTCTAAATCTTAAAATTACGAGATTTTATTTTATTTTTACTTATATTTTTTTTCTGTTTTTACCCACCGCCGCTAGTTATTATTTATTAATTCCCAATGTTACCGTTCGCGGCTCTGCAGCTGCACTGCCACAAACAAGCAGCATAGCGCTACAAAGTTCTTTTGGCGCGTGGTCAAAATCGCAACTAACACCTCCATCTTGTTTGGATCAACAATAGTTGGTACTAGACTTCCGATGAGCACATCAAAAACGGCCGGAAAAATATAACCACAAATAATGCTGTGGACTTAGTTTTTTCAACCTTATCGCAGATAGGTATTACCTATGTTTTATTATCCAATAAAGCGCGCGACCTACTGACCTCTATAATACAAGTACGCTGGACTGCATAAATTCCTATCGGAAGGGTGTCATATTCATTAATTAAATAAATAATTAGTTGATTTTATATATTTTATTCCCATTAGTTTTTTTTGTTTAAATTTTTTAATGAACAATAAATCACATTTTTCTCAGTATATTCTATACTTCAACAGTCAATGTTGCGTTCTGTGCTCCGAATTTGCTGATCGGTGCCACGACACGAACTGTCACTCTGATGCATACCACGGCGATGTTGTTGTCATCCATGATCCTGAACTCGATGGGCAACTGAGTTCCCTGTAATTAAGCAAACAAATTTGTAAATACCTTGTATGTACCTATGCGGGAAAAAATAAAAATACCTAACCTAACTGGAGATTATGCTGTTATTATCTACTCGTTAATGGTAATTTTCACAAATGAAATCTATCTTTCTTTCTTTTCTAAATTTTGATTCTTTTCTTTTCTTAATTCTTTTATTTTCCTTATTACCTACAGGAAATACAAATAGTAAAGCATTTGAAACTAACTGTAAAGCAATAATGGGTCAAAGAAAAAGTTCTTATGCAGTTTTGACGTCAACTGGCCACCATTTTGGTGTCATCATCATTATTCTTTTGATTCACGACTAATCAGGACAGACGACATTTTGATGTCTTCGTTTAATTCAATGATATTATATTATAAGTGACACTTATAATATCATTTTTTTAATTCACGACTGACGACCGTTTTATTTAAAATATACGGTCGAATTGAGAAACCTCCTCCTTTTTTGAAGTCGGTTAAAAAGTAGGTATATCTTTACACAAAGGCGGTGAATTTTTGTATAGGTACGGTCTGCAACAAATTTGCATAGGCACAATAAAGTTGAAATTTCTGTGAACACGCGCCCGCGCCGCGCGGGCCCGTACCTACATCTGTGTGTGTACACTGGCTAACGTCGAACGAAACAAAAAATAATTATACCGTCGCTTTTTCACACGCGCGGCGTAATTACGTATGACCTTGGTTGGTTCATACGATTGCTAAAATTCACATCTTCGTAACAAGTACCGCTAGCGGATAGCGTTGCGTATTGGATTATTAAACAAGTTGGCCTAGGTTCGAATCTCGAGATGAAACTTTAATTTATCTTTTCAACAATATTCTTATCTTTTTTTATTATTATTCGATTAATTAATACACGAGAATAATAATGTAATATTTATTTTATTTGTATTATTATATTTTTATTGAAATATGGGATAAAAAAAAAAGATTTTTAAGTGATTTCCAAAATTTTATTCATTATAATTTTATAAATAAACTTTTAAAACAGTTTATTTTCTCATAAAGAACAATTTATTGAAGTAAAGCATGTGAACTACTACCATTAGACTTAAAATATTGTAAGTATCTTTAATAAAATAATATTGTTCTATATATATATATTGCGGTTATAGCTTAAGTATTCATTTTCATTATGAAAAGAAGATTGAAACTATAAACCTCAAAATAATCCTTAATACGGTTAAGACACAATATTATTTTAATATTACTAAAATCAATTTGTAATTTATAACTTAATACGTTGTATAACCCCCATTATTATCCATGCTATCAAGTAAACGCTGGCGTATGGATCCTATAATATTTAAACATATTTCTGCATATTTCCTTGCAATGCAACTTCATCTGGTAACTGGTTGGTTAAAACAACATTTCTTTCTTATTCACTGACCAGCTGGGGCCTTCCACTGTCGATCGCGTTCGACTGGCACGGACCCTCCGACCTTTTGACCTTCCTACTCACAGTAGGTAGGTAATTTCTCTAAAACAAAAAAGGAATATTGTAAGGCTACTAGCAAAATGATAAAATATTATTAACTACTATTTTGAAAAAAAAATATTTTGAAAATAGTTCAAAAGATAAGATTATAATTTATACTTAATGTTATATTCATCATTCCAAAAGTAAATAAATAAACTCTTGGAAATATATATTTTTTCTTCTATTTAGACCCTATGGTAAATATAAAACGTTTAATAAAATAACTACAAGGATCAGCAGTTATACATTAATTAAATAAATGTTCGATAAAAGAATTAAATCATAATACTCACAGTCAGTCCGGTTTCATCAAATATTTGTGGTATAATATTAAGTCCACTTTTACGCAGCGCGATAATATCCGCTTTCATCTCAATATTTAAATTTGCTTGCGTTTCAAAATGAATAACACCTCTAATAGATTAAACACACTTCACTAACCCACAATATCAAATTATTATCAACCAACAAAGAACCACAACATTCTTTCGCGGTGAATGGTGCATCTGTCCACCTTATAATTAATTTATTTATTAAGATTTCTGTGGGTATAATCATAAAGTTTTACGAACTATGTGAACAAGACGAACATGACACGGAACTATATTCAATAGCGTGATTATTCGAGTAATATGCGGGTGTGTGTGTCAAATTACTCATTAAAAGAAGGTCGTAAGTCACTAACTAAACTTCAAACTATAACTTTGCGAGGACTTTTGATCGACACTGTACCTACTTATTTCAGAGGTATTTTTGGACTTCTTCCTGGAGAGCTTCCTTCTACTTATTTTGGAGTAACTTCTTTTCATTTACTTACCACAGGCATGAAATCCTCGATGGCCATGTTGAGCGTGTACATAATGACCTCGTCACGAACCACGGGACAGTATGTGTTATTCAGGAAGTGACAGGTCTCTGCCTTGTCGCCGAGGGGGTACTGGTAGGGGATTATGGCTAAGTATGCCATTGCCACAGTCTTCATCCGGTGTATGACGTAGGCTGAAAAATTTACCATCATCATCATCTGCCTAGCCTTTCCCAATTAGGTACCTATAATGGGGTTAGCTTCCAGTCTAACCGAAAAAAATACTCTCTTTAAATGCTAACATTTGGTATGGCTCTCATATAAACTTAGGTATTACATTTTGGTTTGCCTTCTATTAAAGGTAAGTACCTATCTTGTACCAAACATCGTATACTTTTTCATTTCTCATACTCGGAAAGTAGTATTTGTTTGATCCGAATAGCGGGTGGAAGACGCTGCTTCCCAACCTTTGGGTGGGAAAAACTCATAGTAATTGCTTCCGTCTCTAGGGTGGGAATGAATTTTTAAAATAGAACTAAAGGTTAGCTAGGTACCTACCTAGTCGCTATATTTTTATTTTTAATTATTAAGAAAATTGCAGCTGTGTCTGATTTTACTAACAGCCAGTGTGAATTTTTTTTAAATACGTAGGCCCGTATTTAATCCTACCATCATCGCATCGTAGGTACCCAAGAATGACGACATACGACACCCTTAATAATTGAATAAGTAAATATTTATTATGCTACCCATCAAATCTTATGAATGTGCGTTAATTAGGAGAGTTGGATAAAAAGCTCATATTGCTAACGCCATTAAATCTTTCATAATTAGCGCACAAGTTTATTAATTTACCTTGAATAAATTCAACATACCTACCTACCTACATAGGCACGATCAATCGATAATCGCCATTTTGATGTCAGTGGTGGTCGAGGCTAAAAAACATAAAAATTGGGGATTTCGAACATCCTAACTTCATCAGGGCTGTAAATATACATCATTTAATTATTGGACGAATTTATCCATAGTTTAAGGTAAATAAGTAGTGGTATCTAATGAAGTTTTTTGATATTTAGATAATGTCGAAGTTTCGCGCCAATCGTGCGTCTTTACAT
Organism: Oligia latruncula; assembly: GCA_948474745.1. NCBI lineage: Eukaryota > Metazoa > Arthropoda > Insecta > Lepidoptera > Noctuidae > Oligia > Oligia latruncula. The sequence goes on along the minus strand of OX419703.1, from coordinate 10,058,067 downwards.
TTTTACTTTTCACAAATTTCACACATACCTATGTAGATAAGAATTGAAATGTGACAAATATTATTAACAACACGAAAGTGGCCGGTTTTAACGCAATATTCAGACACAGGATCATTAGCACGTAGGTATTAATCATTACCACTACTCAATTTGTGTTCAAAATCGCCGACCATTATTGTTTTTTTTTATTGCAATGATGTGTGAAAGCGATTATTCCAAACGATTTTTTTTTTTAAATTTCCCTTGACTCGAGTACCTCGAGTAATCGATGCTTGGAAATTAAATAAAATTATTTTAAGCACTAAGTAGATACATTATACAGTTAACAACCAGTGACAACACCCGCCGTCTGGTCGGAGGATCCTTCCTTTTCTACGATAGGAGGATGAACTTTACATCCTGTTCCTATTACTATAAGTATAGAGGTATCATTTTGTCTTGCCACTGAGTCTCACTCAATGAATGGCACAGATCTTGTTACAGATAAAGTACTTACGTGCTCTGAAGACTATTTGGACGACGGCATCCTGCCCCTGTGGCAATAGGCACGGCGGTTTATCGCAGCCGGCTATGTACGCGTTGATCGGTAGGGGACCAGCAGAGCTACCAAGGCCTGAATGAAAAAGAAAAGTTTAAATCACACGGTTTAGAACACGTTCGCAAAAAAAAAACAACGATGGGATGTTACCGCGCATTGGATTTATAACTTTCAGTGTTCAGTCGAGCGTTGAGAATACAACTGAGCGCATCCCAGCGTATCAAAAAAACACTTGGATTTTCAACTCTCTGAGCTAAGTAGTGCGTTGAAAATCCAGGGTGCGAAAAGAAAAACGCCGCGGGATAAACGCGCCCGTGCGTACCTGTGCTTACGGTTTTTGCTACACGTTGTGCGTCGCATTGCTGTCTTGGTCACTGATGGCGTAGGTAGTCTTCAAATCAAACCACGTGTACACGGGTTATTTAAAAAAAATATATCTGGCATCTCGCAGTTCAAGATATAATGAGGTTGTCGTCTGCTTAACCGGGCTTGTGCACACAGGTTATAGGGGGATACAAATTATAAGAGTATCTCTGTGTGTTCGGGCGCCTCCGGCAATCTTCGGCTGCTGTCGTGAGACAACGGAAGGCGGCGAGCGGCGGCGAGAGGTGCGGCGTGCGGGACGCGGGCGGTCGGCCACTTCGCTACCGATCTCGGACGACGGCACGCGCGCGCACTCCATACGTTTCACAAACATCGACACTAATTTTACATTGTACCTATTTGGATTATATCTTTAAAACTACAGTCCACTGCTTTGAATTCAAGTCCTTAGTTAGGTCCCTTACATATGGTCCTTCGAGCCTCCATAAAGTCGCGTTTTGGTAAAACCAAGTTCGTCGGCTACTGGCATTACGTCTCGACGTTGGTGAACTTTGGACTCCTAGAAAATTTGAATTCGCTGCGTCACCGGAGCAACGGTTTTTACTAGCGAAGTCGATTGAACACAAGAGGAACCACGACTACACTACATTTCAAGTCTTGATAACGACGCCGGCGCTTATTACATCGACTGGATATTTCGATTTACGCCGAGTCATCGCTTGGAAGGATTGTTGGACAGGTTTCTTGTGGATAAAGGTTCGGTATTGGGTGAATTCGTTCCAATTTTTTCCCTTCTTTATCCTTTTCGAACAAATAAGTGTTTTTATTCCGTTAAATTCAAATTATTTACCGTTTTCACGTTCATATTTGAGTCAATACCTACGTGTTAATATTATACATAGCTGTCTCTTTCATTCTTATCCACTGCTTACGCTTGTGCGCTGCTATAGTCCCAGGCTATTTACCGTTAATTGGGTGCATGATCAGCTGTGTGCGTTTATAATAAGTGTAACAGCTGAGCGGTCCGTGACATTCATCAAGGTCACGCGGCTATTCATTCACATTTTTTATGTGTTTTGTTCAAACTTAACTGGTCATTTCTTTACGAAACTTGCTACGCATAATCAATTAGCGTTAATATTACCAACTGCTTTTCTTACTGGATAACGCTATGGCCTCTTTAGACTTATTGTTGAGAAAGCGAAGTGCCATTAAGGCAAAGCTTACAAATTTCACAAATTACATGAATGTGCTTCTTAGTTGCAAAATTATTTCCGACATTCAACGCTTAGAGTTGGAGAGCCGTTTTAAAAAATTTGAAGCTACCTACAACGAATTCGACAATTTACAGATAGACATCGAGGTGCTTTCGGATGATCCCGACGAGGCGTATGCAGAGAGGGCAAAGTTCGAAGACCGTTACCACGCACTCGCAGCGCAGGCGCACGGCCTGCTTGCTAGTAGCGAGAGCAATGATGGCGGGTCTGTAACAGGCTCGGTGAACAAACACTCAGGTGAATCGTTCCAACAACGTAACTTTATACGCTTACCTAAAATTGATTTGCCTAACTTTGATGGTGGTTATCAGTACTGGCTTGAGTATAGAGATACATATTTGTCACTAATCCATAATAGTAGTTGCATAGATGCCATTAGTAAGTTCCACTACCTACGTGCGTCGCTTCAAGGCGATGCTGTATAAATAATAAAAAACATTGATTTTAAAGGTGATAATTATCAAATGGCGTGGAAGTTACTATGCGAACGCTTTGATAATAGTAGGCTTTTAGTAGATACCCACGTGAAGGCGTTGTTCAATGTTGAATGTATTACTCAAGAATCATCTACTTCTTTGCGGCGTTTAATTGATCTAATTAATAAAAATATCAGAGCCCTTAATACAATGAATGAGCCCACGGACAATTGGGATACGTTGATTATTTATATGATGGCAATTAAACTAGATCCTATCACCAGCAGGGAATGGGAAGCTCATCGTAATACCATACCAACAAAACCAACAGTTTCTCAATTTTGTTCTTTTATTAGTAAAAAAGCTGATTTGTTGGAGACATTAGAACACAATAAAATCACACTTAATATAGAAAGTAATACTAACACTCATAACAACCAAGTAGAAAACAAACATAAATCATTAATAATAGCAAATCAAACCAATGATTCAAATCAAAAATATAAAACAAAATGTCCCTTATGTAATCAAAATCATCTATTATACACTTGTGAAGGGTTCCGAAAATTAAACGTAGAACAACGTATATTAAAGGTCAAAGAATTTAAAGTTTGTTTTAACTGTTTACGTAGTGGACATGTAACAAAGCGATGTAGATTAGCTCGTTGTAAATATTGTAAAGGTAGACATAATACCCTCTTACATGTAGAACAGACTACTAATGTCCAAGATCCTATGCCCAATAGTGTAGCATTGCCCACTGATGTTTCTGGAGGTGCCGCTCCATGCACCTTAGAAAATATCTCCTTGTCGAGTGACGCTCGGTCGCAACATACTACCTCTCATATTTTACTGTCCACAGCGTTGGTGAGAGTGGTGAACCACCGAGGCATCAAGAGCGACGCCAGGATCCTGCTCGATAACGGTAGCACGGCTAATTTTATTACGCAGAAACTATGTGATCAGCTAGGACTTCCTCGACGTAGCACGAGTTCCACGGTGACAGGTATAAACAGTCATACTACATTAAGTACACAGTCTTGCAAACTGACCATTGAATCGTGCAGCGGCAGCTATAAGACAGATATAAATTGCTTCATATTACCTACAATTACCAAATTACTGCCGTCTACATTAGTCGACATAAGTAGCATTCCCATACCAGTAGATTTAAATTTGGCCGATCCGTCATTCAATGTTCCATCAGAGATTGACATACTGGTTGGTGCTGAAATATTTTGGAATATTCTAGGCAATGCATCTATTAATTTGGGCAAAAATCAGCCCAAGTTACATGAGACAAAGCTTGGATGGATAGTATCAGGCTCTGTGGCTCTTCCAAAGCATCCATTCAAAAATACATATTCACATTTCTGTAATATGTCCATGAACGAGTTAAATAACAGCCTAAATAAGTTTTGGGAGCTCGATTCCGTTTCTTCTGAGCATTCCTTGTCACAGGAAGAACGAGCTTGCGAAGAAAGTTTTCGTGTTAACACTGTGCGTGATCAAAACGGGCAATTCATAGTTACAATGCCTCTTAAAAATGATCCCAGTGAGTTAGGCGAGTCCTATGAAATGGCTAAACGTCGTTTTTTATCTTTGGAACGTCGTTTCCAACGTGATCCTGCTTTTAAGGAAAGATATGTTGCATTCATCGAGGAGTACGTGAGCTTAGGGCATATGACTGTGAATAATTCAACAAGGAAACCTCATTCAGGTAATAAAACTGAGTATTTTTTGCCACATCATGGAGTCATTAGAGAATCCAGTACCACAACTAAGCTCAGGGTAGTCTTCGATGCATCAGCAGCGACTACTTCTGGAATGTCGTTTAATGACATCCAAATGGTGGGGCCCACTGTCCAAGATGACCTCTTTTCAATATTGCTGCGTTTCCGTCAGCACAAGTTTGTTATTTCTGGTGACATAGAAAAGATGTATAGGGCCATTCAGGTAACACCATCACAACGTAACTTACAACAAATAATCTTTCGTGCTGACCGTAAGTTACCACTTCAAACGTACAGTCTTAATACTGTTACTTATGGTACAGCTTCCGCCCCTTATTTAGCTACTAAGAGCTTAGTCAGTCTAGCAACAACCGCCTCTAATGACATTGTAAAATCGTCCATTGAACGAGATTTTTACGTCAACGATTATCTGAGTGGTGGCGACTCGGTTTCCGAGGTGGTCCAGATGGGTAAAGAAGTTGCATCCATTTTAGCGTCAGCTAACTTTCATTTGAGAAAGTGGCAATCTAATAGTATAGACATTTTAACAGAAATAGCCGGTGTTTCAGGGCATTCTGGTAGGTTGAACTTGTCTGAAGATAGAAACGTGTCATCTAAAACGTTAGGCCTATATTGGCTATGTAACTCTGATTCTCTCGAGTTCTCAATATCAGTCGATACCAGCAAACCAATCACAAAGCGCCACATTTTATCGGTGATTAGCCAAATATTTGACCCATTAGGTCTGGTCGGTCCTTGCATCATCGAGGCTAAAATTATCATCCAAAGTCTATGGACGGCTAAGTGTGACTGGGACGAGCAAGTACCTGATAATATACATACCTCCTGGTTAATGTTCGTAAATAGTCTACCATGTTTAAATACCCTTAAAATACCCCGGTGGATTTCATGTGACAACTCAACTAATAATGAGATTCATGTGTTTACAGATGCATCCGAAAAGGCCTACGGTGCATGTATTTATATAAAGTCTAGTACTAAGGATGGGTTGGTAAGAGTACAGCTGTTGGTGTCTAAAAATCGTGTTGCACCAATCAAGCCAACAAACCATCCCTAGACTTGAGTTGTGTGGGGCTTTATTAGGAGCAAGACTGTGTGTTAATGTACTGAATTCCTTCACCAAACCCGTTAGTAAATGTTACTTTTGGTGCGATTCGACAATAGTGTTAAGTTGGCTTTCCATGACACCCAATTTATTAAAACCTTTTGTCCGTAATCGCATTAATGAAATACAAGAATGCACTATAGGGCACACGTGGAGCTACGTGCCGTCGAAGGAGAATCCGGCGGATCTTGTTTCTCGCGGGCTGAAGGCTGACCTTATCAGCGAGTGTTCCTTATGGTGGTCAGGTCCTCAGTTTTTGTTAAATGATGAAAAATATTGGCCAAAAATGCCCAATGACAACTTGAAACAAGATCTACCTGAAATTGTATCATCACATTTTACTGATCACGCATCCCATCATCAATCATACAATAATTTAAGTTCAAATCATTTGTCACATCAAAACAATAATCATTTACTCATTAAATCACTTATTCACAAATATTCCAATTACAATCATTTACAAAGAGTCGTCGCTTATATACTAAGATTCACTCACAATTTGAAACATAAACACAATAAATTCCTTGGTTCCCTTTCCTGTGAAGAACTTACAAATTCTACAAATTTTATTTTACGTCACGCTCAAATGGATATGTTTCCTAATGAGTATAATTTACTGCAATCAGGAAAGTCTTTACCAAAAAAGAATAGGCTTATTTCTTTGAGTCCCTTTGCAGATTCGAATGGTCTCATACGCGTAGGAGGGAGACTTGACAACTCACCTTATGATTATAATGTCAAGCACCCGGTGTTATTATGTGGTAAGCACCATATAACTAAAATAATATTTCATAAATATCATCTCGACTGCTTACACGCCGGCCCTCAGCTGCTCTTGGCAAATATACGCCAAATGTATTGGCCTCTTGGCGGTAGAAATCTTTCCAAATGTATTGTTAAAAAATGCATCAAATGTTTCAAATACAAGTGTCAAACTGTGCAACCTACAATGGGTCAGTTGCCCTCTTCAAGGACACATTTAGAACACCCATTTTTAAACTGTAGTGTGGATTATGCTGGGCCAGTGCTGATAGCTGATCGCAAAGGGCGAGGGTGCAGGCTTATAAAGGCGTACCTGTGTATTTTTGTTTGCCTTGCCGTTAAGGCTATTCACATCGAGCTTGTTACAGACCTGACGAAAGAAGCCTACATGGCTGCCTTGAACCGTTTTGTGGCTCGTCATGGTAAACCCGAAAGCATCTTGTCCGACAATGGGACAAACTTTATAGGTACTTTCAATGAGCTACGTAAGTTTTTACAAGATCCAAATCTCGCGCCTGTAGTTGCTCAACAAGGCATCAAATTTTCTTTTGCGCCTCCATACTCCCCCCACTTCAATGGCATTGCCGAAGCCGCCGTCAAATCTACCAAACATCACTTAAAGCGACTTTTAGGTTTAACGCACTTCACATACGAGGAGATGGCCACGTGCTTGACTCAAATAGAGGCCGTCTTAAATTCCCGTCCTCTTACCCCTCTTTCCACTGATCCTCTAGATTTCTCCGTTCTTACTCCTGGACACTTCATAATTGGGCGACCACTAATATCTGTTCCGCATCCACAGGTTACTGATTTCAACCTCGGGCGACTGGAGCGCTACCAAAGAGTGGAGCACATTAAGCAACATTTTTGGAACCGTTTTCAATTAGAATATGTTTCTCTGCTCCAGCAAAAAACTAAATGGACAGCGTCAACAGGCCAATTTTCAGTGGGAGCTCTGGTTCTCATCAAAGAGAAAGGCCAACCGCCCTTGGTGTGGCCACTGGGGCGTGTCATCAAGGTCTTCCCTGGCTGCGACGGGACCACACGGGTCGTGGAGCTGAAGACGAAGAGAGGAACGGTGCTGCGGGCTTACAACAACGTCTGCCCACTTCCTCTCACTTGAATGCTTCAACCCGGGGAGGATGTTCGGGCGCCTCCGGCAATCTTCGGCTGCTGTCGTGAGACAACGGAAGGCGGCGAGCGGCGGCGAGAGGTGCGGCGTGCGGGACGCGGGCGGTCGGCCACTTCGCTACCGATCTCGGACGACGGCACGCGCGCGCACTCCATACGTTTCACAAACATCGACACTAATTTTACATTGTACCTATTTGGATTATATCTTTAAAACTACAGTCCACTGCTTTGAATTCAAGTCCTTAGTTAGGTCCCTTACACTGTGCCCTACCACACTAAATGGCATACAAAAATATTAATAAAAGAATAACAATTAAAAGCATGATGAAGCTGCAATTATGAATAGACGAACCAAGTTTAATTATTAAACTTGTGTTCCGTCTATTCATCAATCAACTAATTATGTTGGGGCCGACCCCAACATAATTAGTTGATTGATGAATAGACGTCCAGTCTAACGGGATGCAGCTGAATACCAGTATTTTACATGGAGCGACTGCCTTTTTTTTTTTTTTTTTTCGCTGAGAAATGACTTTACGCATCTCCGCTCGTCGGGGGAAGAGACGGAGTATGTGGGACTCCCTGCCAGGGTGGCAGTATACCCACTAAAACTCAGCGGTGTTCCCTCATCGCCTTGATGGGGAGGTCATGGGAATCCGGCTCAGCCTTTGCATCCACAACCCCCCCGGCGCATGCCCGCCTAGCTGGCGGGCCCCGCATGTCCCCCCGTCTGGGGGGCTACGGGAATGGCCGGGAACACCTGGCCATTCCCGTCCGGCACTGGTGGAAGCCTGTGCAATACAGGCGAGGGTGCCCCCGCACCCGTCGCCTGCTGGCTTCCCCCTGGGAGGAGTCGGAGATGACTGTCATACTGACGTCTTCTTCGACCCCTCCTCCGCCTTCGGAGCGGCGCCGCGAGAGGGTCTTCCTCCCGCACGCGCTCCGCCGCCTCCTTCTGGGACATGACGTGTTCGCAGAAGGAGGCGACTGCCGCCCAGGACCCCTCATCCCCTAGCATGGCGTTGACCAAGCCGGGGAGCGAGAGGTCCGTTCCGATCGCCGCGGTGAGACTGCGGCGCGGCTCGGACCACGACGGGCACACCTCGAGAGTGTGCTGCGCCGTGTCCTCCGCCGCGCCACAGTCGTGACACGACGGCGTCTCCTCCCGCCCGATACGGTGCAGGTACGATCCGAAGCATCCGTGTCCGGACAGCACCTGCACCAGACGGAAGGAGAGGAACCCGTGCGACCGCTCGAGCCAGTCTCGCAGGACCGGCCCAATCGCGTCGAGGGTTCGGCGGCCGAAGGCTGCGGCGGCGAGGTCCCGCGTCCAGTGGACGACTATGGCGTCCTTTGCCTCCCGCCGGACGGCCTCCCGCTCTTCCGGGGCTGGGCGTTCTCCTCTCTCCCTTCGCCCCGCCGTCCATTCATATACTCTGGCGAGCACCCACGCCTCGAGTTCCCAAGGCGGGGTGCCGGCCAGAGCACATGCCGCGGAGAAGCCGACCGTGCGGTAGGCCCTCGCCGCCCGCTGGGCTATGACCCTTTGGGGGGCCCGCAATGCGGCGGCGTTCTCCCTCCTGTGGAGGGAGTCCTCCCAAATAGGGGCCCCGTAAAGGGCCATACTCCTCAAGATGCCGGCGTAGAGTTGCCGGCATCTCCCGCTGGGCCCCCCCAAGTTGGGGAGCAGCCACGAGAGGGCGCCCGCAGTCTTCAGCAGGCGCGTCGATAGCCCGTTAAAATGCGGGCCGAAACGCCACCTGCTGTCGAGTACAAGGCCCAGATATTTCATCTGGGCCTTCACCTCGATTCGGACGCCCTCCACGAAGATGTGGGCGTCTGGTGGTTGGCGCTGCCGAGGCCCGTGGAAGAACACGGCCTCGGTCTTGTGCAGCGCCACCGTCAATCCTAGGCGGCGGATCCTCCCTGCGACCAAAGATCCGCCCGCCGAGGCCAAGTTGGCCGCCTCCCTGAAACTCTCCCCCCGGGCAGTGAGGAGAGTGTCATCCGCGTAGCAGACGACACTCGTGCCTCGGAGGAGAGTTCCCCGCAAGAGCCAGTCGTAGCCGACGTTCCAGAGGAGAGGTCCCACGACTGACCCCTGTGGAACGCCGGCCTCGACTGCGTACCGCCGGACTTGGCCAGCCCTGTTCACGAGGACGATCGCCCGATCCTCCAGGTAGCTGGCCAGTAGACGCCGCATGTATAGAGGCACCCCGTGGAATCGGAGCGCCTCTAGGATGGTGCTGTGGGGAACAGAGTTGAAGGCGTTGGCTATGTCGAATGACACCGCCAACAATCCGTCCCCCACCTCCATCGCCTCCTTCACCTGGCCCTTAAGGCGGGCCAGCGCGTCCACTGTGGAACGCTCAGCCCGAAAACCAAACTGAGCGTCCGACAAATCCGGCCCCACATTCCGCAGGTGGCTCTTTAGGCGGGCAGCGATTATCCCCTCGAACATTTTGCCGACCTCATCGAGCAGGACGATGGGTCGGTATGCCGAGGGCGAGTCTGCAGGGCGGCCCTCATGGAGCGACTGCCTATCTGACCTCCACAACCCAGTTACTGGGTAACACGATACCCCTTGGTAAGACTGGTTGTCAGACTTTCGGGTTTCTGACTACCCGTAACGACTGTCAAAAATCCACGAATGACAGCCGAGACCAACGGCTTCTTTCCGAGGCACGGAGGGGTCACGGTATGTAAAGATAGTCACCCATCCACAGACCAACCGCAGCAAGCGTAGCATAACCTGATCGATCGACCTGTGCGGCTGTTTTTATTTAGAACTAAAGTCAACCAAAATAAATCTCTCGTGGTATGTTAAAATCAAAATCAAAAGTCATTTATTCAAACTAGGCTGTGAATCAGCACTTTTTGAACGTCAAAATTATAATCCTCCAAACGCCCGCCCTCCACAACTTCCCAGTGCTTTAGCGGGGAAGAAGGAGTGGTGCAACAAACTCCTAAGTGGTCAATCAGACTGCACTAGCGGGTGCGGGGGCGGGCGCGGGCGCTCGGGTCTTGGCGTCTGCGTATTCTCAGTGCCGAACGATTTTTCAATCGACAGTCTATAAGTTTTATTCGTGGAATAAAATTGACGTCTGACAGTTTTTGAATGGAAGAATTGTCAAAAATTCAAAATTATTCCTCCGGTAAAATTATTTGGCGCTGGAAAAATCAGCCCTAAATTATTTATTGTTAAAGTTAGTTACTCACACTGGTTAACTTCAGTGGTCTCCCCTTTGGTCAGAGCCAGCACGGCACAAAACAATACCACAGCACGAAACATTTTGACTCCCTCAGTTGGGACCGACTGATTAATTAATGCGATTAACTTATATTTAAACACACAATCCGTTATCAGTTGGAATGATAATCAACAGGTGTGCTGAAATACGTTGAAATCGATGATAAATAATCGATTACTTTTCACAGCTGCTGTGTTGATGTGATTCACAGCGTAATCTAAGGATTAAAAACAAAAAACGTCGTACTCGCGCACCGAGGGTTCCGTACCATCATACTTATGTTTTGAAATTTTCATCGGCGAGGCCTATATTCATCAGAAAATTTTAACACTGTGCATTGCGGTGTAGAATATTGCAGTTTTATGTCAGCGCCATCTCTTGACCGATAGTGGAACTAATGTAACTTTTGTTGATGATTTCTGAAAAAGTGTGCTATTTAGAGACTTCGTTTTATTTTTCCTGTAATCTTTACATAAACTTCTATCACATAGAATTATTTCAGATTTTTCTCTATGCAAACTTCAGAGATAAGGGGGGGGGGGGGGGTATTATTTTTACATTTTTCATCAAAAGTCGAAAACTATATGGCCGAAAAAAAAAGAAAAAATGTTTGAGAATGTGCAAACTGCGCTCTTTCATATGATACCCCACATGCCCTAATAGCCCCACTTCGAATTTTTCAGACACCCTTTCAGTCCCTGTGCCTGGGCACCGCTGGCACCGCCCTCGGCACTCAATGGGTATAAAGTAACCAAACCTAACCTCGGGGTGCCCTTCGCTCGCTCTTGCATCCTACGTCGCCTATCGACCAACCGCAACCATGCAACCGATATTTGGAAAGTTCTTTGGACATTGTATGTGGGAAAGTGGACAAAGTGGGAAATAGACATTTACCATTTTGGGAAATGGACGTTTTGGGAGAGCGAACGTTTTGGGAAGTGTTCGTTTAGAATCTAACGGATATCTGTTACCATACATAGTATAAGCTAATATATACTATCAAATAATTCTTTATGGAACTAGTACCCCCAAATCCTTAATCTAATTTAAATATACGAACAAAACGGTGCCTCAAACTTTCTCTTCTCTTCGAAATAGTCGCTAAGCGCCTAGATTAAAGTTCTTAGCAAATAACGTTCACGTGAACATACAATGTTCTTCTAGGCGTTTTTAAGTAGTGATTAGTGGCGGAGCAAGAGAGCAAGACCTAAATTTCATGTGGGCAACACTACGAATATACTAATATACTTATTCGTAGGGGCAAAATACATTTTGCGAGGCCCTCTGGTAAACGCAAAAAGATGATTTGAAAAAAAAATTAAACTACCTACCTAATAATTTTTATTTATTCTGGACAATCAAAAAGCTACAAAACGACTATACATAAATTATTATAGGAAACATAGAAAGTGTTTAGTGATAATTAGAGGTTGGCACGGCGTGCAAAAAAAATCTAAAAACAGAAATGAGCGTGGACATTGTATAATACAAAAAAAAAAAAAGAAATATGCAACAGGTTTACATCCTTGTGATCAACAAATGCTTAAAATATGCTCTGTTGAAGCCTTGTTTACTGTTTATTTTATTAGTCACGGCGCACACTATGCGGCATGCTGTGCTGTGCAAGCTCGGCGTCTAGACGTAACAACGACGATTTTCATAATTACATGATATATACATCGGGCGCGCAAAATGTTGAATTCAGCACATGATTCTAGAGCTATATATTTTTTTTAATAACCGGCGATAAATTTCTACGCGGGGGGTTCAGAATCCTGTCTAAATCTTAAAATTACGAGATTTTATTTTATTTTTACTTATATTTTTTTTCTGTTTTTACCCACCGCCGCTAGTTATTATTTATTAATTCCCAATGTTACCGTTCGCGGCTCTGCAGCTGCACTGCCACAAACAAGCAGCATAGCGCTACAAAGTTCTTTTGGCGCGTGGTCAAAATCGCAACTAACACCTCCATCTTGTTTGGATCAACAATAGTTGGTACTAGACTTCCGATGAGCACATCAAAAACGGCCGGAAAAATATAACCACAAATAATGCTGTGGACTTAGTTTTTTCAACCTTATCGCAGATAGGTATTACCTATGTTTTATTATCCAATAAAGCGCGCGACCTACTGACCTCTATAATACAAGTACGCTGGACTGCATAAATTCCTATCGGAAGGGTGTCATATTCATTAATTAAATAAATAATAAAAAATAAAATAATATCTTTTTATAATCTCATATTTTAAGTGAACTATTTGTGTTCTTTGTGAGAATAAATATCTTTAAACCGAAATAATTAGTTGATTTTATATATTTTATTCCCATTAGTTTTTTTTGTTTAAATTTTTTAATGAACAATAAATCACATTTTTCTCAGTATATTCTATACTTCAACAGTCAATGTTGCGTTCTGTGCTCCGAATTTGCTGATCGGTGCCACGACACGAACTGTCACTCTGATGCATACCACGGCGATGTTGTTGTCATCCATGATCCTGAACTCGATGGGCAACTGAGTTCCCTGTAATTAAGCAAACAAATTTGTAAATACCTTGTATGTACCTATGCGGGAAAAAATAAAAATACCTAACCTAACTGGAGATTATGCTGTTATTATCTACTCGTTAATGGTAATTTTCACAAATGAAATCTATCTTTCTTTCTTTTCTAAATTTTGATTCTTTTCTTTTCTTAATTCTTTTATTTTCCTTATTACCTACAGGAAATACAAATAGTAAAGCATTTGAAACTAACTGTAAAGCAATAATGGGTCAAAGAAAAAGTTCTTATGCAGTTTTGACGTCAACTGGCCACCATTTTGGTGTCATCATCATTATCTATTCTTTTTCACGACTGACGACACTTTGGTGTCTTCGTTTAATTCAATGATATTATATGTGACACTTATAGTATAATTTTTTTGATTCACGAATGACGACCATTTTATTTAAAAATAGGTATATCTTTACACAAAGGCTGGCTTGAATTAGGAGAGGTTTCCGGGAGTGTATTTTTGTATTAGTGTATTTCAAAGGTATTTTTTGGACTTCTTCCTGGAGTAACTTCTTTTCATTTACTTACCACAGGCATGAAATCCGCGATGGCCGTATTGAGCGTGTACAGAACGACCTCGTCACGAACCACGGGACAGTATGCGTTATTTAGGAAGTTACAGGTCTCTGCCTTGTCGTCGAGGGCGTACTGGATGGGGGTTATGGATATGTATATCATTGCCACAGTCTTCATCCGGTGTATGACGTGGGCTGAAAAATATATCATCATCATCATCTGCCTAGCCTTTTCCCAATTACCTTTATTGGGGTTAGCTTCCAGTCTAACCGAAAAAAAATACTCTCTTTAAATGTTAAAATTTGTTATGGCTCTCATATATACTGTCTTATTACATTTTGGTTTGGCTTCTATTAAAGGTACAGTTCGCGTCAAATAACTTTGCCGCTCTGAAGTAGGCAACAAGTCACTGAATACAACAGCAGCGCGCATGGCGCGGATTGGCGCGGCTAGGAAAGAGCCTAGCTTCAGAGCGGCAAAGTTATTTGACGCGAACTGTACCTATTTTGTACCAAACATCGTAGTTAATATACTTTTTCATTTCTCGTAAGTAGGTACTCGGGAAGTTATATTTGTTTGATCCGAATAGCTGGTGGAAGACGCTGCTTCCCACCTTTGGGTGGGAAAAACTCATAGTAATTGCTTCCCTCTCTAGGGCGGGAATGAATTTTTAATAAAATAGAACTTTTGGTTAGGTAGGTACCTACTTAGTAGCTATGTTTTTTTTTTAATAATTAAGAAAATTGCAGTTCTCTTCTGATTTTACTAACAGCCAGAGTGAATTTTAAAAAAATACTTAGGCCCATATTTGATCGTACCATACCATCAAATATTTATTATGCTACCCATCAAATCTTATGAATGTGCGTTAATTAAGAGAGTTGGATAAAAAGCTCATATTGCTAACGCCATTTAATCTTTCATAATTAGCGTAATTATTTATTTCTCATAATTAATTTCATAATTAATTTTCATAATTAAATTCAACATAGCAGGTATGCTGGAAGAGATTTCTTATGAAATAAGCATTACATTTCTACCTAATTTTCTGTTCTGTTTATATATGTGTGTACCTACATAAATGGTTAAATAAAATAAATAAAAAAATAAATAGGCATGATCAATCGATAGTCACCATTTTGATGTCAGTGGTGGTCGAGGCTAAAAAACATAAAAATTGGGGATTTCAAACATCCTAACTTCATCAGGGCTTTGAATATACATCATTTAATTATTGGACGAATTTATCCATAGTTTAAGGTAAATGTAAAGTAAAAGTAGTGGTAATGAAGTTTTTTTATATTTTCGCGCCAATCGTGCGTCTTTACATTTTTACTTTTCACAAATTTCACACACACATAAGTAGATAAGATTTAAAATGTGACAAATATTATTGAAAATATTATACTTAAACAACACGAAAGTGGGCAGGTTTTAACGCAATATTCAAACACAGGATCAATAACACGTATTAATCATTACCACTAATCAATTTGTGTTCAAAATCGCTGACCATATCTAGTGTTTATTTTTTTTGCAATGATGTGTGAAAGCGATTATTCCAAACGATTATTTTTTTTAAATTCGATTGACTCGCGTACCTAATTAATTATGACGAATGTAATCGATACTTGGAAATTAAATAAAATTATTTTAAGCACTAAGTACTTACCAGCTCATCCCGCCATCTCTTTCTGGGCCTGCCGCGCAGTCGTTTCCTGCCATTGGGGATCCACTGAGTGGTGGCTTTTGCATATTGCTGCTCCGACATGCGACAGATATGGCCAGCCCAGTTCCACTTTAGTCCAGCAGCTGTGCGGCCAGCGTCCGCTATAAAAAGAAAGAGATGGCGGGATGAGCTGGACTCCTTCTTAAAGGATTGGCCGACAATCGCAGTAGACCGAGAAAAGTGGAAAGAGGGAAGGGAGGCCTTTGCCCTGCAGTGGGACAACACAGGCTCATAATAATAATAATAAGTACTTACATTATGCATTGTTTTATAATAATGGGTCATGCTTTTCTAATAACATTTCAATCTCTTCTAATATCATGTCAATAACAGACAGGCCATTATTGAATTTCGCGCCAAAATGTTTATACAGGGTGATTGGAAGATGGGTGCAAAGCTTTAAGGTAAAGATAGTACAGACAATTTAGAACCATTTAAGCCATGGTTAAAAAGTGGCGCGAAATTCAATAATGGCCTGTCTGTTATTGACATGATATTAGAAGAGATTGAAATGTTATTAGAAAAGCATGACCCATTATTATAAAACAATGCATAATGTAAGTACTTAGTGCTTAAAATAATTTTATTTAATTTCCAAGTATCGATTACATTCGTCATAATTAATTAGGTACGCGAGTCAATCGAATTTAAAAAAAATAATCGTTTGGAATAATCGCTTTCACACATCATTGCAAAAAAATAAACACTAGATATGGTCAGCGATTTTGAACACAAATTGATTAGTGGTAATGATTAATACGTGTTATTGATCCTGTGTTTGAATATTGCGTTAAAACCTGCCCACTTTCGTGTTGTTTAAGTATAATATTTTCAATAATATTTGTCACATTTTAAATCTTATCTACTTATGTGTGTGTGAAATTTGTGAAAAGTAAAAATGTAAAGACGCACGATTGGCGCGAAAATATAAAAAAACTTCATTACCACTACTTTTACTTTACATTTACCTTAAACTATGGATAAATTCGTCCAATAATTAAATGATGTATATTCAAAGCCCTGATGAAGTTAGGATGTTTGAAATCCCCAATTTTTATGTTTTTTAGCCTCGACCACCACTGACATCAAAATGGTGACTATCGATTGATCATGCCTATTTATTTTTTTATTTATTTTATTTAACCATTTATGTAGGTACACACATATATAAACAGAACAGAAAATTAGGTAGAAATGTAATGCTTATTTCATAAGAAATCTCTTCCAGCATACCTGCTATGTTGAATTTACTTATGAAAATTAATTATGAAATTAATTATGAGAAATAAATAATTACGCTAATTATGAAAGATTAAATGGCGTTAGCAATATGAGCTTTTTATCCAACTCTCTTAATTAACGCACATTCATAAGATTTGATGGGTAGCATAATAAATATTTGATGGTATGGTACGATCAAATATGGGCCTAAGTATTTTTTTAAAATTCACTCTGGCTGTTAGTAAAATCAGAAGAGAACTGCAATTTTCTTAATTATTAAAAAAAAAACATAGCTACTAGGTAGGTACCTACCTAACCAAAAGTTCTATTTTATTAAAAATTCATTCCCGCCCTAGAGAGGGAAGCAATTACTATGAGTTTTTCCCACCCAAAGGTGGGAAGCAGCGTCTTCCACCAGCTATTCGGATCAAACAAATATAACTTCCCGAGTACCTACCTATGAGAAATGAAAAAGTATATTAACTACGATGTTTGGTACAAAATAGGTACAGTTCGCGTCAAATAACTTTGCCGCTCTGAAGCTAGGCTCTTTCCTAGCCGCGCCAATCCGCGCCATGCGCGCTGCTGTTGTATTCAGTGACTTGTTGCCTACTTCAGAGCGGCAAAGTTATTTGACGCGAACTGTACCTTTAATAGAAGCCAAACCAAAATGTAATAAGACAGTATATATGAGAGCCATAACAAATTTTAACATTTAAAGAGAGTATTTTTTTTCGGTTAGACTGGAAGCTAACCCCAATAAAGGTAATTGGGAAAAGGCTAGGCAGATGATGATGATGATATATTTTTCAGCCCACGTCATACACCGGATGAAGACTGTGGCAATGATATACATATCCATAACCCCCATCCAGTACGCCCTCGACGACAAGGCAGAGACCTGTAACTTCCTAAATAACGCATACTGTCCCGTGGTTCGTGACGAGGTCGTTCTGTACACGCTCAATACGGCCATCGCGGATTTCATGCCTGTGGTAAGTAAATGAAAAGAAGTTACTCCAGGAAGAAGTCCAAAAAATACCTTTGAAATACACTAATACAAAAATACACTCCCGGAAACCTCTCCTAATTCAAGCCAGCCTTTGTGTAAAGATATACCTATTTTTAAATAAAATGGTCGTCATTCGTGAATCAAAAAAATTATACTCATAATATGTCACATATAATATCATTGAATTAAACGAAGACACCAAAGTGTCGTCAGTCGTGAATCAAAAGAATAGATAATGATGATGACACCAAAATGGTGGCCAGTTGACGTCAAAACTGCATAAGAACTTTTTCTTTGACCCATTATTGCTTTACAGTTAGTTTCAAATGCTTTACTATTTGTATTTCCTGTAGGTAATAAGGAAAATAAAAGAATTAAGAAAAGAAAAGAATCAAAATTTAGAAAAGAAAGAAAGATAGATTTCATTTGTGAAAATTACCATTAACGAGTAGATAATAACAGCATAATCTCCAGTTAGGTTAGGTATTTTTATTTTTTCCCGCATAGGTACATACAAGGTATTTACAAATTTGTTTGCTTAATTACAGGGAACTCAGTTGCCCATCGAGTTCAGGATCATGGATGACAACAACATCGCCGTGGTATGCATCAGAGTGACAGTTCGTGTCGTGGCACCGATCAGCAAATTCGGAGCACAGAACGCAACATTGACTGTTGAAGTATAGAATATACTGAGAAAAATGTGATTTATTGTTCATTAAAAAATTTAAACAAAAAAAACTAATGGGAATAAAATATATAAAATCAACTAATTATTTATTTAATTAATGAATATGACACCCTTCCGATAGGAATTTATGCAGTCCAGCGTACTTGTATTATAGAGGTCAGTAGGTCGCGCGCTTTATTGGATAATAAAACATAGGTAATACCTATCTGCGATAAGGTTGAAAAAACTAAGTCCACAGCATTATTTGTGGTTATATTTTTCCGGCCGTTTTTGATGTGCTCATCGGAAGTCTAGTACCAACTATTGTTGATCCAAACAAGATGGAGGTGTTAGTTGCGATTTTGACCACGCGCCAAAAGAACTTTGTAGCGCTATGCTGCTTGTTTGTGGCAGTGCAGCTGCAGAGCCGCGAACGGTAACATTGGGAATTAATAAATAATAACTAGCGGCGGTGGGTAAAAACAGAAAAAAAATATAAGTAAAAATAAAATAAAATCTCGTAATTTTAAGATTTAGACAGGATTCTGAACCCCCCGCGTAGAAATTTATCGCCGGTTATTAAAAAAAATATATAGCTCTAGAATCATGTGCTGAATTCAACATTTTGCGCGCCCGATGTATATATCATGTAATTATGAAAATCGTCGTTGTTACGTCTAGACGCCGAGCTTGCACAGCACAGCATGCCGCATAGTGTGCGCCGTGACTAATAAAATAAACAGTAAACAAGGCTTCAACAGAGCATATTTTAAGCATTTGTTGATCACAAGGATGTAAACCTGTTGCATATTTCTTTTTTTTTTTTTGTATTATACAATGTCCACGCTCATTTCTGTTTTTAGATTTTTTTTGCACGCCGTGCCAACCTCTAATTATCACTAAACACTTTCTATGTTTCCTATAATAATTTATGTATAGTCGTTTTGTAGCTTTTTGATTGTCCAGAATAAATAAAAATTATTAGGTAGGTAGTTTAATTTTTTTTTCAAATCATCTTTTTGCGTTTACCAGAGGGCCTCGCAAAATGTATTTTGCCCCTACGAATAAGTATATTAGTATATTCGTAGTGTTGCCCACATGAAATTTAGGTCTTGCTCTCTTGCTCCGCCACTAATCACTACTTAAAAACGCCTAGAAGAACATTGTATGTTCACGTGAACGTTATTTGCTAAGAACTTTAATCTAGGCGCTTAGCGACTATTTCGAAGAGAAGAGAAAGTTTGAGGCACCGTTTTGTTCGTATATTTAAATTAGATTAAGGATTTGGGGGTACTAGTTCCATAAAGAATTATTTGATAGTATATATTAGCTTATACTATGTATGGTAACAGATATCCGTTAGATTCTAAACGAACACTTCCCAAAACGTTCGCTCTCCCAAAACGTCCATTTCCCAAAATGGTAAATGTCTATTTCCCACTTTGTCCACTTTCCCACATACAATGTCCAAAGAACTTTCCAAATATCGGTTGCATGGTTGCGGTTGGTCGATAGGCGACGTAGGATGCAAGAGCGAGCGAAGGGCACCCCGAGGTTAGGTTTGGTTACTTTATACCCATTGAGTGCCGAGGGCGGTGCCAGCGGTGCCCAGGCACAGGGACTGAAAGGGTGTCTGAAAAATTCGAAGTGGGGCTATTAGGGCATGTGGGGTATCATATGAAAGAGCGCAGTTTGCACATTCTCAAACATTTTTTCTTTTTTTTTCGGCCATATAGTTTTCGACTTTTGATGAAAAATGTAAAAATAATACCCCCCCCCCCCCCCCCCTTATCTCTGAAGTTTGCATAGAGAAAAATCTGAAATAATTCTATGTGATAGAAGTTTATGTAAAGATTACAGGAAAAATAAAACGAAGTCTCTAAATAGCACACTTTTTCAGAAATCATCAACAAAAGTTACATTAGTTCCACTATCGGTCAAGAGATGGCGCTGACATAAAACTGCAATATTCTACACCGCAATGCACAGTGTTAAAATTTTCTGATGAATATAGGCCTCGCCGATGAAAATTTCAAAACATAAGTATGATGGTACGGAACCCTCGGTGCGCGAGTACGACGTTTTTTGTTTTTAATCCTTAGATTACGCTGTGAATCACATCAACACAGCAGCTGTGAAAAGTAATCGATTATTTATCATCGATTTCAACGTATTTCAGCACACCTGTTGATTATCATTCCAACTGATAACGGATTGTGTGTTTAAATATAAGTTAATCGCACTAATTAATCAGTCGGTCACAACTGAGGGAGTCAAAATGTTTCGTGCTGTGGTATTATTTTGTGCCGTGCTGGCTCTGACCAAAGGGGAGACCACTGAAGTTAACCAGTGTGAGTAACTAACTTTAACAATAAATAATTTAGGGCTGATTTTTCCAACGCCAAATAATTTTACCGGAGGAATAATTTTGAATTTTTGACAATTCTTCCATTCAAAAACTGTCACACGTCAATTTTATTCCACGAATAAAACTTATAGACTGTCGATTGAAAAATCGTTCGGCACTGAGAATACGCAGACGCCAAGACCCGAGCGCCCGCGCCCGCTCCCGCACCCGCTAGTGCAGTCTGATTGACCACTTAGGAGTTTGTTGCAACACTCCTTCTTCCCCGCTAAAGCACTGGGAAGTTGTGGAGGGCGGGCGTTTGGAGGATTATAATTTTGACGTTCAAAAAGTGCTGATTCACAGCCTAGTTTGAATAAAAGTACTTTTGATTTTGATTTTAACACACCACGAGAGATTTATTTTGGTTGACTTTAGTTCTAAATAAAAACAGCCGCACAGGTCGATCGATCAGGTTATGCTACGCTTGCTGCGGTTGGTCTGTGGATGGGTGACCATCTTTACATACCGTGACCCCTCCGTGCCTCGGAAAGAAGCCGTTGGTCTCGGCTGTCATTCGTGGATTTTTGACAGTCGTTACGGGTAGTCAGAAACCCGAAAGTCTGACAACCAGTCTTACCAAGGGGTATCGTGTTACCCAGTAACTGGGTTGTGGAGGTCAGATAGGCAGTCGCTCCATGTAAAATACTGGTATTCAGCTGCATCCGGTTAGACTGGACGTCTATTCATCAATCAACTAATTATGTTGGGGTCGGCCCCAACATAATTAGTTGATTGATGAATAGACGCACAAGTTTAATAATTAAACTTGGTTCGTCTATTCATAATTGCAGCTTCATCATGCTTTTAATTGTTATTCTTTCATTAATATTTTTGTATGCCATTTAGTGTGGTAGGGCACAGAGATACCCTTATAATTTGTATCCCCCTATAACCTGTGTGCACAAGCCCGGTTAAGCAGACGACAACCTCATTATATCTTGAACTGCGAGATGCCAGTTATATTTTTTTTAAATAACCCGTGTACACGTGGTTTGATTTGAAGACTACCTACGCGATCAGTGACCAAGACAGCAATGCGACGCACAACGTGTAGCAAAAACCGTAAGCACAGGTACGCACGGGCGCGTTTATCCCGCGGCGTTTTTCTTTTCGCACCCTGGATTTTCAACGCACTGCTTAGCTCAGAGAGTTGAAAATCCAAGTGTTTTTTTAATGCGCTGGGATGCGCTCAGTTGTATTCTCAACGCTCGACTGAACACTGAAAGTTATAAATCCAATGCGCGGTAACATTCCATCGTTTTTTTTTTTGCGAACGTGTTCTAAACCGTGTGATTTGAACTTTTCTTTTTCATTCAGGCCTTGGTAGCTCTGCTGGTCCCCTGCCGATCAACGCGTACATAGCCGGCTGCGATAAACCGCCATGCCTATTGCCACAGGGGCAGGATGCCGTCGTCCAAATAGTCTTCAGAGCACGTAAGTACTTTATCTGTAACAAGATCTGTGCCATTCATTGAGTGAGACTCAGTGGCAAGACAAAATGATACCTCTATACTTATAGTAATAGGAACAGGATGTAAAGTTCATCCTCCTATCGTAGAAAAGGAAGGATCCTCCGACCAGACGGCGGGTGTTGTGACTGGTTGTTAACTGTATAATGTATCTACTTAATGCTTAAAATAATTTTATTTAATTTCCAAGCATCGATTACTCGAGGTACTCGAGTC
Source organism: Oligia latruncula (assembly GCA_948474745.1). Taxonomy (NCBI): domain Eukaryota; kingdom Metazoa; phylum Arthropoda; class Insecta; order Lepidoptera; family Noctuidae; genus Oligia; species Oligia latruncula. The sequence goes on along the minus strand of OX419703.1, from coordinate 10,035,702 downwards.
AAGGGAAATTTAAAAAAAATAATCGTTTGGAATAATCGCTTTCACACATCATTGCAATAAAAAAAAACAATAATGGTCGGCGATTTTGAACACAAATTGAGTAGTGGTAATCCGTGTGACGCAACTCTCTAATAAAAAAAGAAACTATCGCAACTGTCTAATAAAAAAATAAACTATGAAACGTGCACTAATCATAGATAAAATATGACAAATTTAGTGCACGTTTCATACAAGCGACGTGTTTCAACTTTTTCTATGGGAGTTCCGTCTCTATCGCAACTGTCTAATAAAAAAATAAACTATGAAACGTGCGCTAATCTATCTATATATACATATAATAAATTTGTAGAAAAGTGGTGTCTGTACAATGGAAATATATAAAAAAAAAGTAGCAGGGGTTGTTATTATATCGATGCCGAACCCGAAATTGTAATTAATTTTTTTTTTGTCTGTTTGTCGGTTTGTCTGTTTGTCTGTTTGTTTGTGCACGCTAATATCAGAAACGGCTTATTCGATTTAGATGCGGTTTTCACTAATATATTGTAGTAGGCTTCACTTAACATTTAGTGTTTATTTCATGTCAATCGGTTCATAAATAAAAAAGTTATGTCAATTTAAAGAATCACGGCGAACATTTGTTAAGGTATTCTATCAGATACGGTGGAGATCTGCCCAGCTTGGGCAGAGCACCGCCGTGTCCTCACGGCGGCGATCGGCGGCGGCGATCTCTCGCGTCCGGCCCTAGTCCGGGCCATGGTTCGGAGCGAGAGTGCATGGGAGGCTATCGCCTCCTTCTGCGAAGCAGTGATGCTCGCGAAGGAGGAGGCGGAGCGCGTGAGGGAGAGGCAATCCTTGCGCCCTCACGCCCCCAGCCGCCGCAGGAGACGCCCCGGGCGTCGGGAGTCGATAGCCGATTCCCGGCCACCGTAGGCGCGGGCTTGCGGGCGGCGAGCAATGGGCAGCTCGCCGCCCGGTAAGGACCAGGCCCGGGTCGACGGCGCGTTGTGTTCCACGCGCGCCTCAAGGAGATGTCAGCACCAACTGACGGGGTCCGCTAGGGCCGATGCCCGCCAGGGTCGCGGGTTGTTCGAAAGAGATACCGTGGCCCCTGGCACAGGCAACTGAAGGAACACGGGTGGGTTTTAGTCAGTAAGAGTCTGACACTCCCTTCCGCTCCGCCCAGAGCGGGAGGGGTCATTTGATGATTTCCCACCCAAAAAAAAAAAAAAAAAAAAAAAGGTATTCTATCAGAAGTACGTACACGCCTCGGGCCTGCGCGTCCGATCTTCGGAACTACTGGACGGATTTGAATGATTTTTTTTTTTTTGTTGTATAGTTATTATGGCTGGACAACATTCAGGCTATAATGTTTCTTGGAAACTTGAACACCTGATGCAGAACCGAAACAGACCAGCTTAACTATAAGAGATACAAAAATGGTACCATAGCAAAAATTGTTCCACGTGATGAGGATTTTCTGCTGAGAGAATAAATTTGAAGATCTGGAACACCTGATCTGATGGGGAACTCCAAGAGCCCAGCTACACCATAACACATATAGGAATGACGTCTTAGTAAAAGTTATTCGGTCTGATGGGCATTTCCTGTTGACTTATAAAAATCGAAGATCAGAAACATCTGATGTGGAAATCTAAGCTATCACTAATTTCACCTCCACGCGGTGAAGACGGTAACAGTTTAGGACTGATTTTCGATGACGATGGTATATCATTGAAAATTTGACTCTACTGGCCCAAACTCCCATTTTTTTTTTTTTAACGTCAAGAAGTGCTCATGCATTCTGCACTACCACGGGGAGATAGTGCAGTTATGTGGGACTCTAACCCACTAAAACTCCACTGTGTCCTCCTCTGCCGCTTACGGCGGGAACATGGGCACGCGTTAGCACTCATCCGTGAACCCGCCGCGGCTGTCCGTCACCGGACCCTCCGCTGGGGAGTACTCCCCATCACCGGCGCACCAGAACACATAGCACGCCGTGACCACCCCAGGGACCAAACCAGCACATGGGCCAGACGATCCCGTGTCTGGGCACCCTTGGTAGGGGAGCAGTCACTTAGATTTTAATTGATCAGGTATCTTCATAATAAAACTATAACCATGCCTAGAAAGAGGTCAAATCTTTCCCAATGTTCCAAAGGAGCTAAAAGATTGAGGATCATAAGATCCCAAGAATCTACCGAAGAGCGTCAGGAGAGACTTGATGCTGTTTGAGAACATCAGGCTGCAACTCGCTCCGTGGAAACCTCTTTGGATCGCGAAGCACGCCTGCGTTCTCAGCGTATTTACGCATCTACATCCAGATCTCTAGAGACCAGTGAAGAATATGATGCGCGACTGACCGCTGATACGGTGAGATTATCATACATTGTTCCGAACAAGCACACAACAAAATATTCATAATCAGAAAGTGAGAAAGAAAGAATTGCTGGAGTACGGCATGAAGAGACAGATTAAGAAGAGCGCAACGAACGTTTGAATTCTGATCGACTTCGACATTCTCTGAACAGAATGTCGATATCATCTGAAGAATCGGATGTGTCTCAAGATATAGCCGTAGGGCATGGCGACCTTCCTTGGGTTGATAAGGAACGGAGTGCATTTACGTATACTCCTATGATTGACTACGCCACATATTCCGCCATCGGAGGTATGGTTAAACATTTTACTTTTTGTGAAGCTGTTAAATAGCAAAAAGAAACAAACGGTATGTGTTGCTCAGGTGGGAAAGTACATATTGAAATATTACAAAATCCTCCAGAAATATTAAGATCACTGCTAATCGGTGACCATCACAGTTAAAACATTTCTTGGACAACATACGTTCGTACAATAATGCCTTTCAAATGACATCTTTTGTTGCGAAACAGATTTCAGAAGGCCCATTTATGCCAACATTCAAAGTGCAAGGCCAAGTTTACCACCCTATTGGTTCATTATTGCCTGAAAATGACGTCTCGAATCGTCTCGCGCATCCCGTTGTTATCCAGTCCCCGGGTTCTTAGAATTCGACATCAGACGTTTCAGATCTTCGATTTTGACTACCCCGTTGTCGCTGGCATAACCAACAGGATCCGCGTACGAAGTCGCGGGCAGAAGCTAGTCATAGATAAAATATGACAAATTTAGTGCACGTTTCATACAAGCGACGTGTTTCAACTTTTTCTATGGGAGTTCCGTCTCTTATATATGTTTAGGTACATGTATACTTACTCTATGGTGGTAATGATTAATACCTACGTGCTAATGATCCTGTATCTGAATATTGCGTTAAAACCGGCCACTTTCGTGTTGTAAATATTTTCAATAATATTTGTCACATTTCAAATCTTATCTACATAGGTATGTGTGAAATTTGTGAAACGTAAAAATGTAAAGACGCACGATTGGCGCGAAGTTTGAGTTAGGATGTTCGAAATCCCCAATTTTTATGTTTTTTAGCCTCGACCACCACTGACATCAAAATGGCGATTATCGATTGATCGTGCCTATGTAGGTAGGTATGTTGAATTTATTCAAGGTAAATTAATAAACTTGTGCGCTAATTATGAAAGATTTAATGGCGTTAGCAATATGAGCTTTTTATCCAACTCTCCTAATTAACGCACATTCTTAAGATTTGATGGGTAGCATAATAAATATTTACTTATTCAATTATTAAGGGTGTCGTATGTCGTCATTCTTGGGTACGATGCGATGATGGTAGGATTAAATACGGGCCTAAGTATTTAAAAAAAATTCACACTGGCTGTTAGTAAAATCAGAAGACAGCTGCAATTTTCTTAATAATTAAAAATAAAAACTGCTACTAGGTAGGTACCTATCTAACCTTTAGTTCTATTTTAAAAATTCATTCCCACCCTAGAGAGGGAAGCAATTACTATGAGTTTTTCCCACCCAAAGGTTGGGAAGCAGCGTCTTCCACCCGCTATTCGGATCAAACAAATACTACTTTCCGAGTATGAGAAATGAAAAAGTATACGATGTTTGGTACAAGATAGGTACTTACCTTTAATAGAAGCCAAACCAAAATGTAATAGAGATAAACTACGATAACATGGCGCGCCCCTCCATTACTAATAATAATGAGCGATTAATGACGTGACTAGTCGAGCAACAAATAGCGTCTCATTACGCACACATGCGTTGTGAATCTTGGTGGTGCATTGTAGATACTTTCACAAATACTTTCAAACGTTTTGAATTTTGGAGGGGCGCGCCATGTTATCGTAGTTTATCTCTACCTAAGTTTATATGAGAGCCATACCAAATGTTAGCATTTAAAGAGAGTATTTTTTTCGGTTAGACTGGAAGCTAACCCCATTATAGGTACCTAATTGGGAAAGGCTAGGCAGATGATGATGATGGTAAATTTTTCAGCCTACGTCATACACCGGATGAAGACTGTGGCAATGGCATACTTAGCCATAATACCCTTCCAGTACCCCCTCGGCGACAAGGCAGAGACCTGTCACTTCCTGAATAACACATACTGTCCCGTGGTTCGTGACGAGGTCATTATGTACACGCTCAACATGGCCATCGAGGATTTCATGCCTGTGGTAAGTAAATGAAAAGAAGTTACTCCAAAATAAGAAGAAGGATGCTCTCCAGGAAGAAGTCCAAAAATACCTCTGAAATAAGTAGGTACCTATACAAAAATTCACCGCCTTTGTGTAAAGATATACCTACTTTTTAACCGACTTCAAAAAAGGAGGAGGTTTCTCAATTCGACCGTATATTTTAAATAAAACGGTCGTCAGTCGTGAATTAAAACAATGATATTATAATTAAGTGTCACTTATAATATAATATCATTGAAGAAGACATCAAAATGTCGTCTGTCCTGATTAGTCGTGAATCAAAAGAATAATGATGATGACACCAAAATGGTGGCCAGTTGACGTCAAAACTGCATAAGAACTTTTTCTTTGACCCATTATTGCTTTACAGTTAGTTTCAAATGCTTTACTATTTGTATTTCCTGTAGGCAACGCACCTGTCGCCTGACGCAACTGTCTAATAAAAAAAGAAACTATCGCAACTGTCTAATAAATAAAGAAACTATGAAACGTGCACTAATCATAGATAAAATACTAAAAATTTAGTGCACGTTTCATACAAGCGACGTGTTTCAACTTTTTCTATGGGAGTTCAGTCTCTTATATTTATGTTTAGGTACATGTTACGTATGTACGGGCACCGCTACGAAATCCGCTTTACCGCCACCGCCCTCCGCGGCGGTGCGCGGTGCCGTGTGTTAATCGCCTAAATCATGTAATTATGAAAATCATCGTTGTTACATCTAGACGCCGAGCTTGCACAGCACAGCATGCCGCATAGTGTGCGCCGTGACTAATAAAATAAACAGCAAACAAGGCTTCAACAGAGCATATTTTAATCTATACATATAATAAATCTGTAGACGAGGCGTTTCTGTACATTGAAAATAAAAAAATAAAAAATAGTTGGGCTGTTATAGGATAACCAACAGATGCCATTTCTTCAATTTTTGGAATTTTTGTCTGTTTGTCTGTTTGTCTGTTTGTCTGTTTGGATGTGACAGATTTTGAACAAGCTCAACGTAAAAAGTACCAAACCAATATGGTTCATATTTATACTCAAATATAGTGTAGAACTCGGAGCAGTGATTAGTCTTTGTTTCATCGCAATCGCTTCAGTCTATCAAAAGATAAAAAATTTTTTTATTGCAATAAGTGGAAACATGTAACGACATCTATTGGCGCGATATAGTACTAACGAAATCATATTGTTATCTTTAAAACATTATTATGTGTTTAATCACGTCGTAAAGGCTTGCCTTTATGACGAAATAATTCTGATCATTATGTCTGTGTTATTTAAAAAAAAAAAAATGATAATGTTTAAATAAATAATATAAACATATAAGTATAATAAAATCGTAGGAAAGGCAAAACTGTACATAGAATATATAAAAAAAAATACTTGGGGCGTGATCTACAATCGATATCGAAGCCAAAAATATAGTTTTTAGAATTTTTGTCTGTTTGTCTGTATATATGTCCGGGCTAAACTCAAAAAGTACTGCATGGATTTACTTCAAATTTTGCATGAATATTATTAAGAGGTCGGGTCAACATATAGGCTACATATTATCACGCTATCACCTACGAGGAGGAGCTGTGAATCTTTATTTTTCTTACGCATTCTGTGACAGCGTGTAATCTAACGACGCATATTTAAATGTTGTTTTTGAGTAAGTCATGCTATTATCTAGCTTTACACTATAAAAACTTTTACGCCATTTAAGTAACTTGGGCAGAGAAACATAGTTTAATTAATGTTAGTAGTATAAGACAATTTTGAAGCAGCGCCATCTATGAGATTTCATAAAAATCAAATCAAGTTACATGTCAACACTTTTTGGAAATTAATAATTTAAATTTGATCATGTTGGTGAGGTTAGTAGTTAGTTATTCTTAAAATTCATAGATGGTAATGTGCATTTTCTTCATAAAAGTTGTATCGTATAGTTCGTTTTGACAAATTCAAGTTCCAACAAAACCCTCAAAATCTTGAGCCGAGTTGAGGAAGACAATTTAAAAAAAATGCGGTGTTAAGTATTACAAAAAACTTATGTTCATTGATGATGATCATTTCTTCATCAATTTCATGTTGTTAGTACAAAATAAACATTGACTGTTAATACTTTTGTTCGGTATTTATCTGTGTGATTATTGCTTGGTAATTAATATATTTTCATGTCGTATACCTAATTATAAACTTAAATTATACCGTGCATCCGAATAATGGCGAATGCGATTTTCTGCGGTTGTTACTTCACACTGTCCGAGGCAAAGTCTTTCGCCTTTCTGAGGACATTTGATGGCGTGGAGTTTCCCACTTACCGCGCAGCCTGCGTAGCACGTCACCTTCTCGACGGTGACCAAAATTGGGCTGACACCCTCGCGGAGGCGAGCGTCAGTGACAGTCCCAGCCGCATGCATCATCTGTTTGCCGTCATCTTGGTGTTTTGTGGAGTCGCGAACCCGGTAGCTTTGTGGGAGAAGTATCGCCATCATCTGTCTGAAGATTTTCTACGAGCTTTGAGGCGTGCTACTGGAGACGAAGTCGGAGACGGCGAAATGACCACCATACGAAATGACCATGTCGCTTTGTTCTCTTCAGAGCAAAAACAAATTTATGACACCGTCCTTGAAAGCGTTTGGCAAAACCAGGGTAAAATGTTTTTCTTGGATGCTCCTGGTGGTACAGGAAAAACATTTGTTACCACTGGCATACTTGCAGAGGTCAGGAGGCAAGGCAAAATTGCTATTGCTGTAGCGTCGTCGGGAATCGCTGCCACACTGCTTCCGGGACTGCAAGACAGCACATGCCATGTTTAAAATTCCCATCGATTTAGAGAGCGCCGAAACGCCTGTTTGTGGTGTGTCACGTAACAGCGATAAGGGACACGTGCTCAAGGATTGCTCTCTGATCGTATGGGATGAGTGTACGATGGCCGAGGATCGAGGGCTGACGAGGTGAATGCTTCGTTGAAACGATCTTCGTTGTGGTCACGAGTTCGTACGCTGCGCTTGACCATTAATATGAGAGCTCGGCTTGGCGGCAATGCACGCGCTCAAGAATTCTCCGATGTCCTTCTAAGTCTTGGCGAAGGCACTCTACCAGAAGAGAGAGGTAGACAGGTGGTGCTTCCAGAGTCTCTCGGTAGAGTGGTTTCCAGCTTAGAAGAACTCATTCGCTGTGTGTACGGGGACATTCAGTCGTATACCGCACCAGCAGAATTCTTGGGTGTGTGAGCGGGCCATTTTGACGCCCAAAAATGATCAGGCTGCAGCAATTAACGAATGCATTCTCTCGGAAATTGAAGGGAATGAAGTGGTCTACACCTCGATAAACACTGTTGTCAAGCAAGATGACGCCACACATTATCCCGTGGAATTTCTGAACTCCCTGTCAGCAAGTGGACTTCCAGCGCATTCAAGCTGAAGCGGTGTCCCGGTTATGCTTCTTCGGAACCTATCTCCTCCGAAGTTGTGTAACGGGACCCGCCTTAAAGTCATCTCGCTCCACAGACACACCATTGAGGCGGAAATTCTTACGGGTTGTGACGTCGGCGAGGCAGTATTTATACCACGCATTCCCCTCATACCTCATAACTTCCCGTTCCAGTTCAAGCGCGTACAGCTCCCCGTGAGTGTTTGCTTCGCGATGACCATCAATAAGTCGCAGGGGCAGACACTGAGGGCAGTGGGTGTCGACGTCAGGACGAGTTGCTTCTCACACGGGCAACTGTACGTCGTCGCTTGCTCCCGCGTCATCACACATTTTGGCTCCTGGCAGCATAACTACCAACGTAGTTTATAGGGAAGTGTTGTAAGGTATATATGATACCTTTGAACGTATTTTTACTCTTTTGTGTCCTAGAATGTATTCCTGCATTATTTTCTCTATTTCCTTCAGTCACCTCTTATGACTGAACTCAGCAGGATTCCCATATAACTCTTTTCACTTGCTTCGCTTGCAAAAAAAAACTTATATTTTAATTCTATTTTAAAAGTTGTTTACTTTATAATTCTATAGCGACACTGGCATCTTAGGTGTTTTTGGTGCTGTAGAGCCTTCACGCAGACGACGTCGCGGGCAGCAGCTAGTTTATAATAAAATCACATTTTTCTCAGTATATTCTATACTTCAACAGTCAATGTTGCGTTCTGTGCTCCGAATTTGCTGATCGGTGCCACGACACGAACTGTCAATCTGATGCATACCACGGCGATGTTGTTGTCATCCATGATCCTGAACTCGATGGGCAACTGAGTTCCCTGTAATTAATCAAACAAATTTGTAAATACCTTGTAATGTACCTATGCGGGAAAAAATAATAGTACATTATGATACATGTGTGCTAAGTTGATCATTATGCACGAGGCGATATTATCGCGCGAGCCGCAGATGAGAGCGATAAGAAAGCCGAGTGTATATTGATTAATGCACACGCGTTTCATACGACGTTTTTCAACACACTTGCGAGGAAAAAAAAACAGACTTGTATTGTTAAATATTAACTTGTAGGGAAAATGGCGCGCTGGTTTTGTTTTCCCGCGCGCCGTGCTAGCCAGCACTAGCGATGCGCGCGCAACATTGACTCATTTTAAATATATTAATCTATGGCACAGACAAAACCGCTAAACAGCCTATAGAAAAAATATAATAAACACAAACCTGAAAATTGCAAAAAACCTAAGAATTTCGCGGTCTACCACTGCGCATTCATCTTAAATTGTCTGTGGTGGTGGGAAAAAAGGAGGAGGTTTCTCAAACCTCCTCCTTTTTTGAAGTCGGTTAAAAAGTAGGTATATCTTTACACAAAGGCGGGCTTGAATTAAGTGAATTTTTGTATAGGTACTTATTTCAGAAGTATTTTTGGACTTCTTCCTGGAGAGCTTCCTTCTACTTATTTTGGAGTAACTTCTTTTCATTTACTTACCACAGGCATGAAATCCTCGATGGCCATGTTGAGCGTGTACAGAATGACCTCGTCAGGAACCACGGGACAGTATGTGTTATTCAGGAAGTTACAGGTATCTGCCTTGTCCACGAGGGGGTACGGGAAGGGGATTACGGTTAAGTATGCCATTGCCACAGTCTTCATCCGGTGTATGACGTAGGCTGAAAAATTTACCATCATCATCATCTGCCTAACCTTTTCCCAATTAGGTACCTATAATGGGGTTAGCTTCCAGTCTAACCGAAAAAAATACTCTCTTTAAATGCTAACATTTGGTATGGCTCTCATATAAACTTAGGTATTACATTTCGGTTTGGCTTCTATTGATGGTAAGTACCTATCTTGTACCTACCAAACTTCGTATACTTTTTCATTTCTCATACTCGGAAAGTAGTATTTGTTTGATCCGAATAGCGGGTGGAAGACGCTGCTTCCCAACCTTTGGGTGGGAAAAACTCATAGTAATTGCTTCCCTCTCTAGGGGAATGAATTTTTAAAATAGAACTAAAGGTTAGGTAGGTAGGTACCTACCTAGTAGCTATGTTTTTATTTTTAATTATTAAGAAAATTGCAGCTGTCTTCTGATTTTACTAACAGCCAGTGTGATTTTTTTTTAAATACTTAGGCCCGTATTTAATCCTACCATCATCGCATCGTAGGTACCCAAGAATGAGGACATACGACACCCTTAATATTTGAATAAGTAAATATTTATTATGCTACCCATCAAATCTTATGAATGTGCGTTAATTAGGAGAGTTGGATAAAAAGCTCATATTGCTAACGCCATTAAATCTTTCATAATTAGCGCACAAGTTTAATAATTTACCTTGAATAAATTCAACATACCTACCTACCTACATAGGCACGATCAATCGATAATCGCCATTTTGATGTCAGTGATGGTCGAGGCTAAAAAACATAAAAATTGGGGATTTCGAACATCCTAACTTCATCAGGGCTGTAAATATACATCATTTAATTATTGGACGAATTTATCCATAGTTTAAGGTAAATAAGTAGTGGTATCTAATGAAGTTTTTTGATATTTAGATAATGTCGAAGTTTCGCGCCAATCGTGCGTCTTTACATTTTTACTTTTCACAAATTTCACACATACCTATGTAGATAAGAATTGAAATGTGACAAATATTAACAACACGAAAGTGGCCGGTTTTAACGCAATATTCAGACACAGGATCATTAGCACGTAGGTATTAATCATTACCACTACTCAATTTGTGTTCAAAATCGCCGACTATTATTGTTTTTTTTTATTTATTGCAATGATGTGTGAAAGCGATTATTCCAAACGATTATTTTTTTTAAATTTCCCTTGACTCGAGTACCTCGAGTAATCGATGCTTGGAACTTAAATAAAATTATTTTAAGCACTAAGTAGATACATTATACAGTTAACAACCAGTGACAACACCCGCCGTCTGGTCGGAGGATCCTTCCTTTTCTACGATAGGAGGATGAACTTTACATCCTGTTCCTATTACTATAAGTATAGAGGTATCATTTTGTCTTGCCACTGAGTCTCACTCAATGAATGGCACAGATCTTGTTACAGATAAAGTACTTACGTGCTCTGAAGACTATTTGGACGACGGCATCCTGCCCCTGTGGCAATAGGCACGGCGGTTTATCGCAGCCGGCTATGTACGCGTTGATCGGCAGGGGACCAGCAGAGCTACCAAGGCCTGAATGAAAAAGAAAAGTTCAAATCACACGGTTTAGAACACGTTCGCAAAAAAAAAAACGATGGGATTTTACCGCGCACTGGATTTTTAACTCTTAGTGTTAAGTCGAGGGTTGAGAATACAACTGAGCGCATCCCAGCGCATCAAAAAAACACTGGGATTTTCAACTCTCTGAGCTAAGCAGTGCGTTGAAAATCCAGGGTGCGAAAAGAAAAACGCCGCGGGATAAACGCGCCCGTGCGTACCTGTGCTTACGGTTTTTGCTACACGTTGTGCGTCGCATTGCTGTCTTGGTCACTGATCGCGTAGGTAGTCTTCAAATCAAACCACGTGTACACGGGTTATTTAAAAAATATATAACTGGCATCTCGCAGTTCAAGATATAATGAGGTTGTCGTCTGCTTAACCGGGCTTGTGCACACAGGTTATAGGGGGATACAAATTATAAGGGTATCTCTGTGCCCTACCACACTAAATGGCATACAAAAATATTAATGAAAGAATAACAATTAAAAGCATGATGAAGCTGCAATTATGAATAGACGAACCAAGTTTAATTATTAAACTTGTGTTCGTCTATTCATCAATCAACTAATTATGTTGGGGTCGTCCAGTCTAACGGGATGCAGCTGAATACCAGTATTTTACATGGAGCGACTGCCTATCTGACCTCCACAACCCAGTTACTGGGTAACACGATACCCCTTGGTAAGACTGGTTGTCAGACTTTCGGGTTTCTGACTACCCGTAACGACTGTCAAAAATCCACGAATGACAGCCGAGACCAACGGCTTCTTTCCGAGGCACGGAGGGGTCACGGTATGTTAAGATGGTCACCCATCCACAGACCAACCGCAGCAAGCGTAGCATAACCTGATCGATCGACCTGTGCGGCTGTTTTTATTTAGAACTAAAGTCAACCAAAATAAATCTCTCGTGGTGTGTTAAAATCAAAATCAAAAGTACTTTTATTCAAACTAGGCTGTGAATCAGCACTTTTTGAACGTCAAAATTATAATCCTCCAAACGCCCGCCCTCCACAACTTCCCAGTGCTTTAGCGGGGAAGAAGGAGTGTTGCAACAAACTCCTAAGTGGTCAATCAGACTGCACTAGCGGGTGCGGGAGCGGGCGCGGGCGCTCGGGTCTTGGCGTCTGCGTATTCTCAGTGCCGAACGATTTTTCAATCGACAGTCTTTATGTTTTATTCGTGGAATAAAATTGACGTCTGACAGTTTTTGAATGGAAGTATTGTCAAAAATTCAAAATTATTCCTCCGGTAAAATTATTTGGCGTTGGAAAAATCAGCCCTAAATTATTTATTGTTAAAGTTAGTTACTCACACTGGTTAACTTCAGTGGTCTCCCCTTTGGTCAGAGCCAGCACGGCACAAAACAATACCACAGCACGAAACATTTTGACTCCCTCAGTTGTGACCGACTGATTAATTAGTGCGATTAACTTATATTTAAACACACAATCACTTATCAGTTGGAATGATAATCAACAGGTGTGCTGAAATACGTTGAAATCGATGATAAATAATCGATTACTTTTCACAGCTGCTGTGTTGATGTGATTCACAGCGTAATCTAAGGATTAAAAACAAAAAAAAACCGGGCAAGAGCGAGTCTTACTCGCGCACCGAGGCTTCCGTACCATCATATGTTTTGAAATTTTCATCGGCGAGGCCTATATTCATCAGAAAATTTTAACACTGTGCATTGCGGTGTAGACTATTGCAGGTTTTGACTGGCCTGTTGGTCTAGTGGTCAGTGACTATGACTGCTATGCCGGAGGTCGTGGGTTCGATTCCCACCCAGGACAAATGTTTGTGTGATGAGCATGATCATTTGTTCTGTGTCTGGGTGTAATTTATCTATATATGTATGTATTTAGAAATATATAAGTATGTTTATCAGTTGTCTAGTACTCATAACACAAGCTCTGCTTAGCTTGAGACTAGACGGCGTTGTGTGATAGTTGTGGAATATTATATGTGGAATATTATTAGGTTTATGTCAGCGCCATCTCTTGACCGATAGTGGAACTAATGTAACTTTTATTGATGATTTCTGAAAAAGTGTGCTATTTAGAGACTTCGTTTTATTTTTCCTGTAATCTTTACATAAACTTCTATCACATAGAATTATTTCAGATTTTTCTGTATGCAAACTTCGGAGATAAGGGGGGGGGGGGGGGGTATTATTTTTACATTTTTCATCAAAAGTCGAAAACTATGCAGCCGAAAAAAAAAGAAAAAATGTTTGAGAATGTGCAAACTGCGCTCTTTCATATGATACCCCAAATGCCCCAGTAGCCCTATCATTTCAGCCAAAAGACGTCCACTGCTGGACATAGGCCTCCCCCAAGCACTTCCACTTCGACCGGTTCTGTGCTTCTCGCATCCAACGGGTTCCTGCGGCCTTCACAAGGTCGTCGGTCCACCTTGTGGGAGGCCTTCCAACTCTACGTCTTCCGGTACGTGGTCGCCACTCCAGAACCTTTCGGCCCCATCGGCCATCTGTTCTGCGAGCAATGTGACCTGCCCACTGCCACTTAAGTTTGGCAATTCTGCGGGCTATGTCGGTTACCTTGGTTCTCCTGCGGATCTCCTCATTCCTGATTCGATCACGCAGGGAAACTCCAAGCATAGCCCTCTCCATTGCCCAGTAGCCCCACTTCGAATTTTTCCGACCCCCTTTCAGTCCCTGTTGCAAAAAATATACATAAATATTTTTATTTCTTTCTTATTTACAAAATAGTTGGGCAAATGTCATCTAAAACTATTCCAAATTTCAAGTTGATAGCATTAGTAGTAAATGATAAATGATAAATGATTTTATTTCTGTAAGTAGGTTTGTACAAACACTTTTACACGTCAATCATATTTTTTTTTAAACTAGATGAGGTCGGCGTTTCCTAACTGACTATTCTGAGAAGAAAGGCCGAAACAAACTCAGAAGTCACAGTCTCTTTTAAAGTCCAGACAAAATCTTGGTCAGATCGTGTGAAGACCATGTAGATTGGTGTCTGAAATGGTCTTTTGAGGAAAGAACCACACAGATTGAGCGGACCTGTCCAATCAGTGCACGCATTTGTCAAAAATCGTGCAGCTCAACTCAGAACTTGAGGAGCTCAACGATTCGACGAACAATACCAAAGACAGGACATTTGGGTAGGCCGCATAAACTACTCAAACTGCCAGATCATAATTAAAACTAAGAAGGAAAAAAGAAATGACCCACTCACATAGAACGTTCACTAGTTCTTGAGATATCCAGCTGTGACAGACAGACAGACAGACTGAGACTCACCATAAGGGTTCCGTTTTTACCATTTTGGTGCGGAACCCTAACAAGGATATTACAAATTAGAGGATTATATCCAAGATATGAATGCTTGGAAACATGCTGGTCCTGCTATATAGGTCAATCTAGCTAGAATCTAGACAAAATCACACTGGTTCCTACCCCACCTTCCCACCCAACATTTTTTTTTTAACGTGGAGAAATGCTCATGCATTCTGCACTACCACGGGGAGATAGTGCAGGTATGTGGGACTATAACCCACTAAAACTCCACGGTGTCCTCCTCTGCCGCTTATGGCGGGAACACGGGCACGCTTTAGCACTCATCCGTGAACTCGCCGCGGCTGTCCGTCACCGGACCCTCCTCTGGGGAGTACTCCCCATCACCGGCGCCATAGTTTAGACAAAATTGAAATTTCAAAATTGACAATTTCCTTACACAGACTATTTGACGACCGATTTCGATGGCAGTGATGATAGATGGACTAAGGCATCTTAATGAATGGCCGAAAACTAGAATTTATTAATCAGACAGTTTTCCTAGGAATCACGTTAAACAAGAAATTACAATCCCACCAAAAACATTTTCATGTAAAATGTTGCCAAGACGAGACCACATATGGCTCGCAATGTCAAAAAGTTATCAGATCTCATGTAGAGCCAAGCTTCTAACTCTACACGCCCTAACTTCACAAACTCTACACCTTAGTCAAAATATGAGGCTTGGCCGTTTCGTTACTACAAGAACTATTGTCTAACAGAAAAGTAATGAACAGTGAATAAATTTTTCACTTTACGCCCATGTGATGGTAGCGAAACGGCCAAGCCACATATTTTGACTAAGGTGTAGAGTTTGTGAAGTTAGGGCGTGTAGAGTCAGAAGCTTGGCTCTACATGAGATCTGATAACTTTTTGACATTGCGAGCCATATGTGGTCTCGTCTTGGCAACATTTTACATGAAAATGTTTTTGGTGGGATTTCACATCTTTTTGAAAGTTGCTTATGAAAAAAAAATTTTTTTTTTTGGGGTTATTTACTGAAAATCTTGAAATACGTATTTTATTATTTACTAGCTGCTGCCCGCGACGTCGTCTGCGTGAAGGCTCTACAGCACCAAAAACACCTAAGATGCCAGTGTCGCTATAGAATTATAAAGTAAACAACTTTTAAAATAGAATTAAAATATAAGTTTTTTTTTGCAAGCGAAGCAAGTGAAAAGAGTTATATGGGAATCCTGCTGAGTTCAGTCATAAGAGGTGACTGAAGGAAATAGAGAAAATAATGCAGGAATACATTCTAGGACACAAAAGAGTAAAAATACGTTCAAAGGTATCATATATACCTTACAACACTTCCCTATAAACTACGTTGGTAGTTATGCTGCCAGGAGCCAAAATGTGTGATGACGCGGGAGCAAGCGACGACGTACAGTTGCCCGTGTGAGAAGCAACTCGTCCTGACGTCGACACCCACTGCCCTCAGTGTCTGCCCCTGCGACTTATTGATGGTCATCGCGAAGCAAACACTCACGGGGAGCTGTACGCGCTTGAACTGGAACGGGAAGTTATGAGGTATGAGGGGAATGCGTGGTATAAATACTGCCTCGCCGACGTCACAACCCGTAAGAATTTCCGCCTCAATGGTGTGTCTGTGGAGCGAGATGACTTTAAGGCGGGTCCCGTTACACAACTTCGGAGGAGATAGGTTCCGAAGAAGCATAACCGGGACACCGCTTCAGCTTGAATGCGCTGGAAGTCCACTTGCTGACAGGGAGTTCAGAAATTCCACGGGATAATGTGTGGCGTCATCTTGCTTGACAACAGTGTTTATCGAGGTGTAGACCACTTCATTCCCTTCAATTTCCGAGAGAATGCATTCGTTAATTGCTGCAGCCTGATCATTTTTGGGCGTCAAAATGGCCCGCTCACACACCCAAGAATTCTGCTGGTGCGGTATACGACTGAATGTCCCCGTACACACAGCGAATGAGTTCTTCTAAGCTGGAAACCACTCTACCGAGAGACTCTGGAAGCACCACCTGTCTACCTCTCTCTTCTGGTAGAGTGCCTTCGCCAAGACTTAGAAGGACATCGGAGAATTCTTGAGCGCGTGCATTGCCGCCAAGCCGAGCTCTCATATTAATGGTCAAGCGCAGCGTACGAACTCGTGACCACAACGAAGATCGTTTCAACGAAGCATTCACCTCGTCAGCCCTCGATCCTCGGCCATCGTACACTCATCCCATACGATCAGAGAGCAATCCTTGAGCACGTGTCCCTTATCGCTGTTACGTGACACACCACAAACAGGCGTTTCGGCGCTCTCTAAATCGATGGGAATTTTAAACATGGCATGTGCTGTCTTGCAGTCCCGGAAGCAGTGTGGCAGCGATTCCCGACGACGCTACAGCAATAGCAATTTTGCCTTGCCTCCTGACCTCTGCAAGTATGCCAGTGGTAACAAATGTTTTTCCTGTACCACCAGGAGCATCCAAGAAAAACATTTTACCCTGGTTTTGCCAAACGCTTTCAAGGACGGTGTCATAAATTTGTTTTTGCTCTGAAGAGAACAAAGCGACATGGTCATTTCGTATGGTGGTCATTTCGCCGTCTCCGACTTCGTCTCCAGTAGCACGCCTCAAAGCTCGTAGAAAATCTTCAGACAGATGATGGCGATACTTCTCCCACAAAGCTACCGGGTTCGCGACTCCACAAAACACCAAGATGACGGCAAACAGATGATGCATGCGGCTGGGACTGTCACTGACGCTCGCCTCCGCGAGGGTGTCAGCCCAATTTTGGTCACCGTCGAGAAGGTGACGTGCTACGCAGGCTGCGCGGTAAGTGGGAAACTCCACGCCATCAAATGTCCTCAGAAAGGCGAAAGACTTTGCCTCGGACAGTGTGAAGTAACAACCGCAGAAAATCGCATTCGCCATTATTCGGATGCACGGTATAATTTAAGTTTATAATTAGGTATACGACATGAAAATATATTAATTACCAAGCAATAATCACACAGATAAATACCGAACAAAAGTATTAACAGTCAATGTTTATTTTGTACTAACAACATGAAATTGATGAAGAAATGATCATCATCAATGAACATAAGTTTTTTGTAATACTTAACACCGCATTTTTTTTAAATTGTCTTCCTCAACTCGGCTCAAGATTTTGAGGGTTTTGTTGGAACTTGAATTTGTCAAAACGAACTATACGATACAACTTTTATGAAGAAAATGCACATTACCATCTATGAATTTTAAGAATAACTAACTACTAACCTCACCAACATGATCAAATTTAAATTATTAATTTCCAAAAAGTGTTGACATGTAACTTGATTTGATTTTTATGAAATCTCATAGATGGCGCTGCTTCAAAATTGTCTTATACTACTAACATTAATTAAACTATGTTTCTCTGCCCAAGTTACTTAAATGGCGTAAAAGTTTTTATAGTGTAAAGCTAGATAATAGCATGACTTACTCAAAAACAACATTTAAATATGCGTCGTTAGATTACACGCTGTCACAGAATGCGTAAGAAAAATAAAGATTCACAGCTCCTCCTCGTAGGTGATAGCGTGATAATATGTAGCCTATATGTTGACCCGACCTCTTAATAATATTCATGCAAAATTTGAAGTAAATCCATGCAGTACTTTTTGAGTTTAGCCCGGACATATATACAGACAAACAGACAAAAATTCTAAAAACTATATTTTTGGCTTCGATATCGATTGTAGATCACGCCCCAAGTATTTTTTTTTATATATTCTATGTACAGTTTTGCCTTTCCTACGATTTTATTATACTTATATGTTTATATTATTTATTTAAACATTATCATTTTTTTTTTTTTAAATAACACAGACATAATGATCAGAATTATTTCGTCATAAAGGCAAGCCTTTACGACGTGATTAAACACATAATAATGTTTTAAAGATAACAATATGATTTCGTTAGTACTATATCGCGCCAATAGATGTCGTTACATGTTTCCACTTATTGCAATAAAAAATTTTTTTATCTTTTGATAGACTGAAGCGATTGCGATGAAACAAAGACTAATCACTGCTCCGAGTTCTACACTATATTTGAGTATAAATATGAACCATATTGGTTTGGTACTTTTTACGTTGAGCTTGTTCAAAATCTGTCACATCCAAACAGACAAACAGACAAACAGACAAACAGACAAAAATTCCAAAAATTGAAGAAATGGCATCTGTTGGTTATCCTATAACAGCCCAACTATTTTTTATTTTTTTATTTTCAATGTACAGAAACGCCTCGTCTACAGATTTATTATATGTATAGATAACAAGGAGTCCCTATATCAATTTTCAGAACTCTAGCATCAAAATTTGCGGAAGTCTCGTACAAACTTCCATCCCCTATTTTAAGGGGTTGGAGGGTAAAACTTCCAAGCTTTAGAGTTTTTTTATTGTTTGTGTACTATTACTAGCTTACATACCAAATTTCAGCTTTCTAGGACTTCAGGAAGACCCTTAGAATATTGATGATCATCAGTGAGTCAGTGAATCAGTGAGTCAGTGACGAAATCGGGGTATTTTAGATATCAATAAAATCTAAAGTATAAGAGCTATGCAATTTAAAATTTATAGGTTTAATAAGTCAACCACTGACATCATATCCCGAAAATTTTGTTTATCTGGTATAATCCAAACCCAAGTTATGAAGGTTCAAAAATACGACGAAGTGCTTCGAGATAGTGCCCTTGCGCTTCGCTTGGCTTGTCTTGGCGGGGGCACTCCCGTGCCCCCAGATGAAAAAAATGAAGATGTAACAAAATCTTAGAAGTCAATTTTAATCTACTTCTAATAGTCGTATCGAAATGAAACTTTGTGTGTATAAATAGTTCAGAAGACAAAACTATAATTTGGTATCTTGGAGCCGATCTGATGATCAAGCCAGGCGTTGGATAGTGTAACTTTGAGTGGCTACTAGTAAACCCCTCGAGTTTGCTAGTAGCCCCTTATCGTCATAACTTCTTAGAATTTATACTTATTAATTTAAGAAAGAATATACTAGACGCAAAAGTTGAAAATAAAAATAGAATCCTAAAGCGTGTTAAAAAGTATGGGAAAAAAAACACCAACAAATGCTTAAAGAGCATATTATTTAATCATCAGTTTGCTTTACACCATCTTACATCATCCCTCCACCATCTGGACAGGTACCCGCAGACACATGAGGACTTTGTGGTTGTTTTCGTCAATTACATGGAACTCGATGGAGAATTGGGTACCCTAAAAAGAAGAACATAATTTGTGTTAGGCGGATCTGACACTACCACGCACCACCACTCTCCGGTGCGCGGGACACGCTCCCCCCCCCCCCGCGCATGTTATCTACATCGGCTTAGGCTGCTTTTCCACCAGAGATGTGCTACTTTGCTATGGATGCGTTAGATATTCACTAATCATATTCATTGGTCCATATTGGCATAGCACTGGTGGAAACGGGTTCAACTAAGCTATGTTTTTTAAATGGAAGGATGCGTGCAATAGATAGGAGCTATGGATGCGCGAGTGATGTAGCTATGTGCAGAGCAGCCACGCCGCAGCCACTCCCCATGCTTTCCCTACTGTCGATGCATAGCTTGATCTGCGCCTGCGCATCTTCCTCACACAGCTACCTCGCAGTGGCGCATCTTCATAGCACATCTTACTCGCTCCGCTACACAGCTTAGCATTAGTGGAAATGGTCACATAGTTTCATAGCTTAGCTTTCACATCCTCGCAGCATAGCTGTATATCATATGTCTGGTGAAAAAGTAGCCTAAGTCTATCACAATCCCCAAAAATGCCCACGGAATATGCCATGTTAGCATATGTTTGAGTTTAGTCGTTGGATATCAATAGCCATCACGTCTCTGAAGATTCGCCAGCTAGTATAAATTTGACCTTGTCGCCTTTTCCCAGGTAGGTTTGATTCAGTTTGTAGGATAATTGTGCGTCTGAATATCAAAGTTTACATGGAGCGACTGCAAATTCGGACTTTTAAACACACAATTCCAGAACTTCTATGGGTTAATTGTTATCCTTTATTCTTCTTTCTGACTGACTGATATTCGTATTACTGAATCGCGATGCTTGAGAGACATAAGTCTACATAGACATATGTCGACATAAGTTTTATGTCGCCTCAAAAGACATCTCCAAAGGACATTTTTCAACTGACTGCTGAAAATAATGATGTTGATCATCTTACCACATTGAAGGTCCCCTTAATAGGCACCCTCACAGTGTGCTTCAACAGCTGACCTCCTTGCACAGGGCATGAGGCGTTGGTCAGGGAGTCGCAGGTCACAGAGTTCTCCCTCAAGTTGTACGGGATGTGTACGGCTTGCATAACACCGCGCCATATTGCTACGGCGTGGGTCCTCATGTTCTGAACCGGTTCTGAACCAGCTAAAAAGGAAATATGAATACATGAACTTTATTAATTGCTGGTATCTTTTGGTTGGCAAACAAGTCAAGGCCTGATGAAAGTTCAGCTTAGCGTTTTCCCAACTATGTTGGATTCGACTTTCAGTCTAACCAGATGCCATTTTACAGAGAGCATTATATCTGACATCCAGCACCCAGTTACAGGGTAGCCTGATGAAGGTTATCGTTACCTATAGGAACCTACAAGGAACACGTCAAGGCTTTGAGGAAGCGTTGCTAAGTGAAGAGATAATGGTTCATGATTTGATTTTATCTCGTACGCGTGTAATATCAACGGCACCAACTATTTTACATCGGAATAGAATAACAAAAAAAAGCCCAGGGGCAGAACATAATTTGGTTATTAATCTTCAAGTGGTGTTATGTTATTATAAGTAAATATTTACAGCGAGAATAATTATGGTAGGTATTAGCTACATAAGCCAACATGATACGTGTCAGGATTTTTTCTAAAATAGGTTTCTAAATCATGGCCCTACGAATGTGCAACAGTACACTGCTACAAGGACGTTTTGGCTCTCGAATAACCTTGACAGGGGGGCGCTGTTGGTAAATATGTGCAATTTGTTTTGTGAAATGTATTGAAAAAACAAGATGGCGACTTTAATTCCGATTTCGGCCACGCGCCAATAGGTTCTTGTACGGCTATTTATGATACTTACGTATGACGAACTCAAAGTGGAAGACAGCATCCTGTGACTGCGGCAATGCACATGGCGGAGTGGGGCACCCCTCGATGTACGTGTTGATAGGCAGGGGTCCGGGGTTGAACGTACCTGACACGTAGAATAAGAATATTAGCAACAATATCAACTATCGCTGAATTTACGTGCTCTACAAGAATTTTGATAAACACAACAATATTTCATGTTTACAGGATTATTTTATAATGCATGGTGGTTTCAAAATGAATGCCTGACCACAAAACTGGTAAGTATACGGCACACTCGCACTCCAAATCACTCAATGCATTTAGCGCTAAATATTACTAAGCATTTATTTCAAACATCGTTCTGCCTTCATTTTCCTTTTCCTGCCATTTTCAAAGGATCGACGGAAAGAGAAGTAAATTCGTTAGCGCTAAATGCATTTAGCTAATTGTGGCGTAGGTAAGTATGTAAGTTCCAAAGGAACCCGTTCTAGTTTTGGTAGGTTGACTTAGTATGTGAGTTCCTGAAAGCAGCACATTATAAAAAAAACAAAAAGGAAAAGTTTTCATTATATTTTCACACAACCTGCTCGCTAATGTCAAATCTAACCTAAAGTAAGTAATTAAAGCTCTAGGCTCTAGCCGGGTATTAATGTTGTACTGAATTTGAATTTTGAACCTGAACTGAGAATATTGTGTAGAAACTCTTATCCGAAACTTTTTTCTATTAATTTACAGCTCGACCACGGACCATAGAGTTCTCACTTCATAGGTTTTAGTTGTCGTTGACATAATAGTACATTATTGCGGCTCGCTCGAATAATACCGCCTCGAGTAGGTATATTGATCAATGCACACGCGTTTCATACGACGTTTTTCAACGTACTTGCAAAGAAAAAAACAGACTTGTATTGTTAAATAGAAAATGGCGCGCTGGTTTTGTTTTTCCCTAGCCTAGCAGCCAGCACTAGCGATGCGCACGCAGGTCTGTGTAAATGAAAACAGCCTACAGAAAAAATAAAATAATTTATTGTTTAGACTGATCGTAGTGTTGTCTTATGTCCAATTGTAGTTTAGTTAGTATGGATTACTATTGGCATAGAGAAATATACATTAGTTCAATGAGAATCCGCAATAATAGAACGCCAGTCAGGGTCTTTTCCGTTTGGTTTCGGAAGGGACCACGGACAATTTATATCTTGATCAAGATACAACCTGACACTGACCTGAAAATTGCAAAAAACCTAAGAAAATTTGAATTTCGTGGTCCACTGCGCATTCACCTTAAATTGTCCGTGGTCCCTGCGCATTCACCTTAAGGTAAATAAATATCCCACCAAAAACATTTTCATGTAAAATGTTGCCAAGACGAGACCGTACATATGGCTCGCACTGCCAAAAAGTTATCAGATCTCATGTAGAGCCAAGCTTCTAACTCTACACGCCCTAACTTCACAAGCTCTACACCTTAGTCAAAATATGAGGCTTGGCCGTTTCGTTACTACAAGAACTATTGTATAACAGAAAAGTATTGAACAGTGAATAAATTTTTCACCTTACGCCCATGTGATGGTAGCGAAAAGATATGGACTAATACGTGTACCTAGTAGTGTAACCCGAGGGCCACGAAATCCGACGCTCCAAGCGAATTCGCCTTGCGCTGCAAGCGTGCGCGTCGAGCGTCAAAAACAAATGTATAGTCTATTATCTACAAGGCCACAAAGTAGCGCTGCAAGCAGCAGCGAAATTTGCTACGAGCTAATTTGCATGAGCGTTGGATGATCCGACGGGCGTTTTTTATGAGTGTCGAAAACAATTGTATGAGAAAATTCCACAGTGTGCACGAAACAGTCGCTCCACGCGCTCCGATAGGAGCGGTACCCGGCGGTAGCGGTCGCCGGCTGTAGCTGATGCATTTCCCCACCGACGTACACGCTACAGGCGAATATTTGAAGTTCGTGGCCTTGCTTTTGACGCTTAGAAATGACGCTTGTAGCGTATTGACGCCTCAAGCGTGGCGTTATTTTCGTGACCGAGGCATAAGTGTGACGGCCTGGAGCTTTTTATATCAAACAAACATAAGTAATTATGCTAGAAAAAGTACGATACATAACAAATGAAAAAAGTAAATATTTATACTTACACACGTTACTCGTATCTGGAACAGTGCTCCCTTGTACAAGGGCGAACACGGCACAGGACAGAACCACAAATCGGAACATTGTGCTTTAAACAGTAAGTATAAGTTACTGATAACTCAATGAAGACATTGCCACAGTTAAATTACATTATTTATACAATAGTCATTATCAGGTAATTGCGATAGTATGCACGTGTGGTTAAACAATTGGTGATATCTATTGATAATACTACCTAATCACTGGAATCAAATGGACTGATTAATTTTGATTTAAGGTCATAGCACGCATATCAACTCGGTAAGGGATCGTCACCGTATCAACTCGAGCTAATTGGTATTCTTTGTATGAAACTCCCTACTGCAACGCACACTAATCGGAATCGTAACGTAATCGCCTCGCCTCGGGACAAGCCCACGAACCGCGGCGATACGGTTACGATCTCTTTCCGAGTTGATATGTGTGCTATGACCTTTAATCTGAATAATTTATTGATTTATAGCTTACGTTTTTATTAGGGAAAATAACATACTTTATTAATTACAAGCTTCTGCCCGCGACTCCGCATGAAATTTCATGTTCCCCCGACCCACCCCGTCGCATCGCATCGCCTGTTCGCGCTATTACTACTTCGTTTTCGCGTAGCGTTCTTTCTGACGTTTTTTTTTCTTTTGATCGGCTTCTAAGAGTCCTAGTGTGATGTTAAATAGCTTAAAGCCTTCGTCAAAAATTAGGCAACCAAATGCAAAAAGATTTTTCAAATCTGACCGGTAGTTTTGAGAGATTAGCGTGTTCAAACAAACAAATAGATAATCTATAGTTTGCTGGCACATCAACTTTTTTGAGAGTTTTATTTGATGACTTAAACTTTTCTAGTCTAATTCAATTTTTTTAGGTTTTATTTTTGTCATGATTCAAAACAAAACAATTATTTTTACCGACTTCAAAAAAAAGGAGTTTATCAATTCGACACGTATGTATGTAATATTATTGGAATTGTATTATATTCACATATGACAATCTATTAGGGCTTCCAAATAATATACAAAATTTTATAGACGTATGTATGTATGTTTGTCCACGCATTTCTCCGCAAATATTAATCGGACCGTGACCATTTTTTTTATAGGCTTACATTTACTTCAACTTAGGCAACAGTGCAAGTTTCATCAAAATCGATTCAGTAATTTTCAAGATATGGACTAATACGTGTAAGTGTGACGGCCTGGCTTATTGATACCAGCTACGGGTGTAGTGTCAAAGGGAAAACATCTCAAAACCTTGGTCAAATTCTAGTGCAAAAACTAAAAATTACAAAATAAAAAAGTAATTAAAAAAAAATAAACCGACTTCAAAACGAAATTACTTAACTCAAAATTATGAAATAACTTTAATTTCGGAAGTCGGTGGCAAAAAACTAAAACTACAATACAGATCCCAAAGACACCGACTTCCGAAATTATGCTAATACCTATTTAGAATAATAATAATAGGTATGTACATTTATATGAAAAAAAAAAATTAGCAAAATGATCATAGGGCATCAAAAAATTCGTCCGCATCGCTGTCAACAGGAACAGTGCCCAAAAGGCTGGCAGCATTGCCACGTTGTATGGCAATGCTAATTCTTTGGCCAAGAAATAGGCCAGCCCTCTGGTCACGTGAAGAGTCGACTAACCGCTTGGCGATATCTCGAAAAACCAAGTAAATTAAATTAATTAAATTAAAGTTATTTCATAATTTTGAGAGTAATTTCGTTTTGAAGTCGGTTTAATTTTTTTAAATTACTTTTTTTTCAGACATTGAATTGTCTCGACTGTTTCGTTTCCAGCAATTTCTTAATGTAGAAATAAATTCTATGCTTTTAAAATATAATTATCAGAAGCTTTAAGTGAATACCTACAATCTAAAATAATTTTAATAAAACTTTTAATAAAACGGAAATGACTGAGCGAATAAATAGCTATTGAAAGTTTCTCAGAAGACGACAGTAACCAGGTATTTGTCATTGTTAATTAATTTACTTTCCATCTCACCTTTTCAGACAAAAATCTATATTATTTCCGGGTTTTTATACACACATTAAAATTGATGAATTTTATATTAAACTATGACATTTACTTTGTAGTCATAATATACCTATTATTTTGAATATTTTGTAAGTAGGTATGACGTTTGTATTTTATAATACCATCTATGCATACCGTCCCTGTGGCTCGGACAGCAAGTAATGTCTAGCTTCGTGCCAAATTTCAAGTTTCTAGCCTTACTAGAAGTCCCTAAACATTTTGATTAGCTCTAAGTGAGTGAGTCAGTCAGTCAGTGACACTTTAGCTATTTTGAAAAGTCCATAACTTCGAATCTATTAAAGCTACAGTTATGAAATTTGGTATTCGAACTAACAGCAGTCATGGTATTATGTATGTGAAGTTTGATTCGATTTCGTGTGACAAATAGTTAGATACAGGGTGGTCAAAAGTAGCTCGAAGCGGTTCGGGTAAATAGTGCACGGCGTACGTGCGGCCTCTTGCTGGAACTTGGCCTGCGCACTGCCGTGCGCTTAGATTCCCGATTGTGACCTCTGAGTTTGTTTCAGCTTTTCTTCTCAGAGCAGTCAGATAGGAAAAGCCGATCTCATCAAGCTTAAATAATAATAATCTGATCCAGCCTGT
The DNA here is from genome assembly GCA_948474745.1 of Oligia latruncula. NCBI lineage: Eukaryota > Metazoa > Arthropoda > Insecta > Lepidoptera > Noctuidae > Oligia > Oligia latruncula. The sequence goes on along the minus strand of OX419703.1, from coordinate 10,009,206 downwards.
CCCATCTTGCTGCCCTCTCCCAGCGACGCCCTAAGCCGCGGTTCGTACCCCACAGGGGGTGCCCTTAGCGTGTAGTCGCTTAGTTTTTAAGTTTATTTATGCCCTGGCTGGAGGCCTTAATTTATTGAGGCATCCACAGGAAAGCCCGGTTAAGCAGTCGACAACCCCTCAAGGTTGAACTGCGAGATGCCCATTAGAAAAAAAAAAAATATATATCAAGTCAGTTGATGTTCACTAGATGTTTAGTTGATAACCAGTGCCGTTATTACGTGGAATAGATCGACCAGATCTCATGTAAGTTAATTGATATTATTATCTTGATTAATGCTGATAACTATGTTATTGTGTATTGTTCTAATATGGCCAATCATTGACATATATATTACTAGCGTAAGGACCGGGCTAACGGCGCGACTAAATGGCACCAACGCGCTGGCCCTAAAATGACGGTTTTAGGGCCAACGCGACTTAGTTGACAGTGCTGCGCGCGAACTTCGAATTTCGAACGAAGAACTTCTATGTAAAATGTTCAGACGGGCGTATCCTTACTTTTGAAATCATTGTGGCCAATGTTTTAAAGTGTGTAATGGAATATTCCTAGCTTTTGTTTTTATTATGTTGCTATTATTCCGAGTTCCTTGGACCATTGTCCAAGAGATAGAATTAATTGTTTTTAAAATAACGATAAATTATGACAATGTTGATAGAAAACTTTAATACAGTTTCCAAGGAGTTTCTTATCCTTCTCCTTGATGACCTAGATTTGGAACGGACGACTAGCTTTCTGATTAATTCCTGACAAGACTAAATTGAATTAAATGTCTAGCCTTACCTTTCTGTGCTTTATTTCATAAAATCCTTTCCCTACATACTGTAGCGAAATAAATGAAAAGCAAGACTTCGCCACTAAAATGGCATAATTTTTCTTTATAAAAAAATCCGAATAATAGAGTTAAAAAAAATAAGGCAAAAACTCCTCAAGCGAAGCTTTATAAAATTGATATGGGACCACCTCGGGCTTCCTTCTTCCACTAAATGAAAAGAAAATCATGTTAATCGATCCAATAATTACAGTGTAGTCGGTGTACAATAGGTACACGCCGAATGCATAACCTCCTCCTGTTTTTGAAGTCGGTTAACAATAGGTTTTGTACAGAAAGACGCGCGTAAAGGTATTTGGAATTTTGGAACTATGGTCTTGCTCTCGCTGGTCATGAAACATCATCATCATCAGCCTATAGATATTCAATAAGGCTGACAAGAAGGCGGCCGATACATAAAGAAATGATTAATGGTACTGGTAGTCAACCGAATTGAGGAGAAAAGCTAGATAAATGTCGGCCTACACAAGTATCTACGTAAATAACGTCTACATAAAACTGACAATATTTTTCACAAAGCTCTATAAAAATGGTGTCGCACCTCTAGTAGTAGCGTCGGAGGGTTAAGCCTAATCTTTATGATCAACCGCGACACAAGTGGGTTAGCACCACTCTATAGTGCGCCGTTCGTGTCATAACGGACGTACAGGGTTGGGCAATTTTCTTGGCTGAAATGATTTAAGAGCATTTACGACGTAGGTACGGCATTTCATACAAACTTTCAAGGTCTAAAAAGTTACTTCTCGAAATATTTTATTGAAAAAAAGATAATTGGAAATCTCTGTTTCTAAGGTAAATTTAAAATCGGTCTAATTTGGCTGACCTTTGTATCCTGCGTATACGTATGAAGTTTCATTAAAATCGGTTCATTCATTTCGAAAAACGAGGGCTTGAAAGTTTGTATGAAATGCCTAACGTCGTAAACGCTCTTAAAATAACTACATTTTTATCTAGGTTTTAATAATTATTGTATGCACTTTTTTTTTTTTTTTTTTTTTCCGGATGGGAAATCATCAAATGACCCCTACACTACTGCACTATCACTATGCACTTTCTACGTTAATTTTAAAGGAAATTACGGTGAGAGCAGTGGGAGCTCAGTGTTAACTGGCCCGACTTACAAGTTCGAGTTGTAGTTTCGAACCCAGACCAGGTGCTTTACTTTGTGTAAATTAATTCTGTTCGCTAAACGATGAAGGAAAACATCCTGAGGAAACCGGCATGTCCTAGTACCATAAATCAAGACGTGACATCTACCAACCCGCAGTGGACCCGCGTGGTGGATTACAGCCTACACCCTCTCACCAAGAGGCCTATGTCCCAGAAAATTAGAGATAGGTAATATTAGTGATATAAATTACGGTCATGAGAAACATCGCATCGTGTCTGAAATTGCCAGTGTGTAGTTTTTATTAATTAATGTAAAATCTATTACAAAATTAAGTTGACTTTTAATATTTACTATAGCTCACCATTTTAAAAAAACAAAATTCATAACAATCTATTCAAAAAGAGTAGTGTATTCTTCGTAAACAGGGACTAAAATAGCTCTTTGATCCCTAGGGACTATCGCACTTCGAAGTTCAGTATGACAGTCCTAAAAGTGATTTGAATTTGGAATGTGGATATTGTTAGTAAAAGTTCCAATAACCAAAGAGGTCCAAAGCCAAATAAAAAAAAAGTTTGTAAAAAAATAGAAAACGCGCGAAAAGCATTCTGCCTTCGTTTGTAATTGTTTACTCAAAATTATATTATGTAAATAAATAAACGTACAATTCTTATTCATAAGTTGCACTTACTTTTTTTTTCATAGAGGGTGATAAAAGTAGAGTGTCCACCTCGGGAGCAACACTATTTTAAGCTCGAGTGACGTACTTCTCGTGATTCTACCAAAGAAACACTCTCGCCTTCAAAATAGTTGTTTGCTCCCTTGGCTAACAATCTACTATTTCATTTTGTCACCTAAACAATTGAAATGACAAATGATTGAAGAAATTGAATCGATCGTCTAGGGCCTATATTGTACAATATCACGAATTCCGCAATGTTTTTCACCGTCTAGACCGTCCGTCCAAAATTGAAGATTGCGGAATGATAGAACAAAAGCTTGAGCGAGTTTTTTCATTGCACCATATTTTTTCTTTGCACCGTATTTTTTAGACGCCTTTATTTTTGAAGGCCGGCAAGATATAAGTCCGGTTATGCAGCCGACAACCATCTAACAAAATACGGAAGAAAAATATAGTTGAACTGTTCAGTGATACCCCTGAATGACATAGGGCGTGGTAATCTATCGCATCAATCATAATTTACACTTTCGATACGCCAGAACGACGTACTTTGATAACGGGTTGCCTATGTGACGTGAGGCTCCCTCGATAAGAGCATGTGACCCTTATCGCTGGAGTTCAGCTCTTCCGAGGAAAGGGAGGAAGTAGTTTGAGAGACAAGTGGGGTTTTGGATATCTTATGTAGGTATTTCTTTGGTGTTAAAGGGACTACTCGTAAAGAAGTTAAGCTGTTATTAACTAGTGACCTTATCCACCCTCTGTGTCCAAAAACTTGCACTCAAGGGATCTCTGCGCTGTCAACGATGACGCCGCGCGCCGTGGAAATGGCGAAGTTTTGGGCCAACAAGATCTGAGAAAAGTCACAAAGACATAGTAACCCAGCCCTTCTTTGCCCGGGTGCGATCTACTGACAACACATAACTACTGACTTTCAAACATCGTGGATTCTGTGCTATCTGAGCTAAATATTGATAACCGACACGAAAACCTTCCTTAGTAAATTCTTTAAATTATGGTGAAACATAATCAGCCTATAAAGTTCACACTGCTGGGACACAGGCCTTCTCTCGGTGAGAGGGAGTGGGCCGTAATCCACTACGCGGGCCCAGTGCGGGTTGGCAGATGTCACATGTCTTCGCATTTTTGGTTCTAGGACATGCCGGTTTCCTCACGGTGTTTTCCTTCACTGTTTTGAGAGCAGTGGTGATGTCGAAATAATTTACACAAAGTAAAGCGCCTGTCCGGGTTCGAACCTACGACTTACAACTCGTAAGTCGCGGCCGTTACCACTTGGCCACCACTGCTCTATTATGGTGAAAGCCGAATTAGAATCCAGTGTTTAGTTTAGATTGAATTATATACATATACTAAGGAACAAACACACACACACGAAAAGCGGCTTTGTTTTATACTATGTATTCATATATACCTACTATGTAACTACTTAACTGAGTTAGCTGGAAAGTGTTCTATGATTAATTTCAACAAACAAAGAACAAGAAAATCATATTGCATTAAAATTTGCTTTACTTTTCTCAGTTTTCCTCGTCTTTTAAGAAAATAATTGCATTTAAATAGTAGCGTCTTGCTAATAACCCTACTTGGAAAATCTTTTAAGTATGATGAAGGAAATTGTTGCAGAATTTTAATAAAGGAAGAAAAAGAAAAATTCTGCCACATAGCTTTTGCGCCAGTTACCTAGTTTTTCTTGCCCTCATTTTTAAAAGATGGAAAATAAACTTATTTAAGAAAAAATAAATCAAATTAACCAAGACATAATTACAATATTAACGTCACATTACACACAGCTTACTTTTGCTATATATATTTCCAATCGACGTGCAGAGGGTTCTCTCATAAAACCGTTCCTAGCGGTAGCTTTCGTCAGGACTGATGATAAGGAAAAACATAAAATAATTATTTCTTCATGAATGAAAGTTAACAAGAAGTGTCATATAATAAACGGAATGTTCACCTAAGCGTTTCATTTCCGTGTAATTTCGTGACGTATCCGTTCACGGAAGGTATACGTTTATCTATGGTATGGTATTTGAGTCTGCGCCTTCGCGCCTTCTTTCCTGCTCATTGATCACCTGTATTGTGTGTTGAAATTATTTATCTCTTTTTATATTGAACGATATTTTTTTCGGGTTAAAAATAAATGTTTTGCCTGTTCTTTGAGATTCTTTGGTAGTGTATGGTTTAGGTACTTTCTTGTAACTTATTGCAGCTTGCAAAAAGGGTTATGTTTTTTGTGAGCCTTTGTTATAACTTATAACCCACAGCTGGGCAAAGATCCTGTAGGTATTGTGTTTCTCCGTTCACTGCGTCATTTAAAAATCTGGCGAAATCCTGACGAAGCTTAGAGTATTTAATACGTTATGTTTATACAGTGTGAGTCTTCATAATGTGCTCATTTAACGAAATGAGGGAAACATAGCTTAATTTTATCGACGGAAAAAATATTTGAAAAAATAAAAAAATATTTAAAAGGATCTTTACCTGCTAAAGTATGGTGATTGCAAGGCCTTTCTTTAACAGTTGATAGGAAATGTTGTGATTGAGTTATAAACATGGTATTTTACGTTTAGAAATCTGATACGATGGAGAATAATTTAAAGTAATAAAAAAGAGAAGTAATCGGGGCTTTTATTGAGTAATTTTACAATTATTGTAAAAATTTATGAAAAAATATCCGATTTTTGTTAGAAAAAAACCATAATTCTTCTTTTTCTTACTGACTAAATCCCACCCGTGTTCCTTCCTTAGCCCTTTATGTTCCGGGCCAGAGCGGTAACCCTTTCGGACAATCCCGCTGACCCGGCAGGTTCAAAAGAAGTTTGAACTAATATTCGCGTTTGCCTCGTGTCTTATTAAAAGCTTAAACACTCCTTGCAAGACTGTTATATTATCACCATATCCATCATATTTCAGCTCTACACCTTTCTAATCCCATTAGGTTTCAATGAAACTTATAAAAAGTACACAAAGCAAAATTACTTTACCCCCAGATCGCAGATTTTCGAAAATTTTCAGCAATTTCCACCTCATTCAGCTGCCGGCTGGTCCGCCATCTTACCTGATTTGGAATAATGCGACCAATTTCCCGCCACTTCGGGCTCAGATTCAGGATAAGAAAAGCACCGCTTACTTTGAAATATCGCTGGCTCTAGCCTGTAAATGCTGTCGTAAATGGGATTGTCAAAAGCGTGGCACGTGAAATAGAGCAGGGTATGTTTAACCCTACGATTGAGGGGTTGAATCGTAGAGTAATTGCTTGTATGAAAAACTATTGAAGCGATTTTGGCGAAATAATAAAGTCGGTAAATTCAAGAATACCTATCGAACCAAATTGAACATTACTCCCGGTTTAAGCAAGATTGCTTTGCTTTTTAGAGTCTGCTTCAGTGCTGACAGTAACGAATCGGCAACAGTTACTTAGTTATCTTGAAATACTCGATTGGTGTCTAACGAATTCAAAATGTTATGTGGGCATAAGTTACTGACCTAGTTTATTTCTATGCTACTGTTATCTAGGTTAAATAGACGTAATTTTTCACCCAAATTTTAGAGCTGCACGTCACCTACAAAATTGGATTGCGCGAAAAAATACAACAATTTAAAACAGTTTCAAAAAACAACATCAATGTAACTTTGTGTTTCGATAGTCATGTAAACTGGAATTCAATTTCCTTTTTTTGAAAAAAATTGCGGAAAGCCGTACCCCAGTGCGGCTGACATGTATTTTCAATTCGACGCTTCTAACGTTGGTGGCGCCATCTATTTTGGGAACGAGTTCATTCATCACTACTAAATCCGGATGACCGCAGACGCCATTTTGAGTTTCAATAGGCTTCCAGATTTGAAATTGGTTTTAAAATGATGGAAGCTTCGCCTTCGCCATAATGATGCGCACTTTGGAACTCGTCTTTCTTTGATTTATTGTTTATGGTTGAGACCAAAATGTCGCGGTACCTATTGTATAGAGCCGAGTTCACTGTAAAATATAATTCGGTATGGGTTCGGTATGTGTGTGTGGAAGTTTTATTTTCTTAGGACCATTCAATAATAGAGCACGAGAAATAGAGTGAAAAAGAAATTCAGTTTAAAACAGAACCTTTTTTTATACTAGCCTACGCTCTCCCACTCCTGGGGAAAGGCCTCTCTCCACTCCTTCCAACTTTCGCGAGCCCGCGCGTCCTCCTTCCAGGTTTGACGGAATCTATCCAGCTCGTCCCGCCATCTCCTACGTGGACTGCCGTGACCTCGCCTCACTGTCTCAGGGCACCAGTTCTGTGTTATTTGGGCCCACAGTTTGTCCGGCATGCGACAGACACGTCCTGCCCAGTCCCATTTAAGTTGGGCAGCCGTTTCAGTCAAGTCAGTTCAATCTTTGTTTTGGAGCACAGTATTGTGCTACGAAAACAATCCGTTAATTTAACACCTAGTATACTGCGCTCCATTGCTTGTTGGCAGACCTTGAGTTTGGACTTCTGAGACCAAAGACCAAGACCAAGGTCAAAGACCAAGTCTGTGCACCGTAGGTTAAGACGGGAAGAATACACACAGTCCACGAGCCTGCGTTTCAGTGCCATTAAATAGTTCCTTCATGGACCAGTAGCTCTTCCAGGCGTATTCGAAATACTACGGCAATAATAAATGCGGAAATAATGCAGCATTGGCACACATGGATATAATCCAATATCAATTTGGGGAACAGTGACGGGCAGCCGTTTTGGCGCGAGGGGCGTCTGACAGCTGCGACCATGCTTCGATGCGTTCAGAAATTTACGCGAATGACACATTTGTGTCGCGAATGCAACGAAGTATAAACGAATTGTGGTGGGTAAATAAGCCTTTTATTTTTTGTATTGGATTTCCCTCACGTGTGACGATATTTAATACGATATTGTATTCTCCCCGGTTTGCCGTCTTGCGCATCGGGCAGTGAACCCTACTTACATGACTGACTGGCTTATCTCACAGAGCATGTAACACACTTATCTTTTCACCACGGTATGACATAGGCCTAGCCTATATACCTAGCTCGCGTCAACACCACACAAGAACGGATTAATAATATAAAATAAATGCCGATAAAAAGCGGTGGTGCTCTCAAAAAGGTGAAAGAAAATATCGTGAGGAAACCGGCATGTCCTAGAATAAAAAAATCGAATACATTTCACATTAACCAACCCGCACTGGGCTCGCGTGAATTACGGCCCATTTCCATGTCCCAGGAGTGGGAACATTATAGACTGATTATGCTGATAGAAAATCAGACACGGCACTATGGTGTTATGCACCAAGTGGAAGAAGGCTAGTAAATAAAGGTAACAAGAGAGGAAGGGTAGATTAAATGATATTATTAAAGATACCTACGGTAGTTGTAGGGTAGGTGACCTACTTCTATCATATCTTCCTACTGTTTTAGCGTTGTATGGTAAGTTCTTTTGGGGCTGAGAAACATCCCTGGAAATTTCCTGTTACAAAAATGGAAAATTGTCTGAAACCAATTTAGTTTTCATAAAAACAGAGACAAGCTTTGTTCTTAAAACCAGAAGGCCGATATTTTCCACGAAAGAGTCCGCATTTCACAGTCAGAGCATCAGGCGGCGCGCATTTTAAATTCTGCCTTCAATTTAACTGATTGGTAGCCATTTTGGCACGCGCGGCGACTGACAGCTGCCCGCCACGAATGGATGCGTTCGCGAATTTCCAAACGGATGACAAATAAACATCGCGTGGACACTGCGAACGACGACCTGTGCTATAAAATGGTGACAGGGATGAACTGAGGACGAGGTTCGCTTTACGTAGGTAGGATAACTTCGAAGAGGGCCGGGCTGATGTGCATACTCCATCATATAAATATATTATATGGTTTTATTACTAAAGCAATAATCATCCATACAAGATGTTTATTTTTTTTTGTAAATATTAATGTAGAATCTGTACTTTTACAGAGAAACCAGTAATAGTTTAATTATAAAAATTAACTGTTATTCAGGTTCACGGCTTTTGAAAATAGGGTTTAGAAATAATAGACACTTGCCTCACTCTGCCTAGTTTTTCCCAACTAGGTTGGGGTCGGCTTTCAGTCTAACCGGATGCAGCTGAATATCAGTATTTTACATGGAGCGACTGTCTATCTGCCCTCCACAACCCAGTTACTGGGTAATACGATACCCCTTGGTAAGACTAGTTGTCAGAGTTTCGGGTTTCTGACGACCCGTAACGACTATCAAAGATCCACAAATACTTATTTATTTAGGTAGTATTGATAACAAAAAAATCAGTTTATCGGTAAGTTTGACATATAACATAATGAGTCTTCCGTTCCAGTCCCCTAAAGGTATTTCATTTATTATTCATAGATTGTTCTTTCAATCGACGATAAACGTTTACGCCATTAGTTTTAACTCCACCACTATCCAATACGATCCTGTATTGTCGCATACAACTGAAATATTGTCAGAAACAATAAATTTATATCCAATTATATTTTAGCCCGCGTTGTTTGTTTCAATAAAATCCTTCGTCAACGTCCAAGAGTGAATTAGATTGTAAATATGGGCAGCAAATTGTTTCTGGTTATTATATTTTTGTGTCAGTTGCTATGTTTTTGCGAAATAAATGACAGAAAAGATAATTTTGGAAGTAAACGTCAAGAGGTTTATATACCTATACAGGGTGTAATTGGGGTCATTGCAGTCTTCAAACAACAATTTTAAATATGGGACCAACCCTGAAATTGCGATTAAAATCAGGTGTTCTAGGGAACAGCTGATTCTTTTTGGTCCTGGTTTCGATTCCCAGGTCGGACAAAGTGTTATTGGGTTTTTCTATCTGGAATTTCTCAGTAGCAGCCCGGAGACTGGATCTGTGCCCGGTTGATGGCAACAGGCTCGTCCCCTGGACTTAATCATAACTGTTGAAATGTGGTTTCACTATAGATACACCTGGCCTGCCTTACCCTTCAGGGCCACAAGGCGTGATGTTATGTTATGTAAACACAAATTTTTTGACGTTTCAACGTCGTCTCTTAACTTTAAGAAACGTTAATGAATGAAGGTGCTAATGCCCATCCTTTTCTCAACCGTATTATTATCAGCTTCCAATCTCACCGGATGCAGATCAGTACTATCAGTACTTTACATGCAGCGACTGCCTATCTGACCCTCACAACCCAGTTACTGGGTAACACTATACTCTTGGTTAAGACTGGCCCCTTTATTCATAAGCGATGCTTAAAGTTATGTAGTGATTAGCGACTGTTTAACCATACATTTTTGACGTTTAAACGTCACTCTCAATTTAATTATCTTTTTTATATAAACCCCTGGTTGTCAACTTTCTGGCTTCTGACTACCCGTAATGACTGTCAAAGATCTGAATAACGACTCGTATTTGTATGAATGCACTGGTTAGAATCCTACATGTGTGCATTTAGCACCCCTATTTTATCGCCAAATGGAATACAAACAACTTATTTTTTATTCCATACAAACAAATAAATCGGGCGACCCATTATGTAAGCAACAACACACAACAACTTAGATTTGTGCGGAACAAATTTCCGCAGTTGAAAATAAAATACTCACAAAACAGTACCGTACACTTTTTGCTTTGGACTTTTGTGAAAAATAAAAGCGCAGAGAAAGTTTCACGTTCACATTTCACCGTCAGTGGCAGTTTCGAGTTCAGTTCTCGAAATATAATCTTTTTTCCAGCGATTCGGGAAAGTTTCCCTTTTTGTGGGTCGGTAGACTCCTGTTCGGATGTGTGGCTTATGTATTCTGTGTAGTTGCTGACCGAAATGGTGCTGTGGTTAAGCGTATTCCGTTTGGAGAATCGCGGCTTTAATTTCCATGATGATGGGTTTTGTAACTAAGGACTAATCGCTAATAAGATATTAGCTTGTAACGTACTGCCTTCTCTTGATTTAATTCCTCTGCTACCTTAACCCTGGTATCTAATTGCCTGCTGTGGAATTTCTTTGCCAGGAACTACTGACAATTTCAATCTTCATGTTTCAATTACTCCTGTCTTTTCAGTAAATACCAAACACCACATTTTTTTCAGTAAGTAGGTATAACTTTATTTGTTTGTATACACTATTAAATTTTGATCGTTTTAATCCTTATAAGGGGTGATTGTACACATCATTATGAACAACTTTTAATAAGGGACCAACCCTGAAATCGTGATAAAAAAAATCAGCTGATCCATACATTTATGTTAGCTTAACTCGACATAATGTATGGATCAACAGACTTTTTTTCACGATTTCAGGGTTGGTCCCATAGTAAAAGTTGTTCCTAGTGATGAGTACAATTACCTCTTATAAGGATTAAAACGATCAAAATGTAAGGGACTTTAGAGTACACCACAAAAATACATAACAAACATTTTTTTATTGATCACTATCAATATACAATGCGCAGCCTTATCGGTTTCTGCGATCCCTTCCAGGCAACCTTGCAAACATTATGTAGGCACTCTATATGCCGCCATGTTTGATTTATATCATAACTAGGTGCGCCCCGCGATTTCACCTGCATAAGTGTCGATCCCGTGGCAATATCGGGATAAAAAGTAGCCTACCTATATGTTAATCCAGGGTGTCAGCTACCTCCACACAAAATTTTATCAAAATTGGTCCAGCCGTTTGAGCGCGAAGAAGTAACAAATATATAAACACACACACACACACTCACAAACTTTCGCCTTTATAATATTAGTGTGATTCCTAAGTATAACCCGCGGAAACCATAGGTACCTACCTGGTTTATCATAATACGACCAGAAGTTTAAGAGTTATGAGGGGAACACATGAACATACCTACATTACATATCATAATTAAAAGCAGAACCCTCCTTTTACGTTGTCGTAGTCGGGTAGAAACTTGCCTTATTTAGTACTTACCGAAAAATGTGTAGGCTTTCGACTCCATAGCAGATAATATGGCTACCCGTACACTTTCCCAATATCTAACAAATACGTTATTTTTTCGTATTTACATATAATAAACATTTTTTGCGGTAAAAGAGCAAGTATTTACATAGAGCAACACCGGCTGTTAGTCTATGTAAATTTGTTTCTCTGTGCAGGGAAAAAATTGAAGCAGCAGGTAGCGTCGAACTTGATTGATGTTTCGGCTATAACTACGGTAATAAATTGAAGGCTTTAGATAGATAGCCGAATGGCGACGGATTTGTGAGCGTTAGATGAGTTCGACCCATAGATGTTCTTGTAGGACCATTTTGATATTCTTTTAGTCGTTTCCCGACATCCACGCGGGCAAATCCGCGAGCAAAAGTTAACCCTAAGAAATTAAAAAAAATAGGTATTTGAAACAAGAATTTAAAATCATATTGTGGCATTACAAGTAAAGTGGAAAAATGTAAACTAACTTTTAAATTTGGAGAGCACTGTATCTACACAGTTACTTTTGGCACTTTAGTCCAAAGCTTAGTACACATTGTCGGGTAGTACGGGACACATCGTGACATTATGGGGCCCGTGGGTCCGGCCTGACTTTCGGGCCCGTCTCACTGTGATTTATAAACACTGGACTTTGCCCATGTCCTAACCAAAACCAATGTAAGAATTTTGACGTACAAACGCGACATAATTGTTCTCGCGACTATGACATCCACATCCATGGTTATGTCATGTATGTGTTTGTGTGTGTGAAAGTGTGTGTGTGTGTTTTACGTGTTACTGAAAATTTATACTATAAATCCACAACAACTAATCTATATATATAAAAGAAAGTCTGTTAGTTACACCACTTATAACTCGAGAACGGCTGAACCGATTTGGCTGAAAATTGGTGGGGAGGTAGCTTAGGACCAGGAGACGGACATAGGATACTTTTTTTTTTTTTTTTTTTTTTATAGTAGGAGTAGGGTAGGAGTAGGGTAGAAGTAGGGTAGGAGTAGTGTAGGAGTAGTGTAGGAGTAGGGTAGGAGTAGTGTAGGAGTAGGGTAGGAGTAGTGTAGGAGTAGGGTAGGAGTAGGGTAGGGTAGGGGTAGGGTAGAAGTAGGGTAGGAGTAGTGTAGGAGTAGTGTAGGAGTAGTGTAGGAGTAGGGTAGGAGTAGTGTAGGAGTAGGGTAGGAGTAGGGTAGGAGTAGGGTAGGAGTAGGGTAGAAGTAGGGTAGGAGTAGTGTAGGAGTAGGGTAGGAGTAGTGTGGGAGTAGGGTAGGAGTAGGGTAGGAGTAGTGTGGGAGTAGGGTAGGAGTTGGGTAGGAGTAGTGTAGGAGTAGGGTAGGAGTAGTGTAGGAGTAGGATAGGAGTAGGGTAGAAGTAGGGTAGGAGTAGTGTAGGAGTAGGGTAGGAGTAGTGTGGGAGTAGGGTAGGAGTAGTGTAGGAGCAAAACAACGTTTGCCGGGTCAGCTAGTAATTTATAAATTCGAAAGTAACTCTGTCTGTATGTTACCTTTTCTCGCCTAAACCACTGAACAGACTTGGATAAAATTTGCCAAGGAGATGAATGGCATCCTGGGAAAGGATATAGGCTACTTTTTTCCCGGTAACACGTTTCCGTGGGATAATGTCCGACATCCACGCGGGCGAAGCCACAGGCAAAAGCACGCGACGATCGCGTACACGCGCGACGTAGGTACGCTTTTGTTTAGGACGTGGCCTTACGATTCCGTTTTGAATAAGTTGTTTAAAATAAGTCATCATCATCTGCCTAGCCTTTTCCCAACCATGTTGGGGTCGGCTTCCAGTCTAACCGGATGCAGCTGAATACCAGTATTTTACATGGAGCGACTGCCTATCTGACGTCCACAACCCGGTAATACGATAGGTACCCCTTGGTAAGACTGGTTGTCAGACTTTCGGGCTTCCGACGACCCGTAACCACTATTTATTCTGTGCCGTAACGACTGTCAAAGATCCACAACTAAAAAACCATAAGTATAGATAATTTGAGCTATAAGGTATCAAATACACGTCGCTCGGGACAAAATTCGCTGATCATTTCGAAATTTTAATAGCTCGATCAGTATATCCTTGAATCTAATAAAAATATTGTGTTACTAGCTGCGCCACGCGGTTTTACCCGCGTAAATGTCGATCCCGTGGGAATATCGGCATAAAAAGTAGCCTATATGTTAATCCAGGGTGTCAGCTACCTCCTTACAAAATTTTAGCAAAATTGGTCCAGGCCTTTGAGCCTGAAGAAGTAAAAAACATATAAACACACACACACACACCACCCACACACACACACACACACACCCCCCACACACACACACACTCACAAACTTTCGCCTTTATAATATTAGTGTGATTCTCTAAAAATACATAAGTAAGAAAAATGGCTGTACAACACCCAAAGACCAGTCTTTGGGTGTTGTACAGCCATTTTTCTTACTTATGTATTTTTGTGGTGTACCTACAATAAATAAATACGCCATACTGTAAAGAAAAAGTGCCTTGTGCAAAGGCCCTTATTCAGAGGTCGTGCAAAACAGTTATTGATTAGTCTATCACTAAAATCAAAGCCCTAATATTATTATTCAGACAGTGTTACCAATAAGCTGAGTATAACATTCATCCCATCTGCTCTTACCCCAGGGGTGTGCCGTGATGATATTTTAGTTATACAAAATACCTCCTTATCAATATTCCGGCCTCGTCAAGCACGTGATAAGCCTGTTGATCGTCAATGATTGATAATACTACAGACCCCATCGGATCTGGTAATAATCTGCTTATTTGTTGTGAATACAGTAATCATTTTGATAAGTATTTGGTATTAATTTTTCAGATTTATTTTTGGTGGCCTTTTTTTTTGTTGGTCTAATTGTTTGGAAGAGGTAGCGAGACGGCCTAGACACGTACCCGCAAGAGTTGGATCGAGGTGACGCTAGAAAAGGATGCCTGGAAGGATTTGGGGGAAGCCTTTTCCCAAGCCCCAGCAGGTGGGATAGTGAAGGATAAATAAAAAAAAAAGCAGTCTCTAGCGCTACTACTGAGTATGAGGTCCTGGGTTCGATTCTTCGGTCGGGCAGTGTTATTGGGGTTTTTCATCAGGAATTTCTCGATACCAGCCCGGAGTTTGAACTTGTGCCAGGTTGATGGCAATAGGCTCGCCCCCTGTTACATGGGACTTAAACATAACTGGCGAAATGTGGATGTACTATATAGATAGGTGCACATCTGCCTAACCCTTTGGGGAATGCAGGCGTGATGTCATGTTTCTATTTTTATTCCGGAAATTGCGACACTCTTAGACGTAAAAAAGGTTTTTGTTACGGAGATTTGTGCCACTGCTTGTCATAACCTTTTGGTATGTTCATCCAAAAATATATTCATCCTCAACCAAAGTCCTCAACACACGAAATTAAATAATTTACACCACAAACAAGTTAAAAGTTCGTTTCCATCCCCATTGTATTTAAACTGTATGTAATGTCCCTCTGTGCTAAATGTAAAGGTTTTATTCGCTAACTATGTAACTCGATTTGGTTGAACTTTACAATGGACATTTAAATAATGGTTTTAGTCAGATTTGTTTAAGGGTCTCTAAGCAAGTTAGTATGTTTATTTATCAATTAATTATTATATTATTGTTGTCCATGTGGATTAAAAACTCCGTCAAGTCTTCTCGTCGCCTATACCGCAGTGTTTGAAGACTAAGGTCTTCAACCAGTGCGTCCTGCCCGTCATGACATACAGTGCTGAAACGTGGACGCTGACCGCGGCAAGCGTGGCTTAATTTGATCGATCGACACGTGCGGCTGTTTCTACTTAGCCACGAGCTCCTCCAGTAGCCCATCGGAACATGTATAATTATCATCCCGTATATCATCATACCCACAGAAAGAACCATTTTGATTCACCCTCACGACCTAAAAGATAAGTTGACAAAAGAAACCCTTTCGTTTCATCATAGTTTATTTGAAATATGAAATAAAATGTGCTTCAATGGCCGCGCGGAGTGACAAAGTTGTGCCTCTATACAAATATACGTGGTACACGCGAGCTCGGATGATGTATTTTTATTCGTATTTCAACAACAATGCATTGTCAGAAGACGTACTTGTGTTTTCCGGCCGACTGTCACACCGGTATTTTTCCGTTTAGGATATTTATTTTTATTGAAATATGACATAAGAAAAAAAACATCGGTTTTGCAAAAGTGAGTACCTATTGACCGTAGTCATAGTTATGAGTAGTTAGGCATATTATTATTAAAGACCGGTTCCTTCTGCTTTTTAAGGTGAATTAGTTGAGACAGCGAAATTCAAATTTTCATACGTTTTTTGCAGTTTGCAGGTCAGTGTCAGGTTGTATCTTGATCAAAATATGATTCGCGACAATAACAGGTACATATTTAGAGAATTATAATCATTAGAATCATTAATACATCTTTCTAAGTTAGATTTCTACCATTAACACTTTGAATTTCGCGGTCTACCACTATCCATTTTAATATACGTACCCGAAGACTGAATGCGGAATGGGTCTAAAATTGCTATATCATCCTCACCGCCTGCTGTTCATGCTGGCGTCTATAAGTGGGTTGGAACAAACAGTAGAGATGAATGATCTAGAAAATGGGAAATTGACTGGAGTTTGACGACAATGGCTAGAAATGTACAATAGTAACGTAGGCGTAGCAAACAATTAGTTGTTGTGAAACGAACGTTACAACAGACTGGCAACAAGAATTTTCAATGTTCTTAACAGAATATAAATGAACACATATGCCCAGCACCTTACAAGTAACAATGGACTACGTACCTACCTCCGGTCAGGCTCAGCTTGGCTAGGAAGTAATGCTACTTTGCCACAGGACAAGACGGTGTGATAAGCAGCCACGTGTCGTACTCCCAGTAAATAACATGCATTTCTATAAAAAGGCGGGCATTTCTCCACGTCGGACGGACATCCCCGTGGGTATTGGGGCGTAATGATAGCATCCAGCATCCGGTCCAGCCGGCCTCAGCCAGCATACAATGACGTCAAATATGTTGAAAAAACTGGCGTGTGTTGCTGGATTTCTTGTTTATTAACTTTATCTTGCGTTTTTTTTTCTTGTTAGTAGATTTTTACAAATGCTGTGTTGTTTCATACAAATGTACGAATGTAGGAAGTTGGTAGTTCAGTAGAATCATGCTAAACAATGATCAGGCATTGTTTAGCATGATTCAATTTTAAATTGTTTGCTTAATTATTTTGGTAAAGTGTTATTCTCAAACCAAATAGAAAACCAAGACAGAGGGCTGTCAACAGTAAAGTGAAGCCGGTTTCGTAAACATGTGTGCACAGTGAGGTGTAGTTTGATTGTAAATGTTGTAAATGTGTGCGTGTGAGCGTGTATGCACAGAGCGGAGGTGTAGTTTTTGCATGCTTCACTGTATTGTTCGCAGCGCTATGTCTTGACTTTTTATTTGGTCTGAGGTGTTATTGAAAATCCGTGAAAATTACTGAATGGACGCGACGTAGTTTTAGTATCCATAAAATTCAGAGGTCCAGTAATCACTTTGAAGATCGATTATGATGTTTGAATTCTTTCAGTCCAAAGTCGATATGAACAGGTTGTTAATTTAATTACGTAACTACTTGAACCTATACTAATATGTAATGTATGTGTAACGTTTAAATTCAAATTGGTATTGAATTAAATCAATTCTTTTTAACCGACTTCAAAAATAGGAGAAGGTTCTCAATTTAGAGTTTTTTTTATGTTTGTTACCCAGAACTCCGTTATTTATAATCCATTTTTTTATGGTTAAGTTTTGCCTAAGATCTATGTATCCCATATAAATGTTATTAACTTTGCTTGGGTAGTTTTTCAGTTAGTTTCAATAATACGATTTTTTCCCACTTAGTTTATATTGATGATGTTTTAATAACTTCCTGTCACTGATATTTACAACTAAAAAGTGAAAAATAAAATATATAAAAAAAAGAAAAAATTCACTGTTTTTTTTTGGAAGTTGGTTAAGTACTTACTATTTTTTATAAAACGTTTTTTTGTTCATAGAGTTTTAACGATAACACATAGAAATTAATGAATACCTAAAAAAAAATTATTCATTTGTCTATTGCCTACTACAACATACTACTACTTTATCTATAAAATATTTGCATGCCATCATTACATGGCGAAATGTGTCTTTGCACTGAAATAAAATTGTATGTAACATCTTTTATACCTACCACATTTTAAGCAAATAAACGATTTTCATTTTGTATTGATTTGTCCATTTCTTCCACGTCAAACCCTACACAATAACTTATTTTTTCAGAGTAACAAAACTTGTATCGACGCCATTACAACGAAAAAGGGTTCACACTATCCTTTATGATTCCTTCCTCCATGTTTGAAACCTTTCAAGGGCGGAAAACAGCTGTTATCATCATACATCACGCAAATGACGAAAAATGAGTTTGGTATCCAAGTCATTTGACGCCATTCAAGGAAACAATTTATTTTCTTTCGTGCAAATGTAGGTGTACCTACAATGTAATGACATGAAGCTATAAATATGTAATAATTGGCTGTTTGTGAGGGCTTTAAATTGAAATGTGTGCATGTGTAGCAAAGACTTCTCTATGGTGTGTGGTGTGAAATTAGGACACCGTTATCGAATAAGCAGTTGACATTCTCTGAAAAGTCATAGGTACATAATAAACCCTGGCTGTCAGCTTTCAACCAGATACAGAAACTGACAGGACAGCTGACAGAGAAATGTCATGCGAAGGCTGCCATTATTTACGTTTGACTTCGTTAACCGAAAAATGCCAATTCTCATTTTGAATTTTCTACTTGTTTTTTTTTATTTGTTTAGGTATTTACGGAAGCCTTTGTTTTTGATAAGGGTTAGATGAGTGACACCTCGTTGAAATTGCTCATTATGATAATAAATTTTGTTTTGTTATAGTTCTTTGTTTTTGGACTTCGAATCTGAATACGGAAATATTGTTCTTGCATGCAAGATAAAAGTTATTGTGAGAATTTGTTTAGGTACTTTGAAAAATACCTACAGCTTATCTTAACTTATCTGTACAACCCGCAAAAGTTACTTTAAACTTCGCTCGGATGCGGTAAGCGCGCGGTACTGAGGCGACTATGACGAGAGTGGTAAAAGCGCGGGGGTCGAGTAGGGTCTTTTTTTTTTCAGGATAGGAAATCATCAAATGACCCATCCCGCTCTGGGTGGAGCGGAAGTGTCAGACTCTTACTGACTAAAACCACGGAATAGATTTTCTATTCCGTGACTAAAACTCACCCGTGTTCCTTCCTTAGCCCTTTATGTTCCGGGCCAGCGGTAACCCTTTCGGACAATCCCGCTGACCCGGCAGGGTTGGGCCCTAACGGGCCCCTTCGTTGGTGCTGACATCTCTTTGAGGCGCGCGTGGAACACGTACGCGCTGTCCGGCACGGGCCTGGTCCTGATCGGACAGTGAGCTACCCATTACTTTCCACCCGTAGGCCCGCGCCCACGGTGGCCGGGAGTCGTTTCGCGGCTCCCCACGCCCGGGTTGCTCGCGTCTTAAGGGGAGTATAATCTCTTGCGGGAAGTAGATTATTGCAGTAACTACCTACTGAAATAACGACAAAAATATTAATTAATACTTTGACAATGTCGCAATACCTTAATGAAATACCTACGTATAATACTTAATAAGGATGTCTAGGTATGCTATGCTAATGTACAAAGGAAGGAGAAGCACTCATTAAAAGGGCTGTTAATGAAGACTTTATTATAGTTAATTAGTCTCGTCTCTTTGTAGGAAAGATATTACATTTTCATAGAACTTCAAACTCAAACTCAAAGCATTTATTTCAATTAAACCATGTACAGGCACTTTTGAATTGTCATAATTAAACAGTCGGTCAGTTAGTCAGAAAGTTGAAGCTAGTTGCCCATTCCAAAACGTAGATCTCTATGGAGAAGAACGGGCAAGAAATTCCATGGACACTCTTTTAAATTAAGATCGAAATGCCTTTATCTCCTTCTTATGTTAAAAAATACCCTACTTAGGTAGCAGGTATGTAGAAACTGACCCTTTGAATGAACGAATAGGTTTTTTCGTTTGTTTAATTATTGATTATTTTTCTAAATGTAATACATATGTACCTATTTGTAAGCTTATTACCAAAATTTTACTGCTAGGGAATAAAAAATCTTTTATTTTTCTGTTCTTAGAACCAGCTATTTTTATTTAGCACACTAACCACACTCAACTTAAGTATGTGTTTACTTTTACCATTCTCCTCACTACATCATAACACAACCCATAAATTTGAGACCTCGACAGACTTATCCTAACGACGCTCTCAGATGCTCTTATAACCAGCCATTACTCTAAGGTAACCACCGGAACGAAGCCGCCGCTAGGTGGCAGCACTGACTAACTTGAGGTCTAATAGGCTATGATACCGTGGGTCTCGCAAAGCTCTCGACTCCACAGACCAATAAATAACAGAGAAGGATACAATAATACTACTGCAATACGTACTTATGTCCTTTTCTTTTCTACGATAAACCCTGCGAGGTAGAAAGAGTATGCTATAGTTTTTACATGTAGGCGTTTGATCACCAGTGACCCAAGGAAATGGTGATATTATTAGGCAATCCTAATCTTAGGCTGTGATCTATAAACGTTACTTAGCTCGGGTTAAGACTTAACAGATTTCGGTGCATTAAACGAGACACAACACAAGTTTTAGTGTTATGACGGCTATAGCTGTATAGTGGCCCTTGAAAAACTCTATCTTGTAAGTACTTTTTTTTTTGGCAACTGAGCTGATGTCGACTATTCTGCCAGCATTGTACTTGCACTTTGACAGCTCTGTGAACAGTGACAGGATTAACGTTTAGCTAAAGTACGTGTTAACTATAGCGCTACAAGATCATTTTCAAAATCCAAACTGACGCCGCCATCTTGTTTTTTTAATACCTACATATCAAGTGACAATGTACAAAACAATTGCACAAATGTTTTAACAATCCCTGTCAACGCCATTTGAGCGCTAAAAGATCCCTGTAGCTGTGTAACGTTTATAACTTTATAGATCTCGGCCTTCAGTCTTCTGCGGAGTAATTGCGTAACACACATAAAATAATAACTGATCGCATTGTTTTGACAGTTCACCCACGTCTCACGTCCATTGCGTTATTTACGTTGTTGAGCAGACGAATTTTTCAATCCTATGAAGCAATGGATTAGCAATATCCTTCAAAACTTTCGGATTGTAATTGACCTTATACATAAGTAGATTGTTGGTGATTAACGGTTTCTACAGTTGATTTAGCAGAGGTATCTGATAGTTCTTACTCTGAGCTCGTCTCTAACGAATGATATAAGTGGAGGCAAAGAAATGTGGGAAAGCTTTCAAGAGGTCTGAATATTTCAGAATTTTCTTTTGAATTGAAAACGTGTTTGAAGTAGAAATGGCTGTTTGGGTGAGGTTTTTATGTAATGAATAAGTTGTATGTAATGCAATCGAGAGTTTGCTATTTTAAATATTTGCTCATTAGGGACAGTTTATGTATGTCCAACCAATGTGTCAAGAAAAACTTGACATATTGACCATAAGAAACTCGAAAGCATTTTAAAATTTCTCCAATACGTTTCACGAGAATACACACAACAAATCTACATACTTACTCGAAACAAAAATATCTCTATACATTTTTCTTTTATCTCCAATCCAATATTGACAGAACAAAAATAATAAAAAAAAGTTACATCCAATATTTCCATTATCAATTCGAACTCGTTGAGTCTATTAGTTTCCGAAAAAAACTGCATGTAGACGATCCCTGCAAGTGGCCCGTGAACGACTGGAAAAAAGTTCAAGGAAAATAGAAAAACTCGTGTTTGTAACACACGAATATAGACTTTATTGCAATTGCAATAAGTGCTATTGGTAGAGCGAAAGATGTTGGTAGAGACTGGAAGTGGCAGTGAATTTATTGAGAGCATGGATTCAAACTCAAAGCATTTATGTCAAATAACCAATTACAGACACTTTTGAATTGTCAAGGTGTGGTTAGTCAGAAAGATGAAGCTAGTGGTCCATTTCAAAGCGTAGTAGCTACCTATGGAGAAAAACGGACAAGAAACTCCATGGACATCATTCATGTTAGAATTATGCATGTGAGAACGATGTAAAAAGACGTGCACGTTATAAGCGATTTGATATATTATTAGTTATGTAGAACTCCACTGCTGTGCATATGTTGTTTCCAAAATAAATCTTTTTCCTCATTTTACATTGCTCTAGGTGTTTATGCAGGTCGTTATCGTTATAACCTACTTACAGGATATAACGACCTGCATAAGCACCTGGATAAGTTAAGCTGATCTTGCTGTAAGGACATTCATTGTTTATTGATACCCCTTGGTGCCTCAAAGAGCACCTTTTCCGGACGTAGTCTCGGGTTTCGACTAGTCGGAACCCTACACCCCAAAAGCCTGTCGATCAATGTTAATACCCACTCACGCGTACGCCGTCATAAACTAACGCAACCTAAAATACGCCTCAATGACATCTGGATAAAACTCACATATCATAAAACTGTGACAGCAAGCCCTCAGTATTTATTTTTTTGTAATTTTGTCTATGGGAGTATTGCTTGCGTTCCATTTTCTTTAGTCGAGTAGTTAGATGTAGTACATGTGTGCCAAAAACCGATAGATTTTTTTTCTGTACGAGTCGTGTATAAGTGGCGCGGCCCAAAATAAAAAATGTATGGGCATAACAATGCCCCTCGCGCGGGAAATGTTTATGTGAGTGGCTAAAGAACAATCTAGATAGTTGAAACCTTTTATTGGGTACTAGTGTGCCCGCGACTTCATTCGCGTGAAATTTTGGCCCCCGACCCACCGCGTCGCATCGCGTCGCCCGCCCGCGCTTTACCTACTTCGTTTTCGCTTACCGTTCTGTCTGGTTTTGTTTTGATTTGCTAGGTTCCTTAAAGTCGTAGCTTGATTTTAAATACTCTATGCTATTCTTCAACTCATGAAAAAGTTTCTGATTTACATATGACAATCTCTTCCAGCATATTGCAATATCTACGCTTATGCTTTGTAACCCTGTCCAGCAGTTTTCATTTGACTTTTTACTTGGGCATGGAGTTGTATTACCCGGGGCAATCGTACTACCTACTAAACCACTGTTCAATAAAGTTCTGCTGGGATGAATGTATTTTGAAATCATTATTCAACTTGAATATTTGCTCTCTGAGATCACAGGAATATATTGCTTTCGATTGTATATTTTTGTCCATTGTGGCGGAAAGGAAACTATGGTTTTGTGGAACCGTATTGAGTTTGTTCAAGTAAATCTGTTTTTTTTTTCTGTAATTGAATGAAATTGTATGTATTGAATATTTATTTGGAATAGTTTTATAAAAGGTACGAGAGTAAAGAATGAAATTCATATAGAACATGAAATGGATAGAATATCGCAGTATATTTTTTTTTTTTTTGTTACAGAATCGCATTCCATACACTTAAAACTAAATAGTAACTGTTCATGACAAGTAAACAAAACAACTGACTAAAAGAAAAAACCTTTATAGCTGACTAAATAAAATTAATAGAAAAAACCTCCTTCGAAATTGAAAAACTAAATTATTTTGATAATTATAATAAATATTTAAGTCTCATCACGTCGCTCAGGTACGACAACAGAAATAAAAAAAAATATTTAAAAAATTGAACACTTTTAGGCTATTGAAAAAAGTAGGCATGACAGTACTTGGGCTTTAATATGAGTCATCGAGCTTTAGAAAGAGATACAGCTATCATTCATAGCTGTATCATACAGAGCCGACGTTCTACAAAGACTAACATTTTCTAAGGCCTCATTGCACCACAAATCTCTAAATACGTTTAGCGCTAAACGAATTTAAACATAATTCTGCCTCTGTCATCTTCAAACGATTGACAGAAATAGAACGATGTTTTAAATTCGTTTAGCGCTAAACGTAGTGCAAATGGACTTTAATCTTGATGTGTCATATTTATGTTACGACTGGTTGTTGTTGGTAAGTATTTAAATTAAATAAGGTTGTTAACATTACTATTCAAAGAAGTAAATATGATTTTACTAGGAATCCTGGACTCGTAAGTTTCATGAATAAAAATGTATCCAAAAGGGAGATTCCTGTCAAATCCATCTTGGTCTATAGGACTGCTGGTATTTGTACCTTTATTTTCCCTATCTCTGCCTCTATTCTCTTTATGTCTGCTTGTCAATATGGGAGACCTTTGGACGCCTTCGTCTCTGCGTTGGCTTTCTGGGTTTTCTTCTGAAAAAGGTTCTTCCTGTAAATGAGTTTTTAAGTGTTCAACACTGCAATAATAAGTGACTAAAATCTACTGACTAACCATGAAAATCTTGAGAATCAACGTGACTTCTTGTGTAAGAAAAAGACTGGGTAAGGACCCAGTATTTTCGGTACCAAATTCTACCACCTAGAAGTATTGCTGAGTTCTGGTTTGAAGGGCAGAGGTATACTATGTTAATACAACAACAGCACAATGCCATGTTCTCCTTACCTCTATCCTCCATGGCCATGACACATTTATTAAGTCACACCATTACGACGTGTTCATTTTGCATGCTTTAAAAAAAAGGTAAAGGTTTCGTTACAATGTAACGTGTCTGCTACGTGCCAGTTATGCTTGTATCCCGCGAAGGGGTTGGCACATAGATGGACGCGTCCAGTATTCAAATTTAACATTACTAACTTTTCATTCCTTCACTTACCTACCTACTAATCTAAAGACACTACTACATCTGCACTTCTGAGGACCTAAAAAACGCCACTGATACCGGGATTGGCGTGGCTACCTACTGGGCCCAACTCATTTAACATAATAAATATTTATTCAATTTGCCATCGAAAATCTAAAGATAAACTTATTCATGAAAGTATAAAATACTCACCACATCTTTTTCCGTATTGTCATCGCTACTTTTGGCAGTGGTTCTCACATGTTCTGTATCTAAATTGTCATCATCGGAACAGTGCTCATTATTAGCTACTTCATTAGATTTTGTAACATTACCAAGAAGGTTCTCATTTGGAGATCTACTTATCGTAATCCTTGGTGTCACTTTTATTATAGGATCTGTTCTGCGACGCTTTGTCGGTGAAAATGATAAATCTGCAATTAACAACACTTTCAACATCAAGTAAGTATACATGCTATACAGTTCCAGTTTAAGCTGATTTCTAATTGTACGGAATGCCTATACAATGCGAGGGCAGCTGTCCAGGAAGTGTATAGCTTGATGTGTTGTCGTATGTCGTCATTAATTACTTTGCATATCTAGTATTGTAGAGCAGTGGTGGCCAAGTGGTAACAGCCGCGACTTACGAGTTGTAGGTCGTAGGTTCGAACCCAGACAGGCGCTTTACTTTGTGTAAATTATTTCATCACCGCTGCTCTCAAAACGGTGAAGGAAAACATCGTGAGGAAACCGGCATGTCCTAGAACCAAAAATTCGAAGACATGTGACATCTGCCAATCCGCACTGGGCCCGCGTGGTGGATTACGGCCCACTTCCTCTCACCGAGAGGAGGCCTGTGTCCCAGCAGTGGGAACATTATAGGCTGATTATGGTATTATGGTATATCTAGTATTGTATACAATCAAGTATTTTCTAATTGAACAGACAGCTGTGCCGCTGGGGAGTTTGTTGCGCCACTTCTTCTCCTCAGCGAGCACTAGCAAGTGGTGAAGGGCGGGCGTTTTGGGGGGCTGTCTTCTGTAATTTTGACGTTCGAAAAGTGCTGATTCTCAGCCTAGTTTAAATAAATGACTTTTGATTTGATTTTGACTTTGATTTATGTACCCAATGAAGATACAGATAGTTTAATTTAAACTGAAATTTTCTGCTTGATCGAATCAGGAATGACATTTTAGCCCGATATATTTTTTAAGTACATACATTGCACGCAGAGAATCGAAAGTTAATCCGTAGTTAAAAATATAAAAGTTGTCTATGGTGTTATGTTTTGAATGCAATATGCAATTGAAAGCCAAATCTACATCATCACCATACTCCTGGGGGTCTACTCCGAAGCGGTTAACCACTGTATCGGCCGAATGTTCGGTCATTTTCTACTACCATTAATTTCCTATATTGACTATTGGTCCCTACCAAACTGCCAATCCGAACCTTTTTAGAACCCTAACCCTTTTTTTACCTTTTTTTTTTTTAATTCGTAGTAGTACAACAATATTCGAATCAGAAAATGACCGAACATTCGGCCGATACAGTGGTTAACCGCTTCGGAGTAGACCCCCTGTCCTTATCCCAATTTATTTGGGGTCGGCGCAACATGTATTTTCTTCCATACTTCTCTATTAGTCGTCATCTCAGTAGTCACCCCCTTTCTAACCACATCATCGTTCACACAGTCCATCCATCGTTTCTTTGGTAAAATCTACATATTAGAGATAAAAGCTTTTACATATCTACAATAATGACACAAAAATGAAAACTGTGTGCGCACACATTTTCTTTCTCCTTATGAAAAACGAAGAGATATTTTGTATCATTACTTGTGACAATGTAACATGGAAACGACAGAGTTCTGCCTCATTTAGCTAATAATATGGTGCGAGCTTACAAAGTTTGATGTTACAAAGATTATTTCTTGTGCGTTGTGTTGAATTATAGTCGAACTCGTTATTGCTTTGCTTCTTTTGCCAACAATTCCCAGTAAATTGAAACTTCAGTAAGGCACCAGAAATCGCTAAACTTTAGCGTTCCTACGCGCATTTTCGCGCATTCTGAAAATCGTTTGCAGATGGCAGAGAGACACAGTACAGCCATGGCGACCTCTGCGCTGCCACCGACGATGCCGTGGAAGTGGCGAAGTTTTCGGCCAACAAAATGTATAACCTACACTGTCGTGACATAGACACGACGAACAGAAAGAGAGTGATGTTTCATTTAATACATTAGTCTGTGTCTGTGTAAAGCTAAACGTACCTATTAACGTTTAGCGTTTAATGTATTAGTAGTGCAAGTAGACCTAAGGCTGAAACTATGTTACTGTCACTTATACAAAATAGACTGTGTCATTTAATTACGCGCGAGTGGCATTCAACCTTAGGGTGATAAAGTGTTTACGAGGTCGACTATACAAGTTGCAGATTTTTTCAAGGAAGGACTTTATAAATCATCGAAAGACGACAAAGATGATATTTATTTTAAAAGCAATTGTAATTGATACGTGATGCTACTGACCTGCAAAGCTAACCGTAGCTGGTTGTCTCATTTCTTCAAGGACTTCGTCCATGGATTCCGTCGAATCAGAACTTTCTGAAGCTGAAAAACATAAATTTTCAAGGTCTTATTTGTTTGGACTTCTTATACTGAAATGAAAAGCTTGATCTGTCAGCTTGCGTACATCATCATCATCATTTCAAACAAAAAACGTCCACTGCTGGACATAGACCTCCCCCAAGCCACTTCGACAGGTTCTGTGCTACTGGAATCCAGCGGATTCCTGCGGAATTCACCAGGTCATCGGTTCACCTTGTGGGAGGCCTGCCAACGCTACGTCTTCCCGTAAGCAGTCGCCACTCCAGAACATTTCGGCCCCATCGGCCATGTGTTCTGTGAGCAATGTGTCCTGCTCACAGCCACTTAAGTTTGGCAATTCTTCGGGTTATGTCGGTTACCAACTTGCGTACAACTTCTTTAAAGACCTAATTCTAACCGCCCAAAGTTACTGTAGCAATAAACTTTACGACTGGGCACCTGACCCGCCCGTTTGTACTAACTACATTAATCTCCTGCAAGTGTTTCCGAGTTGTGATGACGTACATCTGCCCTTTACGTGCCACTTTGAGTATCAGACTTGAACTTCAGGGCGTCATTGTCGTTATGGAGTTAAGCTTAAAGTGGCATTATAAGACTACTTAAGAGCGTTTACGCCGAACGGCATTTCATACAAACTTTCAAGCCCTTGTTTTTCGAAATGAATGAACCGATTTTAATGAAACTTCATACGCATACATAGGTCTAAAAAGTTAGAAGAGAACATTTTCGAAAAATAGCGTTACAGCCAAATTAGACCGATTTTAAACTTTTCATAGAAACTGAGATTTCCAGTTAACTTTTTTGAAATAAAACATTTCGAAAATGTTCTCTACTAACCTAAGCGTTATGTCCGAAGTCCAAATAGATGCGAGCCAATTGCCATTAATCACTTCCAAATCCAAATTCCGGACTGCTACTGAAAAGCATTTTCTCCGACCAGGGGTATCGAACGCGAAGTCGGACTCGTCACGCTTGCGACCACTAGATCAATTAAATTCTATTCAAACCTGTTTCAAATTAATGTTATTTCAAGTTAAACAAAAATATCAACTATATTTTAATGATTATTAAGTTGATTTCAGACTGACAAATGTTTGAAGTTTTAGTGTAAACTGAACTTTCATTGTGTAGAAATAAAGTTATTTTTCCATAAACTCAATTTTTGTTTACATTTTTGGCAAATAAGTCGCGAATGCAGATTAGGTAGAAAATGTCCTTTCACAGTTAGTTTACCTCTAATTTTGCATCACAGGGATCTTTAATCTATACAGAGTGGCAGGGACGTTGACAGGAAACCAAAAAAAAAAAATATGGTAAAAGTGGTATTTTTTTTTTGTTCTTTGATTGATTGGTTGAAATTTTTAGTCGTTTATTATAAAAAAAAAACACAAACAGAATACTTTGCCATCACTCACTGACATATCGGATATACATGTTAAAACCGAGTACATCCCGAGGACAGCCGAACACATCCGAAGTGGGTATTTTTTTAATCGTCTTATAAACAAAAAACGTGCGGTGTCGTTTATGGTAACAGTGGCGCGAGTTCAATGGGTTTTTACCATCTCAAAAAATGACCAACGCGCAAAGAAGTTTTCACTTCAAAAAGCTGTTTTCCGTACACGTAGACCGCGTAGGTTTTGCACTTTTCTATGAAACAGTCGATTTATATTTTGATTTTAACCAATGAAAATTTCTATCTTACGGAGTTTGGAAACATGTGCTGAATTCATGGTTACAGTTTGTGCGTCCCTGCCTGAAGAGATGAAAGATACAAACAAATCTTCTCCATAGGAAACTACCAATTGGAATTGTTCCAATTGGTAGTTTCCTATGGAGAAGATTTCTCCTATCTTCTGACGTTTCATAACGTTTCGTTTCGTTTCTATTATTTTCTTTGTGTATGCTGTACTAGTACAGCGTCCTAATAATTGGTTGCTGCACCGGACGACGTCAATTCGTCGGCGCCGGCTGTCGCTGAAAACCAGCGCTGAGGCTCTGTCTTGCATAGGGTCGCAGCATAATGCTGAGCGATAGCCGTTTTGCGTGGATGTGACGCATGTTTCCCCCAACCCTTTGTTATTATTATGTTTTGTATAAGTTCTTTATTGCGTCATGTTTACCGCAAATATGTTTTCTTTCTTCTTATTTCTATAGGTACGTGCCCGCGCCGTGTGTGAAATAAAATAATTATGTTGAATTTGAATTTTAGGTTTAAATCGATAAGGTTGCTGTCACAGGTAATAAATATAACTGTATAAGGCCTGCAGTGTTAATGGGCATTAACTTATGTAATTATATGAACTTACATGAGCTGTCAAGTCGTTCTCGCTTCCGACGATATAACATGTCCTCGTTCATTGTTTTGACATCTGTAGGTGAAACGGTTTATATTATTAAAGCACTAGCTTCTGCTCGCGACTTCGTCCGCGTGAAATTTTGGCTCCCGACCCACTTATCGCCCGCCCTCGTTGTTATTTCGTTTTCTGACTTTTTTATTTTTGCTCGACTCCTTAGGGTTGTAGCGTGATGTTAAATAGCCTAAAACGTTAAATACCTTCCTCAAGAATTGGGCTATCAAATGCAAAAAGAGTTTTTCAAATCCGACTGGAAGTTTCATAGATTATCGCGTTCAAACAAAGACTTTTCAGCATTCTTATAGTACTAGCTGCGCCCCGCGGTTTCACCCGCGTAAATGTCGATCCCGTGAGAATATCGAGATAAAAAGTAGCCTATAAGTTAATCCAGGGTGTCAGCTACTTCCATACAAAATTTCATCACAATTGGTCCAGCCGTATGAGCGTGAAGAAGTAACAAACATATAAACACACACATTGTTGCTGTGAATGAATGAATATGAATTTTTCAAATCCGACTGGTACTTCCAGAGTCGAACGTGTTCAAACAAACAAACAAATAAAATCTTCAGCTTTATTATTACTATAGATAATAGAAGATACGGTTATAAAGCGCTTGACTATATTGACATTTCACTCCCTTTTCCCAACTATGTTGGGGTCGGCTTCCAGTCTAACCAGATGCAGCTGAATACCAGTATTTTAGATGGAGCGGCTGCCTCAGTTACTGGG
This sequence comes from Oligia latruncula, assembly GCA_948474745.1. NCBI lineage: Eukaryota > Metazoa > Arthropoda > Insecta > Lepidoptera > Noctuidae > Oligia > Oligia latruncula. Next base: position 9,979,114 of record OX419703.1, on the reverse strand, counting down.
TAACACGATCCTCCTTGGTAAGACTGGTTTTCAGACTTTCAGGGCTTCTGACTACCCGTAACGACTGTCAAAGATCTACGGATGACAAGAACTAGCGTGCTTTCCGTAGAACAGAGGGGTCCTCGGACCAACCGCGGCAAGTGTAGCTTAACCCGTACGGCTGTTATCATTTAACCACGAGCCCCTTCTATCATTTAGATCGCCTACAATACGACCGACGTAACTTTGGCGAGCCTGAACATAGGCACTAAGAACTTTCGCGCATGTTCTCTCACTCGCACTCGCCTCATGTCATCATTTCGCACCTTTAAAGTAAAACCGTTACTAAACGAAATTATAAAATTTTGCAGGAGAGCCAATATTAGAAAAAAAGTCCTGTAATATTGGCTCTCCTGTAAAATTTTATAATTTCGTTTAGTAACGGTTTTACTTTAAAGGTGCGATTTGGTTCCTAAAAAATCTTACTGCGCAGCCTTCTGCGCAAAGTTCAGGCCTGCCAAGTTACGTCGGTCTTAATGTACCTTCATAAATTAGAGAATCAAATAGTTTCTCACCATCAAACAGCTTATCCAAGCTTCGTTTGTACAGCTTGGCAGCTCCAGAAATGAGGGTTGACGAGGCACTAAGTGACAATCTTCTGGTAGCCATGACAGATTCACTTGTTACCCACGAATTTAATTCTTTGCTGAAAAAAATAATAAGTCCCATTACTATAGTCGGGTTCGAAGACTGTTGTAACCTAACCGATTCTTTTATGAAATACAAAACCCTAAGACGACCCACTGACGCCTCCTTTACGCCACTACGAGTGAGACAGAAACACAGATTTTTTTTTACAAATTACACCACCATTCAATATTTATGCAAACGTACCAGATTTTTGGCAAATTTGATTTTTCGATGTTTTCAGTAGGTATTCTGTGTGCCAGCTTCCAAACATAGCCTAGCGTTTCACTGTATATAATACTAAACATGATGAGCTACGTAATAAGTTTCAATGGCCAAAGAAAGTTTTGCCGATTTGCCGCGCATAATGCAATTACCTACTTTTTTCTGCGAGTGATTTTGATGTCGAGGCATACAGCCTTGTTCTTTTTTTTAAACCATTTTCTTATTTTCCTGATTATGCCTTTTGTAGTTTCGATTATAGCAATAACTATTTTTTTGTATATTGTTTCAAAATAAATTTAATAATTTTGATGAAGTGATTAAAGTTTTGAAAATGAATCCACACATTGCAACCTCCTTGATATCATTTGTACTGGCCTATAACGGTTAAGACATGTTTAGGTGACATATGTTTTTTTTTACTTTAGTTTATGGCATTCTCTGAGAATTTTCAACTAAAACACTGACAGTCTTTGTAAACAATTTAATCAAACCTCCATATTGAGGTTAACCTTTGTTTTATATTTTTGTAATAAAAATCCGTAGGTATCCGTAGTCCCTTTTAAAAAAAAAGGATATCTGCTTTGAAGATTAGGGACAAAAATAAATAAATTTATTACATAAAAGCCATGATTATTTAATTTTCCTCAGAGCCATCAATAAGTATTTCTTTAGCGAAGCAAAGGCATACGCAATTTATTTGAAATTGTAGTTCTTCATATTCTTTGTTTGAAAAATATAGGCGAATAATTTTTTTTCATCATCTGTGGAACGTGGCATTTTTATTGCTTTGTGTGTTCTCACTGTTCTCAGCTAGGGCTTGCCACAGAGTATTTTTTTTATTTTTTTTTTTTTTGCGGTTGGGAAATCATCAAATGACCCCTCCCGCTCTGGGTGGAGCGGAAGGGAGTGTCAGACTCTTACTGACTAAAACCCACCCGTGTTCCTTCCTTAGCCCTTTATGTTCCGGGCCAGCGGTAACCCTTTCGGACAATCCCGCTGACCCCGGCATGCCACAGAGCCTGACGTAACCTTGGGTTTGCAATGTGCGCACCATTTCGCAATAATAAAGCCGAAGAGTTCGTTTGTTTGAACGCGCTAATCTCTGAAACTACCAGTCGGATTTGAAAAAATTTTTTGCGTTTGGTAGCCCAATTCTTAAGGAAGGCTAATAATAGGTTACATATCATCACGCTAGATAGAACAATTAGGAGCCGAGCAAAAAAAAGTCAGAAAAACGCTAAACGAATAGGAAGTCATAGTCCGGGTAGGTGATGCAATGCGACGGGGTGGGTCGGGGGAACAAGAACTTCCAGGTGGACGAAGTCACGGGCAGAAGCTAGTAAGTAATATTTTTTTATTTTTATTTTATTTTATTTTATTTGGGAAACAAACAGATGCAATAACAAACATAAGTATACAAATAGTTTAAACACAATCCAGAAACAGTTTCCACAGATAATTAAGATGATTGCTTGATGATGATTGAAGATGATTGATTGATTTTAAAAGATCGCTTTTAGCGATAAGACCGCCCATTGTGTCACCCTCTGTACAGTTTCTATAATTATGTCTGTAATTTATATGGTGTGCATAATAAAGAGTATTCTATTCTATTCTATTGCTGGACGAGCGAGACTTCTTCGATATTTTGCTACGTTTCTGAACAGTTTTAAGTGCTAAGGTAGCCCGCGAAATTCAATTTTTTTTACGTTTTATGCAATTTGCTGGTCAGTAATAAGTTGTAGTACGTTGATTAAAATATGATTCGCGACCGTAACAAATATGTGTTTACAGAATTATAATCATTAAAGTCATCAACACAACTCTCTAAGACCAAGTAATCCCACTGAATGACTATTTGATGAAATCTTAACTTTTTACAATTATACTAACATAACAAGTTGTATTACCGATTAACGGTAGTAATAGTGGCAGTTGGCACTATTATCCGTTTTAGTGATTATAATAAAACTAAAGAATGTAAAACTACCGTTTATAATAATGTTAACGTATAATCTTGTAATATATAAACTTAACGTGCTTATTTTCTGCATTTTCATTCTAAAATAAAAGAAATAATCAAACAAACGATGAGGGCGCCACTGCACGGTCGGCGTTTGGTCGGCGCCCTCGTATGCGATTGACTGCTGCGCTGCGTATCGCGGGTTCGATTCCCGCACGTCACAAATATTTGTATGACCCACAAGTAGTTGTTCCGGGTCTGGCTGTTTGTGTATGTAATCAGCCTATAATGTTCCCACTGCTGGGACACGGGCCTCCTCTCAGTGAGAGGGAGTGGGCCGTAAATCCACCACGCGGGCCCAGTGCGGGTTGGTAGATGTCACATGTCTTCGAATTTTTGGTTCTAGCTGTTTGTGTATGTGAGTTTAAATATTTGTAGACGCACCCACAATATAGGAGAAATTCCTAGTGTGGGGTGGGGCAATGTATTTTTATAAAAAAAAAACATAATCGAATTAACTCCAGAACAAATAGTCTATCAGATGTGGTCTAGATAAACTAAGTGCTCGTCGCCATTAACACAGACAATGTACTGTGAAGGTTTATTGTTTACAACTAACGCAATTTCTTTTGTTTTGCTTTTATCTACGGCTTTGAAACACGCAATTGTTAATAGGTCGGGCCATTTATATAACATTGAGGGTTTCTTTTAGTTAGTCTGAAATATTGCCCGGTAGCACAAAACACAGAGAGTACAGAAGGCAATCGCATGTACTTATGTATTTCACTTTTCATACCTACGCTCGGCGGTCGCGCTATGGTTGTCAATTTTGGCTTATGCACAAAAAACTATCGTGGTAGTGGCACTCGTATCTAGTTGTTCGATTTATTGTTGAGTTTATTCTACAATATGAAAACTAAACAAGTTACTTCGTTTATACTGATTCAAAATAGGAAACCATTATATAAATCGAGCTTAGATAGCCATTTTTTTGTTGCTCCTTTTTTGCACTTCACAGACGCGTGTCTCAAGCGGATGGCACTCGCGCTCGCACTAGTCTCAACCAGTCCGAGATAACGTGTTCGTGAGCGGTGTCTATGTGTGCGTTTCTCGAGCGCACTTTGTATGTAGATTGCCTTCTGTACTCTCTGTATTTTGTGTCGGTAGTCTTGCGGGTTTTGGATAGTGTGTCAGTATTGTTTGTAAGGCCAGGTAGATCTGTTTGGTTATGTTTTAAGTTTTGGTATATTACAGGTACGCACGACGACATGTCAAGCTATTGGTTTCCAGTATAAGCTGACTTCTCATTGTACAAAAAGCCTATACAATGAGAGGTCAGCTAAAACGGGAATGTATAGCTTGATATGTTGTCATGTGTACCTAGACTACACCTCTACTACTTACCTATCTCACTCGATTTTAAACGACTAAAGGTCATAGCACACGTATCAAATCGGAAAGGGAGCGGCACCGTATCGTCTTTCGCCTCGCCGCCGTCAAACAGGCGTCAACTTATCGTAAGCACGTAACCAAAGCGGATCAGAAGCTCCGATACGTCGACTCGGCTACGGCTAGGCGTCGCCGCGCTTACGGCTCGCTGACCGCTGGTTGATGGTGCAACAAGCAGGCTGGAGGAGTGAGAGGGGTAAGGGTGGACGAAGAGACGTAAGCTCGGGTACGGAGAGACGTAAGCGCGGAGACGACGAGCCGCAAGCGCGGGGACGACCGACCCGTAACGCACCGCACCGCGGTTCGTGAGCTTGTCCCAAGGCGAGGCGATTACGTTACGATTCCGATTAGTGTGATTTGCGGTAGGGAGTTTCATACAAAGAATACTGAACGGTTCGAGAAGATACGGTGCCGATCCCTTTCCGGTTTGATACCTTTACCGTACGGTGTAAACAAAGCAAGTCTTTCTTTCATTGCCTAGCATATTCTATTAATGGGTAATTAAAAGTTATAAAATTTAATAAAACGTTTGAATGCAATGAGGTCCACACAGATTCTCGTGTAACTAGTGTCCTGTATAAACAAAGTGCTACCTTTCTCCATGTCTCAATTCCGTTTCATAGTTTCGACCAACACAGCTACGTTCAATTTTGGCCGAAACCCGAAACTATAAAGGTAATTTCTATCAGAGCTTTTTGCGAAATAAGCAGGAAGGTTCGGAATGTGAGCAGGTAACAGTTAGCGGAATGAAGGAAATTCTTGTAGCGTTCGAGTTCTGACCACAGCTGGTAGTTGGATACCGAATAAGGAAGCTAGGGGCCTGTTTCATAATAATTTTGGTACCATAAGTTGCACTTATTTGAAAGTATCTTTCATAATTTGTTTCGTTTGGTTATGACATTTAGTATAATCAGCCTATAAAGTTCCCACTGCTGGGACACAGGCATCCTCTCTAGTTCCCACTGCTGGGACACAGGCATCCTCTCTGTGAGAGGGAGTGGCCCCAGCGCGGGTTGGTGAAGTCACATTTCTTCAAAGTTTTGGTTCTAGGACATGCCGGTTTCCTCAAGATATTTTCATTCACCGATTTGAGAATAGTAGTGATGAAACGGAATACACTAAGTAAAGCGTCTGCCTGGGTTCGAACTCACAACCAGTAACTGGGTTGTGGAGGTCAGATAGGCAGTCGCTCCATGTAAAATATTGGTATTCAGCTGCATTCGGTTAGACTGGAAGCCGACCCCAACACAGTTGGGAAAAGGTTAGGCAGATGATGATGATGTCGTACGACACTTTAACGAATCTACTTTTTTTGGGAGTATGTGATTGATCTTTGAATGGTGATCGTCTTTTCTTCTTAATGATCTTCTTTTAACTTTCTGGTCTGTTATTTCTAGAGTTGTTTTATTCTTAACGTTTTCCAGAAAATTTTAACTTTTTGACAGTTTCCCATAAGCTCGGTTCCTATAAACGAAAACTAATCATTTTGCTTACATTGGTAGCATTTTATTACCAAACTGGACATACCTATAAATAGAATTAGTAGGGTAATTTTACATTTATGATAGCTTCTTCCATAAGAGAGGGTCTACTATGCAAAGCTTAAGCAAGCTCTTTTTTTAAGCAATCTCTTTTTTTTAAGCAATCTCTTTTTTTTAAGCAATCTCTTTTTTGCAAGCTCTTTGCTTCATTATTGGTAAAGATCACTAACGGTCTGTAAATTATAGGAATCGGCCATTAGTAAATAAACATTACTTAGAATTATGTTCTTATTCCAATAGTCACATCACACTAATACTATAAAGGTGAAAGTTTGTGAGTGTGTGTGTGAGTGTTTATATGTTTGTTACTTCTTCACGCTCAAACGGCTGGACCAATTTTGATAAAATTTTGTATGGAGGTAGCTGTCACCCTGGATTAACATATAGGCTACTTTACTTTTATCCCGGTATTCCCACGGGATCGACATTTACGCGGGTAAAACCGCGGGGCGTAGCTAGTAAAGGTCATAAAAAGGACAGAATATCATTAAAAATGTAATGAATAAAAAATCCACGCTCATTCGTGTTGTTTTCACCGAAAGCTCAACTTCCAAGATGACGTATATCTTCTACCTACAAAATAATTACTATTAATATTCCCAGCAGCCGCGCCGTAATACAACAGAACTAATTAGGATGATCAATCCTGTTGTCAAATGCTGCTCATCCGGATTCCGGCAACCACAATCTTATCAGGACAGGAGTCGTTCACCCCGCGCCGGCCACTCACGTTGGGGTGTCTACAGATTGGATGTGTGACGCGCGATTTGACGTTGGGGTGTGTAATTTGCCCTTATTATATCTTTTATTCATGTGCTGTGATGAAATCAGAATTTATAAACACGCAGCTTACAGTACCAGTAAGTTATTTTATGTGAAGGCTTTTGTAGGTATCTAGTTTTAGGTACACGTTTTGGGATTGGACATATAATATAATTAAATAACATATAATTATGGCTTTTCATAGAGTTGACTTTTACTAATAATTATTAATAAACTCACTTAAAAGCTCGAAAATGACAGAAAAAATTTATAAAATTGTTCTTGTCAATTTCCATTCCAAAATTCCAAACTATGTGTGTGCAGTATAGGTATTGCAATCTACTACGGTGAATGCTGTGCGATCCTCCCGTACCTACCGTCTGGAGAGGCAGCATACAGATGGAAATTCGGCAGAACCGGTAGAGCGGCAGTATCTCATTCCTCCCCCGTGTGTCGAGACGGGAGGACGTGTCGATCGGTTCGGGAGCTACGCGTGACGCGGTTGTGTGACTGTGATTGTGTGATCGAGCATGTAAGTTGACCTTTTTATTGTTCTGATAATATTTTTTGAATAAAGTAAGGAGATTTTTTTTCGCGGTATTTTTCAAGTGTTTCTATTTTTAAATTATATTTGGTAGTTATCAACCATGTTTTATTTTTAATTCAAATGAATTTATAGTTGTTTTTTTTTAAGTTTGTGTATGGAAAATGAATGCTGTTTTTCTGCGTTTGAATAAGAATTTTAACAAAAAAATATTTGGAAATTTTTGCTGGCTATGCAAATAAAAAATAGTTAGGGATAGGTAACACAGATTTTTTTACAAACGTGTTTGTGAGCTATTTATAACTCTTTTTTTACTTACATACAAACTGTAGATGTAGGTACCTAATAGGTATTTAGTTACACACAAACGATTGATGTAATAGGTAGGTAGGTACCTATTTATTAAAAGCTTTAGTTAATATTTTATTTAAAAGTTAAATTAATAATAAATAAAAACAGCTAAACCATTTTTAAAAACGTTAACCGATTGAAAGTGAAATTACAGATGTTTTAAAAGAAAAATTAAAGTAACGGCGCAATCAAATTCTCAAGACCAAAGTAATTAATTACGTTAAATGTATTTTTAAATAAAACAATATCTCGGACTTGGATTTTCAACGCTCAATATAATTATAATAAAGCTGTCTCAAGTTTTATACTTTCAAGTTTTAATACTTTTTCATTTTCATCTTTTTTTTAGAATAATTGGTGGACTAGGTTAAATGATACTTAAATTATTTATTTCTGTAAGTAGGTTTGTACAAACACTTATATTTTAAATCATATTTTAAAAACTAGATGAGGTCGGCGTTTCCTATCCGGATATTCTGAGAAACAAGGCTGAAACAAACTCAAAGGTCCCAGTCTCTCTTGGTTAAGGTGATTTTTTGAAAACGTCCAAAAATACTAACAATTTTTCAGTAGTTAATTAAAATACCTAAATTTTTATCCACTGTTCAGGTTTTTTAAATTAACTCTGACGCAATATTTAACATACCTATGAGAAGTTAAGAATAAAAAAAATCACATTAATATAATAAAGGCGAAAGTTTGTGATTTTATTTTTTTAATATGGCGTGCGTATAAGGGGACCGTAAAAAATCGGACTGCCGGGACAGTAAAATTCCTTGTAGTGCACAAACGCCCTAAGTGTGTGTGAGTTTATATGTTTGTTACTTCTTCACGCTCAAACGGCTGGAGCAACTTTGATAAAATTTTGTATGGAGGTAGCCGACACCCTGGATGCATATAGGCTACTTTTTATCCCGGACACATATGCGGGTGAAACCGCGGGGCGCTGCTAGTAACAGATAAATGAAAAAAGACAAGACCCTTACTAGCAACAACTTAAACCAACAGTTGTACCTCATCATCTGCTAGCCTTTTCCTAACTATCCTGGGGTCGGCTTCCAGTCTAACCAGATGCAGCTAGATGTCACAAATGTCTTCGAATTTTTGGTTCTAGGACATGCCAGTTTCCTCACGATGTTTTCCTTCACCGTTTTGAGAGTAGTGGTGGTGAAATTATTTTCACAAAGTAAAGCGCCTGTCTGGGTTCGAACTCACTACCTACAACTCGTAGGTTGGTAGACGTTCTTATTGGTATCTCGTTGTGTACCGAACAATTTCATTATTTGTTTATTAAAACTGTGACCCATTTCATTTAGTAGGTACCTATGCTACAGAGATAAGGAAATGATTCGGTTTTTTTATTGTACTCAGATTGACGCCTTAGTGTTGCTTACCTAATTATTTAATTTTCAGTTAAAGATGAATGAAATTTAATGGAAGCTAGGTATTATTCTGTAAACTATAAACATATTGATATTCACTTTTAGTTCACAACCCTATTATAGGGTGGCGAACAAATTTATAAATTAATCGATCACCTTATTCGTCCTTTAAATTAAATGCCGCATGGTGGAAAAAACGGTCCATTTCTGTCATAAATAAAAAAAATAACCCATTCCAACTTTAAAATGTTCCAATTTTAAAATTTTAATAACTGTAAATGAATGGTATATACAGGCTGCTTCATTATTCGGTTCTTTCATACAGCACGCTGACTGCCTAGAACTTGCAATTCAAAGGCTAAACGCTTGTTAGTAAAAGCAAAATACAGACCGTTGACAAGCTTTTATGTCGACAAACTCCTAGGAATTGATTTTACTTCAAGTAAATATATTTTTAGAATTTTCAGTCTGTTTTCTATGAATAATTTATTCTGGAAACATTAAAATTAATTTCTTCATTTCCTGTACCTAATTGTATTTTCGCTTTTGATCTTCGGTTCGACATTAACTAAAAATATTTTATTTTTGGAAGAACGATATTAATAAACTTAATTGACATTTTACTTTAGCAGTAGTTTTAGCACTAGTCTACCCTAGCCTACATGATGATATAGGTAATAGGTTCAGCCATATTTTACCAGTACTTAGGCATGCAAAAGTTTCAAAATTATAAACTAATCCACGAAACTAATGACCTAAACTTTAAAAATAGAACAAAAAAAAACAATGCAAAACCAAACATAACACAAACATAGGTACGAAACTGTTAGGTAACAGTTCGACACTATATACCTACTACTTGCAGAATGTTGTTCAAAGGCCGACGCAGATTTGGGACCGGCCAAATCGCATGGCAAATCTCGTCCAGCATCACTTTCGTACATATTGTATGAACCATCGCACACTACACGCGGGTTGCACAGCACTTTTTTGTATTGAAATGCAATGCGCTGCAGACCGATGAGGCTGTAATGTGCGCTAAGCTTGAAAGGTATACTCGCATAACACGGAATGAATAGGTGGTAGGTGAACCGTTGTTTTCCCGGCAGTATATACCTGAGTGAAGTACCGAAGTAAGGGTGAAACCAATCAATTAGATTTTTAGTAATACTATACATACAACTTGAACGCTTGTAGGGAAAAGACAACAGATTCAATCAAAGAGGATTTTTTAAGCGAAGGGAAAATATTTATGGGTTCGCGTCACCGACATGCTAATTTTAACAGTATATCTGTAGCTATGCATAGTTTTAAGGTGTTACTTCTGTGGGCAGTCTCCATGATTGCCTATATTTTCTTATTTAAAAAATCAATATCTATCTAAGTATTACCTACTGTGTTCAATTCTACAACAAATACAAATTCGATAGGTTCCGATACTTGAAAGCCTCCAATTTCCTTATTTTGTATTCCTTACAAATTGTTTTTCCTCTATTTACCTCGATGTAAAACAATATATAATTATTGTTTTACATCGAGGTAAACTTTGGATAAATGTTTACAATTAGAAACCCTTTTCTTTGTCGGAACAAATTGTTTTAAGATTAAGGTAGTTCTATTGTAAATAAAACCACTTTGGAACAATGATAAACTTTGTTATTTTTACCCGACTACGACGAAGCAAAAAGGAGGGTTATGTTTGGTAAACAATATTTGAAGGCATAACATAATTTATTGTTGAATATTTTGTATTCTCCATTGTCTGTAGGTAAACTGGCTTTATGAAAATCTTTCCTGTTCCAAACTGGTAGAAAATAATAATTTTAGATTTTTGGATGAAATTTTTAATGCCAAAAGTGGTTCACATAATTCTGGTTTGACAAAATTAAACCCTTTTTTTAGGCAATTATTTTTTTTTACAAAAACATGTAGGGTTGGTATCTAAAGACATCGAACAACCTCAATATTTAAAAAATATGTCTCATTTCAAATATTCAATTTCAAAAATCGAAACAAGAAGGAGGTCCGTTTTTCTAAAACGCAAGCACAATGCGGCCAGTACTTCAGAACAATAGACAAACAGATGAACAAAAGGTGTCAACGTGGGGTTTTTACAGCCCTTTCTATGCTATGCCCATTCTACGGCCTTTCTTTAGGAGATGACTAGACAGTTCTCATTCTAAGTTGTGGCATGGTTGTGGCCCGTTGTTGTCGCCCTTTCTAAATAATTGTTTGGTTATCTAATGCTTTTCATGTTGTGGCATGAATTAGTTGGTATTGTTACAATGTATTTCATGGTTTTGTTTGTCATTGCCGGTTGGGCTGGATTGTTTGTTTATTTTTATGGGCACTTGACGATGAAAGGTGTTGCGTCAAGCGAAGGGAAGATCTTTAGTTTTTTTACTTTCTGGATGTAAATTTATGTCTCCTTTTTAGGGTTCCGTACCCAAAGGGTAAAAACGGGACCCTATTACTAAGACTTCGCTGTCTGTCCGTCCGTCCGTCCGTCTGTCTGTCACCAGGCTGTATCTCAAGAACCGCGATAGCTAGACAGTTGAAATTTTCACAAATTATATATTTTTGTTGCCGCTATAACAACAAATACTAAAAACAAAATAAAATAAATATTTAAGGGGGCTCCCATACAACAAACGTGTTTTTTAGGTATTTTTGCCTTGTGGTACGGAACCCTTCGTGTGCGAGTCCGACTCGCACTTGTTTAAGTTAAGTTCCCTTCAAAATGGTTGAGCTGAATAGTGCCGATCCATACGTCATGTTTGTGAACAGGAGCCGTCAGTAGGGAGGGACTGGTCATCTCTTAGCTGATAATAATTTCTGAATTGTTTTTATCATTTCAACATGAATGATGTAACCAATATTTTGTAACTTCTTTCTTGCCCGTTCTTCTCCATAGTACCTACTGCGCTTTGGAATGGGCAACTGTTGGGCTTCATCTTTCTGACTGACCGACCCCTTGACAATTCAAAAGTGCCTGTAATTGGTTTATTTGAAATAAATGCTTTGAGTTTGAGTCATTCAAAGAGATAACAACTTTGTGGTATTCAGAAAATTGGTATCTATCCTACAATTGGTCGGTTTTCGTCTCTGTCAGTGTGACCGTGTTGTTTTTATAAGCTACACAACGGATTTTGATACCGTTTTTAACATTATTCAGAGAGTTTACTCCGGAATATTTATGTATATAATAAATAATATTAAACGTAGATATAATGAATAAACCTTTATGATTTGTAAAGTCGTAAAAGCCGTGCGATACAGGCGCGGGTCGCTAGACTTGTACCTAAGTATAAATTGTGTTTTGGGTACCTATACTTACAGTAGGTAATCCTAATGAGAGTTTAAGGGGCTTACATGAACATGACATACCTGAAGCGCGGTCACTGTCGGACGGCATAGAAAAGAAAGAGAAGCTCCATGACACAACGCTGGTAATTTATTGTAAAATATGAAACAATTTTCTATAGGTACAAAAACTATTTGATAATAAATAATCCATCACTGAATGCAGTTTGGCATTAGAAATTTAATGGTATATTTATAATTTAATTATAATTGTTAATGAAGGGATAAACTGCTTATAAAGACAAATATGAGGTGTTTTTAAAGATTGTTTGATGCACTAATAATAGGTGATGAATTTTAATAACAACTCGGAAACTACTAGACAATACTTCTTGTAAATAATTTTATCTCGTTCAATATTTTGGAAATTATTGGTTGACCTATAGGCCTTTAGAAAGAAAGAAAGAAAAAGTATTTATTGCGACTCGTACAGGAAGATCACAAACTACGCCGCACGGTGCCACACGGCACTTCATACAAACTTTGAAGCCCTTGTTTTTCGAAATGAATGAACCGATTTTAAAAAGTTACTTAAGAACATTTTCGAAAAATTGTGTTACAGCCAAAGTAGACCGATTGTAAATTTTCCATAGAAACAGAGATTTCCAGATATCTTTTTTTAAATAAGATATTTCGTAAATTTTCTTGGTATATAAGTAAGCTTTGTAAGCTATGTCTAGAAAGGGGAGTGACTACCGAGATGACGACTAATAGAGAAGTAGGTTTTGAAGAAAAAAGTAATTTAAAAAAATTCAACCGACTTCAAAAAGAAATTAACACAAAATTATGAAATAACTTTAATTTCGGAAGTCGGTATCTTCGGATCTGTATTTTAGTTTTAGTTTTTTGCCACCGACTTCCTATTCGCCCGTTTCGGGCTAGTAAATTCGTGCGATACAACTTATAAGCCAATTAAATAGATTGATTTGCGGATTTTTGTCTCTCACAAACTTTATAACTTGCAAAGAATTTTATTGATTAGGTTTTTAAAACCGGCGAACAATGTTCTTAGTCGATAGGTATCCCCGCTAAGAAAGAGTTGGTCTACGTATTTTCAAAGTCGTAAATAGCAGCAATCCATACTAATATTATAAATTCGAAAGTAATTTTGTCTGTATGTTATCTTTTCACGCCTGAACCACTGAACGGATATCAATAAAATTGGGCAAGGAGATAGATGGCGGCCTGGGGAAGGACATATTCGGCTATTTTTTATCTCGGTAGCAATTTCCCTTGGGATAATTTCCGACATACACGCGGTCGAAGCCGCGGGCAGAAGCTAGTGTCAATATAAAGTAGGTACAGTATTTTTATCTCGGGAAGCGACGCGTGCTTTACTTGTGTTAACCATGTGTACAAACACGCTGTGAATGTGTGCGTACACTCACACGCAAATGCACACATACTTCTGACTTCGCCGTTGTCTCGGACGGGACGGTACCGAGAGCCTCTGCGCTTATACGAATTGTAATTGTGCATTCATAATGTGTTTGTTGGCACACTTGTGAATCACAAGTAAAGTGCGCGTCGCTTCGTGAGACAAAAATCCATACTTAATATTATATATTCAAATGTAACTCTGTCTGTCTGTATGTTACCTTTTCACGCCTAAACCACTGAACGGATTTCGATAAAATTTGGCACAGATACACAGATTGCATCCCGGGGAAGGACATAGGATAGTTTTAGTACTATATAAAAATGAATGAAATAACTAGGTACACACATTGTGTATAATTTTCTTATCATAATATAAAAGTTCATTCATACCGACTGGTGGGTCCTCCGTACGGTAAAGTTATGACAGTCGTGACGTTTTTCATTAAGAGCCTATACTACCTCAGCTAAAATTCACTCTTTATCTCGCTCGCACGATACTGCTCGCGGACTGTGTGAAAGGGAGACAGAGTGCGGTGCTAGGCGGGAGGCAGCGCCAATAGTTTAGGTATTTGCTTTTTACGGTGAAAATAAAGGTAATTCAAAAAAACTAGCTAACATAAGACCTGCTTTATAGTTAGTTCAGTTAGTATGCAAAGTTTCATGATCAAATTTGAAGTATTTTTTGAATACCAGCGGTTTATTGTTCGGTTTGGAGGTAACTTTGGAATTTTTTTCTATCGAGAAAATTTTATGGAATCGTGTTTTCGTCTAACATAAGACCTTACATTAATCCTCAACTTTAGCATATATTTATTTCAAAATTAATGCTGCGGAATTTTTGACATAACGGAGGATCATGCTAAGCCATTTGAGGTAGTATAGGCTCTTAAGGAAAACCTCTGCTTTCATAAAAGTTTGTAAAGCAATTTGTATCTAATGAAACCATCTGTGGAAAACTTTTCTATTGGAACTCTTCATATTTGGTTGTTCTGATTTTTAGTTACCTACATTGAAATGGAATATTAATGTTTTCCTATGTTGGGGTCGGCTTCCAATCTAACCGGATGTAGCTGAATACCATTACTTGGGAGGCCTTTGATAAACTAAAATATTTTGTTGGACTAAGTACTAACTTGCTCAGTCTAAAATTCTAAAACCAATATTTAAAATAACACTTTGCTCTTAGAGAATTTAAGTGTAAATTGGACACTTCGCATTAGGCACTTATATTAACATTTTAGACTCTAGAGAGTAAACTAGTTAGTGTTATGAGCTCTAAAGTCTAAAACCGTCGTAAACGCCTCGTGCGCCATGATATCAAGGAGCTGTTTAAGTTTATTAGGGATTAACCTAAGAGGGGCTAGATTAGACTAGACTTAGTTTAGGACGTAGGTCCAATAAGATTACTACTTAATGATGATAAGGAGGAGGACTTGGTCCTTTATCATTTCCATTGGGTTATCACACTAATATTATAAAGGCGAAAGTTTGTGAGTGTGTGTGTTTGTTACTTCTTCACGCTCAAACGGCTAGACCAATTTTGATGAAATTTGGTATGGAGATAGCTGACACCCTGGATTAAAATATAGGATACTTTTTATCCCGATACTCCCACGGGATCGAAACTTATACGGGTGAAACCGCGGGGAGCAGCTAGTATTGTTTAAAATATACTTTTTGGACACTTTTAGATTGCCTTAAAAAGTTGGTAGGTATTGTGAAAAAAAAAACCAAAAGAGCCAATATGTACATAAACAGTAGGAGAGCTTTACGAGCTCTCAGGGTACCGATAGGAATCAATTAAACCACGGTTTGTCGCGCGTACTTCAATAAATTATTCCTGGAATTTTTTCCTTGTCACGTAAATCTGACGCCTACCTTTTTCCGCCTTCTCAATTCGTATTGACGGTTATCTTAAGAGTTACGCCATTATCTTATACTTATACCAAAAAGGTTGCATGCCATAAACCATGCAGATCATAAACTCTACAGTACCAAATACAAATGAAAATAACTAAGTCAATAACTTAAGTAATTTCATTTCTGACAGCTACCTTTAATTTAAACAAGTTAATCAATTCTACATCGTCAGTATATTCTACTTAAAATAAAAAGAAATGTGATTATTTATTCAGTAAAAAAATAGACTTCTCAAAGACGCAATTTCAATTTTAATATTCCGAAATAAGTATTATTTTAGGCTGTTTAAATGCTAATCTGCACAGTTTATTTTATCTGGCAACCCAATAATTTTTTTTTGGCGCGAATAGTGTCATATTCTTTTTTTAAAACATCTAGTTGGTCTCTTAAAGCTCTTTGCTCTTCAAACAGACTTAAGTGTTCCGGAGCGTGTTAAAAATATCCGTTTTCTCGAAGAGAATATATAAAGAATTTTAGAGATTTTCTAGACATAAATATGGATCTTCTTCAGAGAATATTTAATACCTAGTTCCCTAATCTGTACTGTAGCCTACCTGTTGATACAACAGTGTCGTATTTATAAATAAAAGAAGTCGGGTTAGTCACTCCATTTATAACTAAAACGGCTGGATCGATTTATATGATCTAGGATTTGTTGGATTTGGCTCCACCCCGAATAGCATGAAACAGGGGAAAAATGCACAAAAAAAAATCTCATACATTTTGTATGGAACGGCTTTTTTGATGATATCTCGAGAACGGATTGACTGATTCCGATGGCGCTGGCGGTATGAAGTCCGACAGGTCAGCTAGTATTATTATAAATTAAAGTCGCTTTTCGTCGAAAAGCGGCTTGACTTTCGACGGTTTTCACCATCATTTAGAAAAGACATTAATATAAAACTTACACATAGTGAATAAGTTCGCAGGCAAAATGTATTTATTACTAGCTTTTGCAAATCGCATCAAAATCCTTAACGTCGTAGTTCAGAAGAACAACGCGGTCACACAAACAGACACGAATAGCTACTTCTATTTATAATATGTTTAGATACCTACCTATATAATGGTAGAGAAACCAACTTTTCATCTAAATTCAACTAATGTAATCTACTGTATAACAACACGAAACCCAGGGTTGCCACATCAAATTAAAAAACATCAATTTGCCAAAAATAAAAATTAATATTCGTTCAAGAGTTCATTACTCTTGGGGACACGAAAAATGACCCATTAATAAATAATAGATAAATGTTCGTGAAATAAACTGGGTTGCGTATCTGAGGGCAAGGGTGACACGATAGGCCTAGCTTGTAGTGAAGCAACTTTGTTGCAACAGTTTATTGCCTCGGATTGGCTTTTTAGTTGCTACTATAGGTACTCCATTTATTTTGAACAATAACGGAAAAATAACGACAGTTATTGTGTAACATTTTTGAAATTACGGCACTTTATAGGTACTAACTTTTTTATTAAATTGGTAAATTGTTTTGTATTTATCGTGAAACAACGAAATTTGTTTTACGTTTATACTTATCTAAATAACGAAAGGGTGATAACCGTTATTTTTCTATTGTTATGATAAATGAAGTAGGTATAAGTGTTTTAAAGAATTGTTGCTTTTAACAATCATGAATTTGCGAGATTAATCCAAGAGTGGGCGCGCTATTCTAACGTCAGTAAGCTCGTGGGGAGCATTTTACCGTTAGAAAAGAGATTACAGAATTTGTACTTACGTGAGAAGGCGCGCGCTTAGCAAAATGCCTCCACTCGATACCTGGTGTTAAAAACCTTCTTCTCCTGCAGCTCCTCGTGTACTGATCGAGTCCCTTTCGACACGACTCGAAGACTCGACGACAAAAGAAAAGGCAGGTACTAAAATCTCTGAACTGAAGTGATTACTGCGACAAAACTGTGACTACTGTGACTAGAGGGATAATCTAGGATTAAAAAGTCAGTTTTGTCGCAAAATGTCAAATTTAATTTCTATTTTGTTTGAATTTATTATTATTGAATTATTTTTATTAATTAGTAGAAAATAATAGCGACCGGCTAACGATGTAGAAAAATATCGCAAGTAAACTTATGACCTACTGAGTCGAGAGTTGAAAATGAACAGCGCACTTTTACCCACATTTATGTACGGTCCGGTCTGACCAAGATTATATGCTGGACTTTGACCCCTGAGTTTGTTTCGCCATTTCTTCCCAAGGGTAGTCAGGTAGGAAATGTCGATTTCATCTAGCTTAAAGCGGGTCCTATCAGAATAAACGCGTCGCGGTATTTATTTTTTAAATATAGCAGCATTAACTATGCAGAGATAGCTTTTCTGACTTCGCACAGGACTTTTTTTTATTGTTTTTAATGTAGTTTTGTATTTTTAGCTTTAAATGCTCTTTTTTACTGTTTTTAGTTCCTGTACGTGTCCCAAATAAAATATTTTTCACTTCTCATGCTCTAAAAGTTCGTCTTTACGTTGTGCGTAGGTGACATAAAGTCGGTTTTTATGCTCTAGTGCATAAAGTAATATTTTTTCGAAGACTAAGATAATCAGGTCCAAGAGCCACACGCACAATAAAACGTCGCAGATTAAAGTCGTTATTTTATTTCTATACTCAAATTTATATGACTTCCATGTTTTCTATCGTTAATTTAATAAAATCAGAAAAAATAATTGTTATTATTTAAAAATGCAATGAAACGTTTTTATGACTTGGCAGTACGAAGTACCCAAGTCGAATGACACATGTTGAAAAAAAAAAAAACTTTTAAAAAGTTTTGTAACGGGAATTAACTATTCTTCTTCTTCAATTTTGCAACATTTTTGAACAGTGAAAATACTTTATGCCTGTACTTCATTTTCTTGCAATCGAGTGAAAAGCAGAGTGTAGGGGCATAAAAGAGCCATTTTACCCCTCGACGGATATAAACGTCTCGAAGTAACATGGCTTTTTTATGCACTTGTTGTACAATCTACTATTTCTTGTTTTTTATTATGTATTACCTATTTTTTTTAAATAAGTCGAGTAAAAGTGATTCCATCCATATCCTATTTACAGAATAAACAACTTCATTTCATTATTTAGGCATTCCTTTAGGTCTCGGTTAGTGTTAGTGAAAACGTCAACACAAAATGAGTAAACGTGGTGATCAATTCTAATTCCTTCCCTGTTTAACAAAAAGTCTGGAACTTTCTGTAAGGCAATATTTTTGTGCGACGGTTACTGGCTGATATTATTTTTGTTTATTACCAACAAAATATAGAATATTCCGCTAAAATATGTTCAAAAATGAGGTATTAGGTAAGATTAACATCGTTCCAATATATTCTCGTTATTTATTTAAGCGTGTGTTGCGCCAGAGAATAGTAAACCGTATAGAAGCGAACTCGGATTAGAAAAAAACAGAGCTAACCTTTTTTCTTTTTTAAATTTTTTTCGTCGTTTTTGTGTTTTCATCATCGATGTAGGTCTGTGATTATAATCGAGGCTATTAGCTAATAAGTAATTTAAATATAACTTAAAATGCTGAGTACCTAATACCTAACTATAAAATAAAAAAATCATCCATTAACGTTTTTCTTATTCACTTTATGTTAAGGGGAAGACACAATTTACGTGTTCTTTTTATAGAGCACAGGTGCACTGCATTTTATGTACAAGTATGTATTTCGTTTGTACGAATACCGATGACGTTGAAATAGTCCCTACGGCTAACTGCTACAACCCAAGCCGAAAGCCTGGTTGTCAACAATATCTATTGAACGAGCGCAGATCCACATAATCATGGAGAATGATGTGCTTATCCCAATTTATTTCAGGTCAGCGCCTCATGTATTTTTCTTTCATACTTCTCTTTTAGTCGTCATCTCAGTAGTCACCCCCTTTCTAACCATATCGTCTTTCACACAGTCTATCCATCGCTTCTTTGGTCTTCCCCTACTCTTATAGCCATCCAAATTTGTACTCAAAACTTTCTTCACGACATTTGCGTCACTCCGGTATGATGTATTTTCCTATAGCGTTTAAAATGCCCGATCGCAGCCGGAGTCTATAAATAAATGATTAGCTTCTGAAGAGTGAAATTTCTGGTTTCCCGGACCCACCCCGTCGCATCGCATCGCCTGCCCGCGCTATTACTTCGTTTTTGCTTAGCGTTTTTTGTGACATTTTCTTCTTACTCGGCTCCTTATAGGCTTTTTAACATCACGCTACGACCTAGCGTGATGTTAAAAAGGTTTTTTTAACCGACTTCAAAAAAGGAGGAGGTTCTCAATTCGACGGAATGTTTTTTTTTTTTTGTGTGTTTGTTATATTGCTTACCTTTTGGGCTATCAAATATAAAAAATATGTTTCAAATCAGATACGTAGTTCCAGAAATTAGCGCGTTTAAACGAACAAACAAATAAGCTCTTCAGCTTTATTATTTACTAGCTGCGCCCCGCGGTTTCACCCGCATAAGTGTCGATCCCGTTAGAATATCGGGATAAAAAGTAGTCTATATGTTAATCCAGGGTGTCAGCTACCTCCATACCAAATTTTATCAAAATTGGTCCAGTCGTTTGAGTGTGAAGAAGTAACAACATATAAACACACACTTACAAACTTTCGCCTTTATAATATTAGTGTGATATGATAATATTAGTGTGATTAGTGTAGATTCTTCCACAAAGGCGTCTAAGGGTGCGTCTAGATTATGATAAATAAGACATAAACTTATGTTATATAACACGTTCAAATTATTTAACATTGCTAACTTCTCTATAGAAACATGATGTATAGCTATAACATGTTATGTTACACAGTGTGGACGCGCCTTTAAACACAGAAAGATTATAACATCTGAATAAAAATAATCCTTTGTGAGAGACTGATATCTGCAGTAGGAAAACCTGTCACCCCGTTCTATACATTTTTTATTCTGTGGCCCTCCCTAAAGAACTCGCTGAAAATATTTGAACGACAAAATTGCCTCGTTACTTTTTCATGTGCCTAAACATCGCTGATGAGGACTGTAATTGAGTTTGTATCTCGTTCAGTGATTCCTGAAATATACTTTTTATGTGCAAAAAGTTGCTTGATGTCACTGTGTGAGCTTTTATAGTCATCAAAGCGATTATGTAGATACTGTGTTAAGTGTTTAAGCGATGAATGTTTTTTTTTAGCAATAAAATGCCGTGCCTCGGAAAGCACGTTAAGCCGTTGATCCCGGCTGTCATTCGTGGATCTTTGACAGTCGTTACGGGTCGTCAGAAGCCCGAAAGTCTGACAACCTAATTGTTACGCAATTAGGGCGCAGGTTTGGAGGTGGGACATGGTTTGCACTGCTTTTTTTTTAACGTGGAGAAATGCTCATGCATTCTGCACTACCACGGGGAGATAGTGCAGTTATGTGGGACTCTAACCCACTAAAACTCCACGGTGTCTTCTGCCGCTTACGGCGGGAACACGGGCACGCGTTAGCACTCATCCGTGAACCCGCCACGGCCGTCCGTCACCGGACCCTCCTCTGGGGAGTACTCCCCATCACCGGCGCACCAGAACACATAGCACGCCGTGACCACCCCAGGGACCAAACCAGCACATGGGCATATGTCTGGGCACCCTTGGTCCCCCTTCGACGGGTCAGATCATTGGCCCCGCCGCCTGCCAACTCCTCCTCCCCTGCGGCCCCACCGCGTCCGCCATCAGACGGTGGCGACCCCGTCAAGGCCGCGGAAGGTAGGGAGAGCGGCGCACCGCAATACCGGCACTCCTCTCCCGCCGCGGCCTCCAACCCTCAGCGGCGATGCCTCCCATACGACATCGCGGCCCGCCTCAGTTGCGATGTCGCCGAAGCGGCACCGCAACCTACATGTTGGCCGCTACGTCGTCGGCTTGTCGGCAAAAGCCCTGACGAGCGGCCCCTCTTCGGGTTCCTCTTCGCTTCACCGTGGGTGCCCAAGCCACGGCTACTGAGCCCCCCCGCCTCGACAATGCGGGAACCCACCGGGGGGGGGTACTGCTTTAAACCTTCTTTTATTTTGTAGTATTTTACAGATTCTCGAAAGGCATACACCGTTATTCGATACCATATATTGATACCCAAAAGCTTACAACAACTATTAAAAAATATTCGTACCGCTTCAGAATAAGGGGTGCGTCCCATATCATATAAAGTTATTTGGTATATTTTCATTTCAATAACGTTCACAAGATATAATAAACTTGAGATATACCAACTGTTGATATAATTTCTTTACATATAACATTTATATATACTCTAAAACTTATTTCGTATAACGTTATTGGATATAACGTTTATTTAATCGAAAATCATTAGGTACATCGTTTAAAATATATAATTCCGACTCGGATAGGTTAGGTTACAAGGCCTTCGTGACGTCGGCTTAGGATTGGTTAGGTTACTTTAAACCCTTAACACAGAAATAGGAGCCCCACGAAGCGGGGCTACGTCGACATAGGATGCAAGAGCGAGCGAAGGGCACCACGAGGTTCGGTTTGGTTAGGTTACTTTAAACCCTACACACAGAAATAGGCGCCCCGCGTCAACAGAATGCAAGAGCGAGCGTATGAGAATACAAATACCTTTACCTAGGTATTTAATAATTGATTATAGACTCATAGTTTTCAGTACAACGTAATTTAAGCTGGTAGCTGGTATTATAGCAATAAACAGTCATGTTTATTTTTTGAAGTTCAGTACTTATCTCATTCGGTCGCGTCGTTTCGTCATTTTTATTCGGACAAAAGTAGTCGGAAAATTTGTATTTTAGGCAGTAGATTTAATATTCTAAGTAAGTACAATTCTTATTTTTGGTCGGAGCTTTTATTACTACCCTTAGATTAAATCGGCCTTATTACAAAACAAGATTTATCTTTAGAACCAGGTTTAAACCATCCAGCCATTTTTAAATTTCGAACTATAATCCGACGAAGCTAAAGTTCTTTTTACAAAAACTGACGTCAAACCCCATGTTAATTTTGCATTAAGAACTTCACGTTTGTCGGAATAAAGTACAAAATAGACTAACTGGCTCGAAGGTTTAGGCTAGGTCTAAAATTAGATCTCGTTTTGTAATAAGACTGTACATGTTTTATGTCTTTTGAGTGGTATATCAAACGCTTTTATATTAATTGTCTGTTATGCTTATAGAAATTAGTTACTTTAAAATTATATCAATCGTTTATTATATTAACTGATCATTATATCAAATAAAATTATAGGCTCAGTTGTTATATCTTGTAAATATTAGAGGTTTTGTAATTATATCATACCTATATTACTTACCCCAGAATATGCATCATCTTAATTTTTTTTTCGTGATTTTTTCCCTTATTTGTAGTTATTCTGCTATTCGGGGCGGAGACAAATCCAACAAATCAAAGAGCATAAAAATCGGTCCAGCCGTTCTTGAGTTATAAATGGTGTAACTAACCCGACTGTTTTATGTAATTATAGAAGGTATAAAAAATGTTTATTTATCCAAAAGTAATACATAGACACAGATTCACAGATTAAACATAATAGTGATAGATTATCTGCTGAATGCTTTTATCAGTTTGTACCTACCAAGGTTAAGTATACTTAGAGCGGCTAGAAGATTAAAATTAAATAAAAAAAAAAAAAAGAATCTAATTATATTAATTCCGTTTGTAGTACCTACAACCTTAACTTCAAGCAGCATTAACTTATCGCTTAACGTAAGCTTAGATTTCACAAGAAACCGCAGTCTTACTGCAAAGGTGCGGTTTTCATTTGAGGAGATCTTCTGAAACTAATATTAAATTATTTTAATGTAAAATATGATCACAAGAGGTTTGTGTATTTTAAAGATTATACATACGTAATTTACGTTCGCGATTTACTTGCCAAAAATGTAAACAACTAAATGAGTTATTGGAAAAATAACTTTAAATTCCAACAATTCAACTTCAAACTTTTAAAATAATGCTAGTCACTCTGAAATCAACTTAATTACCACTGAAATAAAGTTGATATTTGTTTAACTTGAAATAACAGCGTTCTTTCTTATTTTGACGTGAATACGTCTTTAAAATTGCTTCCATAGTGGGAGGCAAGTCAAAAAAACCAATGATAACAAAATCGGGGGATACAGTTTGGTGTTGCAGTTTCATATTTATCATCTCCATCCTAAATTCAATTACACCATTGGATAGATAAAGGATCAAAGACTTCATTACGCCAAGATGCTAAGTGAGGACTGTGACGAATCGCGCGCGGTGGAGGGGGAAGCGCCGCCATTTTGAGGTAATTTTGCTGCGTACAGTCACGAGCATAAGTATGCTTGGCTTTATTCAAAGGCGATTTTCTCCTTTATTTTTTAATGAAATTTTATATTATTAGGAACATAGTATTTTCGAACCAATAGGTTTATGTAAAGTATCGTATTTCAACGTTGCATTCGTTATTTTGTGAAAAAATCGAAATTGAAAGTTGCCAAGTGTTGACATATTAGTGCTCGTGACTGTACCTATCGAGATTTTTTTCCCAGGCAAAAAACCGTAGATAATGTCTCAGTTTTTTAAATTCCTTCACAAAGTCGTTCTAATACCAGAGCAGGGATTAGTATAATTCCTTAGTGGAAAAAGGAAATTTAGATCTTAGAACTTACGAACGCTTTACCTACGGTTATCTTTTTCAATACTAGCTTCTGCCCGCGACTTCGTCCGCGTGAAATTTCACCCTCTCCCCATTTACCCCCTTAGGGGTTGAATTTCGAAAAATCCTTCCTTATTCCTTGTCTAAATTATATAGGGAACCTCTGTGCAAAATTTTAGCTTTCTAGGTCCAAGGGTTTGGGCTGGGCGTTGATGAGTCAGTCAATCAGTCTATCAGAACTTTTCTTTTTATTTATATAGATATGCATAGCAATAAACTGCTAAGAGGCTGAACTGAACTGCTATTTGGAGGGATGAGAAATTAAGAGAACCAAGGTAACCGACATAGCCCGAAGATTAACCCAAACTTAATTGTCACTGGGCAGCACTTTGCTTACAGAACGAAAGGTTCTGGAGTGGCGACCGCGTACCGGAAGACGTAGCGTTGGAAGGCCATAAGGAATCCGCTGGATGTAAGAAGCGCAGAACTGGTCGAAGTGGCGGTGCTTGGGGAAGGCCTAAGTCCAGTAGAGGACGTCTTCGGCAATGAAACTTAAACTTGAAAGCATTTATTTCAATCAAAGCATTTTTGCTTTGCTTTACTTACTTTTTAAAAGCACTTTTCAAATGTTAAATAGTCGGTCAGTTAGAAAGTTGAAGCTAGTTGTCCATTCCAAAACGGATATCTCTATGGAGAAGAACGGGCAAGAATCTCTAAGGACACTCTTAAATTAAGATATCACATAATCCTGCAATGGGTAACTGCTTCATCATCATCATCATCATCATCAGCCTATAGCAGTCCACTGCTGGACATAGGCCTCCCCTAATGAGCGCCATAGCGCCCTGTCTTCAGCTTGACGCATCCAGCATCTGCCTGCAGTCTTTCGCAGATCGTCATCCCACCTGGCCGGAGGGCGTCCCACACTACGTTTGCCGAGTCGTGGTCTCCACTGCTTGAAGGGGCATAAAACTTACGATTTCGATGGACAAAAAAACAAAACAAAATACTCATTATAAACATCACTAGTGAAAACAAATACAGTAACCTGTTTCTATCAAGTCCCGTTACATTCCCCAATATATAAGGCTGAGCACACACGCTCCGACGAAAACTAAAGCAATTACGTTAACTGTTCTTATTGACGTGTTTTTTCCTAACCCTTTGAGGTTCACTCGAACTCGAGTGCCGTCAGACGACCTCTTAAGGTATTGGTATTTTGTATTCCGGGTTCTATAATTATTGATGTAATGTTGTTTCTTGGCTTTGTTTTCGTCGTTTGATTAAACGTTTTTGAGAATACTGCTGGTTAATTGCGTAACACACTATCAGTAGCAACGGCTTTCATTTTGACAGTTCAACAACATTAATTGCGTTATTTACGTTGTTGAGCAGACTACGTAAATGGCTTATTGCATTGGTAATCGTTTTTATAGAGTGAAAAAATTTATTGATTAATAAATATGGTTACTGATTTTTCATTATATTAGGTACTTTATGTAACTATGTATTATATTCTTAAGATTTCACCAGCGTTATTATACCTACAGGGTAGAATAATAATTTTAACAATTTAGTGTTGTGTCGTTTTAAATTTTACATTAAACTGTTTAAATATTTATATATCCATGGCGAAACATGTAAAATCATAATAAATTCTATTTATAAGACCTTGTTTTAAAGCAAAAAAATTTATTCTACTAGCAGCGTCGCATAAGTATCGATCCCGTGGGAATATCGGGATAAAAACTATCCTGTATCCTTTCCCGGGATGCAATCTATCACTTTGCCAAATTTTATCGAAATCCGTTCAGTGGTTTAGGTGTGAAAAGGTAACATACAGACAGAAAGACAGAGCTACTTTCGAATTTATAATATTAGTATGGATTCTCAATTTTTTCGAACATAAAGCAATGGATTAGTTATATCCTTCAAAATGGTTCAGTTTGTGATTGAAAGTGTTTTACCTAGGCCTGCGGGCGGAGAGTAATGGGTAGCTCACCGTCCGATCAGGACCAGGCCCGTGCCGGACGGCGCGTACGTGTTCCACGCGCGCCTCAAAGAGATGTCAGCATCGAGGAGGGGCCCCATAGGGCCGAAGCCTGCCGGGTCAGCGGGATTGTCCAAAAGGGTTACCGCTGGCCCGGAACTTATAGGGCTAAGGAAGGAACATGGGTGGGTTTTAGTCAGTAAGAGTCTGACACTCCCTTCCGCTCCACGCAGAGCGGGAGGGGTCATTTGATGATTTCCCATCCGGAAAAAAAAATGCGAAATACCACCTACCACCTTACCTACGAAATTAAGGTGCTGTTGTGTGGTTAGGTTTTATGGCTTAGTATCTATGCGTTTGGATTGTAGTTATTTCATGCAGGCTGACGATGAGATTGGTCTTGAATTAGAGATGTCGGTAAGTAGATTATTTTGATCGTACCTTATTAATTATTATTTTGTCAAGATTAGTAATACCTATTCTCGGTGACTGAAACACTAATCTTTAGTTAATTAACGATAGCAGACTTATCTTTCGACTAAACTTAGCTATTTATTTATTTATTTTATTGGTTCACCGACAATTGTTTCCAATGGTTTTATGTTAAAGGTAACACGAAAAATATGTAAAATAATTTATATATAAAATATGAACATCCCAACTGCTGATAAAAAGTGTAAGTACAATACGACCGACGTAACTTGGGGGGCCTGAACTTCGCGCAGAAGGCTGCGTACCAACGTTTTTTAGGAACCAAATGGTGGCATGAGGCGAGTGTGAGTGAGAATATATGCGCGAAAGTTCGCAAAGACCACTCAGGGCCACCAAGTTACGTCTGTCGTATTGTAGGTATCTGCAATAGATATCTACCTACATGATTATTTACGTCGAGAAAATCCTTAAAAAATAGGCAGTCTGGGGCTGCTAACAGAAGTGAAAACTTAAGGTACAATTCCGAGATGGGCTGCAGACTGCAACCGCAGGCGAAAAAGCGGCTAGCGGCTGCGGTTGACCGCAGTTTTCACAGAGATACATAGAAACTAATAGTGTCGCTTGAACCTGCAGCTGCAGTTTGCGGCCTGCGGTCCATCTTGGAACTATGAAGTTAGAGTGATCGCCCTTAATTATAGCTACAAATATACTGTTAGAATATCATTAGCATGTCGGTGACGCGAACTCAAAGGTCCCAAAAACCAAAACCCAAATGCCAAAAATCTGCTAAGGACTATAAATCGTAGTTTTACAAAGTTTACTTTTTTATAAATATAACCTTACTAGCTGCGCCCCGCAGTTTCACCCGCATAAGTTTCGATCCCGTGGGAATAACGGGATAAAAAGTATCCTAAGTGTTAATCCTGATTTTAAACTATCTGTGTGCCAAATTTAATTCAAATCCGTTTAGTAGTTTTTGCGTGAAAGATATATTATATCTATCCATCGATCCTCACAAAATTTCGCGTTTATACAATGATTTCAAAAGTAAGGATACGCCCGTCTGAACATTTTACATAGAAGTTCTTCGTTCGAAGTTTGAAGTTCGCGCGCACCACTGTCAACTAAGTCGCGTTGGCCCTAAAACCGTAATTTTAGGGCCAGCGCGTTGGTGCCATTTAGTCGCGCCGTTAGCCCGGTCCTTACGCTAGTAATATTATGTCAATGCGTTTATAATATTAAGTAGGATAAAATCTTGCGGTTAAGTACCGCCTCTCATAACACGAGAATCGAGATCCAATAATATACCGCTATTTTCGGGATGTAGGTTTACGAGGGCTTACCTTAACCCTTGTAAATCACAGGTTATGTTTATCATAAAAATCGCATGAAAACTCTGTACCTACCTTTAAACGGCATAAAAATACAGAATCCATTCAATGTGAGCTTGACCGCTTCTTTTATATACTTATATGCTAATATGTATATACCATAATCAGCCTATAATGTTCCCACTGCTGGGACACAGGCCTCCTCTCGGTGAGAGGGAGTGGGCCGTAATCCACCACGCGGGCCCAGTGCGGATTGGCAGATGTCACAGGTCTTCGAATTTTTGGTTCTAGGACATGCCGGTTTCCTCACGATGATTTCCTTCACCGTTTTGAGAGCAGTGGTGATGAAATAATTTACACAAAGTAAAGCGCCTGTCTGGGTTCGAACCTACGACCTACAACTCGTAAGTCGCGGCCGTTACCACTTGGCCACCACTGCTCTGTATGTATATATTATGTAATATGTACATGTATAGTCAAAATATGGACGACGCCGTCGCCATATGTTTATTTTTAGGTACCTAACCCTATTGATTAATATTTCAAATAGTCATATAGGGGGTTATAAGAACTCGGAGAGTTGTATTGATGATTTTAATGATTATATATAATAATTCTGTAAATACATAGTTCTTGTTATGATCGCGAATCATATTTTGTTCAACATACAACCTGACGCTGACCTGCAAATTGCAAAAAACGGAAGAAAATTTTAAATTCGCTTGCTACCCTGGCCACAGAATAAATTGTACAAGTCCCCGGCGCTTCCCCTTTAAGAGCTATTTTTGCCTGCTCATTGCCCGATAGAATATGCTTTACCGACTCAGCAATATTTATTGCGTCGTAATGTTAATACTGCAGAATGACATTCAGCCATCCTCTGTATGACGACAAACCGAATAAAAAATGTGACACTGACAGTTAAATTATTTTAATTTTTGTTATATGCCATTAAAAAAGTTTTATGTTGATGTCAACTCGACATTGATCAAAGGTGTATAGTATTTTTTACTTTATCATCAATTAAATATGGTTTTCTATGCAATAGTCTGCTCAGTGCCGTAGCTTCGGAAGGTATTATGTGTCCTGATTTGTTAAAGGAAAGAACTTGAAAATAGACAAAGATATAAAAATCTTGACCGTACAGCATAATACACGTCAAACTAAGCCTCTTAGATGAGGTCACAGCTGTATTTGTGCTGGGATTACGTAAATATATAGGTGGACCCCACTTAAAGAAACCTGGCATAAAAGAAAAAGTTCGGGATATTTTTTCGTTCCAGGTTTAAGTCGCCGTCAATAGGTTATAAAGGTTAGGATTAGGAATAAAAATGCTAAGGTTTTACCGATGTTAGGAAAGGCTGGCGGTTCATACCTACTTAAGTTGTTTTATTGTAGGTAACGCACTTATGTTGTGAGCGAATAGGTACTAGCGATTTTTATAGCAAGAAGCGGGTGAAAGGTCTAAAGTCTTTGGAATTTACCTCGGAAGTAATCCCGGGTGTTTAAAAACGATCTTATCAAATAATAGTTTTTAGCACTGTATTTTATATACTGGTAGCATTGATTACTAAAACCTTCTGTGTGACATGGACTTTTGCTCTTGAGTAAAATTTCATAATTATAACTTTTTTTGAAATACATTTTACTGCTAAAAACTTACAAGCATTTTATTCTACAAGTTTGTTGTGGTCCTTCGAGCCGGATGACAAGCATTTTATTCTATACCATAAAGAAACCCAACTGTAGCAATTCAACAGACCATTACTTCATTATAGTTAAAAACTATATAAATAACGAAAAACAACAATACATCAAACAAAAGAACGATAAATTAAACTCATTGCCACGTGTCGTGTCGTATAGCTAGCTACATATCGATTTAAAACCAACAATAATTAATAATCCTTTCAACTCAATACGTTATTAATAGTCCGGCATTCCATAAACCTACCAAATAACAAAAGGCCTGAAAATCCCTCTTGTTTAAAATGTCACCAACAACGAAACACAGCCGCTCATTGAATTCAAAAGGCATATTGCACCGGTTACGCGATTCAATCGAATATTCGATGTGTAATCTCGATAATCGGATACTGCATCGATATATCGGAATGACCGTTGGTTTTACTATGATTTGCTCATTGTGCTTTGATATTACGAGCATATTTTAGGAGGTATTATCGTGGAACTTTGTTTATGAATTGTTTTGATTTGTTTTACTAGCTTTTGTCCGATATTTCACAATCATCATCATTCTCCTGCCCTGATCTCAATATATTTGGGGTCGGCGCAACATGTCTTTTTCTTCCATACTTCTCTATTAGTCAGTCATCTCGGTAGTCACCTTTCTACTCATATCATCTTTGACACATTCCATCGATAGTTTCTTGGGACTTCTACTCTTATAGCCGAGAACTCTTATTTTACAATGCATAAACAGGCTACAACGTGGGTACGTATTTGAATATCGAAAATTAAAATATCGACTGTTAAAATATCGATGTTCAAAACATCGAAAATTTAAATATCGATTGTATCAAAATGTCGAAAATTGTTATACCTACGCTTAAAACGTCGAAGATTGAAATGTCGAGTGATTAAAATTTCGAATGATTCAAAATATCGAATGACATTATGCCTAAGTTCAAAATATCAACATTTAATACATCGAAGTTCATAATATCTACGTTACGTTACGTTTGGGTTTTTATTATGTAAAAATAATTAAAGTACCTACATTACATGAGGTTTTCCTTGTTTTTTTTTGTAACCCACCTAGTAACTGATTTCCATCTAGCAAACAAGCATGCAGCAATCATGCAACATGCAAGCAAGCATGGCTTCTGTCACGGCTCCGGCGCTGCAGGGCTCCGGCAGTCCCACGCGAGCTTAACGTCGCAGATGGTCTAAACGCCCACCACCGCAGCTTCGGCTTGTTGGCCGGCTTCGCCGGCCAGCCTCAGCTGCGGCGGCGGGTGTTAAAACCACCTGCTCCTCAGCTCGCGGGCTGCCTCGCCCCTCCGCGACTACGCGATTCTAAATTACACTCTAGGGGTAGGGCAGACAAGACTACGTGGAGTCGGTTTTGCAGCGATACGTTTCTGTCACTAACTTTAGTAGCACAACCTGCACAACATATTGACTTTCAAGGAAATATTTTAATTTAAATAATACCTTCACGATTGACCTAGGCTTGTACACTGGACACTGATTTTCATGGATAAAATAGGTCGAAATTGTTCCAAAACCGAATTGGGGCACCCCGAATTTACGTAGTCTTTTGGCTGTTACCCCTAGAGTGTATATAAAAATCCGGAGGCGCGAAGGGAGGGCAACCCCCGCCCGCTGTAACAAAGCATAGGCACCCGTGGGAACCGTAGCGGCTGAGGCTGGTCGCCGGAGGCGACCAGCAAGCCGAAGCTGCGGGGGTGAACATGGGTGCCTATCCTTTGTTACGCAAGGGCGAAGGGGTTGCACTTCCCGTAGCGCCGGAGACGTTGCAGAAGCAACCTTTTTCCACTCATACTACTTATATCAGTTCGATATTTTAACTTGTACGTATTTTTAGGGTGAATTAATGAATGTATTAAATGTTGAAAATTAACCCATTTTTACACGTAGGTAAATTAATTTTCGATGTTCAAATAATATATGTACCCATCGATATTTAGGACGTTCGATAATCTGTATTTCGATATTTAGATCTTTCGATGTAACTTTTGTAGATATTTAGATTTTAGATATATTGGACGTAGGATATTTAACCATTCGATAATATAAACTTTCGATATTTTAATTTTCGGTTATATGATCGTTCGATATTTCCATTTTCGATGTTTCGAACATCGATATTTTAACAGTCGGTATTTTAATCTTCGATATTCAAATACGTACCCTACAACGTTCCCACTGCTGGGACACAGGCATCCCCTCTGTGAGATCCCTCTCACAGAGGGGTCCCACAGAGCCTATTCCCATAGGCCGTAATCCACCACGCGGGCCCAGTACGGGTTGGTAGATGTCACATGTCTGCGAATTTTTGGTTCTAGGACATGCCGGTTTCCTCACGATGTTTTCCTTCACCGTTTTGAGAGCAGTGGTGATGAAATAATTTACACAAAGTAAAGCGCCTGTCTGGGTTCGAACCTACGACCTACAACTCGTAAGTCGCAGCCGTTACCACTTGGCCATCACTGCTTCAGCTGCACGATTTTTGACAAATGCGTGCACTGACTGGACAGGTCCGCTCAATCTGTGTGGTTCTTTCCTCAAAAGACCATTTCAGACACCAATCTACATGGTCTTCACATGATCAGACCTAGATTTTATCTGGACTTTAAAAGAGACTGTGACCTCTGAGTTTGTTTCGGCCTTTCTCCTCAGAATAGTCAGATAGCAAACGCCGACCTCATCTAAAAAAAATATAATTGACGTGTAAAAGTGTTTGTACAAACCTCCTTACAGAAAATAAATCATTTATCATTTATATATACAGATACTTGTACAGGTATACCTTGTACCTAACTGTCTCATTAAGGGCATCATATATAGATGAAACCATAGATTGACAAAACTATGTCGTCGGTCGACCTAGTGTCTTGATATTAGTAACAACAAATGAATGACAAAGGTCAGACGTAACCATATAAAAGTATGATAAAAATGTGATTCATTTTTTTATGTCACGTTAACTTATGAATTACTACCAGATCAATGAGCAAACTTGCCTCGGCCTTCGTCAAAAATGAGATCAAAGATATTTGAAGCGTTTTTCTTTGTAATCATACGAGGTAGGAATCATTCAGACTCTTGGGTAATACCAGTCCGACAGCAATGCGGATGAATTTTTTGACTACCTACATATTTTAGTTAGTTAATAGTTTTAGTTAGGTTAGGTTATGATATGTAATTTTAGGGTACCGTACCTAAAGGGTAAAAACGGGACACACACCTTCACCACTATTTGCCCGGATTTGAAACCACATCTAGTGCCATCACGGATATAGTGCCATCATCATTATCATCATCATTTCAGCTGGAAGACGTCCATTGCTGGACATAGGCCTCCCCCAAGCACCTCCACTTCGACCGGTTCTGTGCTTCTCGTATCCAAAGGGTTCCTGCGGCCTTCACAAGGTCGTCTGACCACCTTGTCCGAAGTCTTGCAACGCTACGTCTTCAGGTACGCGGTCGCCACTCCAGAACCTTTCGGCCCCATCGGCCATCTGTTCTGCGAGCAATGTGCCCTGCCCACTGCCACTTAAGTTTGGCAATTCTTCGGGGTATGTTGGTTACCTTGGTTCTCCTGCGGATCTCCTCATTTCTGATTCGATCACGCAGGAAAACTACAAGCATAGCCCTCTCCATTGCCCTTTGGGTTACTTTTAGCCTTCTTATAAGGCCCATTGTGAGCGACCTCTAGTGCCATCACATCAATAATAATACAAATTCCAAATCCAATATCAAATGGCAATGTTCTAGAGACTTCAAAGCTTATCAACACTTCCTAGAATGATACAAACACGAGGCAATGCACAATGATACAAACTTGCATATCAGCATACGTGAGACAAAGCCGTTGTAAGTACTGACATACTAGGAATTGTAAGTCAGATAGATAAATGACTGATTCGAATATAGTTCCTTATTAATGAACAGTTTGTCTGCAATAAATACGCTGTTCACCACTGTTACCTACATGATAGAGTGATCAAACTGTCCATACAGCTGTACATCTGAGGACCTAAAAAAATGCCAGTGATAGCTCGGTTGGCGTGGCTCCCTACTGGGCCCAACTCATCTAACGTAATGTAATATTTTTACCGACTTCAAAAAAAGGAGGTTATCAATTCGATACGTATGTATGTAATATTATTGGAATTGCATTATATTCACATATGACAAACTATTAGGGCTTCCAAACAAATATACAAAATTTTATAGACGTATGTATGTATGTATGTTTGTCCACGCACATCTCCGTAACTATTAATCGGATCGTGACCATTCTTTTTTTATTGGCTTACATTTACTTCAACTTAGGGAACAGTGCAAGTTTCATCAAAATCAATACAGTAATTTTCAAGATATGGACTAAGACGTGAAAGTGTGACGGCCTGGCTTATTGATACGAGCTACGGGTGTAGTGTCAAAGCGAAAACATTTCAAAACCTTTCTAGTGCAACAACTAAAAATTACCAAATAAAAAGTAATTTAAAAAAAATTAAACAGACTTCAAAAAGAAATGAACTCAAAATTATGAAATAACTTTAATTTCGGAAGTCGGTGGCAAAAAACTAAAACTAAAATACAGATCCCAAGACACCGACTTCCGAAATTAAAGTTATTTCATAATTTTGAGTTCATTTCTTTTTGAAGTCGGTTTAACTTTTTTAAATTACTTTTTATTACATTTGCCATCCTCAGACCGTTTATTTGGTCTGAGTTGCCATCAACTCGAAAACAAGAAGAAGTCTACTGTTAGATGCCTATTCATTTGCACTCCATGTAAGTAAAATACTGGTATTCAGCTGTAAGCCTGTAACCGTTAAACTGGAAACCAACCCCGACAAAGTTGGGAAAAGGCTACGCAGATGAAGATAATGACGAATAAAAAAAAAATTAGGAATATGATCCACCTTGCCTGAAAAGGCCATACTGTTGTCTATTATAAAAATAATGACTCTGGCGAGACTTTGCAAAGGCAGTGAGTCTTTAAGGGTACCTTTTAGCTTATACAT
Organism: Oligia latruncula; assembly: GCA_948474745.1. Lineage (NCBI taxonomy): Eukaryota > Metazoa > Arthropoda > Insecta > Lepidoptera > Noctuidae > Oligia > Oligia latruncula. The sequence goes on along the minus strand of OX419703.1, from coordinate 9,944,450 downwards.
ATAACAGCTTACACCTAAATAATGCATAAAAATAACACCTAACTAAAACTATTAACAAACTTAAATATGGCGTCGAAAAATTCCTCCGTATCGCTGTCGACTGGTAATGTACCCAAGAGACTGGCGGCATTGCTACGTTGTATGGTAATGCATAACCTCTTATCTATGTACCTATCATTTTAATATTGAATTAATAAGTACCTAACTTACCAAGCTGAAAGTTCATCAAACTACAAAATAATAATAAACAAAAACAATAGAATGTATCAGTGATGAGTGTCAACGTTCAACCTTTCACACAGCGATACTGACGCTACACACGACTGGCGACTGATATCTTGACGTTTATAGTACGCAGACAAGAATAGCGGGCGTGTTTGATCGACTTCTATTGTTAGGGTGCTTGCATAAAGAAGCGGGATCGGTGCGGGTGAATTCATCCCATATTAACTTATGCGCTCACACATAAAGAAACGGGTATAACCTGTAACCGTTTCCTTCCGAAGAGCAACCTGCAGAGATCGATACCGAGAGTCGGGCCCGAAAATCCGGTTCTTTATACAAGCACCCTTATACTGAAATTACGTTGTTTTACATAAAACGAAATAGATCAATTCTGACTTTTATTTTTTTGTTCTATGACTTTTATTAATTTATCAGACTTTCAGACAAAAATAAAAGTAATTTCAATTCAACGAACAGAAATATTCGATTTTCTGTTACGAACTCTACGCGAATCATAATAAAGCGTTAGTTAGGTAAACAAACTGCCGTGTCTAGTACAAAATTCAGCGGAGGGGAGCTTGAAGGTTTGTTTTTGGTAAATGTATTATGTTTTATAAAAAACATAGAACAAAAGTTATTATTTATGATGTAATCCAGTCCTGCAAGGTTGACAACAACAGCATGACAACAGCACACCAAGCTACTACAATCTGTCAAATTTCTATAATATATTTTCCATATTTGACAGTTTCGGGTAGCTTGATGTACTGGCGTCTGTACTTTAGATAATCTGAAAAAAGGTTGATCTAATTATCTTTATTGCTATTATTAAAATGATGACTATCACTTATTTTATTAAAGAGGTGTTGATTATTTCTTACAAACATAATATTTTCATAAATGAATTGGCAAGGTACCGTCATAATATCATTTTAAATAGTTCCCTAAAGACAGAAAGAGAGTTTTTAAAGAGATTCGAGGCGACGACGACGTAGGTAACAAATGGCTCTGAAAGCTCTCTTTTGCAAAATATAAATGGATTCAATGACAGCAGCCCGACTCCATAATAAAATGCCTTAGGACATAATATTGAGGAACTAACTAAATTATACCAAACGCGCGGTTTCTATGTCTGTAACAGCATAAGCGCCCGAGCAAATAGAAGTTATATGAGGTCCACATTGAAATTTCTCGTTTAGCGTGATTCGTAGGAAAACTGTCTGATTAATAAATTCTAGTTTTTGGCCATTCAATATGATGTCACATTCGCTACTTCTAACATTAGGTAATTTAAATATAATGCATTTGTTTTTTTTCAATAAGTACTAAATTATCTACCGTAAACCAATCTTGGACCTGAAGAATAGAGTTATTCACGTCGTCAAGATTTTGTGACCGTCGGTCTATTTTAAAGATCAATGACAAATAACACCATCTTCGGTTGATTTTGAAGAACCTAATTGGGGTAAATCATTAATGTAAACTGAAAAGAGGAATGGACCCAATATAGAACCTTGAGGAACGCCAGTTGTCACTATAAACCCCGGTCTGTAGGTCCTTTGCCCTCTATTTTTGCTGTCACCATTAGACATTCCATGTTGTTGATCCTCTGCGGGCAATGTGGCCGAAGTATCTCACGACAGTTGCAAGCAGGTTGAAGACAGTTTATGTGCTTTGTCTAATTTAAGTTGTTTTAAGGTCGAGATATTTATGCGGTGGGCTGTCCATGGTATCCTTAATAGTCAGGGTATTAGTAGAAGCACACACTTTAATACACACTAACTGTAATATACCTGTTCCAAAACTAGTCAGGAAAATACATGACTCACTGATGACATGAACATTATTTGTCGCAAAAGAATTTCAATTAGTAACGTACGTGACAAAAACGATCCAGCTGCAAATGTTGAAAATGCAATTAACAGTGTCCTCTCGATATATTCAAAATATTGAAACTACAATATTCATATGTAAAACATTTTAACTGCATATTTGTTTGGAAATCGATTTCGGTTCATTTCACAGAATATATTAATCGTTTAACTTTTAGTTGATATGTGCGTTATAATGGTTTGAATATTTATGAGCATTATTATTATAATATTATTCCGACTATTGGACTACCTGTATGGATAGATATAGGTGGGTACTTCGTTAAGGATAAGCACTAAATATATGTAGTGCTATAACTGTAAAAAGGTAAAATTTGTTAGTTTTTATGAAGGGGTAATCTTCAGAACTACTGATTCGATTCCGAAAATTCATTCACTAATGAGAAACTACACTATTGCCGAGTGTCATAGGATATTTAGTATTTTATGTTAAAACAAGAAATGGATTATCTAGAACTTAGAGACAATTAAACTGATAGTAATGGAAAGGGATGGACCCCAAAGTTTCAATTTCGAAATATAGAATTACAAATAAGAACAGATTTTTCCACAACCACTACGCAGACTTGTTTATGTGCTAAAGAACACCAACAGCATCATATACATTCAACATTGGCTTACAAAATTATTCCGGAAAGGTTACTACTATTGTATACAAAAAATATACGTACAAAACAACACGTACATTGTACGTAACATTTAAAGGGAAAAGACACTGGACAGAAGCTACTTATAAACTAAAACTACCTAACTAATAAATTTATGATGACACACTTACATAAAACCAAACCACAAGACACCAATTTCATACATTTTAATTTTAAAACAGTTATCATCACATTTCCAACAAATAAAGTCGCATTTCGAGTTACGACGTTTTACACCGCTCTTTTTATTAGGGTCCCTGTCCATTAGCGGGCCCTCTGTGCCCAGTTAACGACGACACCTTTATGAGCAAAGGCTCAAAGGATACGGTTTTATAGTCACAGCTTTCCAGTTCTGTCACTTACGTGTGTAAAGTAATTAAAAAGAATTGTGAAGGAAGAATTTTATATTGCATATTATGTACGAGTAATAGGGTTGCGGGAACAATCTGCGACTCCCGCATTCACCTTAAACTTAATGGGGAAGATTTGTCAAATTATGGTTAGACATTGTCTTGTATGGATCTGAATGTTGGGCCACAATAGGGATGAATGAAAGGCAATTGGATGCAGCAAAGCCGAGAATGTTGAGATGGATGTATGGCTTTACGCGAATGGATAAGATAAGAAATTAGTACAAAAGAGGAAGTCAGAAAGTGACACCGGTTACTGAAATGTGGTCGGTTGTCACGGTATGAGTTGCATGTGGTGCGGAGGAATGAGGAAAATGTGGCTAGAAAAGTTTTAAGTATAAGTACTATTAATGTGGGTTGCTATAAGAGTAGGGGAAGACCAATTAAAGAAACGATTGATGGACTGTGTGAAAGATGATATATCTACGAGTAGATAGAGGGTGACTATCGAGATGATGAAAAAGAAGTATGAAAGAGAAAGATATTATGTTGATCTAACCCTAAATAAATTAGACTCTATGGTCAGTGTGTGATAGTATGTGGTAGGTGTGTGTGTGGTGAGTGAGTCTATGTGTGGTGTGATATAATGTGAGTTTAATTCTAGGCAAGATAGAGATACACTATCGTATTTTTACCATCAGGTGAGATAGGTCAAATGTTTTGATTTCTGTTCTAACTTTTTGTTTAGATAAGTTTTGAATTCATTATTCGTTGGTCTAGTAGTCACTAGCGCTTCTGCTGAACATGAGGTAGGGCAAAATGTTAACAGGTTCTCTTATTCGGAGTCTAGGTGTGTGCCCGGTTGATGGCAATAGGCTCGCCCTCTATTACATGGGACTTTACCATAACTGGCGAAATTTGGTTTTATTCTTAATTTGCTGTCTTGTTTGCTAACCCTTCGAGGAAAACAGACGCGATGTGATGTTATGTTAAATCAAAAACAGCAAAACATAGCTGGTAGCCAGCAAGTCTAGCCCTTATTCAGCACATGAAACAGTCGCATGAAACATCAACATAACCTGAGTTGACATCGCATCATAAAGTTAAACTGGAAATAGTCTTTAAAACATTCACCAGCACGCATGCAGCGTTTGTATAATAGCTTTTACTCGTAGAAATATCGTTTTAAAAGTATGTATTTACCTTTCATACCCGCTACGTATTTTACGTTGAATAATTTACTGTTGGGATTTTTATTTTGAAAAATATTACGTTACTAACTGGACCCTTTAACGGTCAGCCGTGCGTATAGCAACATGGATGTTGCAGATCAACAATATGACTTCACTAGGTATATGTTTTATTACGTTCTGTGTTCAGACGGCGTATTTTTTTTTTTTTTCCGGAATGAAAATATCTTCTTTCCTTTCTCCAGGTAATCAGGTGCTTCCATGTGAAATCTTATACAAGTTAGTTCTATAATTTAACCCCAATAGCGTACGAAATATCAACATAATATGGCGAACTTCATGTGTTATTTAATATTCTAAGCATACAAATGTAGAGAGGCGGACTTAATGCCATAGGCATTTTCTACCAGTCAACCTTTGGGTGATGAAGAGACAAAAAGTGGTAGCACGTGCAATCATGAAAATAGAGGAATAAATATTTTTAAATATAAAGATACGCAGAAACCTATTAAAATTGTACATATCCCTAAATACATAGGTATACAACTATACATACATATAAGCATAAATAAATATACATAACTACACGGATATATATACTAAAAAGAAATAAGACAAAGAATGAGAAAATATTCGTCATCGTTTCGTCATTCGTTCGTTCATTCGTTTATCTATCAACCATTGGGTTAAACGATATGCCATTTAAACAAGCACGAAAACTTAACTAAGCGAAAAATACAAAACGTAACAGTATCTCCGAAGGGTAGGGCAAAGGTGCATAGTACAGACGCCAGCAAATCAAGCAACCCGAAACTGTAAAAAATTTCCAATCAACTTTGCACCATAAGCTTTAGCGATAAAGTTGAAAATCTATTAAAGAAATTTGACAGATTGTAGTAGCTTGATGTGCTGGTGTCTGTTATGTTTAAGTCCCATGTAGGTATATAACAGAGGACGAACCTGTTGCCATCAACCGAACTAAAATTCAGCTTCCGGGCTGCTACTGATAAATTCCAGATCGAAAAACCCCATAACACTTTGAATCGAACACAAAACCTCATGCTTCATTAGTAGCGCCTTATGAACACGCGACAGGGAAAAATAAAACCTATTAAAACGAAATAAATTACGACCCTTCTTCACATAAATTACATAGACCACTCATATTTCACAAAACATTACAACTGCGCTTACGCTGTTTTGCCCACCGTATCCGGTCCCAACCTCTTCGACATAATTGAATACGTAAATACAATTCATAAATAACTTTGTTCTAACTTCGTTAACAACCCTTTGTGGGGCACCTTGGACGATTTACATACAAATCGCATGCACATACTCTCTGATTACTTTTAAAAGTTATAATTAATGAATTATACGTCGGTTTTCAGGGATTTTGGGGAATTAATTTGTTCAGGAATTGTGTGAGGATGTGATGACTGCCCAGTCGAGCACTTAAGGCTTGTATTCATGCCAACGACCTTGTGCATTTGGGCGCCCCGCACTGAATTCGTGGACGAGTGCGGGGATGATATAGACACGGACTTTACGATCGCATTTTTAATTTATTATATTAAAAAATATACATGTTTTTAAAAAGTAACAAAACCAAATCATTTTCGTTTGTATTGCATAGCAGTAGATATTTTTTTTTATATTCTTTTGATAAAAAATGAAGGAGTAAAATGGTTTCATCTCAACGATTTGGAGGTGATTTGCTGGCTTTTTTTCTTAATAGGTGATATCGATAGAAAAATTATGGCTAAACCAAATTACGATTCATATCATGTAGATTACCAACTATTTTTTCAGATGTAATTTCTCTGTAAGTTCCGGAGAAAAGCTGCTTCATCTGCACGCTGTTTTTAAGCTTTTTTCGAAAGAGTAGCCTTAAGTTAATTGTGTAGTGGCACGGACCGTCTCGTGTAACCCGACACAAGTTTAATTAGCAATTGTGTTTTCATTATGTGTCCTCAACCCTAATTGCGTAACACATGATCCATCACGGTCTGAATCATTTTGAAGGATATTGCTAATCCAGTGCTTCATAAGTTCGAAAAATTTGTCTGCTCAACAACATAAATAACGCAATGTATGTTGTTGAACTGACAAAATAAATTGCGACTGATAATGTGTTACGCAATTACCTCTAAGGCCTTTAGTGAGGGTCTGAGACTTGTAGCTTAAGTCCGTGTCTTGCTGCGATTAGGAGAAAACTTAATTACATGAAAACCCAGTAGATAAAGACCTGCGGAATTTTTGGGCAAACCAAATTACCTACCTCTCGACTAAGCCAGAGAATGATTGGTTTCTCCTTACATATGTATTCTACACGTGATTTTTCATCAAAGGAACAGGAATGTAAGGCTTTATTGAAATACATCTCAAATTGAAACTGGCAAAAGTAATTTGGAACGCAATCATTCGTAAATGAATACATAACGTTTTGCGGTTTCGCTCGTGCGACTTGTAATATTAGAATTGGTGTCATTTGTTCGTGTTTAATTTCTATTTACTCTCTTCTTGTTTACTTTGCGTTTCGGAATAACAGTAAAGGTATAGTACTGATAGAAGAGTATTTTTTGAAGAAAGTGTACCTACATTTTGTGAATAATAATGATGTCGGTAATTTGGACACCAACAAATACATATAGGTAGTCAGTACTTTCTAATCTCTGCGTTGTATTTGGCAGTAATTTATAATTTATTAGACTCTTTCGTAAATAATCTATTCTAGGGGCCTAAAAAGGCCACTTTCGCAGAATTATAACAGGATTCAAATTCAAATTCATTTATTAGTGTGATTTTTGGTAAGTACATTTTTACATGAGATCATAATAAAAAAAAAAAAGTTCCTCAAAAATCTACCTTATAGGATAACATTATAAATCATAATGGACAGTTAACTGTTATGTTAATCGTATCAAATCCCATTGGTGAAGGATTTTTCAGTTATTTTTTTTTGTTTGTGCTAAAATAATAATCAATCCAATCCAAATCCAATCCCAATCTCTTTGATTGTACCTACGTAGTGCAGCGAAAAAAGAAAAACACGGACTCTCTTCGTCATATTATAATTCATAATGTTATCCTTTTATGATTCTCCAAAGTGGCCTTTTTAGGCCCCCTGTACATTATTTACAAAAATATTTAAAACGTATTGTTTTAAATAATAATCTAACTACACGGTTTTCGGATTTTTCCTTTACTCGTGCTACATGATATTGCTTCTTGCCAAATTTCATGATTCTAGATCAATGAGAAGTAGGTTGAGTGTCAAAATATGCGGCATAAACGGAACATAAACGCCCGTAACTTTTGATTGCGTTGACTTAAAAGTATGATTTTTTCACTGCTTCAAGGTATTGCAGCCCTGAGTATTTGATATTCATTTCGACTTGATAACTCCACACGTTTCTGAGAAAAAGGGTCTTGACAGACGGACATACCTACAGCCGGACAACGAAGTGATCTTATAAGGGTTCCGTTTTTTCTTTTGAGGTACGGAACCCTAAAAAGATCATCTCTTAGGTACGTACCTACTTGCGGGCAGAGTGAAATCGAGCTCCTGACAAAGTTCATAATCTTCTCATTGTTATACCTTCTTCCTTGCTCCTCAACATATAGAGGCCTAGACAAAGTGACATTGTTATTTAATTCAATTAAACCATTTACAACCACTTTTGAGTTGTCAATGAGATAGTTAGTGAAAAAGTTGAAGCTAGTTGCCCATTCCATCCCATCCCATTCCAAAACTTAGATCTCTACGGAGAAGAAGGGCGACAGGCGCTTTACTTGTGCTGACGCTACTCGTCTTCACGCACATTCACAGCGTGCTTGTACTGTTAACAGCAAAAGTAGATGATCAAAGTCAGAAATTCAATGCTAATGAACGGAGTTCGCATAAGAACTGTGTGGCGTCGAAGTACTACTACTTAGAATACTTACTACGTAGAATTTTCTTTTGAATCACTTCGACGCCACACAGTTCTGACGCGAACTCCGTTAATTAGTATTGAATTTCTGATTTTGATCATTTATTTATTTATTTGATTTTGATCATCTACTTTTGCTGCTGACTGTACACCACAAGCGAAACGCGTGTCGCTTCATGAGATAAAAAAAAATGTTTTATTCATTAAAAAACTGATAAAATTACTGTAGTTGTTATTCGAATATACGGACAATTATGTTGGTAGTCAATTTGATAAACAATTCATTTCCCTTCCTTTCTATAATAACAACCTGAAACTTTAATATAATAATACCCTGAAACACGTACGAGCAGCGATGATACTCTAATGTCAGCCCCCTGAGGTTTGCGGCCTGACTAGAAACACAATCTTCATAACGTATGGCAGACCGGGGACTTGTCATTTATACTAGCTACTGTATATTATAAGGGAAACATCGTGAATATAGTCTAATCTATACTAATATTATAAAGCTGCAGAGTTTGTTTGTTTGAACGCGCTAATCTCTGGAATTACTGGTCCGATTTGAATGATTCTTTTAGTGTTGGGTAGTCCATTTATCGAGGAAGGCTATAGGCTATATAACATCACGCTACGACCCTTAGGAGCCGCGCAGCGTGTGACACCGCGGGGAACAGCTAGTTATTTCAATAAACTGAACGTATTTTATAGTTTAAATAGAGGGCTATTTAAACTATAAACTTGGCAGAGAGATAGATTGCATCCCGGGGCTTTCCCCGGGGGGGTTCTTTTATCTCTCTGCCAAATTTTATCGAAATCCGTTCAGTGGTTTAGGCGTGAAAAGGTAACATACAGACAGACAGAGTTACTTTCGAATTGATAATATTAGTATGGATTAGCAAAACCCAATGTTGGTGCATCACTGCTATTTAGTTTGTTTGATTAAATCTCTTTTTAATTTCAATGTTACGATTGAGGTTACACTTTAAATATGTTATAAGTGTAAATAACAATTTGGAAAACAAAATAATACAAATTAATGTCAAATCGATTAAAAAAAACAAACATAACCCCATCTTTGGTGTCACGCAGTCGGGTAAAAAGAAACAACGATCTTGAATCACAAGATGAATTTAGTAAATACTGTTTTAAACCATCCATGTTGATTTCCATTATTCCGGGGAAATCTTGTAAACTTTGCTGCGATCGACCTTTTTTTGTCAATATGATATTATTCTACTATACTATCCTACTTCCTACTAATCCTATCCTACTATATCCTACTTCCTATCCTATCCTACTTCCTACTATCCTACTGTTTCCTACTAGTTTCCTACTATAATCACACTATCACACTATAATCACATCACATAATCACACTATGTATATATATCACACTAATATTATAAAGGCGAAAGTTTGTGAGGGGGTGTGTGTGTGGGGGTGTGTGTGTGTGTTTATATGTTTGTTACTTCTTCACGCTCAAACGGCTGGAGCAATTTTGATAAAATTTTGTATGGAGGTAGCTAATACCCTGGATTAACATATAGGCTACTTTTTATCCCGATATTCCCACGGGATCGAAACTTATGCGGGTGAAACCGCGGGGCGCAGCTAGTAATATTATAAACGCGAAAGTTTGTGAGGATGGATGGATGGATGTTTTTAATCTTTCACGTAAAAACTCCTGCAAGGATTTGGATGAAATTTAGCACACAGATAGTTTACATAGGATGCTTTTTATCCCGTTATTCCCACGGGATCAAAACTTATGCGGTTTAGTGTATTATAATAGCTATAATTTTGGTCTAGCTAATTAAAAAACGAGAGTTTAATTGAAAAAAACTAACTAACTTTAGAGCTCCCGTCATAATCTGCGCCACAGTTATAACTTTCATCAAATCCTACGTAGATTTCAACGTCATGACACGTCATGGAACGGATAAATTAATAGGATAGGTACTTAATTAATTTTCAACTGTTGATTGACATTTTTATTGGAAATCTAATTGGAAACCTACCTACATATAACTTTTGATTTTGTGCCAATACGAGTAAAGTTTTTATTGTTAACAAACGTAGGCCTATATTATCTTCTTGTGAAACCTTTGTGTAGAAATACGTTCTACCTTATATTTCATGCTTGATATAATTATTATGACAAAGTGACAAGTAACCAACCATACACAGTATACAAAGCTTTTACTAATCTATAATCAAGACGATGATCCTCATTTCTAAAATAAGAAACTAAAACTTATATGTTTGAGCCATTTGGGTTTGAAACACTAGAGCCATGGGGCCCGAGTGCCCACTTAGTATTTCGAGACATCGCCAAGCGGTTGGTCGACTCTTCACGTGACCAGAGGGCTGGCCTATGTTTTGGTCAAAGAATTAGCATTGCCATACAACGTGGCAATGCTGCCAGCCTTTTAGGCACGTTTTCTGTTGACAGCGATGCGGACGAATTTTTTGATGCCCCTTGATTATTTCCCCTCCTTTTTATACACTTGTAGGTACATATTATTATTTTAAGACTTTTAGCTTTTTAAATTATGTAAATACTGTAAATAAATAAATTATACCTATTTATTTCTAAAATTAATTCCAATACTAATTTGTTAAGCTCATTGTCTAGTATGGCGGGAATTCAATGATTCCCGCCGTTTATATCTGTCACTTAATAATAGTTGGATCGACTAGTTCGAAATCCGAATAGTTGCGATCAAATTAATTGAGTCGACTCTATTGAATCGATTCATATCGCCGCATTGGAATTCGTGTTCGATGGCGTAGAACTTTGGAAGGGGATAGATTGCTGCCGTTCTGTTAACTCACCTGTATTGAGTTCCTAGAGGAAACCGAAGGCAATTAATGGAAATACAGATGTAGTTTGCGTTTCGTTATTTATAAAGGCAATAATGTTTATATGCAGCTTTGGTTTGGCGGCTTGGTGGAATAGAGAAAGAACGAATCCGTAAGAGGAAAAATAAAATAAAAGTATATTTCGCGGAAAGCAGAAACTTTATAAATGATTAGTCGGCGAAAATATCGTGGGCTATCCTAATCATTGATACGGAAATACTTCCTTTTGGGAAAATTATCTTTGACATACTTTTATGTAATTGGATACTTCCTTAATCTAAACTTCCAAACTAATGGTATAACGAGATAAAATTGTTTGTTTGTAAGAGGTATCTCTGGAATAACTGGACCCGATAAAAAAATATATTTCTCTGATAGAAGGCTGCATTATTTTATTTATTTAATTTAAAACCACAATTATAACACCTTTACAGAATCATCCATGGTGATGTTATAAGTCACTACGTCTATTCATTTACAAAAATAAAATAAAATCACCTGCCATGTAAGCAAAATTGCAACAACGATATAACGCTGCTGGAACCCCGCCCACATGGCTTGAATCAATCATTGAAAAAGGTCTGATATTATAATATCAGACCTTTTTCAATTAATAATTGTGCCTTTTGAATGAATCTCGGCAGGTTTTGCCCAAATTTTGCCCAAGTTTTGCTAGATTGGACAGGACATGTTTTTTCCACACGGACGAAGTCGTGAGCACGAACTAGTCGTCAGTCAATCAACACAGGCTATTACAGGACCTACAATAGAAGAGCTGTTTATCAAAGAGCCCAACCTAAATGGAAGTATAAAGTACGACCATCATCATCATCATCTGCCTAGCCTATTCCAAACTATTTTGGGGTCGGCTTCAGTCTAACCGGATGCAGCCGAATACCAGTATTTTACATGGAGCGACTGTCTATGTGACCTCCACGACCCAGTTCCTGGGTAATACGATACCCCTTGGTAAGACTGGTTGTCAGACTTTCAGGCTTCTGACTACCCGTAACGACTGTCAAAGATCCACGAAAAGAAAGAAAGAAAAGAAAGAAAAAGTATTTATTGCGACTCGTACAGGAAGATCACAAACTAAACTAAACATAGTAAAATAAAAATCGAAGTTATATAAAAAAAAAAGTAACAAAAGGAAAATGAAACAAAGTCCTATACGAGGCCAAAAGGCTCCTATCTCAGCATGATGCTGCGACATGAACACGAATGACAGACGGGACGACGAAAAAATAAAGTACGACAAAAATTATAAATAAACAAGCTGCCCAGGCAAACGTTGTTTTGCCATATAAATTATTTCCAGCTGCCCGGCGTACCCTACCCTACTCCTACCCTACACCTACCCTACTCCTACACTACTCCTACCCTACTCCTACACTACTCCTACCCTACTCCTACACTACTCCTACCCTACTCCTACACTACTCCTACCCTACTCCTACACTACCCTACACTACTCCTACACTACTCCTACCCTACTACTACCCTAAAAAAAAAAAAAAACCTATAAACCTCACGGAGTCCGAGACCTTTCCAACGAATGCAAAACCGTGGAAATCGGTTCGTGCGTTCTGGAGTTATAGCGTCAGGATAGAAAACCCGACTTATTTTTTAACCGACTTCAAAAAAGGAGGAGGTTCTCAATTCGACGGTATGTTTTTTTTTTTTTTTTTTGTGTGTTTGTTACGCGATTACTCCGCCAATTATGAACCGATTTTCAAAATTCTTTTTTTTATATAGTAGATGTCGTGAGAAAAGGTTTGAGTAAAAATGGCTATAGGTGGCGATGGATGACAGTCTGAAAGATGCTATAGCTGGAAATGGGGTGACTACCGAGATGACGACTAAAAGAGAAGTATGGAAGAAAAAAACTTGTTGTGCCTACCCTAAATAAAGGGATGAGGGCAGGAGAATGTTGATGGTGCCAATGTAGTTGCAGGCACGTGAGGCATCCGGCTTTATCTCTGTACCTGTGATGCAACTGCTATTGTAGATGCTAATAGGCGGCGGTAACCACTCGCCATGAGTGGCAATTAGTTATGTTGCACACTATAAAACCTCAACTAAAAAGCCGAGAGGGGTCGTGGGACAACCTCGTTGGTACGAAGTTACTTTCGCTGTAGTTTATGTAGTATTAAATAACAGGCACAATTAAATACTATAGGTATATAATATCCCCCCCCCCCCTCACGAAGCAACACGTGCTTTACTTGTGTTAACCAAGTTTACAAACACGTTTTGAATGTGTGCGTGAAGACGAGTAGCGTCAGCATATAAACCACACCGACTTTACCCAGAGCTCCTGCGCTTACACACACATTCACAGCGTGTTTATACACTTGGTAACCACAAGTAAAGCGCGCGTCGCTTCGTGAGTAGTAAAAAAACTATAACAACGTTATAGAGTAACTAACTAAAAAAGTTTAGACAGTCACGAAACTTGCTTATCATTATAAACAAGTGTTTGACGGTCTAAACTTTTTGCGGTGTAGCTGTCATTCGCCAAGCATAACACACGTAATACGTGCGTTATGGAACTTCGAAACAACATTAACCCCTTTACTAATAAACGTATTATATCAGACTAGCTTCCACCCGCGGCTTCGCCCGCGAGGTATGTCGATAAAAACTTTCCTATGTCCTTCCCTGGGATGCAATCTATCTCTCTGCCAAATTTTATCGAAATCCGTTCAGTAATTAAGGCGTGAAAAGGTAACATACAGACAGACAGACAGTTACTTTCGAATTTATAACATTAGTATGGATGAATAGTTACACACCGATTTCTCTCTTTCATTCGTCAGTAATTTGACTTTTGAAAGAAGAGGACAGCGTTGTGACTATACAGACGCTATACAACGTTTATTAGTAAGGGGTTAAATGGTGTGTGAGAGAAACAAAGTATCTAACATGTTAATAAGTTAATCAGTGCTAAATGAAGTGTAATGGGTTGGTATATCAAGTTGTGCTTGTGTCTAAACTTAGTTGTTACGGTACAACTTTAAGCTAAGATTTTAAGCACGCGTCGGTGGACATGGTGGGTTAAGTGAAAGGCGATTGGCGATTTTACAATAGAATAGATAGAATAGATAAGATAAAGAAAGAAAGAAAACATTCTTATTTGGGACACACACAGGAAATACAAAAAGTTAAAAAGGAGCATTTAAAACTAACAAAGTTACACTAAAAACAACCAGAAAAAAAAAACCTGTGCTAGGCCAAAAAGGCTCCTATCTCAGCATGATGCTGAGACTAAAAAAAAAAAATACCGCGGCGTTAGTATCCTGATTTTCTGATAGGGACCGCTGTGATGCCACAGACACACCTGCGGACGTCTAGAACTCCAACTATGGGTTAATATAGCCATTTAGGAGAAAACTAGTCGCAAGCTACACTGGTGGTCATGGTCGAAAAGCACGCTCTCTCATCTGGCTTCGTGTCCGACAGAGATAGTATCAGTGATAGCAGTTAGATGCTAGTCTACACGCACAACGTCTAGTTCTCACGCACAGAAACACCATTCCGAACTGAAAGGCGGGTAAAAAAATTCGAAAAGTGCTTTGGAAAATCGAGTTTTATCAAAAAACCACTGCATAAATTAATTGCAAATAAAGTTTATTGAACTCTTCGATAATTGACGGCTTCGGATTTGAAAAACTATTTTTGCATTTGATATCACAATTCTTGAGGAAGGCTAGGCTATTTACCAATACGGTAGAACCCTTATGAGCCAAGCAAAAACTAAAAAAAAATAGAAAGAACGATAAGTAAAAACGAAGTAAAAGCGAGGGCGGCCGATGGGATGGGTCGCGGTGGGCCGGGGTTCGAAATGTCACGCGGACGAAGTCGCGGGCAGAAGCTAGTAACTAAATAAAGAGAGAAGTTAGTGTGAATGTATTAGTTAATTTCGTAGAATTAAGAGCAGGATCCTCTGGCTGGCTTTATTGTTAACGTTTGTATGCGAATTTATAGTATATACAATAACCCGCTTTCCTCTCCTCCCTCACATGGCAGCCCACAGGAAACTCCCCGATGTTATGATTAATAATTCAGGAGGGACGGAACATACCTAACTTAATCTCACATAATGAAATAAACTTCCACCGTTCAAGTTATTTGTTATCGTAGCATTACATACTTAGTTCGAACTTAGCTGCGGTTTCTCAACACTAAGTATTTTCATTATTAACTTGGCCGTCAAGTTACGTTCAGGAATTTAATTAAACATTTTTGGAGGTTTCTTTTTTGGGGGCTGACTTTGTGGTCCTGTTAAGTAGGTTGGTAACGAATGAATGAATAATGGCAACCTATATGCAGGTATATACTTCGGCTGTCCCATTTCAAAACCTAGTAAGGGACACTTTCTACAAAAATCGTTTTATTCCATAATCTTGCTAACCTAGTAGGCCTTACCAAATACAAAAACACCAGCGTTTTAAACTTACATAAAAGCAGATTTATTACAGCACTGGAAATGCTCCAAATGAAGGTGTCGATGCTTAAATATACCTTCATGTGGAGCATTTCTAGTGCTACTCCTCCTTGTTTGACCGAATAAATCTCGACATCAGAGCCATCTGGTCCGATGTCCATTTTTTGCCAAAATCACTTTATAACCAAATCGTATGTATTTTTTTTTCTTTCTTTCTTTCTAGGCAATTTTTATCTTACTTAGGCTGAATATTCCATCGCTAGATAACTTTTATTCGAGGAAAAAAATTGACGTTTGACAGTTTTTGTATGAAGTATCTGTCAAAATTATTCCTCGAATAAAGTTATCAGATTATTGAAAAATCAACCCATAATTCCAAATTTCGTTTACGTAGAAATGATTTAAATAGTATTACAATGAGATAAGACCTATTTATTAGATTATTTCGTCCTTGATTCTCAAATAACCAAGCAAATAATTATAGCCGTGTTCTCCTCAATCTTCAAAGTTCTGAAACAATGATTAATTTTCAATGTTTATTTTTGCTCTCCTGAAAAGTTGCAAAGATGGATATCGGACCAGATGGCTCTCTGGCCTTTTTGGCGTCGCACATGTCATTTTTTTTTGTTTTTTTTTTTTTTTGGTTGTTTGTTATTATATTATTTCCTGTCTTTGTCCCAATTTTTTTTTTCTTTTTGATGTCGTGAAATGTTTTATTCATTTTTAACAACAGCGAGCGCTAAATATTTTTTGGTCCATGTTTACTTCAAACGTTTTCCTTCTGTAATTAATAAGTTACACTTAAGTGAATATGACGTCCTCGCTATTTTTTAAACAAGGCGACAGACCGAGCTACGTTTACAACATTTGTTACGTGCTAAGCATTAAAAGCTTAAACTTAACTTGTGTCAATTACACATCTCGTATAAGTTGCAGGGACATCGACGCTTAACCCGTTTGTTGCCATGGATTCAGTACA
Source organism: Oligia latruncula (assembly GCA_948474745.1). Taxonomy (NCBI): domain Eukaryota; kingdom Metazoa; phylum Arthropoda; class Insecta; order Lepidoptera; family Noctuidae; genus Oligia; species Oligia latruncula. Next base: position 9,927,920 of record OX419703.1, on the reverse strand, counting down.
TGATTCTGGAAACTGCGTTGAAATTATTCGTAGGATGTTGAAAAAAAAATTGCTGTTCCATACATTTTGACCGCGTAGGCACTTTTGTAGGAAGCAGCTGATATTTTTTTTATAATCGACGAAAAATTTTAACGCATTGGGGTCCAGAATTATGTACTGAACTTACGTTGATGTCGATGCCACCCTGTATAAGAACGATAGTCGTGTTTGTTGTTTAGAATTTGATTTCGACTTTGTACACAAATAATGTGAGTATTAATATACTTTCTACTTTAGATTTAAGACGTAGGTATTTTTCGCAACGAACCATTTATTGCTTCCCAACTTACTACTTCCAACCTTCCGACCAAGATCTCTCTTCTAAATAAAAATACTAAAAACTCCCGTCAAAAAGCGCCACACACAACACATATTTGAACTCGTCTCGATCGTGGATCGCACTGCCTATTTGACTTACAAATTCTCCCATTGTTTGTCTCGGATCAATTGTTTGCCCCACTCGTTAACGGAATGCCATTGCTTCCAGTTTTTTTTTTCACAAAAAAAGATTTACGTATCCCTAAAATTAAGTAACAATGTGACCTTTTTGGTTTTATTTGAATTTGAAGCTGGAAAGGTCATGTATGAATTTGATTTTTCTACTGCGCTTGAATACTCTGAAAATGCCTGATTTATGGTGGAAAAAATCTCAGTTCTTCATCTTTTTCTGCTCTTATCAAATTCAACTTTAGTGCCTAATTTCGGGCAGTTTTGGACTCAGTATTCTCAACCGCGTTAAAGTCCATGAAATTAAATTCTTTATTCTGTAAATTGAATACCAGAATTACTTTTCTGGCAAAAAAGCCTTGAGAAGAAATGGCGAAGTAAATTCAGGGGTCAAAGTCTCTTATAAAGGCCAGATCAGAGCCAGCTAGACCAAGTTACCAAAAAAGAATATTAGCACCCTAATTGCGTAACACAATGGCGCCGATTCTGTTGTTCACAAACTAAACTAAATTTAAGTTCATGCATCTTTTTCTTTCTATTTCATTATGAAAAGGACAGAATATAAATTGTAGTTTAGTCCTGTCAAGTTAATCAGCGCCTGACGTAAATTGACGTCATTTTAGTATGCAAGTTTTTAATCACGTCTAAACTTGTATGGAGAAGTGTCAAGCGCAGATTAATTTGACAGGAATAAACTAAAATTTATCAATGAAATAGAAAAAGATGCACAGATCTTAAATTTAGTTTAGTTTGTGAACAAGGGAATCGGCACCACCATCTATATTTTCGGAATCATTTTGAAGGATAGGTATATACGTAGCTAATCCATTGCTTAATAATTATGTTCGAAAAAATTGTCTGCTCAACAATGTAAAGAACGCAATTTAATTAATGTTGTTGAACTGTAAAACTGAAAGCCATTGTTACTGTTAAGCCCGGAATACACATGCCTATAACTTGCACAAAAGTAGGTACTTATGCAAGTAGCTTGCATGCTACTTGCATACTTTTGTGCAAGTTTACAGGCCTGTGTATCACGGGCTAGTGTGTCCCGTTGTATCTATTTCTGTCTATTAATTTATTATGCCAGTTTTGATACAGGCTCTAGCTTGGCATTGAGTGAAAAAACGTGCCTTTGCATCATTTCTAAGAAATCAAAGCCATCTTAAACCCGCTTCACCACAAACACATTAGCCCGGTCGTTATGCAGTTTCACTGCTAAGTAATTACCATGTTGTTTTGTCGGCACCGGCTAGAATTTCTTTTAGTCTTATAAACATGGACCTTTGTTATCGTAGTGTCGAAGTTAGGTAGACTTGCATTATTGGACACCTATTTTATTTTGTTTTATTCGGAAATCTTACAGCTACGAGTAACTTATACAGTGCTCTTAAACAATAAGAAACGTATGGCCATTTACAAGTTTCCACTGATAAACTATAGACAATCCCGCTGTCTTAGACAGCCCTCTGTCTTGGTTTGTTATTTGGTCTGAGGGCAGATGACGACAAAGCCACGTCAGCGTGTACGGATCATTAATTTAGATTTAATAACGGGCAGTTTCTAATTCTCCAATTAGACGCAAAAAGTGTTTAGGTACCTATTTTATTTATTTTTGTATCCATACAGTAAGTACTGGTGTTTAGAATTTGTTATCACTTATATGTAGATTGTAGGTACCTAAATACAAAACTCGGTTATCAGTTTAAGGTGGAGTTACTTATTTTAGAATAACTTCAGAAATACTTTTTAGTTTTTTACACATAAATAGGATTCAATATGAAGATAACATATATTTGAAAATAGGTCAGTACAATAGTACATAGCTACCTAAACTTTTTATGGTCATATTATCGTGTCAAAGTACCTAGCCAAACATTTTTTTAGCTTTTAATAAAAGGTAATAGAAAAAAAGTAATTATTTCTTTCGCTAATTAGTTCGGTTTTTGATTTATTTAAGTAGTCTAAGATAAGAAAACCCATAAACTGGCACGCTAAAAAGCCTTTTAGTCATAAAAAACAATAACGAATTTTCTTATCAAAAACCATTAAAAAGTTTAAAAACCTTTTATTGTTATACTTAACCGAACTTAAAAAACCCCGTTTATAATCAAAATAGAATACATAGTTAACCGCATCCCCTTAACTTAAACCCAACTTATCAGTTAACTTGAACCAGTTGGTTAAGTTCACCGAGGTCAACAACCCCGCTCCCGTATGCCTCTGCTTTTTTTTCTTATGTCAACTTAAGGTTTTTGTTATCTTATGTTGGTAGTAGGAACTTCAAATAGTAACTTATTAACTTTTATTGTGCTGGTAACTTTACTTGTTGCAAAGCTTGGGTATTTGGTTTTTTTTTTCGGTTGGTACGTACGTACATCGGATGTAAGTTATCCAGTGTGGGTTAAAAATAAGACATTTTTTTTCTACTTTCGTCATACTGTTTTATGTTTTCGATAATGACATAAGTACCTACTTAGGTAGCTATTTGCTACCTATTTTTTAGGAGGCAAATAGATTCATGTTTTTTTATATAATGTTTGAAATATATTGATAATTAATATTATGGGAAAAAAATAGTGAAGGATTAAAATATATAAAAATAATTAATCCCTTTTTAGTTTAAAGTTCTCGTAGATAGCGCACAGCTATTTCGCCACTCCCTCCCAAGCCTCTTTAGCTCAGTGGTAGAGCACTGGTCTCGTAAACCAGGGGTCGTGAGTTCAAACCTCACAGGAGGCACATGTCAAAGTAACTTTTTTACAATGCTAGCGTGGTTTGTATGCTTATTTTTTAAATATTTTCAATTTTATATAGACATTTTTTTTAAATTGAAGCCTGTCTTTTTTCTTTAAATACATAAGTTAAAAACTTAGAGCCATTGGATGATACCGAAGTGTACGTATACCTAATTTTCTACTGATATCACTGTTTATCAAAGTATTGTTTCGTTTTTAGAAAGGTGTCGAACTTGTACCTTTAATGGTTTTAAAAAAAAATTAAGAAAAAATATTTTGGCAATAAGGTTAGGAAATAATAATATAACAAGGAATATAACATCAAAACACTTGAAAAAATAACACCGAACCAACAAAAACCAAGAGAATTAAAAATATGGTTACGATAAAAGTTGAGCAAACGAAAAAAATTTAAGAAAAAGGTAAAAGAAGTTTACGCTCGAACGCAACCCTAACGTAATTATTTTTTTTGTTACAGAACTGGCGGTTCGCAGAAATTCAAATTCGGAATGACACATAACAACGCGACTCCAAAATTAAAAATTTAGAGAACACCTCGGAATTTTACGTGATTTATAGTCAACCATCTTTGTTTTTAAAAGTTTCTGTCTAAGAAGCGTCAGTCGTTTATTGGAAAAAATTGTAAAAAAATCCAAAATGCTTCGATATTGGTTGTGTTTCGCGAGTGCAGTGTGTTTGGCGGGTCATTGCGGGGCGAATTATTGTAGGGACGCAAATCTATGTTGTCCGGGCCGGGATAGCTCATGTGTTATTCAGAAAGCGCATCAGAATGCCATCATTGAAGACTTAACTGACAAGCCATGCTACTGTGACCATGCTTGCTTGAAATTGGGCGACTGCTGTCCTGATTTCCGGGAAACTTGTGGAGGTAAGTTTTTTAATTAACTTTTTTATTGATGTTGTAACGGAAAGGTCTGTTCACTCTTTATCTGATACAAATGTCAAAGATTGTTAACTACTTAGTTTAAATTGAAAGACTGGTTGATAATTATGAGTTGCGTGCTGATTGACAGTTCTTTGTGTTTGTGTTAATCGAAAATGCAAACTAATTACAAAGACTTGGGTAGTTATATCATAAAATACTTTGCCAAAAAATCCACATTGACGCTCAAGCTAATTGAATAGCTTTTCATAGTAAGTACCTATGGTAGACCGTAGCGTGTATGGCTTACATTCATTGACATATATATTACTAGCGTAAGGACCGGGCTAACGGCGCGACTAAATGGCACCAACGCGCTGGCCCTAAAATGACGGTTTTAGGGCCAACGCGACTCAGTTGACAGTGGTGCGCGCGAACTTCGAAATTCGAACGAAGAACTTCTATGTAAAATGTTCAGACGGGCGTATCCTTACTTTTGAAATCATTGCTTACATTAGTCTGAGATGCAAATCCATATTTTAAAAATTATTAAAAAGGGTTCAAACCGTGTGCGGTGAATTGACAAAGACGAAAATGTGGAGTCGTTGTTCCTCAATACTAACATACACGTATCCGTTACAATAAGAAATTACGAACTTATTTATTTCAATAAACCCTGTACTTATTTTTGTTGCTGACGATCCTTCAGGATCAAAAACAAAAGAAAAAGCGGATCAAACCGGAATGAGGAAGTTTACAGTGGATAAGACAGAAATTAAAACAGAAGACGAACAAGCAGGGGATCGAAGAGGGGGGGGGGGGGTTGGAGGGGGGTTCAGGGGATCAGAACGAAATTACTCACTTATACCTATAAATACAAAAATACACCATATCGTAATTGGGGCAATTTACTGAAGATACTTACTTCCTTCGTTGCAGAGCAGTGGAGGCCGAGTAGTAACAGCCCCGACTTACGAGTTGTAGTACGTAGGTTCGAACCCAGACGGGCGATTTTCTTTGTGTAAATAATTTCATTCATCACCACTGCTCTCAAAACGGTGAAGGAAAACATCGTGAGGAAACCGTCCGAAAACATGTGACATAATATACCAACCCGTACTGGGCCCGCGTGGTAGATTTTATTAACCCACTCCGTTTCGAGGAGAGGAGGCCTGTGTCCCAGCAGTGGGTACATTAAAGGCTGATTATTGTTACTGTACCTACTTATTTGTATCATCATAATCAGCCTATAATGTTCCCACTGTTGGGACACAGGCCTCCACTCGGTGAGAGGGAGTGGGCCGTAATCTATCATCACGCGGGCCCAGTGCGGGTTGGCAGATGTCACAATGTCTTCGAATTTTTGGTTCTAGGACATGCCGGTTTCCTCACGATGTTTTCAGAAGGGGGTATCGTGTTACCCAGTGGGTTGTGGAGGTCAGACAGGCAGTCGCTCCATGTAAAGTACTGGTATTCAGCTGCATCCGGTTAGACTGGAAGCCGACCCCAACATAGTTGGGAAAGGCATAGGCAGATTGATAGGACGTCAACACAAACACTCGGGTATTATCGAAAGAAAAAGTGAAATAAGGAAATAACAATAAACCATCGATATTCAATTTGTAATTTGCTACGATACGAGAAGGAAAGGTAAATAACTTTAAAACAGAAAATCAAAGCCTACCTAAGCCATACCAGCCGAGGGAGTACACGAACAAATTAAATAGATTTATACAACCAGACATGGCAGCAAACTCATTTTCATAATACAAATGTACAAGTAATTCGAAACCACAGACCACGAATTTGTGGCAAAGGTATGCAAAAACAAACAGGTACAGTCAGCCACAATCGAAACACAAAAATAACTTAAAAATCCCGCGAGCCTTTGAAATCCTCCTTTTAATCCCTTATTCGGTTCCAATTACGCGAAATTTCACGAACGATTAATTTTTAATCTCTTCTACAATACGCGAGGGTATAAAGTAATAAATCGGCTTCAAAGAAAATTAATTTATTAATATTCTTGATATTGCAGTTCGTAAGCGAAATTCGTTTTTAGGAAGTAAGTTAATAATGACGGTGGATTTTTTGTATAGAAGGCGTGTTACAGAATTTTATAAAAAGAAATACCTTTTTGCGTCGATCATATTCCTGTTGATTGAAGTGTTAAAGAAAAATTCCTGGGTACAGGTAAGCACAAAATACATTTAATTTTTTTTTCTTAATGGACTGACTCATCGAAATATAACCCTATTATAAAGTACCCAATGTTAGTAATTAAGGGTATTCATAACAAACATTTTCAGCAAGAAGTTGCTCAAGGCGTAATTTTGGTCGCAACAAAAAGTTGCTAATGTAATTATTTTTTGCTACAAGAAGTTTGCGTGTTATTATTGATCATAAACTTGCCCTGTAATTATCTTTAGCTATTACTTTACTCAAATACGATTGAACAAAACATTGTAATACGTGTAATTTGGGAACAGCTGTTCATAATACATAGCAAATATTCGAAATATGGGCAATAAAGCCTAATAAGGGCAATTGGGCCATTTATAATGGTTTCTTGTATGCCGAGGGGGTACTTGCTTAGGATTAGATATTTTTAAAAGGCATTTATATAAGTATATAAATACCTTAAAATATCTACATCACGAAAAAAAAAAAATCAGCTGTTTCCTACATTTTATGTTCGTCTAACTCGTCAAAATGTAGGGAACAGCTGATTTTTTTTCGCGATTTTAGGTTTGGTCCCATAGTAAAAGTTGTTCATACCTAATGATGAGTACAATGATCTCTTAACAGTAATGTGATAACCTAATCGCCACATTGTGTAGGTATAATTTTTTTTATCGTTTCTGTAGGTATAATTAGTAGAAATATTTGGTTTGGTTTCATTTTTTTTTTTCAATCTTTTTGTATGCACTGTTTTCTGTGACAAAAGAAACCTGTTTTTCCTTCTTTTCTTTCTTTCAATGAAACTGCAAACATCAATCCAAACGTGTTCATTCTTGCCATAGAGGACTATAAAACGTCAAGTTCGTGGCCTGATCGGTTGATTTTAAGAAAATGGTGCTCATTCTCATGTAAGTACACCAACTAAACTAATATTAAACTAGGCTATTTTACGTTTTCATTCGACATTTTCAGACAGAATTTCATAAATAAAGGCTAGCAATATCTTAAATTAAGTTCGATGTGTACAAGAGCATAATTTTAAGTAGTTTTCCTAGTTCAGTTTGAAAAATATTTACACTCCAACTCTAAAATCGCGCAGACGTGTCAGTTCCTATCTTCCATAACGAGATCAGTATCGATCTTCTAACTAAGTTTGCTTCATTAGGCGTGTCGCCTTCATCATTGTTGCAATCGCTGACAGGAAACCCGAGGGTATAAGATTGGATTCCGTTGTAATAAGCAAAACAAACGGAGCGAGGGATGGGCAGCTGATAGAGGCTTTTCTTCATGTTTCTAATGGATTTAGTGCCCCCAAAGTTAGTTGACATTTTTCCACTTCAGCTACGATGCCACATTATGATTTAAAATAAAAAAAAATCCGATCAGGTACTCGTAATATCACACTAATATTAAAAAGGCGAAAGTTTGTGAGTGTGTGTGTTTATGTGTTTGTTACTTCTTCACGCAATTTTGATAAAATTTTGTATGGAGGTAGCTCACACCCTGGATTAACATATAGGCTACTTTTTATCCCGATATTCCCACGAAATCGACACTTATGCGGGTGAAACTACGGAGCGCAGCTAGTATTCTCATAAAAATAATCAAGTAACCCTACTTGATTATTTTAAGATAAGTCAAAGGTAGTTGAATTAGTCTATAACAACGTTATTAAATGCATGTTTAAAGATGGATCACTAGAATTTTAAATCATAATGTGATGTGTCACAGGTGAAGTAGAAAATGTCAACTAACTTTTGGAGGCCACTGTATATTCTGTTTGCTCATGCATAAACTCCTGTAGTATTATAATAGTATTTTTTTCTCTAAATGAAACCAGAAGAGGCTTTAGCTATATTATAGTGAAACTAGCAACCCGCACCCACCCCGTGTTTCGCGCGGTTTTTACGACTTTACAAAACATCGAGATTTCTTTAATAAATGTAAGTTTAATTATTATATAAATGATGGTGAAAATCTTATCAAAATCTGTTGCGGAGTTTAACGCACCCACAATACAGGAAAAATTCCTAGCGTGGGGCAAAGTTTAAAAAAAAAAAAGAAAGTTTAAAAGAACTACGCGATCACACAGATAGACACGAAAAGTGACTTTAATTTAATGCTGGTTTATTTAAGATACAGTTGTGTGCAGAAAAAACGCAAATATTCCTTGTCTATTTCCTTTACATTAATGAAGGAAATCTTTCAGTCTCAGAAATGACTAGTCTTCTTTCCCACATACAGCAACACACCTGCCATTTATACTTATTTGATAAATAAAGTACTCCTGTTCCTGTTCAGGAAGCTCACAAATACGGTTGGAGCCGCGTTAAAAAAATGTACATTTAATATTTTGCCAAGGTAATAACAGACTAATCCTCAGGTAATACAGTCTGAGCCCTGCATCACCCTTGCCTCCGACCTTTCTCCTCCCCCCTCTCTTAGAGGGTTCGACTCCCCTTTATATAAATCCTGGTCGTTTGCATACACCGGTGTTATGACGGCTCAGTTAAAAGTTTCACTGAAAAAACTTGGTGTAGACGAGGGTAGAATGTTTGTTTATAGGTGAGGAAAAGTTCGCTATTTATTTTTTATATTTCCCTGTCAACGGTTTGTGCGTGTTTTTTTTTTGTATTATTTGATTGGCACATTTATATGCGAACGTTTACGTACTACTTATAGAGAACAGAAAATAATAGTTCATTTCCTGCCCTTGACAAAAAAAAAATCCTATTGTGTTGTGTATCTAAAGTGCTGCTATAATTTAATACACTACTACACAGTCTAAACGCCCACAAAAGCGGAAAAAATAAAAATTCGCACTACACCTAATCACACTGACCATAAAACACTTTACTGCGCCACTGTTCCACCAACAAACAGAACACGAGATTACATTTTAATAATGTTTTTAATATCACTGTACTCGAGCGTACCTAGTCGTTCGTAGTCGTTCGTGCTCGGAATATGATGGGTAATCCAAAATTTGAGGGATTGACTGTACATCGTGTATTCGTGTAGCTGTGAATAACTAATGTTCTGAGGACTAACTTTTTTTTTTATAAGAATGTAAAAAGATTTTCGAAATTCTTTATTTAACTACGATTCTCTTCTGCGATAGGAGTGGATTCTAACCTAACTTTTTAATAAAAAGCACGATTTCTGCTTGTTTATTTAAATCAAAAGTTTATTTAGCTTCAACAATTATTATTTTTTAGATATACCAACACTTTCAGCAGACCTGCACCCTAATTGCTTAACACACTAGCAATCACAATCTGGAGGATAATGCTAATCCATTGCTTCATATGTTCGAAAAATTTGTCTGCTCAACAACGTAATAACGCAATGAATGTTGTTGAACTGTCAAAATGAAAACCATGGCTACTGATAGTGTATTACGTAATTAACCCGCTGTACCTAATACTTACAACTATTTAAAAAAAAACAGCATTACCTAGTGTTAACGGAAGCACAATAATGCGCTTAAAAACTTTGTAAAGTCAAGAACTTAGTAATTTTGTTACAGTTCATGCTTAAGCTTGCTTTTTCTACAGACAGCTACAAAATTAGGTTAACACGATCTTACTTAAGGGGGAAGCTCTAAGGTGGCCCGCGAATTTCAAATTTTCTTACGTTTTTTGCAATTTGCTGGTCAGTATTAAGTTGTACGTTGATTAAAACACGATTCGCGGTCGTAACAAATATGTATTTACAGAATTATAATAATTAAAGTCATCAACACAACTCTCTAAGACCATGTAATCCCCAAATGTCAAGATTTCATGAAATAGTCATTACATGGTCTTAGAGAGTTGTGTTGATGACTTTAATGATTATAATTCTGTAAATACATATTTGTTACGACCGCGAATCGTATTTTAATCAACGTACAACTTAATACTGACCAGCAAATTGCAAAAAACCTAAAAAAAATGAATTTCGCGGGCTACCCTGGCGCTTTCGCCTTAAGTTTCAGAAGAGATTTTAGAGTATGAACTTGCTAATCCTTATTTGTTGAACGGTAGAGAAAACCCGTATCACAACTTTAAAACTTTCTACAAGCTTTTGCCAAACACTAAACACACATTATGACATCCTATGTTTTGTGCCATTTATTACGGTCGAAAGTGTAAAGAGAACTCAAATAAGCCACAGACCACCAATGAGTAATGTGCTCTACTCACTTACACTTGTAGCCATAATTAACGACCCACTGTGGTTTTGTTTTATTCCTAACACTTTGTCACGCTGTGTTAAGTTTAGGTCCCATACATTCTATAGGAGTTCACAGCTTAGAGGGCAAAGACATGTTGGTGGATAACAAAAAATCTGAATGATTGTATGTATATTAGTATGGTTTTTATTGCAAAAACAAAGTTTTTAGAGGTATCTTCATGATTTTTTTTCTATTGTATCATATTAGTTGTATTATGTGTTCAACTATCTACCTATATCTACATATACCCTGAAGAATATCATATAATTTTCTGATTTTGTTTACTGTAGTCGATCATATAATACTATAATAGTGCTTCTAAAACTTGCGTTCTTTGCGTTTAGGTCCTGTGATCCCCTTAAGGGAAAAAGCTACAAAGAAAATGTTAGACTGGACAGCATCCTACTTGTGTAACACAATCAATCTCAATTTGAATCATTTTGAACCACATTGCTGATCCATAGCTTCATGAACCATATTGCTGATCCATAGCATCATAATCATGTTCGAAAAATGTGTCTCCTCAACAACGTGAATAACGCAATGAATGTTGTTGAACTGTCAAAATTAAAGCCCTGAAAGAAGACTTTAGTGTGTTACGCAATTGCAGGAGTATAAAATATGTTTTAGGCTAAAAATACGATTTAGGGTTTAGTATCCTGTTTTTTGGTAATTTATGCTTCCCAGGTGGTTTAAATGGTTTTGGTAACAAAAAAGGAGATCGCGGTGGGCTCATATTTATAATGAACTATCATAAATAATATTATTTCGCTCTTTTATCATTTGCCTTGTTTAAAATATTTTGATTTACCCACCATTGTCCTGTATTTTCAGTGAGAACATGAAATATCATTGTTGTGTAGGTACTCCTATTTCACCTGGCATTATTTCATTGTTAGTTTTAGTGAGTTCAACGTGGAATGAGAAATTACCGCTATTTAGCTGAAAGGACATGAAATATGGCACCCATTTTATATATTTTTTTTTATGTTTTTTGTGTGTAAAATTTAATTGATTTATTATGTTAATGGCGTAAGCTTGTTTTTAATTAAATTATGTAGTACATTCTCTGTTGACGAATGGACGAAAAACACGGGTCTTTGCACTGGGTAAAATGGTTTTAATTAATCGTCACACCGACGTACATAATAATTATTGTCTTCAGTGTGTATCATTTTAACATGTGTAACTTTGTTTTTAAAGGTGTAATGTGTACGGCGTGAATCAGATATGTTTGGTCATATTTAAGGGTGTGGTACAGAGTTACAGACCATCAACGTGAACCACTTTTTCCATGGGATTAACATCGTAACCGCGAAAAATATACAGCTGACCTATACAAAACTTCAATACCTACTCGACCCACATGTATTAGGCACATAAACGCCAATATGTTTCCATGGATTCAGTAAGTACCTACATGATTCTGGAAAAAAAAAATTAAAATTAAATTGGTATTTTTTCTTTTTCTAATAATACAGTAGGTAATATACAGTGGAAAGATAAATAAATACAATAATAAGTGAATACTTAAATAATAACATGTACCTATGTTCACAACAATTGCGAAATCACTGCCTCCCAAAATACAGGATTTTCCTAGTTTGGGGGGTGGTACACCTACCTAATTAATTCATATAGGACTTTTGACCCCACTACCTACCTTCTGTATGATGTATCCTAACTCTGTAAAATCTATTCATGTTTGCATACCTCTCTGTTAACTTAAATTATTGTCAAAGTTTATGTTTTGAGAATAAAAAGTTATTATTATTTCCTTTATTCATTTACTTATCTTATTTTATTGTATTTTTAAATATTTCTTAAAATATAAAATAAGTTTATAAAACATTTAAAAATATAAAAAAATAGTTGTCCGCCGGTGTCGGGAGCAGAGTCCAAGCTACCGGTGGTTAGGGCTCCAGAGACAGGAACCTCCTCACAATGCGAGCCGTATCGAGGAGTACTGCCTTCTGAATTAGGCCCTTGATCCAACCGCCTAACGAGAGCCTCGATAGATTTTGATCGAGGCTTTCGGCCATCAGTCCATTGGCCGATACGACAATCGGCACAATGATAGCCGAGTTCACATTTCACATGTCAACAACCTCGTGAGCTAAATCGAGATATTTAATTTGTTTCTCTTTCTCAGCTTTCACGAGGTTCCCGTCATGTGGAATGGTAACATCGACAATCATTGTGCGGCGCGCTAATCGGTCTATCACCACTATATCAGGCTTATTGGCAACAATAGTCCTGTCAGTAATGATAGACGATTATTATTATTTAACTGGTTATTAAAAAAAAATTGTTCTATACAATACATTTTGACCGCGTAGGCATTGCATTCTAGAATGCTGATTAAAAAAAAAAAATTGACAAAAAATATCAACCCAGGTGTGTCCAGAATCATATACTAAATCCATGGTATTTGTTTGCGCGTCGATGTACTTGCCACCCTGTGAATAGTAGTATAATATAATAGTAGTAATAATAGTAATAATATACTAGGATTTTTAAGTAAGTAGGCACTATCATTACGGCCGTAAAACTTTGTATTTCTGCGTAATAAACACGTTTAAAATAAAAACTCTTACTTAAAAAAAGTCAATCTATAAACTTCTAAACACTCTTCTACTTTCATTCACGGTTTAAAAAGCCACATTCAAAATACGGTAACTTGGTCTTATGGCAAGCCGCCGCGTTCCTTACAAGGAAACAACATTTAAAACAGGATAACATAAAAATAAAACAAGTCAGTAGCGTCCAAGTCCGGACTCCATACATAGTTGTAGCTTGAGGTCATCAAACTGGTTGGACCTCGGTCAAGTTAAGCCATTAGTTAGGAGGATACGTGCATCATTTATCACAATACGTCAAAACTACATGATTCATTGAGTACGGAACTAAGTTGTCTGTCTGTCTATGTATTGGTTGAATGGTAGAGAATGCCATAAATGGGAATAATTTAATCTCAGTTATTGAGCAAAATATTTGCTCAAAATTGCATTGTACTTCTGCTGCAATTTTGAACAAATATTTTGCTCAATAACTGAGATTAAAAAAACGCCATCTTGTTTTTAGGGTTCCGTAGGTACCCAAAGGGTGCCAACGAGACCCTATTACTAAGCCTCCGCTGTCCGTCCGTCTGTCTGTCAGTGGTCTGTATATCATGAACCATAATAACTAGATAGTTGATATTTTCAATGTGTATTTATTTCTATTGCCGCTTTATCAACGAATAACAAAAATAAAATAAATTTAAAAATTAAAGGGAGAATTAATTTTTAAATTTATTTTATTTAAGGAAGTCGGTGTCTTTGGTTCCGCATTTTCGTTTATTGACACCGACTTCCGAAATTAAAGTTATTTTTCAATTTGTAGTGTTTTTTTGGAAGTCGGTTATTTTTTTTTTTTTTTTAGTTTTTTAACGGTTATAACATCGGTAGGATTAATTTAGTTAATCCTAAAACTCCTGTCTAAACTTTTACCCCCTTACTAATAAACGTATTTTATCAGATACTTATTAGTTAAACACCGATTTCTTTCTTTCAGTCTTCAGTAATTTGACTTTCGAAAGAAGAAGACAAAGCGTTGTGTAACTACACAGACGCTATACAACGTTTATTAGTAAGGGGGGTAAGGGATTAGGTTACCTTATAGGAGTGAGGCTAAATAACCACATGTTACGTTTATTTTGTTGTACCCATACAATATCGACACAACTTCGTTTCTCTTGACTTCACCATAGTGATAACAATCAATGAAACTGTGACAAATGAAATAATTTACTTTGTGTAAATTATAGTGAAATAATTTAAGTAGGTACTTTGTGTAAATTCACCACTGCTTTCAAAACGATGAAGGAAAACATCGTGAGGAAACTGGCATGTCCTAGAACAAAATATCGAAGATATGTGACATCTATCATCTGTGTGATGTGTGTGGTATCTTCTGTGTGAAGATGTGTGTTTCATTCATAGCAAATAAAGTTCTGATTCTGATCTACTAACCCGCACTGGGCCCGCGTGGTGGCTAACGGCCTCACACAGAGGGGCCTGTATCCCAGCAGTGGGAACATTAAAGGCTCATTACGTGTGATAAGTACGTGTTTTTTGAGTGCATGACCAATTTTTAGAACAAAATGAATTATGCCTACGATAGATAGTCATACTTTATTTCCGGGTCAGATATTATTACAATTTCATATAACCCAGATATCTACACGCTCCTCCTTAAATAAATCCCCTCCCCATACACACAAAATTTATCTACGTAGCTATGTCCCAACAGATATTTCTTGTCCCCAAACCTCAGTTCTATCAAAATAATGCAGGGGACACTTTAATGGATATCTCCCGTCCGTGACGGCCATCCTTGCCTATCCTTGCCCGAGGCAGCATAAATAAATCCGCCTAAATCAACACTCCACCAGCTTTACCGAAATATGAGGTATGTGGCGAAAAAATGGGGTACAAAGTGACCAGTATATGTTGACCAACGGTCGAGTTTCAGGGAATGAAAAGGCTGAAATATGTCAGAAATATTATTATTTTCATCAATCACGATGAAAGTGAACAAATACCAAGATTAAAGGCTTCCCTCACAGGCGCGTTTTATCGGTCGATAATATTGAATACGTTATTGCGATAATGCGTCCCGATTCCTTGCCACATAGCTGCGTTTTTATCGTCCGATATTTCTAACGTGTCAGTGTAACCTATAGTACAGGCCACCCGCCCGCACTACGCGTTACTACGTTATTAACGCAGGCGTTTAGAGGACCTTAGGGTGTCTCATACAAAATGTTCTATGAACTTATATCGGAATATCGTAGGACATAGGAACGCAAGCGTCCTGCTTCTATTGCGTCGTTATAATCGCAGCAATGTGTAAATTCATGGCTGTCTTAATACAAAATGTAATGAAAACAGATATCGCAATAACGTATCCGATATTATCGACCGATGATAACGCGCCTGTGGCGGAGAGCCTTAAAAGGACCTTCAAGAAAGCCGATTCTTAAAATAGTTTCAATGAGTGGTGATACTTTAGATAGCTTCTACGAGGGGTGATACTTAAATACACATCCGTTGGACCTCGATCAGTCTCAGACCTCGCTATGACCACGCTGCCAGTCGGAGTGGCTTACATTATAAGCTACTCACAGTTTTTTAATATATTTCGTACCGATACTAGAGGAAGAGACATCGAAAAACCGAAATAGTTGCGTATTAGTTATGTATTAGGTTGTTCCATTTGAATTTTTTTTGCTTCAGCCTGGATTCGTGCCCGGTTGATGGCAATGGGTTCACCCCATTGACATATATATTACTAGCGTAAGGACCGGGCTAACGGCGCGACTAAATGGCACCAACGCGCTGGCCCTAAAATGACGGTTTTAGGGCCAACGCGACTTAGTTGACAGTGGTGCGCGCGAACTTCGAACGAAGAACTTCTATGTAAAATGTTCAGACGGGCGTATCCTTACTTTTGAAATCATTGGTTCACCCCCTTTAACATGGGACTTAAAATATTACTGGTGAAATGACTTACTATGAAATGAATTACTCTCTCTAATCCTTCGGAATATACGCGTGCTGTTCTGTTATAAAAATTTAATAACCTCATCAAATCACTACTTTTATTCTGATTGATTTGCCATATTGATAACCTAATAATTTTTTTGGTTTTAATTTTTTTTTATTGTTGTTTTTTTTCCTTGCAAGCAGTGTAAAGGTATGAAGGGTCAACTTAAGCTGGGTACCCTCAGACCGCCTGAGGTTTGATCCTGCTCTGCCTTGTTTTAACCGGAAACGGAAAATATTGTATTTGTTGAGGTTTCTCTCTTTGTTGTTGTCATTGAGTGAATGGCATTGTTGAATAGATTTTCCATTGAATTTTAAACCGCAAAAAGGACCTTCACAAAGGCGTTATCCACGTATTCTGTAGGTACGTGAAACTAAGTAGGTAATTTTGTGCAAAAATATTTTCTGGGTAACGACTTTTATTTTTGGTGCGAAATTTCGCTGTTTGCGGTACTTAGTTCGCAATATGACGCAAGCAACACATTGTGCTTCTTTTTACCTGACTACGGCGAAGCAAAAAGGAGGGTTATGATTTTGACCGGTAGGTATGTAAGTAAGTATGTTCATCTGTGGGAACATTTGTCAAATTATTATAAGCACTTTTGAAGTTATGAGGGATCATAACTTCAAAAGTGCTTATAATAATTGGGTGCTCCAAATCGAGAAATGGCTAAGTCCACTTTTTCAGTTTTTGGTAATAAAAAAAATAAACATATTAAATTTTTTTGAAAACAAACCACAGGATATGTTGAAATTAAAATACCATTCAGTTATAGTACACAATATACTCTTTATTTTAGTACATAAAACAAAACATAAAAAGCATTTATAATAACTCTAATAAAAAAAAAATAGTTTTGGACTTATCATAAATCAACAGGACTTAGGGTTATCTTTCCCTCTTTTTAAGGACTAAGGAATTTAACAAAACAAAATTAGCATCTTTAACAGTATTCTATTAATCAAAAATGAGTAATAACTATTAGCCTTTAAAAATAACTAGGCTGGTTACTCTATTTCGTCATCCAATTCCTCAACAATTTGACTTTCATTTAATTTAGCCTGTTCCATAATCAAAGTTTCATAGAATTTTCTTTTTTCTTGTGGTACAAATCGAATAAGTTTTTTAATGTCATTAATTTTAGCTTCTTTAATTTTAATAGCATCTTGATAACAATCAGCAGGAACATCTCGAAGATACCTAGATATACCTACTCTATATGTATAAAAAAAAATCTTTAAAGTTATCGCCAGTCATTGAATCAGAAAAGGCTGGCTTTGCATGTCTTTTAAATAAAACTCGACGACAACCTGAAATTCCCGGTATTGTTTGTTTAATATTATCATTATAGTAAGTTTTATAATCTTTAACTTTTAATACTCTTTCGTCCTTTTATATAATATTTAGTCCTTTTTCGGTAAAAACTTACGGACTAAGGGATTTTATAGGACTTAGGGATTTTCGGTACTGAAAGTATCGTCAATTTTAATTTTTATAGTTTTCAAAAACCCACTTAGGGATATCATAACAAAAAAATTGTTGGACGTATCGATAGAGAAAAAACGGCCGATCAACCTGTGTTACTAGTTTAAAAAATCCCTAAGTAGGACTTGGGGATTTTTCGAATTGGGGCACCCAATTTGACAAATGAGGTATCGTTAAAAGCGCCTTGACCGTCCGCTGGTTATAGGCTATGTGAACGTCACACTAAATTTAATATGGCGCCCTCTAGAGAACATAAAGTAATGAATTTGAAAATAAATATTTTGGGATGGTGCCTTGAGCGGTATTAAATGTTAGCACATTTCAAAAATACTAATATCATTGAAATAAGCCCCAAAATAATTACGACCCAAAATAACGACTACTGAAAAGGATGAAACAAGAAAGTACCTTCCCGTGGTGGCATGCTACCATAGCTTATAAGTACCTACAGCGGCATGCGACCACGGGAAGCTACTTTCTTGTTTTATCTTTCTCAGTAGACGGGTTTTAGTTTTAAAACTTTTTTTTAATCGTATAAACACATAAAAAAAGTTAGAACCTCCAATATTTCCGTAACTAGAAAGTTCCCAGGTACGGTCCAGTACAACATAATAACGGGAAAAACAAGCCGTGGCTCTCAGCTTAATTACATCCGTTAGGCATATACGATTTCGGGCATAGGACTAATATCCTGTAAGCAATAATAACCTAACATCGATTATGGGCAAATAATAGTTTAATATTACGACAAGCGGAGTTTTAGGGCACGTTTACATACAAAAAAAAAAAAAAATACACTCTTATCTCTCAAAATACAGTGCTAGGTATGTGGTGAATCCTGGGTGATACTTTCGATCTATGGATTTATTGTGTTTTCTATTAGGTATTCTACATTCAGACGGTCACATAACTTTCAAAGGATCATTCACGTTGTTTACTTTATGCTAATCATTTTATCACTTGTATGAAAGAACCCCTCCAGGCACAAAAAATGTTTTACTGTCTTAAAATATGGTAAGTTCCGAGTTACCTACCCAACCTTCATCTTTACTTTCGATAGTACCATAAAGTCCTAAATAAAATATATTCAACAGTTGGCTTACAAAGAACAACATAATACAAACATAAATTCCTGTCTACACAAAAACATATTTTCCAACACCCATTTTCCGGGAGCCAGCCCATCACTCAATACACAATACAAATCTGCCCCGCGCCTCCACCCCACTTTATTTACATGTGCGAATGACCTACAAACAAGGTCGCTTGTCGTTTGTCGCATCTACGTATCCCTTATTCATCACTACGGACATGTATCAGCATAATGCTGGATGAAGCCTTTGTACAGACGCCAGCATATGAAGCTACTACAATCTGTCCAATTTCTGTAATAAATTTTCAACTCTCGCTAAAGCATATAAGGTTCAAAGTTGATTGGGAAAATTTGACAGTTTCGGGTAGCTTGATGTGCTGGTGTCTGTACGTGTTAGATAATCTGTAAGTACAGTCACGAGCACCAATATGTCAACACTTGGCCACTTTAAATTGCGATTTTTTCACGAAATAACGAATGCAACGTGGAAATACGGCAATTTACATAAACCTATGGGTTCGAAAAAACTATGTTCCTACTAATATAAAATTTCATTAAAAAATAAAGGAGAAAATCGTCTTTGAATAAAGCCAAGTGTATACATACTTTTGCTCGTGACTGTACGTAGCCGTAAATATGGCTCATCGAGTGATAGCCAATCTGCCTAGCCTTTTCCCAACTATTTTGGAGTCGGCTTCCAGTCTAACCGGATGCAGCTGAATAAGTGAATACCATAGTATTTATATGGACCGACTACCCATCTGACTTCCACAACCTAGTTACTCGGTAACACAGTGCTCCTTGGTAACACTGGTTGTGAGACTTTTGGGATTCTGACTACCCATAACGACTGCCAAAGATCTATGGGGTCGGCTTCCAGTCTAACTGGATGCAGCTGAATACCAGTATTTTAGGAAAAACTACCAATCTGACCTCCACAACCCAGTTGTTGGGTAACACGATATTTCTTGGTAAGACTGGTTGTCAGACTTTTGGGCTTCTTACTACCCGTAACGACTGCCAAATATCTACGAATCACAGCCGGGAACAATGGCTTTACTTGCTTTCCAAGGCAAGGAGGGGTTTTGATATGTAATGGCTAATCCACGAACCCTTTCGATCGACTCGTGCGGCTGTTGTTATTCGGCCACGAGTCCCTCTCATTTACCTCTACACGACCAGGCACGACTGTACCTACTTTAGATATTGTTGACCCAAAATTTTTCACTTCCACGCCCGTTGCAAACTGTTGCGGGATAGGAACTCTTCCTCCACTTACTTACTATCACCACCAAGGGTTTAACCTCTACACCAAAAACACCTTTAAGTACCTAGTGCCCTACGTTCATTATTCAAGATAGTAGGTATGCTACAAAGACATGTTCTCAAGTGGCCATCGACTGGCTTTTACGACGGAATCTGTGCCAAAACAAGCAATTTCCACAACCCAAAACTGGAACAGACTGTCCGAACTAAAATGTTATAAATTTGTACCTTCAGCTGCATGTCAGTGGTAACGTTTACACATTGTCAATGGCTTTATAGCCCTATACGTAAGAGCTATTTTCGTAGTGCTTGTGTAACCACTGTTGACTGTACTTGGCGCAGTCCAAAACTTGCTGTCAGAAACTTTGTACGAGTATTATAATATTGTATCTGTGGGAACTAGGTTACGAGAATGACCACTATATTATACAGCATGTATACTGATGTGTTTATTCAGGATGATGGAAATTGTTTTAGATTTAGATAATATTGTTAGTAGCTTCGTGTATATTGTGGGATAACATATGGGAAGTTCAGTAATAACATAACGTAACACCACGCCTGTATTCCCCAAGGGGAGCAGAGGTGGACCTAGCATAATCAGCCTATAATGTTCCTACTGCTGGGACACAGGTCTCCTCTCGGTGAGAGGGAGTGGGCTGTAATTTACCACGCGGTCCCAGTGTGGGTTGGTAGATGTCACATGTGTTCGAATTTTTATCTTAGAACATGCTGGTTTCCTCACGATGTTTTCCTTCACCATTTTGAGAGTTGCGGTAATGAAATAATTTACACAAAGTAAAATGCCTGTCTGGGTTGGAACCTACGACCTAAAATTCGTAAGTAGCGTCCGTTACCACTGGGTTACCACTGCTCCTATAGTAGGTGTACATAAAGTACACCAAAAATTCGCCAGTTATTTTTAATAAGTTCCATGTAATAGCCTCGGGTCGAGCATATTGCCATCAACCAGGCACTTTTCCAGCCTTCGGGCTGCTACTGAGATATTCCTGATGTGAAAAACCCAATAACATTTTGCCTGACACAAAAATCGAACTTAGGACCTCATGCTCAGCGCTTGCGACCACTAGACCAATGAGGAGTTAGGAATAAGTTAGTGAAATAATTTACCTTAATTTGCTACCGTCATCTTTCACAAAAGGAGTGTCCTACAACAGCAATAGATTAGCGAGGGTAAGCACCTGCCGGGGTCATTACCTTCACATACCCAACAGTAGCTGATAAACAAGATTCAGTACACACTGAAATATGCAGTAACTAAGTCTACACTAGCTTGGGACATCACAATGACCTATTTTCACGATCCATTCACTTACAAGCTGACAGCAGCTCGTTCGCTGTTTATTCAGTATAGAAGCACAGATTACCTTGCACACAGAGGCGGCACTTCATTACGACATAGATTACCTCGCGAACAGAGGCAACACCCAGTCAGCCAGCAGTATTATGCATACAGTACACAGGCGTTAATATGACACTGTCACACATACACAAGTCAGACGCGACGCTCTATTAATTTGGTAATTATAGCTTGTCAGTCTGACAAACAGTCTTACCAAGGGTATTGTGTTACCCAGTAGGTATATATAGACCTCCTTATCGATTTCGTTAGTGGCGACTCTTTGAAATGATTATTTCCTAGCGTGTGCCCTAATATGACTCGCCAGACCGAATTTAGTTTTAAATACCCAGTCACAACGAACACAATAGAGTTGGCCGGCAGAGTTAAAGGTATAATAAATAGGGGTGATTAGGTCTCTCTTAATGTAGTTGGTGTGTTTCGGTTAGTATACTAACCGAATTGCTTGAAATGAGGCGCTTTTTTTCGAAAGTTACATTTTTGTAGGTAGTAGAGCGCCAAGACGACCTATGCGAAGCAAGACTTTCCCTCCTGGCCTCTTTGTTACCCAGTAACTTGGTTGTAAAGGTCAGATAGGCAGTTGCTCCAAGTAAAATACTGGTATTCCTGCATCCGGTTGGACTGTAAGCCAACCCTAATATATGGAGTTGGGTAAAGCCTGGGCAAAACCGTTTTTTTTATGTCAGATCATACTTAATACTTACCTATAACCAGTGTACTCTAGGGGTAATTATGCCTCACTGCGATCGATGCCTCGCGGTCGCGGTTTAGTTCGGCGCTACCTCGGTGTCATCTCCATGTAAAACAAATTGCTAATCCTTTGCTTCATAAGTTCGAAATATTTGTCTGCTCAACACGTAAATAACGCAATGAACGTTGTTGAACTGTCAAAATGAAACCGATTCCGATTGATAATGTGTTACGCAATTGCCCCGCAGCATGTTAGCAACTAGTTCTAAACGGAGAAAGACTTTTTATAGCACCTTTTTCTGAGAATAAATGGCCTGCTTCATAATAGGTCAGGTCACATTATTAATAGGTCACTGGTTAACTGGGCTGTCTAGCAGGGAATAATAATTTCTGTAATCGATTACCTCTAAGAGGTTGAGACAGGCAAAGAATTTTCCAATTAAAATTTTCACAGGGCTTCCTGACCTTAGACTTACTAACATGGGCGACTTTCTTTAAACGATCGAACGATGCTGAAAGTCAAGAGACATTTAAACGTCAAACGACGCTTGGTTAAGCAGTCGCTTGTCATTATTTAACTTTAAGCAACGTTTATAAATAAACTCCGGGAGTTATAACTGATAGACAAGGTCAAATTAGCTAGCGAAACTCCACAGACGTAATGGGTAACGATATCTACACTAACAACCACTAGGTATTTACTATTTAAAACTTGCATCATAGGGGCAAATTAAATGAGCGAATTATATTAAGTCTTATTAATAATTTCAAAACTTTTGTTCGGAAAATGCAGGAAAATCCAAACCTCGCTAGCTATAAAGATAACTTCTCCTGAACACATGAGTACATTAATAATTTCCCATCTCCTCGCCCGAAACGTACATATTCGACGGTCAAAGAAAATACTGGAAAGTTTACCTGAATCCAGTCGTGCATACAGTCGTGAAACGGAAACGTACATCGGAAGTCCAGTCGGAAGCGTTTTCTTGCATTATTAATTAATTTCCGCGCGTAATTTCACCGGTAATTCCGCGCGTAATTCCTGCTAATCCTCTTTTAATTTCCGAGGGGAACCGCCAGAAAATTATAAAGGGTCGTCATTGTGTACATTTGTCTTAAGGTTTGAAGGAAATAAATGACTTCTCCGCCTACGTCTACCAAGTCTGGCTATGTTAATGAAGGTTTTAAATTTATTAAAACTGGAGCGTGAAATTAAAAATGTTGTCCTCAGTCATTGGCTCAGTGGTATGGCTTCCATTTAATTTATTTCCATTTTATGAAGACGATTCGGAAGTGCTTACAGATGATGTTGTTTTGAATCATAAACTTCTGACATGAAAATAATAAATGTACAGACGCCAGCACATAAAGCTACCCGAAAATGTAAAATTTTCCCAATCAACCTTGAACCTAATGCCTTAGCGATAAAGTTGAAAACCTATTAAAGAAATTTGACAGATTTTAGTAGCTTGATGTGCCGTCAGTACTTACGGTTGGTAATACTTTAACTTTGAGCCAGCCTAGCTTTGTAGCGGAGTTCCAATAGAATAAACAGCCAGCGTATACGGTTTTAAGGGCCTACTTCAAGGCCGTTTGTCCACCATACGAGAACGAGATGATGGCGCCGAAGTACCGATACATACATACATTTACTATATTGCCACGTGTCCACCGCACATCGCCTCCTGGACGACACGCTCGGTTCGAATAATTTCGTTTTTCTAGCTAAAGCTAGCGAAGCTAGCTGATTCGTTTCAGAGTGATCGGTTCATGCTTTCCAAATGCCATCCTTATATAAACTAATCAATCAATGAACTCCGCCTATAGCAGCGGCACAAGACCCTGTCCTCCGCCTTCCGCATCCAGTCTATTCCAGCCACCATTTTGAGGTCGTCTGGCAATCTAGCTGGGGGGGTCTCACACTACGCTTACTGACCGACGGTCTCCACTCCAGGACTTGTCTGCACCAACGGCGATCGGTCCTTGTTAGTGGAAGTGCTCAGGTGCGGTTCGTCTGAGGACGGTTCAAATCAGTGCTCTGAGTGGAATACTTCACATGGCCAGCCCACTGCTACTTCAGCTTGCTTACCTACTCTGCAAGCTATGTTGGTAACTCCGGTTCATTTCCGGCTAAATTCGCCTAAGATAATATCAGACTTTAAATGTCCCACTGCAGCGCAAAGTTTCTTACTCTTCCCTTACAGAGAACCTTGTAAGAACCTCAATATTATAATCCATACTAATATTATAAATGTGAAAGTGTGCCTGTCTCACCTCTTCACGTATAAACCGCTGAACCGATTTAGATGAAATTTGATAGGTTGTGTCCCGGGACATAGGATAGTTTTTATCCCGATATTCCCACGGGATCGACACTTATTCAGGTGAAATCACGGGGCGCAGCTAGTTTACCATAATCTTATGTTACGACAATATTTCCACCCATCCTGTCGACAACAACAAAAATTACGATGCCATAAATATGTAACATTCATAGGTTTAAAGCTACCCAAAGCCTCACTGACTATACGTCATCCTCCCATCCTCTATCCAGATAGTTCAAAGGCGATCCCAGCTTATTGGACGAGGTTGCATCGCTGTAATAATTCAGAACCTCATTGTCCGCTGACCATCAAGTTCTAATAAATCAACACTTGCTTCTATGTTGAATATAATGCCACAGAATAGATTGGTACAGAAGCTCGTTTCCATGCGTTCGTTTGTGATCGCCGCATTATGTACGGTCTACGCGTCTATTGTTTGTTCGAAAAGTATCTGATGAATGTGTAAACAAAGCCTGTTCAGGTTGAATTATCATGCAATCACTCACTAAAGGGAAGGTTTCAACTGTGTGTGTGAAAATTATCGATTAAAATTGAGGTTATAAAATTGACCTTCATTGTTTTATGAGAAACGTCTGGCGTTTTAAAATAA
This sequence comes from Oligia latruncula, assembly GCA_948474745.1. NCBI lineage: Eukaryota > Metazoa > Arthropoda > Insecta > Lepidoptera > Noctuidae > Oligia > Oligia latruncula. The sequence goes on along the minus strand of OX419703.1, from coordinate 9,902,975 downwards.
GAATAGTGGGTTGAAGTATTCAAATAATCAAATCAAAGCACCCAATTTGTGAATTGTCATACACAGGTACGTATTTTGATTTTGTTTACATTTTCAGCAGATACTTTTGGAAAAGACCATAAAGGTATGTTTGCGTGTGTCAGTTTTCGCGGTATGGAGCTGACCTTCTGTACCTATCTATTCTGTAATAACACTATCAGCCATACGCAGTATGTATCTTGTTAGTTAATTACATGTCTGAGAGAATGGCCAGCGGGCCCCACCCGCTGGCCATTTAATAATACAATGTCGGGCGCACCTGTAATCCTCTGGTTTAGAGTGATGTAGTACATTGTACAGTTGCTTGCAGGGATCCTCAACTCCTGTGTTGATAGGTCGGAATCAATAATCGGTCGGTATTTCGGTCTATTGCAGAAGGTAGGACTTAGTGTAGTGTATATTTCCTAATAGTTTTTATCCGTAGTTTCGCTAGCGTGGATGTCGGAAAATATTCCACGAGAACGTATTACCGGGATTAAAAGTACCCTTTGTTAATCCAGGTTATAAACTGTCTATGTGCCAAATTTTATCCAAATCCGTTCAACGGTTTTTGCGCCAATCCGCAACATACACCCAGTCAAACAGACAAACGGAGAAACATTATAAAAACTCGGAGAAACGGAAGAAGAACGAACTCGGAGGAACGGAGAAACATTATAAAATTATAAAAACATTATAGAAACATTATAAAAACTATATTTTCGGTATCAGACTCGTTCTCACACCTCGTATTAGCTATTGCTCTTTTTCAACACTATTTTAAATTATTTAATGCAACATACCTCATTAACTATGATTCATAAACTATAGTAGTGCTTCGAACGAGTGCATTGTAGTAAATAAACTAGACAATTACGAAACGAACCTGAAAATGAATAATTATAATGCCTTTTCTATGTCTGGTAACAGTGACTCCTCATACCTCCTATTGCGAATATTTTTCATAAAATGTAATATAAATAATACACTAAAAGTTTGCTATAAACTTTGTGAAAAACTTGTAAAAAGAATCGCACGATCTACGCGTCAAAAACGCCTGACAAAAAATGTAACGCAAAAAAAAAACTTGTAAAAATAACGCGTTCCCGTAAAAAGCGAAATAAGGTTCAGGCGCTTAAAAACTAGTGGCTCGTCGTTAGTATGTAGATGTTTGCATTTCTCATTTAGACACACGATTATAAATATGCCCACCGCAAGCTTAAGGTTAAAGTAAATAAAGGTTTATGTATAAAACAATTTTCTGAACCATTTTTCCAGCCCTGCACCCCTTTATTTATAGCCTCACAAAGGCTTTCTCTATTTAGCGACGCTTGTTTATAATATGTCTTGTATGCGAAGCTTCTATAAAATTTTAGTGGCGAAGGAATTTCTTTTTGAAACAAGAGAATGTGTAAAATATTTATACGAGGGTATTATGACACAAAAGAGGTTTGTTGTTGACAGAGGCTCTAAAAGTATGTCACGGTATGTTAAGAAATATGATTACTTTATGAGCAGAATCTCTTGTACGTGAGTTATTGCTGTGATAAAATTATCAGGCATTGAGATGTTTTAGAATTTATAGCATGATTATTCAGGCAGGAGAGAAAAGCTGCATGTTTGTTATTTAAACATTTAGTGTTGGCGTAACAGCTGCATTGTTTATGTATTGTGGATGTTGTTATTTGAATTTCGTAGATAATTATTTGCATAACTGGTAAAGAGCCAGTATACATAGGTGTGCCTAGTGTTAATATTGTTTTAGCTATGAAATATTGTACTGTCTGCGAGGATGCCCCTGTGAGTCGGATGTGGTACAGCGCCGGGTTGAGGCTGACTGCTGGCGTCGACCAGGAGAGGATTTAAGAGCTCTTCTTGTTGTCCGGCCGAAAGTGCAGTGTGCTTTGCCAAGGTTGCTGATGAGGCTGAGGGTGATAACCAGATATGCTCGGTCGCTGCATGCTGGTGGTCAGGATACCCGTTGAAGCCGTGGGTGCTGGCTGGCTGGGTGACTCGCCGCTAAAGCTTGCGGGAGTGATGATGATGACGTCACGCTGAAGTATTTGCACGAAGGCTGCGCTGACGTTCATGTTCGGGGTCACCTATAGAGGTATGAGGATCAGGGTGTAAAGTTCACTCATCCTCCATAGAAAAGGGCCGATCCTCCGACCAGACGGGTGTTGAGTCTGGCGGGCAACTGCCCGATGATTCATGTCGGGCCGTTGTATCTATGCTAGTTGCGCGGTAAACTCTGCTTGCGAGATACAGGATTTTGCGTGATGTCAGTATGACACGTTGTTTGCAGGTGGCGTTGTAGATACCGCTACAATTTAATCAAAAAGCTACGGAAGTTACATTTATACATAGTATTTGGGTATGCTTCCGGCGTCGAATACAAGCGACGATGGTAGTAGTTTTGAGAGCCGGCTATCCCTTTGGTAAAAGCGGGTGTGGCGTGGTTATGTGTCGTAATGACTAAAAATTACTTGTTATTCTTATCCACATAAATCTAGCTATATTATGTAGACTGAGAAACTTCGATTGCAAAAGTTTTAACGACCGGATACCGACCATCAAAATCAAATTACGCTTTCACAGACAGATGGGAAGTGCTTTAAAAGTTCATAAAATGTCGATAGCGGCTTGGTATTTGCCTCCACATTTAATGGAGCTACATCTAAATATTGCATTCATTTCTGAAGCAATCGATGGTACTTGAAAACCTACTCAATGCCCTATGTAGGTAGAGTTCTATTGCATTGCCTTTGAGCACCGTATTTTGCTCGATATTTACTTCACTGGTTTTGTAATTGCTTAATTTTTTTGTACGGGACTTGTTTACTTATTAATTTTAAATAGGTACTTAAGGAATTTCTGGAATATTATTGCCATTTCTGATTCAGTAGCTTTAGCCCGCGGCTTCCCCCGCCTGGTGACAATATCCCACGGGAAAGTAATAACGGGATAAAAAGCTGCCAAACATCCAAATCCGTTCAGCTGTTTTTGCATGATTGAGTAACAAACATCCAAACGTACAAACGAACACATTAACACCACACTCTACCACCATTTTTCACTTTTTTTATAATATTAGTAGTATAATAATTTGTAATATTTTTTTATTAGTTACACATTATGTAGGTATGTAATAATAGCAGAAAGGAGACTTCGCGATCAATAGGTAAAAGATGTAGGTAAACTGAAATATGAGTTGAGCAAACTATTGCAAAACAGTATGTAGATAAATAATTGATGTTTTACGGACCCTTAGTGACCTTGTTTGTTTGGCGATTCAAAAGCTTTATCATTTACACGAAAACAATCAATGAGGAAAATCTATCTATACAAATAAATAAAATTGAAGTGTCTGTTTGTAATGTCAAAACAGCTTTTTACTCGACTGCGGCGAAGCCCAAAAGGAGGGTTATGTGTTTGACCTGTATATATGTATGTATGTATGTCCGTTTCTTTGTTCCCTCGTAACTTCTAAACGAATGAACGGATTTGGATAAATTATACGTCTTTAGATTTGTCTTGGTAGCGCGAGTGTCACTGGCTACATTAAAATCAAAAACAAAGTAAAATGGCGGATTTAGGGTGCCATATTGTGGAGTTCGAATTTTTTTTTTCTTCTAATACCATCGAGTGAAATATCAAAATTAAGGGTTTTAAACGGTGATTACAAAAATATATGCAACTTATATGGTTAAAAGTAATTCGAAGTGACAAATCGTAAAAAACACGTTAAATAAAATAATTATTTCTTGTTCCCTGTTGAGTGACTTTACAGGTCAGCTAATAATTAATACATAAGTAAATCGCCTGCAAAATCTTTCAAATTTGTAAACTAAAAAGCTGGAAATAAAAAACAAGTACTTAATTAAAAAAACAAAAAAACCCGACTGCGGTAAAAAAAAATAGTTTAAAAAAAACTGAAAAGCTAAAAACAAGGCCATTTTAAATTAAATAAAAGTTGGAAGCAGGCGGGACCCATTTGAGTTTGAAAATATAATAAAAAAATGGTATGGGTCCAGCCTGCTTCCAACTTTTATTTAATTTAAAATGGCCTTGTTTTTAGCTTTTCAGTTTTTTTTAAACTAATTTTTTTTACCGCAGTCGGGTTTTTTAGTTTTTTTAATTACTTGTTATTAAATGCATATGAAAGTAATATACGGTACTTAAAACAAAAAACTTTTTTTACAATTTTTGTCTGTCTGTCTGTTTGTCGGCTAATCTCCAAACCGGCTGAACCGATGTTGATGAAATTTGGTATGGGGATATTTTGAACCTTAGGGAAGGAAGGACATAGGCATCGACATAGCACGCGGGCGAAGCCGCGGCGGAAACAAATTACCAATCAATAAAAATTGCGGTTGACTGCTATAGCCACAGTCAAGCCCAGACTGTGGCCGGTAAAAAAGGACCTTTTCAATCTTGATACACAATTTTCCAACTGCGAGGTATTTGTGAAATTTCCCCTGAATCACTGTTGTGAACTCGCTCGGGACATTTCTGAGGAAATACATGAATTCTTATAAAAGTTTGAGAGCAGTTTGTCCTTTGTAGCAGGAAGCGAAGATGACGTAAAAGTGAATTGTACAAGCCTTTATGATATAACACCCCTCTGTTTCTGTCGGAGGTTAAAAAGGACTAATATTACCTACTTGGTTTGTGTGCACGGCATTTCATAAAAATTTTCAAGCCCTTGTTTTTCGAAATGAATGAACCGATTTGAATGAAACTTCATACGCTTAAGCAGGATACAAAGGTCTAAAAAGTTACTTAAGAACATTTTCGAAAAATAGTGTTATAGCCAAATTAGACCGATTTTAAATTTTCATAGAAACAGAGTGTTCCAATTATCTTTTTTTAAATAAGACATTTCACAGGGTATTCCATTTAACTAATTAAAGATTAAAAGATGTGGGTTCTTGTCTCCTGTCGACTTGATAGGATTAGTTCACGAAGTAGCAACTTGCAATGCAAAGCTGCCCAGAGAAAGTCGGATGTAATTAAGATCTGTACTAGAGTCATTTTTATGGTATGCTGCACCAGTGACTTGTCTGTAGAAAATATTACCTTTATAGTCGTAATATCGCGCCTGTATTCCACGGAGGGTAATGCAGAGATATACTACATATTGTCGTTGCGACTTTAAGAGCTCTTATGTGTCACTTTTTTTCACTTTCGTAGCGTTGGAAGGCCTCCCACAAGGTGGACCGACGACCTTGTGAAGGCCGCAGGAATTGGTTGGATGCGAGAAGCACAGAACCGGTCGAAGTGGAAGTGCTTGGGGGAGGCCTATGTCCAGCAGTGGACGTCTTTTGGCTGAAATGATGATGATGATGTGTCACTTTTGGTAAAATCTCTTTTTTACGCCAGCCGATTCTACAATTTGAAGCTCTATCGAATGTAAAAAGTCTCATGTGTATACGACGTTTAAATCGTAATTTATTATGTCGCAAGTAGGTATTAGGAGGCGAGCCTATTGGCACCAACCGGGCACAGAACCAAACTCCGGGCTGCTACTGAGAAATTCTTGATGGAAAATCCTAATAACACTTTTTCCGACCTGGGCATCGAACCCAGGACCGCATGCTCAGTAGTAGCATTTGCGACTATCATCATCATCTGCCTAATCTTTTCCGAACTATGTTGGTCGACTTCTACTCTAACGGGATGCACCTGAATACCAGTATTTTACATAGAGCTGCTGTCTATACTTGACCACACAACCATAGATATCCGATCCACAACCCAGTTACTGGGTATTACGATACCCCTTGGTAAGACCGGTTGTCAGACTTTCGGGCTTCTGACGACCCGTAACGACTGTCAAAGATACATTCATTTTTCGTAGACGAATGACAGACGGGGCCAACGGCTGAACATGCTTTCCGAAGCACGGAGCTTGGCTGTTATTGCTTAGATACAACCTCTCCGTTGCATTTGCGACCGTCAGACCGATAATCTTGTAGCAATTTAACATGATTTGGAAGTCAGATTTCATCCCGCAATTCGTCTCATGATACATAACAGTAAATACACGAGGTGTATCTCATTCCAAAGGCTATGTATACGTTTGTCAAGTCCTCTTGTGCCTCAAGATAACAAGGCCTCTCACCTGCCTTAATTAGCATCAAAGGGTGAAGTGATCTCATATCTAGAGTTGAAAGGAATCAGGGTGTAACTCCGCACAACCCTTGTAAATCAGCCAATTGGATTGGATTGCCGAATTTGAGTCAAAGTGACTTTGTGACTTTTGGGGTATTTTGGACAGACCACTCTGATGGAGAGGTTGTCAGGAAGGCGTGCATAGTCTATAAGACAGGTCTGTTATAGTTTTATAAGTTCTCAATATTAAGTAAAAATGAATACAAAACTCATTGTATTTGCTCTCATTTGTAAATACGAATCTTTTGTTACCAACACCGAAGATTTTCTGAGCCCGCAACTTAATTCGCCTGAATGTTGGAAAACAAATTGGATTTCATGGGTTTTATATTTTTTGCGCGAATCCTATTACTTTTCCAAAAAATATATTTGTGACGTCATCACATTTTCCGTAGAAACCATATTTTTTTAAATGACGTTATGTATATAACTAACCGTAAAGTTAAATAACACACTTATAACTAACATCACGGCCTTGTTTATTACCCGAAGCGTTAGGCAAAGTACCTAGTACCCAAAGTAGGTAATCTGCATTCGCGATTTATTTGCCAAAAATGTAAACAAATAATATGAGTTTATGGAAAAATAACTTTAAATCCTACACAATAAAGTTCAGTTTACGCTACAGCTTCGAACATTTTTATATCTGTTTCAATAGTACTAGTCACTCTGAAATCAACTTAATTGCCATTAAAATAAAGTAGGTATTTGTTTAACTTAAAACAATATTAATTTGAAACATAAGTTTAAATATACCATACATATACATTTCGCTAGTTATGTTTAAGTCCCATGTAATAGTGGGCGAGCCTATTGCCATCAACCGGGCACGAATTAGGCTGCCGGAGTTAATTATTGGATACAATTTTCACATTTTAGGTTACACTAACAAGAATAGTATTCAAGTTTGGTCTTCAACTCACGTTTTAATTTTATTCGAAACATTAAGGTCGCCTATAGGTATGAACACAGATATAGATAGTACATAACGCAAGTATTACGATCTGTATGAAAACCAAGCGTGCCATTTTTTGACTACCTACTAAGACGTCACAAGCACTATTTAGAAATCGAATCAAAGACCCCGCCGCGTGCGGCACCCGTCTCGCCCCACCCTCCGGGGTCTAGCGCCAGCGCTCACGCTCACCCAGCCAGCAGTACACAGGACTGAGCGCGAAAGTGGCGGCTTACGATTTTTGTACGTAAGCTGGTGCGATTTTTGTACGTAAGCTCTTGCGTTATCTAGGTGAATCTATATCTGTGGTTATGAAGGTTTGCGAGGCTATCCATCCACGTTTTATTCTATTAACCTTTTGAACGCCAGAGCATAAACGCACGCGCGTACCCTCCACGCCAAGCCACAATTTTAAACATTTATGGTATACAAATAAAAACATACAAAAGTAATGATTTAATTGTTAATTTCGTGATAAAGTATCACGAAATTAACAATTAAATCATTACTTTTGTGTGTACCGCATTTTTTGCCACATATTTGTGTCGCTGGCGTACAGGGCACGCGCTTGCTTGTCACGTATATGTGACAATGGCGTTCAAAAGGTTAACTAGCTATTGCCTGCAGCTTCATCCACGTGGATGTCGGAAAATATCCCACGGGAACGTACTACCGGGATTAAAAGTACCCTATGCTATCTGTGTGCCAAATTTTATCCAAATCCGTTCAGTCGTTTTTGCGCCAATCCGGAACATACATACAGACAAACGGACAAAAATTCTTCGTTACTATTTTATTATTGTATAGATTAATACAATACCTCAAGGCAAAAACGACCAGGGACCAAGACCAAAACTAATTAGGTACGTAAAGCTTAAAGCCCGCATTACCCATCGAACCCAAAAACCTATTCAATTGTTAACAAAACTATTTACCTCGCGCATTTCGCTCACTCACACACCCAACAGAGGCATTATATTCATTTAAATAATATTATTACTGCCCAGTAATCGCTGGTCGAATGTAATGTAGCGGAAAATCTCATTGAATTATAAATGGGGTATGGTTTTATGTTATATTCGATTTGACCTGACGTTCGAGGGTTCAATGTAAACAGATTATATTATTCAAACTATGTTGTACCTTGTTGATGATTTGAAATACAATTTAAACTAGGCGTTATCCTAATAATATCCATAACCTAATTCCTACTAATAAGTATCTAATATTATAAATGTGAAAGTTTTTGAAGATATTTCGATGTTTGTTACTCAATCACGAGTAAACCGTTGAACAGATTTGGATGAAAATTGGCACATAGATAGACCATTTACTGAATTAACACAAAAGATACTTTTTATTCCGATATTCCAAAGGGATCGACAATTATGCGGCTGAAACCGTGGGGCGCAGCTAGTATCTATATATTTATTATTATTATTATTATATATATAAAATGGTAAACTGACTGATTGTTGATATATCAACGCACAGTCTAAACCGCTGCTCCTAGAGACATGAAATTTGGAGGGTGTGTTCTTTGTGAAGAGTAGGTATCCACTAAGAAAGGGTTTTTCGAAATTCCACCCCTAAGAGGGTGAAATTTCACGCGGACGAAGTCGCGGGCAGAAGCTAGTTATCTATAAACGTTAAGTTTGGATGTTTGTTAATCAATCACGCAAAAACGGCTGAATGGATTTGGACGAAATTAGGCACACAGTTAGTTAATAACCTGGATTACTATATAGGATCAATCAATCAATAGCCTTTTTATCCTGAAACTTCTTTCTTGTGCTAGTTTAATTGCTGTTATTTTCTTTCCTGAGTTATAATAGGTATATCTCAGAGTTAAGTGTGCCTCCTCTAACGATTTCCATTGCTTTCTGTCTTTTGCAACTCTTCTTCAGTTTGAACCCGCTGTGAGATTGAGTTCTTCCTTCCATTTTTTGCGTTGTTTTTAACGAAACAGAACACATAGGATACTTTTTATCAAAGTCCAAGCAGACGAAGTCAAAGGCTAAGTTAATATCAAGCTAGAATTGCGTCACAGTAGGTATACCATTACTTGACTTACGAGTATGTACTCTATCACATTTGACTTATTTAGGGCATATATCTTAGGTCGGGATTTCGGGAGCGATGTGCTCAGATAAAATAAATTAGAACTCATTTATTCAAGTTAGAGTAAGCTTCAGCACGTTTCGATCGTTAATAATTACAATAGACACTTAGATACTAGATTACGTTTTATGTAAAAAATATCAAGATTTTTTTAAAAGCCCCTTTTTTACACTTTCCTCAAGCTAAACTTTATTTGAAATAAAACAAATTACAGGCACTTTTGAATTGTCAAGGGGTCGGTCAGTCAGAAAGATGAAGCCAGTTGCCCATTCCAAAGCGTAGTAGGTTCCTATGGAGAAGACCGGGCAAGAAACTCCACCGACATAAAAAAACAGAGAAAAAAGTATTAGGGAATCTAATTTCTCGTAGGAGTAGGGACGTAGATCTAGGCGGATGGAAACATTCGAGCCATAAAAAAAGAAGAAACCTTATTCCCGTAGTAAAAACATTTACCAAAAGAGCACACCCTGTAAAGACAAACAGACACCTACAATAAAGGTGACTTTCTGAAAGTTACAGCCTCCAGTATTCAACAGGCGTGTTCGTATGTAAAGATGCATGAATATGGAAGAGGCTACGAAACGTGTAGCGCTCGTAGGCTCGTAGCGCGTAGCACGTAGCCGCCGACGTAGCGGTGAAGTTTCTACCTTATTCTCTAGAGACGAAAACGGTATGAAATTGCACGTGTCTGTTATAGAATGTGCATTTTTAGAGATACATTTTATGATGTTGTAGTTTTATGTTTTACTAGCTGTTCCCGAGACTTCGTTCGCGTGCATTTCGGAAAACAACGATTTGATAATTTTGCGCGGAACCGTAAATCTTTTTCTCCTTACAACATTAGCTATCTGCCAGTTAAAGTCCCATCAAAATCGGTTTGGCCGTAGTGGAGATTAGCCGGAAGAAACAGACAAAGACAAAAATTCCAAAAAAATGTTTTTGTTATAAGTATCTACTGTTTATGTATACTTTCATATCCATTTAGATAAAAGCTGTTATTTTGACATAACAAACAGACATATCAATTTTATTTATTTTTAGTGTGTGTGTGTATTTATTTTGTGTGTGTGTGTGTGTGTAGTATGTAGTATTGTATAAATGATAGTGTTGTTTTTTCCCTGTAACGTACCAATTGTACCAAACGTAAGATTATAAATGTGCATCCTAATAATGTTATATTTGTCTCGGTCAACTCTGACCTAGACTAGAGTCAAGAGCAAACCCATTTCAAATAAAAAAAAACTTGTTAATCTATAACAATAGAATACTGATCTTTTCTACAACACTACACTTAGAATGCTTGGCCAGACTGGCAGCGCGGGGCGAGGAGCGGCGCGGGTGCGAAAACGCGCGAGATCTGCCTGTCCGCAATCAAGCGCGGCTGCGTTCTCCGTCTTGTCGTGTCCAGTGTTTGTCAAAATATAATATGGATGAAGAAGACTTATTTTTACTAGAAAAAAGCTCAAACTAGTTTGAGAACTCCGGTTCCTGCTCGGGCCGCCCCCGCACTCTATGCGGCTACTTCTATGTACGATTTCCATATGGCGTGAGTTGCCCGCGCACTCCCCACGCCGAGCAGCCCGCGCCCCGCTCACCGCACCCGCGTGCCCAGTATGGACACTCAAATGAAGTTCTTATGTTTTATAACTTGCCTTTTCCCAAATATGTTGGGGTCGATGACGATGACGACCCGAAGACCAATTCACGTAATTAATTTGCAATTTCATCTCGGCGTCAGTCAATGTCGAAAACGTGTCAAAAATGTTGGCAAATTAGAGGTATTTTTGACAGATTGAGACCGTTATCAGACTGTGAACGTTCTCAAAATTACGGGAATTGCCCGCCAGATGCAGATGATTACTAGAATTTTATACTATAAAAGATCTACAAATAAAGTATGAAACTATTTATTACAATTATTGTAGACGAGCTTGAGACATTGAATATAATCATGGGGGCTTGGAATAAATCGCTTTTTGACATCTCGTAATTTTAAGAACGTTCACAGTCTGATCTCAGTTTCAATCTATCAAAAATCCCTCTAGTTTCCCTACATTTGACGAGTTTTTGACATTGATTGTCGCTGACATGAGTATTGCGACTTGAGTTCGAACGTTTTTTAAATACGAAAATTGGCCTTCAGATTCAGCCAGTAGTGTATTTGTCACGTTCAGGCAGCTTTAAAAAAAAAAAACGTTGTTGTTCAAACTCAAACTCAAATCATTTATTTCAATTAAACCTTGTACAGGCACTTTTGAATTGTCAAAATTAAATAGTCTGTCAGTTAGTCAGAAAGTTGAAGCTGGTTGCCCATTCCAAAGCGTAGATCTCTATGGAGAAGAACGGGCAAGAAACTCCATGGACACTCTTTTAAATCAAGATATTACAAAATCCTGGGTACATTATTCTTGTTGCATGTCTAACCAAATAATTTAATTAAAAAGCCTCTTCTCTTATCTAACAATGAGTCTATTGTCGTCAGTATCACCTCATCATTTCCGCAAATGCGCATTACCATATTTCAATGAAAGAAAAAAAAAAATCTCCAGTCCCGCTGCATTTACATGTTGACGCCCACAAAGTTAAACTCCCCCTTAATTCTTAAGGATAAAACACGACAACACGAAAAATTAAATTTTTAAAGGCCATTGTCGCATCTACAATTCAAATATTTCTTTCTTTCCTTTTGTTTGGCGTACTGAGATAAAATGCTTTGTGTTTTTCGATGTTTTTTCTTTTATCCCATTGATATTGTTCTCTTTGAATTGTCGGCTTTCTAAGAACGTATGTCGGATAAGACTATAAACCAGTCAAGTATTGTGAGGAGTTGTAAATGCCCATTTGTGGGTAGTAATTTATTAGAAAATGCTTTTGAAACTCTGTTGATTAGTAAGCAAATCTATTTACATCCATACTAATATTATAAATGCGAAAGTACGACTGTCTGTTTTGTCTGTTACCTCTTCACGCTTAAACTGCTAAACTGATTTAGATGAAATTTGGTATAGATATAGTTTGAGTCCCGGGAAAGGACATAGGATAGTTTTTATCCCGATATTTCCCACGGAATCGACACTTATGCGGGTGAAACCGCGGGGCGCTGCTAGTATATTATAAATTAAAGTCCCTTTTCGTGTCTGTCTTTGTGGCTGCGTTGTCCTTGAAAACTTCACAACAGATTTTGATGCAGTTTCCATCATTCATTCTCAATTTATTAAAACAGTCAGTTTCATACTCAAAATAAGTTCTAAAGCAAATTCTATGTCTATTTATCCTCACAGAATACGTCTCTAAACACCCCATTCCCTCTAAGACAGCCATAACATAATAAAAATGACGCATACTAACCTACATGAGCGTTTTATACTGTTTTATTAGATCGTATATTTTGGTCTTATGGCGGGGTTGTAGGGTTCATGCAATGCAATGATCCTCGTTTGTTTTGATGTTCTCCTAGAAATCCGGGTAACGGTAGGAGTGCCTCCGTATGTGAGTGAAATAAGGTTTTACTTAGAAACTATGTCATTGTCGTGTAGACTGGCGGGTAGTTCAGAGCTGAACTTTGGCTAGATGGGAATGAGGTGTCATTACATCAACTATGTATATTGTTGACTGGTCTTTAGTCTGGTTGTCCGTTTTGCGACTGCTGAACATTGACCCCTTTATCCATAAACGTTGCTAAAAGTTAAATAGTGATGATTAACCATACATTTTGACGATTAAACGTCACTTAACTTTGATCATCGCTTATAAATAAACCCCTTTGGGCGGTTTGATTCACGCTATCGTCAAACCAAAAAAGCGTTGTTTTTAAATGGCTTATGTTTAAACGCCTACCAGAAAAGTACCTGTTTTTCTACCAAAAAATTTGAAATACCTGCCAGAATGGATAAATGCTCACCAAATTGTGTTTCTTATAGTATTGTAGAAATTAACCTATTTTACTTTTTATTCTATGCCACATCCTATGTCGACGGAGCCGCTTCTGTGTTCCTATTTCTGTGTAAAGGGTTTAAAGTAACCTAACCACACCTAACCTCGGGGTGCCCTTCGCTCGCTCTTGCATTCTTCGTCGCCAATATTTTTCATTTTGGGTATTAATGTTACTATTTCAGGGAAACAAGATTTGGTGAGCATTTATTCATTTTTTTTTCAAAAATTATTTTGGTGAGCATATAGATTGTAGGACCCTTTTTAAATTTCCATTACACACCCCTTAATCTTGGATTTGTGTCCCAGGTCGGTTTTTTTAGTAGCAGGCTAGGGTCTGGATTTGAGCATGGTTGATGGATTACCATCAACCCCTTAATACATGGGTCTTAAACATAACTGGCGAAATGTGGGTGTATTATGAGTACACTTCTGCAAAACCCCTTGCGGGAACTAGTCGTGATGTTTTGTAATAAAAAGAAATAACAATAATAGCATGAAGAATCAGTCTATTTTGTAAAGACAGACTGAATCTGTGTGTGTTTCACCTGTGTTAACAAGGTGTGCTGGGAACCAGAAAGGAAGGATTAAATTAACGTCAGTACTTCACTGATGTTTGGAAAGCTATGAAACAAATGTTTTCTCAACCGGCGGCGTCTTTCGCTCTAGATAATATTATATTCTCTTTAAAATAATACGTAGAAATTGAAGATAATATGGGGTTACAGTCAACTTCGATCACATACTGGGGTTTATTTATAAACGATGATTAAAGTTATGAGAATTTAAGCAACTTTTATGAATAAAGGGGTTAATTAACAGAGTTTTTGTTTATAAGATGTTATAAAGTGTCAAGGTTGTTAATAATGGATTTTGATTTCACCAAAACTTTGCGGAGAATGACATTCGTGTTCTCCTAAATCTCAACGGGTGGTATAAGAGATGGAAGTTGTTGTTTATACACATCGCCATTTTTAGGGTTCCGTACAAACGAAACCCTTATGGTGAGACTAAGTCTGTCTGTCTGTCACAGCTGGATATCTCAAGAACTATTAATGCTATCAACTTGAAATTTGGAATAGTTTTAGGTGACGTTTACCCAACTATTTTGCAAATAAGAAAGAAATAAAAATAAATGTATATTTTTTGCAACAGGGACTGAAAGGGGGTCTAAAAATTCGAAGTCAGGCTACTAGAGCATGTGGGGTATCATATGAAAGAGCGCAGCTTGCACATTCTCAAACATTTTTTTTTTAGGCCCCATAGTTTTCGACTTTTGATGATAAATGTTAAAAAAATACCGTTCCCCCCCCATAAAAGATGACACTGACCTAAAACTGCAATATATAGAATATTGCAGTTTTAGGTCAGCGTCATCTTTTGACTGCAGTACACAGTGTTAAATTCTCTGACGAATATAGGCCTCGCGGATGAAAATTTAAAAACATTTTTTTTTTATTAAATCACTAAACTGATGTACAATCACAAAAGCATTAAAACAGTTACAACATAATATTTCTGATTGACATCTACTAGATGTGAATCCAGCATGCGTAATTTAAGTCAAACAATTAGTATTTAAAAAACAAAAGTTAAACAAAACTTACAAAATGTGAACTTTCCATAAGTAGATAAGGAAAAAGTTTTGGGAAAGAGAACATTAAAGAAGAGACATTAAAATAAAGACAAAAAAAAAATAATACAATTATGACTCTAAGTTTAGTGCTAACTGAGGCTACAGAACCAGCAAAGACATCTATTTAATCACGAATGGAGTTAGCAAGAGAAAGCATGCGGCAAATGGGTGAAAAATTACCGATATTAGTCCGACTATGAGGCAGGACGAAAGTCCTTCGATTTAGTAAGCGGCTAGTGCTACGTGGGATACTAAATTTCACTTTTTCTAACAGCTCAGGAGAATCTATTATACCATTTATTAGTTTAAACAAAAACATGAAATCTAAAGAGTTCCTACGTGAGCTTAAAGATTTCATTTTATAATGATTCAGCCTAGAGTTATAAGAGTTCAGACTACGACATCTGTTATCCGAGTAATACAAGTGATATAAAAACCTTTTTTGAACGCGCTCTATCCGATATGACGGTACGGAACCCTCGGTGCGCGAGTCCGACTCGCTCTTGCCCGGTTTTTTTTTAATATTTTCTAGTTGCTATTGTAATATTAGCCTGGTCTTGCTCTGTATTTTCTACCGGTCGCGGTGTGGTCTATTTAGTACATGGACCGCTTTTCCGTCCATATCTGCATATTAAAATTTCACGAGCAGACTAACAGTCTATTAAGAATCTCATTATGCGCCATAACGGAACAAAACGGGTAATATTCACAGTTAACTTAACCTGTGGGGTAGTTACAGGTTATTGTAAGCGTTTTGACATAACATTACGACAGCAATCCCCGATGGGGTAGGCACAGATGTATAGTCGGCCCTCATTTCCCCAGATATTACATAAATGTGATGTAAATATGTTTTGCTATTTAATTAATTCAACTTTTCAATTTAGTTTTATTTATTTAATTAGCTATAATAATATTATTGTGACATTTATTTTATTCCTTGGTTACTAACATATTTTTTAAGTGTACTCACTAACGTAAATATGGATGTCTGTGTCTGAGCTAAATAAAAATTATTATTATTATAAATGTAATAATATCAGTCGAGATTATTGCTATCAACTGGCCTTAGTCCATACCAGACTTCTATTAAGAAATTCCTTAAAACGAAAAATGCAAAAACAAGGAAATTCTGTTATCGTTTATGGAATTTTAGAAATTACTAAACAAACCCTTGGTTTGTTACTGCCAGAAATATTTAAAAATAAGTAAAAATATTATTTTATTCTTTTCTTTTCCTTCTTCAATCTCCATGGCAATTAAATAGTGAGCACCTACTTACTATTGAATGTATCGACAATTATTTTAAAGTGTTTTTCTTCGTGTCTCATTTAGATGATGGCAGATCAGATTGGCAGGGCAAGGGTTTGAGTTTCTATAAAGCATTATAATTCACATAAAAATTAACCCCCTTACTAATAAACGTTGTATAGCGCCTGTATTGTTAAACAACGCTTTGTCTTCTTCTTTCGAAAGTCAAATTACTGATGACTGAAATAGAGGAATTGGTGTCATCTGAATACGTTTATTAGTAAGGGGATAAGTCAACATCTGCGTTGTAAATTACGAAGTGAATTAACGACATTAAATTGTCATGAAATTAATGACATCTTTTACCCTTTTTTTAATTGGAATTTATTTCGTCAGATCCACGGAAACAACGCATCCAATTTACTTAACGATCTCAAAAACTCTTAATAAACTGCGTAATTAATCACCAATTCTTTAGCGCTGTTTACATAAAAAAGTATCCTTTATTTACCTAACTAAGGTTGAAACCGCTTCTCTCCAAAGCCCGCTTCTCTAATTATTCAAGTTAATTGAAGTTTTGTCGGGACCCCAATCTCGCTCGGAGAGTTATACGCCCATTCGGACCCTAATTCGTTGCTAAATTAAAAAATACTTGTGAAATTAAACCTGGAATGAGTGTGTAAGGGAAGTCTGAAAGTGGTGAGGAAGTCGGTTGTTATGGTATGCCATGTTATGTGGAGGAATGGGGAACATGTGTGAGTGAGAGTTTTGGGTATAAATGTATCCACATTCATACGATCCATATGCTTACCCTTAGAGCAGTGGTGGCCAAGTGGTGACGGCCGCGACTTACGAGTGGTAGGTCGTAGGTTCGAACCCAGACCGGCGCTTTACTTTGTGTAAATTATATCATCACCACTGCTCTCAAACCGGTGAAGGAAAACATCGTGAGGAAACCGGCATGTCCTAGAACCAAAAATTCGAAGACATGTGACATCTACCAACCCGTACTGGGCCCGCGTTGTGGATTACGGCCCACTCCCTCTCACAGAAAGGAGGCCTGTGTCCCAGCAGTGGGAACATTATAGGCTGATTATGTTATGTTATGTATATGCTTACCCAGTGGGCACGAGATACACGCTGCTTTGCGACAATGTCTGTGGAGAAAATTAATGAAGGCGCTTCGCACTGACTCGTAGCATGCTCTAAACAATTGTTTATTAAAGCATGGCACTGCGACGCGACTTGCGGAACGCCGGACGGAAACAGGTGACGCGTGTGTCGCGTGACGCAAGTCGCATCGCAAGTCGCATCCCTCGAGCTCGTGAACGGGGTGCCTTCAGCTACGGTTTCCTGGAAGAGCGGTGCTCGTTATGTTATATGTGCCGTCATGAAAATTTGTCTTTTTTTACCAGAATTTGACAATCATATAGTGTCACAAAACGCTCTGTATTTAGACAGTCGTTATTGTGAGACCATAGAATTATGCTGGACACATCTGCCGCATGTCAGACGATCAGTGGGTCAAACTGACGACCCAGTGGGTCCCGCTTAATGGCAAACGACATTGCGGCAGGCCCAGACAGAGATGGCGGGATGAGCTGGACTCCTTTGATAAAGATTAGTCCTTGGCAGTTCTGGACAGAGAGAGGTGGAAACAGAAGTAAAGAGGCCTTTGCCCAACAGTGGGACATTAACAGCAAAAAAAAAAATTCTAATGTGTGACCATTCACTGGCTTTCCTAGGAACCAAAGCTTTAGAGAAGACCAAGACCAAACGATAGTTTCCTAGATTATGTGAAAGATGATATAGCCTTTCTAGCGATATCATCTTTGATATAGGATGGATGGTGGATACTGAGATGGCGACTGAAAGAGATGTATGATAAAGGAAGACATGCTTTGCTAACTCTAAACAAATCGGGATAAGAGCAGGAGGGTGACATTTATAGCAGATGTACAGTGAACAAAAGAGATAAGTATGCGGGATCGTCGGATATAGTTAAAGTTTAGTAAGAAACCGGTGGATGTTCTCGAATAAAACTTTATTTTATTAATAGAAAACACATAGCTCATTTATCAAATTAAATTTCAGTCGACAACATCCATCGGTTTCTTACTAAACTTCAACTATATCCGATGATCTTGCATACTTATCTCTTTTGTTGACTGTACATTATACAGGTGGCTGGGTCATCGACGCCCAATCTATTGCCATAGATTTAGTACATGATTCTAACCCTGCGTTGAAATTTTTCGTCGGTTATTAAAAAAGAAATTAGCTGTTCCATACATTTTGACCGCGTAGGTATTGCACTTTTTTCTGAAACAGCTGGAAAAAAAAAGTAATTTAAAAAAATTAAACCGACTTCAAAAAGAAATGAACTCAAAATTATGAAATAACTTTAATTTCGGAAGTCGGTGTCTTGGGATCTGTATTTTAGTTTTAGTTTTTGGCCACCGACTTCCGAAATTAAAGTTATTTCATAATTTTGAGTTCATTTCTTTTTGAAGTCGGTTTAATTTTTTTAAATTACTTTTTATTATTTGGTAATTTTTAGTTGTTGCACTAGAATTTGACCAAGGTTTTGAGATGTTTTCGCTTTGACACTACACCCGTAGCTCGTATCAATAAGCCAGGCCGTCACACTTTCACGTCTTAGTCCATATCTTGAAAATGACTGAATCGATTTTGATGAAACTTGCACTGTTCCCTAAGTTGAAGTAAATGTAAGCCAATAAAAAAAGAATGGTCACGATCCGATTAATAGTTACGGATATATGCGTGGACATACATACATACATACATACATACGTCTATAAAATTTTGTATATTTGTTTGGAAGCCCTAATAGATTGTCATATGTGAATATAATGCAATTCCAATAATATTACATACATACGTATCGAATTGATAACCTTCTTTTTTTTGAAGTCGGTAAAAATATGCTTTTTCTAGAACCATGTTGTGCTGAATTCATGGTTACAGTTAGCGCGTTGAAGTCCCTGCCACTTTGTATAACTGCATGACATGTGTTGGTACGTAAATAAAAAAGATTTGTTGTCGGTACACATTCCTATTTTGTTTTTTTTGTGAACATTTTTCGCTTGTCTTTTTTTTCAGGACATTAATTTGATTGATGACATACATTTTCCCTGTTTTTATGATTATGACGTTATGATAGAATATGTTTTTTCTTTTTTGTTTAATTATTGGTGTACATGTTTCCTGTTTTAATGTTAGGTAGGATATTGACTGGAATGATAAATCGGGTCGGGTTAAATTTGGGTTTTATTTGAACAGTCAAATAAAACCCAAATTTAACCCATAAACAATTTTTTTTTTAAATTTTATTTTTAAGAATACTGATTCTACCTTGTTATTTTGGTAACTAGGTACGTGTGCTAAGTATAAATTATGTACATTTTAACTTTTGAAAACATGTTTTATGGTCCGAAATTTCTACGATTTCAGTAATTTTAATAAAAATAATATACTTTCCGTTTGTGAAATCTTTGGTATTAAGTAATACAAACGCTTTATTTATTTGTAGTTGTAGCAATTTTGTAGTGGAGTTTTCTTTAGAAGTAGGTAACATACTGCAACTATTACTACTTATTTATAAAATGAATGTACGTTGCGTAGTTTCATGAGGAAATAATTTAATTTGCATCGTAGCATCAAGCTTCATTACCCTGGGGGGGTGAGTAGGTACTGCCGCAGGCACAGCCACACGCGTATCGTTTGAAAGCACATGTCAATGACCGGGCCCCTATTTTGTATAAAAAAGGTATAAACGTTAGGAACTCGGCAGTAACAGCTTGCATTGAGAGAGGTCATTTTTAAAATAAAGAAATTATAAGTTACCACCCTCGGCATGAATAGTTAAAAAAAATGGAAATTGATAAAATTAGTTAGATGTGTGGGTGGAATCATATTCCCATATAAATACAATATCTTAAGAGTTCTTTTATTTGCTTCAAATGATATGGAAACATAGACTATAGAACAACAAAATAGGGCCCGAAAAGAGTCAAGACGTCAGAAATTCCTTCCTCAGTTCTGTTTATGCTCCACGTTTTTATCCCATAAAGTACCAAACAGGCAAACAGCCACAAATAAAAAAATCAAAACCAATTACAGGCACTTTTGAATTTTCAAGGGATCGGTCAGTCAGAAAGATGAAGTTAGTTGCCCATTCCAAAGCGGTAGCAGTTAGGTACCTAAAGAGAAGAACGGGCAAGAAACTATAAAAAAAATAAACAGCCTATAATGTTCCCACTGCTGGGACACAGGCCTTCTCTCGGTGAGAGGGAGTGGGGCGTAGCTTAACCCACTACGCCAGCCCAGTGAGAACCCTCACTTCGAAGACATGTGACATCTGTTAACCAATAGATGTCACATGTCTTCGAATTTTTGGTTCTAGGACATGCCGGTTTCCTCACGATGTTTTCCTTCACTGTTTTAAAAGCAGTGGTGATGAAATTATTTACAATAAGTAAAGCTTCTGTCAGGGTTTGAACCTACGACCTAGGTACATCTCGTAAGTCGCAGCTGTTACCACTGGGCCACCACTGCTCTAAAAAAATCATACTCCAGAAATATTCATAACAGTGCTCAAACAGCGAAATAAGTAACATTCAGGTCGTCTGTCTCTAAATAAAGACGTTGTTCTTTACGAACATTTACTGAAGCTCGTTTAGTTTCAACAAACATTGCGACAACAAGACAAACATTTAACCCATTAAGCCGAAACATTCTCTTCTAATTAAAAGGCTTTAATCTTGAGGCCCAAAGAGGAACAAGTGTAAGGACATCACTTAAAGGGCGAGCAGACAAACAACTAACCGGAGCAACTATTAAGAGCGTTTACGCCGTACGATATTTCATACAAACTTTCAAGCCCTTATTTTTCGAAATGAATGAACCGATTTTAATGAAACTTCATACGCATAAGCAGGATACAAAGGTCTAAAAAGTTAGTAGAGAACATTTTCGAAATGTCTTATTTAAAAAAAGATAACTGGAAATCTCAGTTTCTATGGATAATTTAAAATCGGTCTAACTTGGCTGTAACACTATTTTTTGAAAATGTTCTCTACTAACTTTTTAGACCTTTATATCCTGCTTATGCGTATGAAGTTTCATTAAAATCTGTTCAAAAGTAAGGGCTTGAAAGTTTGTATGAAATGCCGTACGGCGTAAACGCTCTTAACTGCTTGATTAAAGTAAATATGCCATTTAAGCGATATTCTTTTTCATCAATCATCATCGTCTTCCTCCCCTTGTCCCATGATACTTGGGGTAGGAGCAACACGTTTTATTCGTTCATTCTCTTCTGTCAACCGCCACATTATCATTCACTCCCTTCTATTTCATATTATTCGTCGCACACACAATCCATCCATCTTTTGTTTGGCCTTCACTCTCTTTCCATCAAAATTTATATTCATCATTATTTTAGTCGCATGCGTAACGCTAAAGTAACGATTAAGCAAACGGTAGCGGCTTGATGCGCTAGTCTTCGGCAACAAATAGTTGCCCGTGTGCAAGTATACCTTATTTACATTGCTAATTGTCGAGTGTCGTTTTATACAATCTCTTATTCAAATCCTCGACTGTGTTCAGTTGGATTAATGAGAAAGTTAATTAAGTACGTGGATTGATGGCTAAGTGGGGGGTAGTTCGTTCATTGGGCTTGTCCTTTGTTCAAGCCTTTGAAGTTCAAACTTAGTGGTTTTTTCCTTTCTCTTCACCTGTAACGGTTGTTCCATGTTTTCACTTCTTATAACTTAGATACTGGGTATCTGACGTAGGAGTAGTTATTGATTGCTCTATTAGAGAAAAAACATGATTAACAGCCTCTTTAGAAAGTCGGAATCTCATCTTGAAGTCAGTATCGTCCTATTTTTTCATATTATTTATTCGATACCGAAATATTGGTTCTCTACGCGGTCCCGTCATGCGTTGGAAAAAATCATCAAATTCATCTTCAATAAGATCAAAAATGTCCATTTTAAATTAAAAAAATATTGTTGTTGACGAAAATCTGGAAATGTCGTATTTGAGGTTATGTTTTCTTACATTTACTTGTCAAGTAAACGGTTACTAGGCAGTGCATCCGATGACTAACCTATTGAGCAGATAAAGTGGTGATTAACCCTACTCAGGGATTGTGAAACGTAAAAAATTTTTTACTGAGCAGATAAGTTCGAAGTAGCTTACTTAGAACTTTACTCAGCGATTGTGAAACAGGCCCTAAGTATAATTAACTAGTTACCACCCTCTTGATGTAACATTTATAAATTACCAGCATTTGTTCGGAAATTGTCGGGGCAACATGTCTTTTTCTTCCATATTTCTATATTAGTCTTCATCTCGGTATTCACGCCCTTTCTAGCCATATCACCTTTCACATAGTCCATACATCGTTTCTTTGGTCTTCCCCTACTCTTATAGCCATCCGCAGCATTCACACTCAAAATTATCCTCACGACATTTTCCCTACTTATAATAATAGCCTCCGAAATACATAGATATTATATATGCAATGTTCAATTAAGATCTTGATTAATCGATCTCGACCGTCCATATTGTCAACAAAACTATCAAATTGAGTCAAGCATCATCCTTGTGCGCATGTCCATGCATTAATTATTATCAAATCAACCAATAAATCAAGTGTGTGTTGAGCTCTAAGATACAATACTGTTGAGCTCGAAGATAGGTACTGTAGAGCTCTATATATTTTATAGGCTCTTCAATGTCTATTAAGAAATTAGTGGCAAAGTGTTTGAATAGTAAATTAATGATGTGACGTAGCTAATGGGACATGATATGGAGCTTACACAATCAATGGTATAAACATAGAGGTGTTTTGTGTGTTTTAACTTCATAACAATTCTATAGTGTCAGCATAGGTTTAGTTTTGATGGCACAGTCAGATTTTTGAGTTGAGACACTAATATAAATTAATACTGTTAATCATATCAACTTCTTTTTTTAATTACTGCCAAGATTATTGTTTTAGGCTTGTATAATATTTAGTTGTTTTAAATAGTTTTCATGCAAATAAGTTGTAAGTGTTAGTAGGTATGTTGACAAAAATAAATAACTTTTTTTAAGAGTGAATACTAACATGAACCCCTTTATTAATAAACGTTGCTTAAAGTTAAGTGATTAGCGACTTGCATATAAACTTGCAGTTTAACTATACATTTTTGTCGTTTAAACGTCACTTATCTTTAATCATCGTTTATAAATAAAACCCTTAGGGCCGGTTGTTCCAAGCGGTTGGTTAACGTAACATACGTACCTACGTCAAATTTTAACGAGTACTTAATCGTAATTATTTGACGTAAGTCAAGGCCATAATTTTGTAATTGTAATTTGAAACAACGCTTCTATTACGCGTGCGTCAAGTGGACATGAAACAACACGCGCTTAATCACCATCTGTTACTATAATGCTTAAAAGATCTGATGATTGCTACAGATTACCAGAAAGTAACTTTACATCCACAAGAAGATAGCTGTGTCGTTGGTCTAGTGGTCGCAAGCGCCATTAGTGAGTATGAGGTCCTTGGCTTCGATTCCCAGGTCCGGAAAAGTGTTATTGAGTTTTCACATTAAAAATTTCCGAGTATCAGCCTGGAGTCTGGAATTTGTGCCCGGTTATAGGCTCGTCCTCTTTTGCAAGGGACTGAAACATAACTGGCGAAATGAGGGTGTCCGGTCCTATAAATACATCCCTGCCGAACCCTTCTGGAAAACGAGGCGTGATGTGAAGATAAGGGGGATCCCTATACTAACAGGATGCATTTGGAGGATTTGGTTTTCTTACCAACCTTAGATTTGTAGCAAAAATTACCCAGTCACCTTTTAATACGAAGTAAGTCGTCAACTGAATTTAAATCCCATTCCGTGGTTGCCTCACGATTCCTCAGTGCTGTCCAAGATTTCGTAAAGCGAATTTGTTTCTACTCCAATTCGTATTTCATTTGTTTCGTGCAATAGAAATAGAATTAAAGTTGTATGGTTGGTTCTTACAAATAGTAAAGGTACAGTAGTAGTAGTAAAGAAACACCTGGAAGAATCTTACGAAGATACCCATCAGTGTCGTCGTAAAAGATTCTAACAGTTGTGTCTTTATTATAAAACTGTTTATTCACTTCGTACCCCCTCAGAATCAATAAGAACGAATGTAAGAAAAAAATAATTATATTAATTTTTTTTCGTGATTTTTTCCCATGTTTTAATAGTTATTGTGCAATTCGGGGCGGAGACAAACCCAACAAATCAAAGATCTAAAAATCGCTCCAGCCGTTTTGTTTTATTTAAGTAAAAAAATATGCTTACGAATTTTTTGATGCGATCATTTTGCTTATTTTTTTTCATATAAATGTACATATTATTATTATTTTAAATATTAACATAAATTATGTAAATATTATCGACTCAAACTCAGTATTTATTTCAATAAGTAAAAAAAGACAAAAAAAAAGTTTTAACAAAAGGCATAAACAAAGAACCCTTCATAATGCTGCCATTTACGTATTCTTTACATCAAACTAAGTAACTTTGTGGATCGTGGGAGTATTTAAAGAAAAGTAATAACATTTAAAACTTATTTTCATAAAAAAATTTGGAACTTTATCCTTCAATATACGGTAACCAATCAGTTCACATTTAATATGAAAGCTCGAGAACACATTCACAAGAAGTTGGCAGATTCGTCTCAAGATTAAGTTGTTGCAGGTTTTCTTGTATAACTCTCATAACTTTTTTTTTTAATTTTATTATATTTTGTTGTATGTACCTATGTATCTAAGTATTTATTTTTATATTCTAGTTATTCTCTAAGCTGATTTCTGTAATTGCACCTACTGTGTATTGTCTCTGCATCACCCTAAGGTAGACTGGTAGAAAATTCCCAAAGCATTAAGTCCGCCTTTGTACAGTTTTTACTTGTCCATAAAGTTAAAAAAAAAAAAAAATATCTCCGTAACCAAAGGATTCCCTCCGAGTACAGTAAAACGAGTACAATAAAAATATCTTAATAACGGAAGAACATGTGGCTCTCGGCTTCGTTACGGGTATTTTTTACACCTGTTAAACATATGCAAGACTTTCTTGAATACCTATTGTAATCAGGTTACAGTAATGTCACCATAACTTAGGAGTTATTCCGGTCTGATCCCCTGAACCCACCCTCCACCCCCCCTCCTCGATCCCCTGCTAGTTCGTAGCGACAAAGATTACTAGCGAAGCTTTGTACGTTATTTTACTGTTTAAAAGAACTCTATAAAAAACTTTTCAAACTATAAATAATATAGGTAGCTGAGTAACCTGTCTTTGTAATTTGTATAACAATAAAGTTAACTATAAATAATTCCATTTTATTACGTTGCGCACAAAAGAGAGAAAGCTTTTACTTAACTCATTTAATTCGTAAGTTTTCCACGTAGCCGCGTACATCTATCAAGCTTTCTTTGAAGAATAAACTTCTACTCAATCTTAACTAACAGCTCTACACAATAATTTGTCAATTTCACTTTGAGACTTGCCCGAATTCCGTCTTGCGAATTGGGTCAGTTCGGAACTGATATAGCGCGTCGCCAATGACCTCAGAATCCCTATTGTCCTTCATTTCAAACTGGTAGCTTTGTATCAGCCTCATCCTTATTAAACAGCTGAATATAGACCGCGTATTCATGAACCGGTTTTCGATTCAGGCCTGTCGTGAAAGCTTTTTGATGCTTACATATATATATAGCATACGTGCCCACAGTGTATTTGGTAAACAAACACGGTAGATACTAATAATTTATGAACGTCTTGATCTTCGTCGAAAAATATCTAGGAAAGTTTTTTCCTTAGGACGAGACTTTGGATGGAACATATATTTTTATAATTTGAGATTGGTTTTGCTCTTGACTCTAGTCTAGGTCACAAGTCGACGATGGAGTGAGCTTACCCAGAAGAAGCCTGTTCACTCTAAGGCTCAACTCACACCAAAAGAGCGTCGAAGCGCAGCGAAGCAGAGCGCAGTTTCAGTGTCATATGAATTTTAACTTTATTTTCATTACTGTAATACTTATTATCGCATGAGAAATTCGAACGAGTCGCGCGGATGCCAGCGGCGCCACTGGAATTCCGGCGAATAGCCTTCTCTACCGAGCGGTTGCGATAATAAGTATTATAGTAATGAAAATAAAGTTAAAATTCATATGACACTGAAACTGCGCTCCGCTTCGCTGCGCTTCGACGCTCTTTTAGTGTGAGTTGAGCCTAACTTTGAAGAGATTCGGGTTGTATGCGCTCGAAAACACAGACGCAGGTAGAGAGTTCCACTCTTTTGCTGTGCGCATTATGAAGGACATTTGAAAACGCTTATTTGATGGAATAGCAACTAGGCAGAGATGTTAACTTGCAGTGCGTTTGGATGTGATATATTTGATGTCGTTATCTTAGAGTGTTTAAGCCTATAATGATCCCACTGCTGGGAACACAGGCCTCCTCTCTATGAGACGGAATGCGCCATAATCCACCACCCAGTGCGGGTTGGTGGATCTGACATCTTTTGGTTTTATGGCATTGACGTTTTCTCACGATGTTTTCCTTCACCGTTTTGAGAGCAGTGGTGATGTATCTAATTAAATACACAAAGTAAAGTGCCTGCCTGGGTTCGAACTCACGACCTCGTAAGTCGGGGCTGATACCACTGGGCCCCCAATGCCCAGCAAATCGGATCCGGTTCCAAGAAATGATAGTCCGAAGGGTTCATAGATTATTTTGTATGAGTGATTACGTACTAGATACGAATTACATCCATCCGACTTAGAACATTGTGTTCAGACTTCAGACTAATTATTTGTACTCAACCGTTATGAGCCTTCAATACAGCTTTGACTATACCTAACTGTAGTCATCCAATTTACTTCAGTATTTGACGTTCAACGTCGTCGTTTCTCAATATTAGGCATACGAGCTTCGGTATAACATAGAACAGGTATTATCCACACAAGATTGTGTATCTCTAGCGATTGCAGATACAGTAATGCAGTAGGATCGGATAGGATTGTACAATAGGTCCATTGTGTTGTGTACCTGGACACAGTGCAATAATGATAATATAGATTACGAAGCAATTAGTGGGTATCTAACATTTGATGCCATGAAAACCGTTCAACTATTGTAGTAGTAAACACGCATTCAAATTTAAATGATCTGTTGAAGAGCTTTTGCAAAATGACGCTTTTGCTAATGGCACTATTAGCAAAAGTGCCGGTTTTCTACATCATAATATTAGTTCTAGCGTTGATACGATTCTACCGCAGCATCTATGATGGCTGGTAATTCGGTAGTTAGAAAAATATAGGTTTTACAAATCCAATAATTCAGAAGTTTTATTTTTATAACAACTAGCATCTGCCCGCGTGAAATTTCACCCTTCCCCTATTCACCCTCTTAGGGGTGGAATTTCGAAAAACCCTTTCGTAGTGGATACCTACTCTTCACAAAGAACACACCCTCCAAATTTCGTGTCTCTAGGACCAGCGGTGTAAGCTGTGCGTTGATATTTCAGTCAGTCAGGACTTTGAATTTTATACAGGGTTATTGGAAAAACACCAACAACCTCTTAAGAGGTCATTATACTCATCATTATGAACAACTTTTACTATGGGACCAAACATGAAATCGTGAAAAAAATCAGCTGTTCCCTACATTTTGACGAGTTATTTTTTCGCGATTTCAGATTTGGTTAATGATGAATACAATGGTCAATGACCTCTTAAGAGGTTGTTGGTGTTTTAACAATAACCCTGTATATTATAGATGTTAACAATGTTCAATTTTAGCTAATACAGAATAATAGCTCTTCCATACATTTGGATCGAGTAATTGAAGTTTTGTAGGAACTGCTAATTATTTTTTAGGGATTACGATGTTGTTCCCATGGAGAAATATGTTCAGTTTGATGACCTGTACCACACCATGTATATGACAACTCCTTGCTGATACATGCTGTATAAGAATTTTGTTTGATTGGTTTTTATCACGCTTGATTGCAATAACGAAAGCTACAGATAACTATATTAGAACAACAAACAAGGGGAAAGGAAATGAAAGAAAAACATTTAATCCAACAGTTTGATGAGGAAGTTTTTAAGCACTTTTGGAGCGTATTTTTACCGTACAGAAACTAGTATAAGTTTGTTTTGGATATCAGCTGAGGTTTTTATGCTTCCTTCTAAAAACACAAACAGTTCACTATTTGTGTAACACTTTGTTAAACCAAATAGTGAAAGCATCTTTTAGTATTTGTATTTCACGAATCGATTCGCGCTTTACTTGTGGTTATTAAGTGTACAAACGCGCTGTGAATGTGTGAACTAGCTGACCCGACAGACGTTGCCCTGTTTTTGATTCGAAAGACACGTGGCGCCATCTATTATCATAATAACCCAACATCTACAGACCTGTCTGAAAGAGGACTTTTGGCCGAAAGGTGTCGTATATCGACGTTTCCGAGGACGGTTACGCTACACTACGCAGCGAAACACGACGCCGACAATGTTACGTGTATAGTTCATAGTTTTAAGGTTTTTAATTATGTATTAGTTTATTATTTTATGAGATTATTTTGTGTATTTTATCTATGGGCCTTAGTTGCCAGACAATAAAATGATTATTATCTATTATTATTATTATAACGTTATTGTTGTTTTCCTCGGGAACAGCACTTTTTTCCGGGATGAAAGGTACCCTATGTTCGTTTCTGTACACCTGACAACGTAAATGCAAAATTTCAGGATGATCGGTTCAGTGGTTTATTAGGCGTGAAAAGGTAACAAACAAACTTACTTTCGCATTTATAATATTAGTTAGGATTAGGATTATGCAGTGGTAGCACTTAAGCTTTTATAGATACAAAGTAGAGATGAGCATTATTAAACACTTTCCACCCATGTAAGAAAACGTGTTAACAAAATAGAAACAACATTAATTTCCCAGTGGTTTATTTCCACACAACTCCGCTCGCCCGGTCCGTTTTAGCAATAAATCGGTAATAATGTCAGCCGTTTATAGCGACGCAAAGATACTTTCCGGAGCGAATCTAAAATACTTTATAGGCTGCTAAAAGTCACATCCTACGTTCTTCCCGTTGAGCACCAATAAATCCCAATTTATGCCTAGAGAAGGAAATTGAGTCATCGAAAATGCAGTCCAAACGATCGACTCAGGTATTCCGTGCTCCAACGAATGTCAATAAATTTGCAATAGACACCCGCGAACGTAGTGCCACTCGTTCATGATAAATGGCCTCATAAGGCCATTTTATAGGCCATTACCCCCTCTCGGTACCAGTGTTCGAACATTCTCAGACCTCGTAAAGACATTTTTGAATATATTGCTTATTTAATAATGTAAAATTGTTTTATGGCCATAAATCTTTGTTGTGATTTATGTAGGAGTGGGGCGTTACAGGCCTACAGTAAATGATGCGGCAAATTGGTGCTTGCGAGGAGTGAACTGGGTATCAAATGTGAGCCCTAAAGCTCGTTATTTGGCTTCTAATTTATTGCTAGCGTTATATTGGTAGAGCCAACCTTCCAATCAATCGATAGAAAGGAGTTTAAATTGACATTCTTGCGCAGGTACAGTCTCTTTATTGATGACATGACATTACGGAAAATTACAGCACCCAGCAGTAAATATGGCATATTGAATTTTAGAAAAAAATCAGTACTGTGTGACAGAGGCGAAGTGATTGTGAACTCGTTTTGTCATATTAACACCCGGGTAGGTAGGTACCCATATAGTATACATGAGTAAATAGGTACCTTAAACATTACTTTTAGTAAGTATACGAGTAGCGTCAGCACATAGGTAACTCACACATACGTACTTCCGATTTTGTCATTGTCTGGGGCGGTGACACAGCGTGTTTGTGTTTTCGTGAGATAAAAATACTATAATTGAGTAATGGATAGATATCATCTGCCCAATTTTCTCCATCGGAAATCATATTGGAGGAAGGTACTGTAAAGGTTGTCTGCAAAAGTCGACCTTATGTTGTGCATCAGAAAAATAATTCTGGTTGCATTCGAACCTTCAAGCGAATTTAGAATGAGCTTTTGAAATTATTTGTAAGTAGTAGGTGTTTTGTTTCTAAAAACAGTGTTATCATAGGCGCATTGGTATATACACGCTCGTTGGAGGTAGGTACTGCAAAGGTTGTCTGCAAAAGTCGATCTTATGTTGTGCATCAGAAAAATAATTCTGGTTGCATTCGAACCTGCAAGCGAATTTAGAATGAGTTTTGTAATTATTTGTAGTAGGTGTTTTGTTTCGAAAAACAGTGATAAAGTGATAACATAGGCGCGTTGGTTTATACACGCTCGCTAGGAATAAACGTTATAATTAAAACGTGTATCATTTGATTGCCTCTACACTATACTCATTACAATACCGTTATCTGCTAATGATATACTAAAGTAATTAATGAAGCCGACGTTATTAAACTTTATAAATACCACAAGCCTGGTGGACTATTGCTGAGGGCTGTACTTGCTTTTTGTACTAAACTTTTATAGCCTAAATGCAAGAATAATAATTACCCAGATAGCGGGTTATTTTAAATTGGCTAGCTAAACTTCGCAGACGCGATGGGCTTTCGATATCTAAACACGATAAAATAAAAAATAGGAAGGTTTGATGTTTTTTTGGGTCCACGACCGCTGTTAGTGTTTCTAATTGAAGTATGAATTGAGAAAAACTGTTTTCTTATGTTTTATCGTGTTTAGATATTGATACCAATCATGTTTGTGGTGTTTAGACGAAACCAAAAACTGATATTTCCAGTCATCATCTGCCTAGCCCTTTCCCAACTTTGTTGGGGTCGGCTTCCAGTCTAACCGGATGCAGCTGAATACCAGTATTTGACATGGAGCGACTGCCTTATCTGACCTCCACAACCCAGTTACTGGGTAATACGATACCCCTTGCTAAGACTGGTTGTCAGACTTTCGGGCTTCTGACTACCCGTAACGACTGTCAAAGTTCCACGAATGTCAACCGGGACCAACGGCGTAACGTGCTTTCCGAGGCACGGAGGGGTCACGGTACGTAAATATGATCACCCATCCACAGACCAACCGCGGCAAGCGCAGCTTAACCTGATCGATCGACCTGTGCGGCTGTTATTATTTAGTCACGGGCTCCTCAAAAAATTTCTGATAAAACTGATATTTCAAGTGACTACAGTAAATGTGGTCGAAGACCCCGCAAAAAATATCATGAAATTATTATTTTTTTGTTTCTAGTTAAGATATGATACCCATCGCGTCCACGGAGTTTAGCTAGCCAGTTTAATTTTATCCTGCATTAGCAAACTTATTGTAAAAGATTAGGTAACCGTATCGAAAGGCCACATACCTCCTTGAAACGAAACTTACACTGCAGTCCAGATACTATTTGCCCGTTGAGAAATCCAAGCGCAAAGTTTCAACTTTAAAACTAGCAGTGGGAAGTTAGCTTGCGATTCGATTCGGTAACGACTGTTCAAGTTGGTGTAAGCTGCTACAAACTACAGTGCTAACCGCGATATGTGGTTAGTGCCAGTAGTCGTGAACAGGTGACCGCTACCGAATGGATTGTATATACATATACCTATAGGTATATAGGTACAGACTTTTGTGGGTATATTGCATTCAATTCCTATTTAGGGTTCGTTGCATAGATTTTGAAGTGCTAGATAGTATCTTTTCGGTCGGAATATTGTGTAAGCTCCGATTTTTAATTTGCTAGACTGAAATGACAGCCTTTTTTGTCGAAATCACATTGTTTATTATAAATTAGCTAGAATTTTGGTTTATCAAATTAAAAATCTGAGTTTTGCAGGTTTTAACATTGGTTTGCAAGAAGTTATCATCAACATAAATTAACTTAATTTTTCTTTTCTTCACTTTTTTGTTTTTTGAATAAACAACATTATTTTTAGTATATTCGAAACCCGAAACACGTGTCTAGTATTTTTATGTAAAGAATCTATGTACAAAATTTTAAACTGTATCATGAAAAATCACAAAGTTATAAGTGTTTCTGTTTTGTTGTCTGTTTGTCCGTGCAAAAACATGCTTACCCGCGCCGCGCCGTCTTGCGCTCATTGATAATAGTACCTAGGTACCTAACCGTTCGGCGCGGAGATTGGATAACCTACTTAGTGTCGCTCGGTCTCCAACTTTTAACTTTTTAAAAATATTTTTGTGACAAAATATAACATGGGGTAAAAATGATTGGAATCGATTCAGCTACTTATTCTGAAGAAACTATATTCAGGTTTCGCATATACTAAAAATAACGTTGTATTTGATAACCTGTTGAATTTCAGCATGCACCAAGAACAGGTAGATTTTGTTTTTTTTTTCATTTAGCGTTGCAGTCAGTCATGAAACTGATTATTATTAAAACTATTTCTGTCCTCTCAAACGTTATTTGATAAACATAATAATCAAGTTGAACTTCGTGAAGTCTGGCTTACGGAAAGTTTATGCCACAGAGACGGAGTGTAAGCTACTTTTCTTCAGCTAGGAAAGCTGCAGCTTTCCAACTTGTCAAAAGCGTAACTTTGTATATCTTAAAGTCTCAGTTTTTTTTAAATCGTCAAATGTTAAAGGACATTCATAGTCGAAAAAATTATTTCCATGAACAACCTCTTTTGCCAAAATAGCCAAATCAAATAAAAAATATCCACCATGATCAATTTGTATACAGCAATAGTAAAATATAGTCGCCAGTCGCAAATATAGCCAATGTTTCCAATCCATGGCCCTCACTCAATAGCCTCAGGCCTTTTTGTCAAATTGCCCGAGCCAATGATTTTTCGGACCACTATAAATAAACCGTGGAACATTGTTGCTGAAATTCCTACTAAATGGAATCATGTGGTCTGGATTTTATTTGTCGATTTAGTTTCACTAGAGTGCATTTCTAAAGGACTCTCCACACGGTACGCGAATATTTTTCAGTTAGGTAATATTATTTTCAAAGGAATAACATTTTAAGTTTATTTTTATTTTGTTGGTTCGTTTGTCAGAACTAGTGAGTTGGAATGTGGTTTTTTATTTGTTGGATGAAAGAGAAAACGCTTTGACAAAAACCTATTTCATAATAAATAAATACATTTTATTTCAGAAAAAAAAAACACATTAATTACGGTTCACAAATACTTTAAAAAAATAGGACATTCCAGAAATAAGTGTATTGTTTTTGTTTATGAAAAAAACATTGTATACCTTACAAACACCAGCGCCTTCCAACTAGGTGACATAAAAAGAAACTTTTTTACACAAAAAAAAAAAAAAAAAAACTTCCGACTTCCACAAAAGACACTACAAAGTGAAAAATAACTTTAATTTCGGAAGTAGGTAGGTGTCGTTGGGTTCGCATTTTCGTTGTTTGCCCCACACAATTTCGTACACTACTTGCTGTGTAAATACCAGTGAGAGGAAGTCACGGTGGCGAAAATACGTATTATTGAAGGTAACTCAAAAACTACCCAAGCAAAGTTCATAAAATGTATATGGGACCACCCCTGAGGCATACCCTATCCATTAAAAAAATATTTTTTGAGATCGATCTATTGAATATTGCGTATGTATTTACTTTCGTGACACATTACGTT
Source organism: Oligia latruncula (assembly GCA_948474745.1). Taxonomy (NCBI): domain Eukaryota; kingdom Metazoa; phylum Arthropoda; class Insecta; order Lepidoptera; family Noctuidae; genus Oligia; species Oligia latruncula. The sequence goes on along the minus strand of OX419703.1, from coordinate 9,869,202 downwards.
AAGCATTTCAAAAATATAACCAGAATTGATTCGTGGGTAGATAATGTAGATATTATGCTCGTTTTTCTCCATCTTGGAAAATTTTAATCGTCTTAAAAGAAGGTACCGTTATCTTTCAACAATGTAGTAAAGTAAAATGAAGCCGACATTATTAAACTTTATAAATACCACAAGCCTGGCTTACTGCTGAGGTCATTGCCCTGACGAGGAGACCACGCGTGCAAATCGGTGTATAAGTAAGTCCTCTAGTGTTACTACCCTAGAGGTAGAGAGACACATACACAACTTTGTATATAAGTAACATGTAGGTAGTTGAAACCGTTTCAGTAATATGTCGGAGAATAGAACTTAGGTTCCTCGGAAAATTACTATTTTGGTAAGTGGTTTGTTTCCGTAATACCTACGTGGAGATATAGAAGTTACAGTTCTTTTACAAACATAAATCTAGGCCTTGAAATATCGGTATTTTTGGAAACTGATGCTATGGTACCGGTTGTGTGATACTGGTACCAGAGTAGTTCCTGTACTATTGGTAGGTACTGGTTCCAGATGAAGTACCTGTACTATTGGTATTTCTAATTAATATCGGTACTGTACCGGTACCAAACAAATATTCCCGTAAGGTAGAGTGAAAAGAAACCCGAAAGTCTGACAGACAGTATTAGCAAAGGGTATCGTGTTACCCAGTAACTGGGTTGTGGAGGTCAGATAGGTAGATTTATAAAGTTTAGTTTGCATCTGCAACGGCTGTAATTAATGATCCATCGAATTCTAGCGGACCCAGGTGACATTACAAGCAAGGGGCTTTATCAAGGTTTTGTTTTGACTTTAACAAATGAGATGGTTTTCGAAAACTTGATGTTCAGTTAGTGGTCACGACGCGACGTGGTCACAAAATAAAAATCAATGTATTTTATCTATACATATAATAAAACAGTAACGAAAGAAAAACTGTACATTGAGAATTTTCGAGAAAAAATAAGTGGCTTTTGTTAGAAAAACGTAACTGATGACAAAAAGTGACTTTTTAGAATTTTTGTCTGTTTGTCTGTTTGTCTGTGTGTATGGTACGGCTTCACGCCAAAACTACTGGATAGATTGAATTGAAATTCAGCAAAAATGTTCTTTGTAAACCAAGGAAGGCTTTAGGCTACATATTATCACGCCGTATGTTATGGGAGGTAAGCAATATTGATTTTAAAAGGTTTTGGTTCGTAATTGAATGCACAAAATAATTGAATGCCCAAAATGACATGTTATTATTTAGTTAATAAAAATTTAACCCTGGAAACATAACAATCACGCTATTTTTATAAAGGAGCGGGGCAGTAATATTATAAATTGAAAGGGAACAGCTATTTCAACAATATGTCAACAGGGAATTTAGCGGTATGGTCAGGCGACCGTTTACCGCACTAAATGGTGCGAGTTCAAATACCGTATTAATATTTTTTTTAAATCGTTAAATTCTTTTTTTTTAGTTTTTGCATTTTTTATGTGCATTAGGAACGATACTGTTATGAAATCTGAGAACTATACATGTCCTATCTAATTGTATGGGGAGTTTCACACCAATGTTACTAAACAGATTGATTGGTGGTACAACAAGCTACACTATCATAAAGTCAAGTCAAACTTTTGGTTCTAAGTTATGTCTTACCAAGCACATTTGTTGTTTGTGGAGTTGACACTCCAAACGCTACAGCAACAGTGACAAAGGGCGCGTGCTTAAAGATTGCTCTTTAATCGTGTGGGATGAATGCACTATAGCGAACAGAAAAGCAGTAGAGGCGGTAAACAGGACTTTGCAGGACATCCACAGGAACCAGCAAATGATGGGTGGCGTTACAGTTCTGTTAAGCGGCGATTTCCGACAAACGCTGCCTGTGGTGACGCGAGGAACTAGGGCTGATGAGGTGAATGCTTTGTTGAAATGCTCTTTCTTATGGCCACATATTCATAGGTTGCGCTTAACGATGAATATGAGAGCACAGCTTGGCGGGAATGTACAGTCAACAAAGGAGTTAAGTATACAGGAGCGTCGGATATAGTTGAAGTTTACTAAGAAACCGATTGATGTTCTGGACTGAAATTTAATTTAATAAATGAGCTGTTTGTTTTCTATTAATAAACTAAAATTTTATTCGAGAATATCCATCGGTTTCTTAGTAAACTTCAACAATATCCGACGCTCCTGTATACTTAACTCCTTTGTTGACTGTACACGCCCAAGAATTTTCTGATGTTCTATTAAAATTGGGTGAGGGAACGCTACCAGTAGACGGTGGCCAGGTGGTTCTACCTGAGATACTTGGGAGAGTGGTGTCCACCTTAGAAGATTTGATACGCCTGGTGTACGGGGACATCAATAGGATACCGCACGAAGATAATTCTTCGGTGTGTGAACGAGCCATTTTAACACCCAGAAACGACTAACCTTCAGCGATCAATGAATGCATTCTCGCGGAAATTGAGGGAAATGAAGTGATCTACACTTCAATAAACACTGTTGTCGACCAAGATGACGCTACACATTACCCCGTAGAATTTCTCAATTTCCTCAGTGCAAGTGAACTACCAGCGCACACCATTAAGCTAAAGGTCGGTGTCCCAATTATGCTTCTTCGGAATCTCACTCCGCCGAAACTGTGCAATGGGACCCGGCTCAAAGTGGTCTCACTGCAGAGAAATATCATTGAGGCGGAAATTCTAACGGGTTGTGGTGTCGGTGAGACAGTCTTTATACCACGTATACCACTGATTCCCCACAATTACCTTTTGTTTTTTTCGGATGGGAAGACATCAAATGACCCCTCGCGCTCTGGGTGAAGCGGAAGGGAGTGTCAGACTCTTACTGACTAAAACCCACTCGTGTTCCTTCCTTAGCCCTTTATGTTCCGGGTCAGCGGTAACCCTTTCGGACAATCCCGCTGACCCGGCAGGCTTCGGCCCTATGGGGCCCCTCCTCGATGCTGACATCTCTTTGAGGCGCGCGTGGAACACGTACGCGCCGTCCGGCACGGGCCTGGTCCTGATCGGACGGTGAGCTACCCATTACTCTCCGCCCGCAGGAACACGCCTACGGTGGCCGGGAGTCGTCCCGTGGCTCCCGACGCCCGGAGCGTCTCCCGCGGCGGCTGGGACGGGAGGCTCTCTCCCTCATCCGTCCCGCCACCTCCTTCGCTAGCATGACTGCTTCGCAGAAGGAGTTGACTGCCTCCCACTCCCTCTCGCCCCGGACCATGGCTTGCACCAGGGCTGGACGCGAGAGGTCGCCGCCGCTGCCGATCGCCTCTACGAGGACACGGCGGTGCTCCGCCCAAGCGGGGCAGACCTCCACCGTGTGCTCCATAGTGTCTTCTGGGCGATCGTGGCAATGATGACACCCGGCCACAATTACCCCTTTCAATTCAAGCGCGTGCAGTTTCCTGTGAGCGTGTGCTTCGCCATGACAATAAATAAGTCGCAGGGGCAGACACTGAAGGCTACGGGTGTCGACCTCAGGACGAGCTGCATCTCACACGGACAACTGTACGTCGCATGCTCCCGCGTCACCAGTCCCGACTCGCTGTACTTACATATTGAATGAGACCGAGGGAAAAACCACGAACGTTGTTTACACAGAAGTGTTATAGTAAATTATAACACTTCTGTTATTGGACGTCTCCTAAATTTCCTTATTAACCTGACGTCTCTTACCAGTAAATTAACTACATAACTTTCAAATTTTGAGTTTACTAAGCCAAATAGTTTTTGAGGGATCTAAGCTATAGTACAGTATGAGACGCATCTTTTGAGTGTTTCTGTAAATCAACAAACTATCACTATTATTAAAATTAAAATAATACTTATGCGATACGTGGGCAAAGCCACGGGTACAGCTATAGTTTATAAAGATTTTTTTTTAAGTTATTTGCAATATTATGGTTATTTCAGTGTACCCTTGGGATCCACTGAGGAATTACGGGAAGAAAAGTTTTTTGTTGTATAGGTATTAAGTCTGGGCAACATATAGGCTATAATTTATTTTGGAAAATGGAACACCTGATGCAGAACCGCAACAGATCAGCTAAAGTATAAGAGATATAAAAATGGTGCCATAGCAAAAAATATTCCACGTGAAGAGCATTTTCTGCTGTGAGAATAAATTTGAAGATCTGGAACACCTGTTGTGGAACTCCAAAGCCCAGCGACACTATAACATATAGGAATGACGTCTTAGCAAAAGTTGTATAATCTAATGGGCATTTCCTGTTGACTTACAAAAATGAAAGATCTGAAACGTCTCGAATCGTCTCGCGCATCACGCTGTTTTCCCGTCCCCGGGCTCTTAGAATTCGACATCAGACGTTTCAGATCTTCGATTTTGACGACCCCGTTGTCGCTGGCATAAGCAATAGGATCCGCGTACGAAGTCGCGGGCAGAAGCTAGTTTCACATAAACCGGCATGGGCACTTATGAAACGTCAGAAGCTAGGTGCACGGTTGCAATTAGTCGTTTCCTATGGAGAAGAGCCGGCAAGAAACTCCACGGTTACTCTTTTTAAAAATAATTGGCTTTTACAATGTTTTTAAATTACACATACAGCACCCTAATTGCGTAACACACTATTACTATCATTTTGAAGCATATTGCTAATCTATTGCTCCATATGTTCGAAAAATGTGTTTGCTCAACAACGTAAATAACACAATGGATGTTGTTCAACTGTCACAATGAAACCCATCGCTACTAGTTGTGTGTTACGCAATTACCCTGTAAGTTGTCTCATAGGTTGACATGTTAACTCCAGCATTTTCCGTGGCCTCCTTTCCTCCTTTCACAGTTATTTTATTTACCTCTGATTTTGCATCACCGTCCAAATCATAGTGATCTTTATTCTCTTCCTAATAAAGCTGCTGTTGGGTTGCTGCCATTAACAAGTCTGTCAAGATCATTGTGATCTTTATTGTCGTCAGCATTAGGTTGCTGTTAGGTGGCTGCTGTCAGATACAAAATTACTGTAAACGGATTGTAGACAGCTACTGCGAAGAAAGCAATGAAAGAAGATGTTTAGGGCATGCCGCGAGACACTGCGACTCGTCTTGGGTGAAGACGGATGGAAACAGTTGACGCACGTTTTTGTTGACGCAAGTCGCATAGCATTTTCAAAAACCACATAAGTTAAGCATTGTTCTCTCCTTGTCCTCAGTAATAGACTGCGTGGTCTCCGGCTGGGGTCCGTGGTCGGACTGCGACACAAACTGCGGCTCAGGCAGCATGGTGCGAAGCCGGCGAGTGGTCCAGGCCCCAGCACACGGTGGTCGCCATTGTTCATCGTTGGTGCAGCGACGAGCCTGCCAGGAGCATCGGGGGTGCTCCGCTGACAGCGATATTCCTTTGAGAGGTGATGGTTCATATTTTACTAGGTTTTGCTCGCGAATTCGTTCGCGTGGAGATCGGAAATTAATCCCGCGGTAACTTGCTACTGGAATAAAAAGGATCCTTATGTCATAAACCAGGTACAGAACCCGTATACGGGTGCCAAATTTTATCTACATCCATTCAGTCGTGTAAAGGTTCACACAGACTAGTGTTAATTTCGCATTTTTGGATTTTACTAGCGACCCAACCTTGCTTCGCACGGTGGCAATGTCAGTACATTGCCCCCGTGCGCAGCAAGGTTGGGTTATTAGTATGGATAAAGAAGACTTGTAATCAAAGGGATAAAAAAAAGGCATTGAGAACTCATTAACACAGTATCAGCGGTACCTCTACGTGAGAGATTTCACACTATCTTCTTGTACGTGACCATTCAAAAGTCAATAGCTTTGGGTTTGTAGCACTTTGCGATGCTGACTTTTAGAGAAAAACTTTTCTGTGGGTGTACGAGCAAACACACATTGTTAAATTTGCCAAATCAATAAGTTATGCAATTTTTATCAGATGTCCAAGCAGCAAGTTGTACCTAGGTACTTTGATGAAGAATACGTGAATATTTCGTACTTCAGTACCTTATTTCACACTGATACTTCACTAAAGTTGAAACGTAACTCGCACATTGGTCTTCAAGTAAAAATAGACCTTGACGTTTTATGAGGAGCAAGTGACATTCAACCTTAGGGTTGAAAAGCAATAACAAGGTCCATTATACGTGGTTAGGATCTGAAAGTATCTGAAAGTATTGATGTAGGTAAGCTCAGTTCTTTTCTTGTTAAAGTTTTTATAAATAACTTCTACAATATTTTTCTACAGATGAGACTGCTATGCTCCTACCCGGAGGCCTATCAGTGAGTCGCCACTCCAACGAAACTGTGGACATCCGCAAGAACCTGCGTCTGCGCAACCCTGACGACCCTGAATCTAACTCACATAGAGAGTAAGTATTAAATAAAACAATGTAATACACTTGTAGGGACAGCAACGTTGCATGCACTCAATATACCTAATATGACGGAAAACTGCCAATTTTGAACAAAAGATGTTGAAATGTGTGGTACTCCGAGCAACTATTCCTTTAAACCTTACTTGAAACTGCTCTGCAAATGATTTTGTACTTACCTGTTAGGACCTCGAATACAGGTCGCGTCATGTAAAAATAACGCTGGCTGTCAAGCTGTGTATTAAGCGATTTATCGGTTTTTGTATTTACCACGACGACTTAATGGAAAATGATATTCTAAGTAATATCATAATTTTTCAATGTAGGTACAGTCAGCAAAAGAGTTAGGTATGCAGGATCGTCAGATATACATAGTTGAAGTTTAGTAATAAACCGTTAGATGTTGTCGACTGAAATTTAATTTGATAAATGAGCTGTTTGTTTTCTATTAATAAAATTAAATTTTATTCGACAACATCTAACGGTTTATTTTTATTCTGCACACCTAACTCTTTTGCTGACTGTACCTACCAAAACTAAAACAATAGGCCTAGTACTTTCGTGCGCGAGTGTAGTGTACCCATGCGCAAACACCCCCCCCCCCCTACTTTCTTCCAGCGTTCTTTTTACATGACGCGACCTGTATGTAGTCTGTAAGCAAAAAAACACCCACTCATTCCAAAATGTTATAACCAATATTATAGTAGGTATCCCTATTCCGTTAGCGTCTTAAGATTCCACAGCAAAACAGATTCCTCCATCCAAAATTTTGCAAAATTTTATCAAAATTGGTCCAGCCTTTTGAGCGTGAAGAAGTAACAAACATATAAACACACACACACGCCTTTATAATATTAGTATGATACGATCAATGTCATCAAATCATGCCGCCTGTGATACAGGGTTTATCCTAGTACAGGCATTTAACATTATTATACCTTTGTAAATAATTTCTAAGACTTTATATAATAATTTTACCAATTTGAATACTGAATAAAACATTTATTTATTTTAATGTTACGGGAGCAGATATGAAATAAATTATACTAAAAAATCACAAACGGTTTACACAATTATGAATGGATTCATAGATAAAAGGTCAGGATGGCAGCCCAGAAAGGTTTTTAATAGATTATCTAGGGCATCGTCACTAAACCGAATAATTTATGATCCAAAAGGACCAGGTTAAATAAACAATAATACCTACTTTTAAAAACTGGCCAAGTGAGAGTCGGACTCGCACACGAAGGGTTCCGTACCACAAGGCAAAAACGCCGAAAAAAACACGTTGGTTGTATGGGAGCCCCCCTTAAATATTTATTTTATTTTAATTTTGTTATTTATTATTAAAGTTAAAATACAACTGAGTATTTTGTGAATATTTCAAGTGCCTACCTGTTGCCATTATTGATATCGAGCAAAAAAGTATGGGAGCCCCCCTTAAATATTTATTTTATTTTGTTTTTAGTATTTGTTGTTATAGCGGCAAAGGAAATACATAAATTGTGAAAATTTCAACTGTCTAGCATCCGCGGTTCTTGAGATACAGCATGGTGACAGACAGACGGACGGACGGACGGACAGACAGCGAAGTCTTAGTAATAAGGTCCCGTTTTTACCCTTTGGGTACGGAACCCTAAAAAAAAGCAAATTAAAAATAAAACGTTGTTAATTTCAAACAATGTTTATCCAAAATTGTTAGAACGAATAAAATAATGTTTTAACTCAAACCCCTTTGTTCTTCAAAAATGAATAAAAAAAACACAATGTGTGACTGAAAACATCCGTTTTGTGATCTAAAATAAATTACTTTTACAACGTTATTTAATTTATGTAAATGGACCAGTCCATGTAAATAATTGTTGGTTTCTTGTCAAAAGAACTCTCTGTAAAAATATTCATTGAAATGGCGATAAGGACAATCATAGAGAAAGTGATCTAAGTAACTCGTGAAGTTATTATAAAAGTTTGAAAGTAAGACCTCTTTTATAAATATATACTTTGAGGACACTATCTATCTAGATCAGAGGCACTGACTGTATGATAGAGGTCAGTGATCAGAGGCAACAAATTCGATTTTCTATACGGCCATCTACTAAATCAAAGATGCTGTGGGCTAGACACAAAATATCGAAAAATGTAATGATAACATGAATCTCTATTTAGGAAATAAAGAAGTGGCTCAATTTTAATACGCGGGGTAATTTCGTAACACACTAACAGTAGGCTTTCATTTTGACAGTTCAACAACATTCATTACATTTTTTTCTTGGTTGAGTAGACAAATTTTTAGTTATGCTTATGAAGCAATGGATTAGCAATTACCTCAAAAATAATTTCGATTGTGATCAATAAATAGCCTCCCGACCGATTACGGTCACGGTGGTCAACCTCAACGGAGATTAGCCAGGTGCGCAGGAGGTATTATAGAATACGGCGTGTATAGTGCATAAGTGTGTGCGTAACACAGGTGCACTCTCTGTTCCTTAACTCTCATAGTCCGAAGGGACGGCAATCCGACACGACCGGGGGGGAACAGGAGCAGGGCCAACGGCATTACGTGCTATCCGAGGCAAGGGGGCTTCACGCCACCCACTTCCAAACTCCGGGCTGTTACTGAGACATTCATAATGGAAAAACCTACAACTCGTAAGTTACCACTGGGCCACCTCTGCTCTATCGATAACTTACTGTATATAATATCGTACCTAGGCTTAGTGAGATAGGCGGCTTATCACAAGCATGTCAATGATTGTCCCATCATCAGGCGCAGGTCATTCTTGTCCAGGCGTAGGCCTGGACAAGAATGACCTGCGCCTGATGACGAGGACCATTACGGGACAATACACACAATAGACATAACGGACAGTCCTGAAGCTGAGGAAACCATTGCGCATGTGCTCTTTGAGTGCACAGGCGTCACCCAGAATTTACACAGATGTTCTCAACTGGCCAGAAGGAGGAAGGTGGGCTGATTGAAATAACCACCGACGCGACGGCTGCCATGGCCCACGCACAATGGTCCACTTGGAGGATTAAGTGCGGAAACCCAACCCTATAACAGAACATAGATCATATGCAACACAGGTACACTGTGGTAGAACAATAAGTGGCTCAGATACAGCTCGGTCAGTTCGACACAAAGACTAGATCGATATCTCCTAGCTATTGACATGACAACAGGAAATGAGAAGCTCTGTGGCTCTGCCAACCAAATAACAGAAACTGATTCGTATATGCATTTAGAACTACGTTTGTGCATTCTGTTTTAACTGCGTAGAGATTGGTTTGTTTTGTCTGTTCTATTGCGATAACTATCAGGGAACTGTTTGAATGGAACAAACGTTCAGATTATGATGAGTAGATAGGACGGGGTTGAGAAAAAACATTGAGGGTCATGGGGACCGCTGATAGCAGTGAAAACTTTAAACTATGAAATAACAGTGTTTTTTTTACATGTTCAAATTAATAGTGTAGCATAATTTATTTTTTTTCATTAACGGTGCTTGCCTTAGGAGTAAAATGGTAGAAATCGTCACGTATCGAAGAGACATTTTATTCAAAAGTCATTAAAATTTATTCAAATTAGGCTGAGAATCAGCACTTTTCGAACGTCAGTAATTCATAAGACGGTCCCCCGAAACGCCAACCACTCACCACTTCCTAGTGCTTTCGCTTCTCGTGCTTTTTATTATATATAATAGACAGAGAGAGAGAGAGATAGTTTTCATGGTTTTTGAGGGTGTTAAAGCAAATAGTACAGTCAAAATGAAAATCTAAGACGGCGCGGCGGCGGCTGTAAAAATGTTTAAATTTTTTGTCATGGGTGTCGTTTTCATGGTTTTCGAGGGTGCTGAAGCCGATAGTAGGGTCAAAATGAAAATCCAAGACGGCGGCTCCGGTAATTTTCAAACTTTTGGTCATTTTAAAATTTTTGTAGCCGCCATCTTGGATTTTAATTTTGAATTTTTTCCCCCGACCCCTTCTTTTTGCATTTTTGGATTAATAATTATTGTAGTACGTTTGTTCGTTATGTCTTGTTTTCACATCTATCAGCACTCCGAGCACATCGGCACACAATATGACGTCCTACTCATAGCTACAGATTTTCCCCTACTAAAACTCGTTCAATGCGCCTAAAATTGTTTTCACTTATAAAATAAATGTATTTTGTGATTAGCTACAACTAAGTAGGTAACCTTTTAAAAATATGTAATTAAAAGTTACTTACAAACTGTGGACATTTCAGTGGAAATGGTACTAGAAATTCTGATTTATAAGAAAATAACAAAGATTGAATTTTTTCAAGAATGCAAAATCAATTATCAAAAGCTATTGGGGTTTTTTTTGTGGAAACTTACTGATGTAAAAGTAACTAGAATATTGGTTTTCACGTCTGGATTCAATCTTTCAAAATACCGAATTAATTTCCGAGGCCTCCAAAATAATTTTTCATACATTTGCCCAGAATAACCACAAATCGATCCTAAGGCTAATTTCCTGTACGGAATCGAACCTATATTTTCCCGAAACGTTTTATAACCGTTATTTGTTCCCATATGTTTCATTTCCACGTTCTTTTGTCCAGGTACTGTGCCCAGTTCGAGGTCACCAAGGTATCGAAGGCCTGCCACACGGATTCCGACTATAAGGCATTGAGAGAAGGTGAGTTTTTCTTTGTACAAAGTTAACGACGAGAAAATTGAAAAGTGGGAAACCAATCTGGCATTTCCGGACCTTGTGTTGTATAAAGGTTGTAAAAGTTTTCTCTTGAGAGCATTTTGAGCTTCAACTATTGAATTAATGAAAAGACGGTCTGGTTCGTTAGTTTCTTAGAAAGGGAAAATGAAGTAACTTGCTTAATTACTTTTAATTTACCAGCAGAAACCTTTTGAGTTGTATGCCTTTGATTTTTTGTGAATGTAAATTACGGCTGAGATAAAAGTCAAATGATTTAGATAGTGATTTATTACTCTCCACAATATAGAAGTACATTTTCAAATGATCAGGAACAATACAGAATAGTTTTATTATACTGTGGGAGACTGGTGCCTAAGCTAGGCATAAGGCCTGGATTTTAGGTCACCAGGGGGGGCAATTCTCGGGCCTGCGGACGGAGAATCTGGCCTGCGGACGGACAGTAAAAAAAAACCTGCGACATTTATTTGTCTCCGAGATGAGACTGCGACTGCAGAGAATTGGCCATCAGGTTTCCACCCCTTTAGAAGCAGCTACATTTATATCGGAGTATGCACTAGTTCACGAAAGTAATGGATAAGAAAGGTGGAGAACTGAGTGTCGTGGCGTCACCTAGGATGGATAGGCCCATCCTAGGTGACGCCACGACACTCAGTTCAGCATTAGACTGCTATTGATTAGATCGTTAGTCTTGCGATCTGCAAGCTTTCTTAGGAGATTTGGGGCTGACTTTTATATCGTCAGTCAAATTTAAACTGAAGAATACCGGAATACGGCTGTTTCACATATTTTCGAAACAAAAGCTATCGAACTGTAAGCCCTAAAAGCTTTAACTCTTTTAATTCCTGGTTGGTCTAGTGGTCGCAAGAGCTACTGCTGTCCTGGGTTCGATTCCCGTATCGGGCAAAATGTTTTTGAGTTTTTCCATTTGGAATTTCTCAGTAGCAGCACGGGGTCTGGAATTGTAGTTGGCAATAGGCTCGCCCCTTATTACATGGGACTTAACTATAACCGGCGAATTATTGGTGTTGTACCGTATAGATACAAGTGAAATGATTTAGATAGTGATTTATTTCTCTCCACAATATAGAAGTACATTATTAAATGATTAGGAAAAATATGTAGAAGAGTTTTAATTATATTGTGGGAGACTGGCGCCTAAGCTAAGGCATAAGGCCTGGATCTCAGGACTTTAGAATTTTAACAACGTTCACAGTTTGATCTCAGTCTCAATCTGTCAAAAATACCTCTAATTTCCCTACATTTTTGACAAGTTTTTAACACCTCTGCCTAACCGTTTGACCATACAATGTTTTTATGTTCTTTTACGGTGGAGTTTCTTGCCCATTCTTCTTCCTTACGAAACTACCTTTTGGAATGGGCGACCAGAATCAATTCTATTTTTTTATAAATTTTGACGGCTTTTCATGTGACTAGTTATTTGAAATGAATGATTTGACTTTGTCTTTAATTTCTAATCTATCTTCATGCCCCCAGGCGCGACGGTATGCGTTCTCTGCGAGACTGCAGCACTCCGACGGGATTTAAAATGGCGCTGCAGCGGGCACGGCGTCGCGGGACATGTGACTCGTTTCTACGCTCTAGTCGCCCCACACTGCCACGGGAAATGGGTGAAAGCGGCACAAAACCCCGACAAAAGGAGCGACTGCTGCGCAAACCCACACTTTATATTCGTTTAGAGGTGATATTGTAACCCTTATGTATGTAAAAGTATGACTTTTCCGCCCTAGGGGACAACGTGATGTACCGCGGACAATAGCGACCCCTAATGCCTTTGGTTATAATGTTGAAAAGTGCCACCGCCACTGTCCGCGGTTGTACTTATTATGAAACTTGACACGAATTCTGTAACCTATGCTATACAACAGTGCCCTAGTGTGGATAAGGCTAAAGATTTCTATGATGAATGAATAGTTATTTGGTTAGTTTAGATATTTTTTGGAACTACGAATTGTTTTGATAAAAGCAAAAATACAGTTCTTAGTCATTCTGTTTCTCTATTTGAGACTAAAAGATTTTGAATTTGAGTTGAAATGTTATGATGGACAGTCGATTATTGTGATTGCATTGCATTTATTGATTTGTAAGAAATATCGTGACGATCATAATGGAAACAGTCGCGATTGCATTTTAATAAGACTTGTCTTGTAAGCTCAACGTAACATGTAAATAAAATAACTTCTCATGTAGGTATTGGCAAATATTTAAATCGTCAGATTCGCCCTACCGCGTCAAAAGATAGTCGCGTTTCTGTTCCGTTTTGTTACCTCTGACACACAATGACGCAGTAACTTGACTTGATTGTCATGGAAGCGCTATTTAATAGTCTCACTCTTCCCAGTATGGACACTTGTTCGCGTGACTAAGTACGGTGAGGTCAAATCTAGCGATTTAAATCTTTGGGTATTGGTTAACATTTTTTATTTTCAATACTATTGTCTCAAGAAAAAAGATTGGGTTCGAAATTGTCGAAAAAAATGAAAAATGATTGTTTTTTTACAAAACTTAATTTTACTTTTACCCAAAAGAGGTGTCAAAGTTTTAATGATTTTGTAACTTTAGAAATAATTTTGATAATACTACTTAATTAGTAAATAATAATAGTTTGTGAATACATATCTTAACGACTTATGTACATAATAATGTTAAATAAACTCATTATGAAGTGACATTCTGTTTATTTCTTGATACCCATTCATTATGTAGATATGTGTGGTCACGTTTCATCCCTTAATGGGGTGCGTTCGGCCCCCAGGGGTGTGATTATAAGATACGTAAGTACCTGACGACTCTGCTTGAAAATTAACATGAAATAGGGAGTGTTGACAGACCGCAGTGCGACACAACTCAGAAGTTTCATCGGCATCTACACAAATATTATAAAAAGGTAAAGTTTTTTTACGTAAACGAGGCAAAAGGGGTAGGTATGTAAGGATCGTAGCAGATGGCGTTCTGTAGTTTCTGTCTAGCCCCATGGGAAGACGGTGTGAGTTTATGTCATCTGCATTCGCGACTTATTTGCCAAAAATGTAAACAAATATGAGTTTATGGAAAAATAACTTTAATTCCTACACAATAAAGTGTACTTTACGCTACAACTTCAATATTTTTTATAATTTTTTTAATAGTGCTAGTCACTCTGAAATCAACTTAATTCATCATAAGCAGAGTAGTGGTGACTCAGTGGTATCGGCCGCGACTTACGAGTTGTAGGTCGTAGCTTCAAACCCAGACAGGCGTTATAGATACTTTTTGTAAATTATTTTCATCACCACTGCTCTCAAAACGGTGAAGGAAAACATAGGGAGGAAACCGACATATTATATCCTAAAACCAAAAATTCGAAGACGTGACATCTACCAACCCGCACTGGGCCCGCGTGGTGGAGTACGGCGCACTCCCTCTTACAGAGAGGAGGCCTGTGTCCCAGCAGTGGGAACATTATATAGGCAACTTAATTACCATTAACATAAAGTTGATATTTGTTTAACTTGAAATAACATTAATTTGATACATACATTTGAATAGACTTTATGTACCTAAGTATTATGTAAAGTTTGGAAGAAGGACGTGTAATCTGCGAAAATTCTCATCCGATTTCAAAAACTTTTTCACTGACAGAAAGCTACATTGTTGCCGAGTGCCATGGGATTGGTTTTATGTTGAAACATACGGACGAAGTAGCGGCAAGAAGCTAGTACCCTAATAAATTCGTGAGACTTGTAATTTTTTTTAATTATTGCGACTTGAGTTTAAACGTACTCAGGCAGAAAATTGACAGGCTTATAGAGGTATAAAGAACAGGGTGTAAAGTTTACTCATACTCTATAGAAAAGGTAGGATCCTTCGACCAGACGGGTGATGTGTCTGGCGGGCAACTGCCCGATAATTCATGTCGGGCCGTTGTATCTTTGCTAGTTGCGCCGTAAACTATGCTTGCGAGATGCAGGATTTTGCGTGACGTCAGTATGATGACGCGTTCTTCTCATGTGGCGTTTTATATACCGCTACAGGCTTAAGAAAACGGATGTTAAGATCAAGGTAAAAAAATGTACAGTCAGGGAACTTAATTGTTAAACAAATAGACACACTATGTCAATTTGCCGTGTACTTTCATACAACTGTCGAAGAATGACAGTTGTGATTCGAATATATGAACAACTAGCTGCACTCCGCGGTTTCACCCGCGTAAAAGTAGCCTATATGTGAATCCAGGGTGTCAGCTACCACCATACAAAATGTTATCAAAATTGGTCCAGCCGTTTAAGGGTGAAGAAGTAACAAACATATAAACACACTCACAAACTTTCGCCTTTAAAATATTTGTGTGATTTAAATTGGTATCTAGTTCCTTTATTGGCCCATTAGTAAATTTCCCTGACTTTACATAACATTAATAATAAGTAAGCTATTTTAATTCAACCAATTCGCAGTTTACATGTCAATATTATTTACCTCCATACATTTACTTGAAACCAAAGCAGAAGGAGGTAATGGTATTGAGCCCAAAACAATAAAAAAGGGTTGCTCAATCGAGCCTCTTCACTGTGACGGACAGATTCGTTCCGTAAGTGGATCACGTAGGGTTTCAGGATACTCAAAAGGACGGTGAAGGCAATATTTGGTCGTAAGTATTCACTTGTTGTAATCTGCATTCGCGATTAATTTGCCAAAAATGTAAACAAATATGAGTTTTTGGAAAAATAACTATAATTCCTACACAAAGGGTAGTTTACGCTACAACTTCAAACATTTTTATAACTTTTTCAATAGTGCTAGTCACTCTACTTACCACTGAAACAAGAATGACATTAGGTGCAAATATGTAATTACATATTTTTGTAGACATTTTGATGGCGTAGTAAGTAGCGCCGTCTAGTTTTGTCACGAAGCTACTAGAATCACCGAAAAGGTCGGATAAGAGTGACACTGGCTGGTGACAGTCACTCTACCAGAGCGTGACATCGATGGTCGCGTGGCGGCTGCCTTCTTATGAGATCATTGATATAGATTATGTCCGGGGAGCCGCTATCGTACCACGTCCACGTCGAACTACTATATTCCGTCACAAATCCTGATATTGAAGCTGCTGAACCATAACTATAATCACGATAATAATTCTTGGGGCCCCAATTTTGTATGGTAATTATACTCCCTGCGTAATCTTACCACGTGCAAACCACATACCTCCGGTTGTCAAGCGTGGTATTTTGACAGTTCAAACAACGTCAACTTTGGGTTTCGGTCATTGTGTCATAGAGAATACGTTAATAGCAGAAGCTGTGATTATCTAAGGAATTGACGTGGTTTCCAAGTACCTAAGGAATCATTATGTGGTCATAGTGAATTAGGGCCCTGGTAAAGGGTTTCCTGCAACGTAACATGTTTATGAACGGGAAATGGTATCGACTTCCAGTACCGACAAAATCCTTAATTGCTCATCAAAAGTTCACAACTTATTTTATTTTATTTAATAAAACGGAATAAAACCAATTACAGAAATTAAAGACACAGCTTGCTTGTTATGGCTAATAGTCGAAGCGGCTACACTTAGTTTTAACCAAACCTAACCTCGAGGTGCCCTTTGCTCGCTCTTGCATCCAACGTCGCCTCCCGAAGTACACACGAACCGCATGTGGCCGCCTGCACCTAGTTGTACCCGACTAAAACTAGGTGTGGCCGCAGATGTACCCGGCTAAAACTGGGTGTAGCCGCACTTCGGCTATTAGCCGTGACATATATACAAGCTGTGTCTTTAATTTCTGTAATTGGTTTTAATCCGCTATAAAAGATTTAATCATCAATTAAAAAGTAAACAACACCTTTATAAATCCCTCTCACAGTACTTCTGACATGGCGACAAAATCTTCGTCCATTCGTTCGCAAACAGATCGTTTGTTGGTTTGTCTAAGAGATCATTAAGTGCGGCCAGAGTACGTGGTACTGGGGACTTAGCACGCGCAGCGGTGCGACACGGAGCTATTTCCCGAATACGAAGCAATTATTTGGAGAAGCCTCTTGTTTACACGCACCGATACTTCCCTGTTGTGATTCGACGCCATATTTCTTTATTCGCCCGAATATACATAGATATAATTATCTTTCAATGGCTTTTATTGATATCAGGGACCAGGGTGTAAGTGTAGGTTCGATTCTAAGAGGTTTGGGGAAATTTTTATATAATAGCGTATCTTTAATAAAATATTTATGGGCAGATTATTCGCGAAAAAATAATCAGCCATCCGATACATTTGCGTCGAGTAGGTGATGTTTTTTACGGGACAGTAATTTTTTTTTTTCGTAATGACGATAAATAGGTATGTTGGTCCCATATAGGTAAGTATAAAGTGGTTCAAATTGATGGTCTGTGCCACCGTCTGTGCTATATATGACCACACCTTTCTGATCTAAGCTGTAGAAGCTTACATAGCATAACATCACGCTTGAATTCACCAAAGGGGTAGGCGAGAGTATATGGACCTGTCCACATGTTGTACAGTAAGTACATCATTATATTAGACTAGCTGCGCCCCGTGGTTTCACCCGCATAAGTTTCGATTCTGTGGGAATATCTGGATAAAAAGTAGCCTATATGTTAATCCAGGGTATCAGCTACCTCCATACAAAATTTTATCAAAATTGGTCCAGCCGTTTGAGAGTAACAAACATATAAACACACCCCCACTTACACACTCACAAACTTTCGCCTTTATAATATTAGTGTGATTCCCACGCGAGCCCATTGCTAATAATAGGCTATAAATCCAGACTCTGGGCTAATGAATTCCTAATGGTAAAACCCATAATACTGCGCCCAAACTGGGACCCAGGACAGCATGCTCCGCGTCCAGTGGATGTTCATGCGTCTATTAGACCATAGAGTCAGGAATGTAAATTTTATATCAATCAGTATATAGGTACCTAAGTAAATGGACCATCACTTCACCTGATGAATACTTGGAACATCCCAGAAAAGTGTATATATAATGTCCTTTTCATCAACCCAAGACAACAGTTAAATGAATAATTAAATAAAAGCGCGCTGTTGGATTTATTTTTCGAGTAGAAGGTTCGAATGACGTTGTTTCGACGCACGCTGCTCCGAAAACCTTTGCGAGTGGTACGGGCGTTCGGAAACACATTGAATCGAAAACCGCTTTATCGAATGACGTTATCGTGAACACGCTGATGTAAAAAACTTTTTGTATGTTACAATATTACGAACGTCACGGTATCGAACTCAAATCCACTGTTGCGTTAATTTGTCTGGGAATCGAACGAATGGAACACAGGAAGCCCCGTTTTTGAATTGGGTTTAGGGAACAAGAGGACTATGAATTATTCTTTTGAGTTAACTTTTTAAATTACCTTAAGTATAATGTCAGCCTATCGTAGTCCACTGCTAGACATAGGCCTCTCCCAGGCTGCGCTTACGCATCCAGTCTGTCCCAGCCACCTTCATAAAGTTGTCGGTCCATTTAGATGGGGGGCGTCCCACACTACGCTTGCCATTACGAGCAGCCCCGGATCTAAGGGGGGGCAAACCGGGGCACTTGCCCCGGGCGACAGACAAGAATTTGAAATATCGAACAAATGAAGCCTCTTTTCCTACAATCTCATAGGTTTTTATCAAGTAATCGAATCTTAATATAATATGTTTGATAAACAAACTTTTCTATTTCGATACGCCCAGTTAGTTTTTGAAAACATACTAAGTGATTTATGAACGGATCAAGTCAATTTATTACAGGATTATTATTTTAACAAATGGTCACAAAAATGCTACTTACTCATTGGCAGTTTTAACAGTTTTTCTTAAAAACTGAAGGGAGGGGGCGCCACTATCAAGGTTTTGCCCCGGTACGAAAAAATCGTAGATCCGGGGCTGATTACGAGGTCTACAGTCTAGGACCTTAAGTATAGCAATCTAAATTGTAGGTGGTGTTAATGCTTGTACCCAGTGGCGGAGTCTGTGACTGAGATATTACCAAAAATTCTTCCAATTTTATGGATGGTTTTTAGGGTTCCGTACCCAAAGGGGAAAAACGGACCGAAACCTATTACTAAGACCGTCTGTCTGTCTGTCTGTCACCAGGCTGTATCTTATGAACCGTGATAGCTAGACAGTTGAAATTTTCACAGATGATGTATTTTTGTTGCCGCTATAACAACAAATAATAAAAATAAAATAAAGTTGAAATTTAAAGGGGTTTATGAAACGTTTTTTTTTCGGTGTTTTATGCCTTGTGGTACGGAACCCTTCGTGTGCGAGTCCGACTTGCACTTGGCCGGTTTTTTTTGTGGATCTCGAATTCTCAAGAGATTGAGAATCTCGCAGGTCAACCTAAGAGGTCGTCGGTTGCTTCACCAGGCTTCCCTGTGGTTGCCTCAATAAATTAAAGGGACATTGCACTCAGCTCGGAACACAGCAACAATACATGGCGACAGAAATTATCAATTTCTGTTATTAATATCATAATAATCAGCCTATAATGTCCCCACTGCTGGGATACGGTCCTCTTTTCTGTGAGAGGGAGTGGGCTGTAATCCACCACGCGGGCCCTGTTTGAATTTTTGGTTCTAGGACTTGCCGGTTTCCTCTAAGTTGTTTTCTTTCACCCTTTTGAGAACAGTGAAAAAAGTGAAATACACAATGTAGAGCGCCTGTCTGGGATCAAACTCAACTCGTAAGTCACGGCCGTTACCACTGAACCACCACTGCTCTAAAGTTCTGCTAAACTCTTCAATGTTTTTAACTTTATCGAAGTATATCTTGTTTCTTGCCCATTCTTCTCCATACTAAAAATACCTTTTGGAATGGGCGACTAGAATCATTTCTATTTAGTTTTTTTTATGACGTTCAAAAGTGCATTTAATGTGCCTATTTGAAATAAATGATTTGACTTTGACTTTGAACAAAATCCAATTATATAGGTATAAAGAAGTCACTTGTTTAGCAGATACTTATCTGTTGTGGTCCGTTTGAACCCGTTTTTCCGAGAATGTTTTATTTGTCCGAAACTCATTGTGGACAGCGGTTCGGCAATATCGTCGGTCGAGTGGTCAACAGGACTGACGGAATATTAAGTTGAGTACAGTCAACAGCAAAAGTAGATGATCAAAATCAGAAATTCAATACTAATGATCGAAGTTCGCGTCAGAACTGTGTGGCGTCGAAGTACTACTACTTAGAATACTTACTACGTAGAATACTTTTGAATCACTTCGACGCCACACATTTCTGACGCGAACTCCGTTCATTAGTATTGAATTTCTGACTTTGATCATCTACTTTTGCTGTTGACTGTACGAACATATTTACTGGAAAGGAGAATGCCATGGGACCGTACCAACTTGCGAGGGAGCGGGTCACAACCAAATGTAGTTCATAAAATTACACCTATTTTTTTAAAATTAGATTTACGTTTTTGTTACGAAAAAGATTCCCGGGATTCGGACATCAAAAATAAAAGTATTTTTATTTACTTTTGTACGTATCTTCTCATAAGTCACTGCCATTGCACTTCATTTCTGAATGTTGCTAAATGTATTATATACTAAAACCTTCCTGAAAGTATGTAGATCACGTTAATGAAGAAACATCAAAATTGGTTCCTTAGTTTTTGAGAAAATCGCGGATAAACAAACATACATATATAATTCAATATTTATTGATGCTTAGCACAATGGTTTTTTAATTGTTTCTGTAATTACGGCATTCAACCGTTAAATGTCTCATAACTTTAAGCAAGTTTTTATAATTTTTCTCCGTTTTTCTGTTTGTCTGGATATATTGTTCCGGATTGGCGCAAAAACGGCTGAACGGATAAGGATAAAATTTGGCACACATATAGTTTATAACCTGGTTAAGCACACTCTTAATCCCGGTAGTACGTTCCCGTGGGGATATTTTCTAACATCCACGTGGGCGATGCCGCGGGGAAAAGCTAGTTCTCAATAAACTTAGAGAAGTTATACCTAAACCAAAACATGCATTACATAATATTATGATCTAAACATAAATGCTACTTAAAACTCAATTACACAACTAGACCTCAGCATAATCGACGCACATCAGTCTTGTGCCTCCAGGGGACGTCACAATGTAACTAATTTAGAGTAATACATTAGCGCACCATGTGTGTGATCCATTAATAACCATTTAACATAATCACGGCGCAACCATCACCTAACTATTATGTTGTAACTCGCTTAAGTACGGGGCGCACCTCTACCTACCCTCACCGACCAAACGGGACCGTTTGGTCTCGTGGTTGCAAGCCTGACTTCTGAGCGTGCCCCTCCTGGGTAGGGTTACCATCAGTCCGGATTTGTCCGGACATGTCCGGACTTCTAGAATTTTGTCCGGACTTTGTCCGGCTCTTTAATTTGTTCGGATTTTTTGATTTAGATGGAATACGAATAATAAAAGTTAAGTATATTAACTTCTCATTCATCTAAAAACAAAATATACATCTTTATCAATCAACCTATCGAGATCAAACAATAAATGCAACCAATCAACTAGTTCAAACATAAAATATTTTCATCAAAATAAAAATAATTTCTGGTAGGTATAGGTATTAATTTTTATATTTTTCAGGGCACTTTTTTTTTGTTCCCCGCATTCCTCAACCTTCCCTCCCCTCGCGAGCGAACCATGCCTACTTACCATACCACTGTAACTAAGTGGGTAATGGTTTTATTTGTGACTAAAATGTCCGGACTTTTATTGAAATGTCAGGCTTTTTGTCAGGACTTTTCAAATTTCTAAATGGTAACCCTACTCCTGGGTCGAGTACCAGGTCGGACAAAATTGTTATTGGGTTTTTTCTTTAGGGATTTCTTACTAACAGTCCGGAGTTTGGAAATTGGCGGGGTGTAACTCCCGTGTCTCGGAAAGCACGTTAAGCCGTTGGTTCTGCGCCTGCACCCTAATTGCATAACACACAATCGGTCGGAATCAGAATCATTTTGAAGCAAATTGCTAATCCATTGCTTCATTAGTTCGAAAAATTTGTCTGCTCAACACGTAAATAACGCAATGAATGTTGTTGAACTGTCAAAATGAAACGGATTCCGATTGATAATGTGTAACGCAATTGCCCCGCTGATCTCTCTCCGGTAGATCGGACTATGAGAGCGAGGGATGACAGTGCAGCTGTGTTTGTGCACACACTTGTGCATTATTATAATTATATCTTACGCGCGGAAGGCTAGTCTCCGTTGAGATTGGCCGCCGAAATATGGTCTGGAACTCTGGAGGACTATTATTATTATTATTTCCAGCTATACAATTTAAGAATGCCTTCATGCTTGCTGTAGTAGATACATCACTATAGTCTGAAAAAATAAATGAAAAACCCTGAATTTGACTGAGTCAATAAGGTCTGAAATCCTACCGCTTTCGGGGCGTATAACCGTGGTGTAATTTCAAACGTCTGCAAATGTCTCTTATTCACTAGAAATTTTCACGTATAAAATAAAGATGGCAGAACTGTATGATGGTTTGTGACGTTTATATGAGTTTATTAATATTAAATGCTATATTATGTGAGGAAACAGATGCCAGGGTTCATTATTGTACGGGCCATAATTTCAAAGAAAGAAAGAAAACTTTTTTCTGTCTGTGTTTTACTTCGAGAGAAAGACGCCGAATGAAAGACAAAACTGAACAAAAAGTGGATCGTCTGATATCCGGCATAGATAAGAGGATAAGTACTATTTCTTTATTATATTGTCTTCGCCATATTATAATTTATAATGTTATCCTTTTATGATTCTGCCAAAGTGGCCTTTTTAGGCCCCCTGGTTTTTTTTTCACACATCCAAATAGTACTACATAAGTCAATGCACACACCTCACAAAAATGAGCACTTTAAAGTTTAATATTTTGCAAACGGAACCTTCAATCGAAAAACGGTTTTGTCAAACCCGCAATAATTTTGAGCGGCCTATCCAACGACAACCACCCACACTAAAGGATAGACGAAAAAAAAAACAACTTTACCTAAATAAATTTCTTTTTTTTCAAGACTTTATCTGGTCAGCTTGTCGGCGTGATTATACAGCATACCAGTAGCGAAGGGTCAATTTTTGATTATATTATTTGTCTATAGAATACTGACTGTGCCATTTTTCAAAGGGAAGCCGGTAGGAATCGAGTTGTTTGGAACCTTCGCCACTGATGTATACCAATGCCAAGTTACAGCTTTACTTACAATTTCATATAAAGCCCACAAACCACTAGGCTACAAGCTAGCTAGTGTAGCGTGGTCACCTGTCATGTCAACGAAATGTCAGTTGTTTTTTTCATGTCAATGGAAATTATATTTTTCATTACATACATACATCGCATGAATATTAGAGTTAATAATATCTATTCTTTGTGTCGACTTGCACCTTCCGTTCTTCTTTTAGGTGACTTTTAAGGCTCCTACAAACAGGCGCGACACGCGATATAATCGCGCGTGACACAAAGGCACCGCTCGTTGCGCGACTTGTGGTGCCTTTGTGTCGCGTGTCGTGTCGCGTCTGTTTGAAAGAGCCTTTATTAAAAATATCACCTTTGATTTATATACCGTACGCACCCACTTCAATAACATCAACCAAACTATAAATTAAATGATTAAAATGAACGAACATTCCCTCGCTTTAACAAGGAAGCTACATAGAAGACTTAAGAGCTAATAAAGTAACGGGACGTGATTACGTACGAGCGTTAATGGCTTAATGAGCTGTAACAGGATAACTGCACGGTCATTGACATACTGCGGTTTGTTACACTGTGGAGAGTGGAGGGAACGCCTTTGAGTGTATCGCACGCTTAATCATATACTGACCGATTAGTGTTTCGGTCAAAGTTGAGTTAAGTATACCAAGAAGTTTATTTTAACGCCCTCTTTCGGCCTATCTCGGATTTGTTTTGATATCTTGTTTCTAGGCGGAGTTATACCTATGTCTGTCTCTTTCACACGCAAACGTTTTTGTAAGGTACCTAAGTCAGGTTTGCTAAATCGTTTATTGCGATTTCTCGAAAAACGCCTTTTTTGAGTTATGTCAGTATATAATTAAGCGTGCGGTATGATATTATGGCATCCACACACACAAAAGAAAAAAAAAGCAGCGCCTCGCGGTTTCACCCGCATACGTTTCGATCCCGTAAGAATATCGGTATAAAAAGTATCCTAGTGTTAATCCTAGTTATAAACTATCTGTGCGCCAAATTTCATCAAATCCGTTCAGTAGTTTTTGTGTGAAAGAGTAACAACCATCCATCCATCCGTCCGTCCTCACAAACTTTCGTATTTACTAGCTTCCGCCCGCGGCTTCGCCCGCGAGGTATGTCGATAAAAACTATCCTATGTCCTTCCCCGGGATACAATCTTTCTTTCTGCCAAATTTAATCGAAATCCGTTCAGTGGTTTAAGCGTGAAAAGGTAACATACAGACAGACAGACAGAGTTACTTTCGAATTTATAATATTAGTATGCATAGTAGAAATAGGATAGCAAGTAGGATAGGATATCTAGGATAGACTGTTTTAAACTTAAAGTGATTTTAATCCTTGAAACACAGCATAGGGGCTTACCGGACCTAAACACAAAAACGCAAGTTTTAGAAACAATAAAAGTATAATGATCGACTACAGTAAACAAAATCAGAAAAATATGTGCGAATATGTGTGTGTGTGTGGGGGTGTGTGTATGGGGGTGTGTGTGGGGGTGTGTGTGTGTGTTTCAGGATATATGCTAGGTAGTGTGTTGAAAACATAATACAACTAATTTGATACGGTCGAAAAAAATCATGAAGATTCCTCTAAAAACTTTCTTTTTACAATAAAAACCACACTAATATACATACAATCATTCTGATTTTTTGTCAGATTATTCTACGAGCAACATACTAAAACACTAGTGTTTTATTTTTTTAGTCCAAACAATAGTTTTTTTGGAATTAAATAATTGCTTCATATTTTGCAATAAATTATACAGCGTTGTGTCATCGCGCTTCTCTTTCTTTCTATGCAGTCGGACAGTGACCGCGCTTTAGGTCATGTAAGCCCCTTAAGGGTAGGTAATTAATTACATGCTGGAGATGCCTCACTGCGAAACCTCACGATCGCGGTCGTTATCTCGATACTCGCTATTTCTACATGGATGGAGGTGACACGTCAGGGCCTCAAGTCTGCTATTACAATATTGTCAGAATGATCTATCACTGATTTCATAATTGTTGATTTTGACAAGTTTAGTAATCTACCTACTAATATATTATCGTCATTATGACTTTCCAATGGTCAACCACTGACACTCCATTGAAAGAAATGGCATAGAATGGTAATCTCGTATTTAGTGACAAGCGAATTACTGACTGAGGCGGTAATTTGCTAAAATTTTGATAGTTCCTTTGATTAGTGACCTACCATTAGAACGTCATTGTGCAGTCACTACTTTTAATTCGTTACGAGTATCGTATCATGTTCTGTACCATTGACCGACCTATTATTGATCATTATGAATTTAGCAGATTACGAACTTTTAGCAAAATGACAATGGGATCGTGTTGGAATGACGAATTTATAAAAATAGCAGACTTGGGCCCCAGTTCAGTCGCACTTGCAAGCTCAGTTCCCCAGTCCTATGTTTGTACTGTACTGTACCTACCTTCTCCAGAAGAACAAGTTGAGATAGGTATGAACTTGTCTTGTAAAAGACTTGTAAAAGAAAGATAGAAAGTCTTGCAAAAGTCATAATTATTTATTTTGTTCACCTTTTTGACTAGTTTTCCACAACTTCGTGTTTACAACTAGTCTTTACATACTTGTTTTAAGTGTAGACGATAAAGTAAACAAATAGAAACAACATGTAGGTTTTATTAGGTCCATGTTCCGTTCCTTACAGACTTATCAGCATCTAATTATCGTATACAATCTGCTACCCAGCTACTATAGCTAGTTATAGGGCCCAATAAACTTGCTAGTGGGCGTTCAAATCAAAATAATGTCCTAAGGCCCACTTGCGCGTTCATGGGTTATCCTAAATAACTCGCAGTTAACAGCTAACTAGGCACGACACGCGATACAATCGCGCGCGACACAATAGGCACCGCTCGTTGCGCGACTTGCGGTGCCTTTTATCGCGTGTCGCGCCTGTTTGCAGTAGCCTTTAAACAAATAATTCATACGAGGTAAACCGAGAGCCAAACTTTTAGAGTCGCTAAACTCTGAGTTAGTGTTAGTAAAGTCAAAATAAACTGACGTTATGAGGTAACCGTTACGTGTTGCGCCACTAAAAAGTAACACCGGTTTAGTTAACCTGATATTAGGTAATCTCAGGTTAACTAAACCGGTGTTAATTTTTAGTGGCACAAAGCGTAATAAGATTTAAGTTGTTAATTAAGTACTTAACTCCGAGTTTACAAACTCTACATTAAAATCTATGATATTAACCTGACTAAACGTGCAAGTGGGCCTTATTTGATTTACCCAGAGTTAGCTATATTTAGGGTAACCCATGAACTCGCAAGTGGGCCTTATCCTGAATAAGCTAAAAATTAATTAGAGATCTTTGGTCACACATATATTACCCTGGATGAATGTCAGAACTCGTCCACTTGTTTCTGTAGACTGCTTGTAGGTGCTATATACATAGGGACAGCTCTGCCCTAACCCTTCGGGGATTACAGGCGTGAGGTTGTGTGTAAGATAAAGACGAGAGTATAGTTAAAATTATACTTCCGCAAAATTACTACAACTTTCTAAGCGCATGCCTCAGTTACATTTACCAACATCACGAAAACCAAAAACAAAACACACTCAGTATTCCTGACACAACAGTAAACAAAGTCACAGTATCTTTCTTCAGTAAATAGTTGTCCAAGTCTTTCAAACTAGATTGTCGTCCACCCCAGCGCCGCCTGTCGGTCGCCCCTAACACAATTTGTT
Organism: Oligia latruncula; assembly: GCA_948474745.1. NCBI lineage: Eukaryota > Metazoa > Arthropoda > Insecta > Lepidoptera > Noctuidae > Oligia > Oligia latruncula. The sequence continues at coordinate 9,842,175 of OX419703.1, read as the reverse complement.
CGTCTACGCCGAATTTGCATGTATATTGGCACACCTTCCATTTATTTCGGCCTGATAAGACGGGAGTACCAAAATTCGGCTTTTGAAATGTTTTTCAGAAATTTTTAGTAAGCTATTTCCATGTAATTTTAAGGGTAAAGTCTGATAGGGACAGTAAAAAGGGATTGTTTCAAGATAATGAACGTTTACTTGATTTTCGGGGCTGAGTTTTATAGCAGAAAGATTTTGTTAGTTCTCATAGAGCATGATTTTCAAATTGGACTTTGACATTACTTCACCACGTAAAGTAAGCGTTGCATACAAATGTGAACCTTATATTTATGCAAATAATTTTCAGATTCATATAACCAAATGTGACCAAGCGTTTCATTCGAATACGAACATTAACGCTATGTAAATAACGTTCACATTTAAATGACACTTACTTTACTTTGCAAAGGATAGTCAAAAAGCGGTCTGTGAAGCTTGCCCTTAAAGTTTATCTAAAAATCGTTTGGGTAAAGTTTGCCGTCTGGCCGAAAGATGTCTTTTATGCGGTCGAACTAAATAGGATTTTGATAGTATTGCGATTTCAGTACCTACCTACCTATCTACTTTATTTTTCAATGGGTACCTACCTGGTTCTTATTCTTGTCACGTCTGCTGCTAAGTAAAGCCATTTCGAAGACCACTTTAATTTATAGCCATTACAATAGTTATCCAATTCAATAGACTGATCAGCGAACGCTGTATACGTACCAATTTTTAACCGACGAAAAAACGGAGAAGGTTCTCAAGTCGATGCGTAGATATATTTGTATGGGGTATTTCTTTTTTAATTAGCTAGCTAAACTCCACAGACGCAATGGGTGTCGATATTTAAACACGATAGAAAAAAGATTTGATGTTATTTTCGCGCCACAGTATTTTGCTTTTGCAGCTTTTATTAAGTTATACCTAAATTGTTCCCTATAGACTTTTATTATTATTATTTACGAGCTGCGCCCCACGGTTTCACCCGTATAAGTGTCGATCCCATGGGAATATCGGGATAAAAAGTAGCCTATATGTTAATCTAGGGTGTCAGCTACCTCCATACAAAATTTTATCAAAATTGGTCCAGCTGTTTGAGCGTGAAGAAGTAACAAACATATAAACATACACACTCACAAACTTTCGCCTTTGTAATATTAGTGTGATTTATTGTTTGGCCTACACGTTTATAATAATTCATAATTAATAAGTCACCATAATTCTATTATTTTATTCTCAAGCTTAACTGTTCATCAAAATTAACATCTTATTAGCCTAACCAAGCCTATTACGAGCCAATTAAGACAATAATGACAATAACCAGCGGTTCTGTAATGGCGGCCTGACGCTGAAGTTTAGAACAGGGGAAGTTTAACCACGCCACGGTGAGAATAGGAACACAGGACAATGGGAGCGGCTGACTGGAACTAATTACTGTGCAGGAGATTGGAAGGTATGGTGTATTGTTGGTTTATTTTAGGGGAGAAGTGGCGTTTTCAGATTAGATGTGTTTAGCTTTTTGAGGTTCTACAATGACTATGGTTTATGTGAAAAACGTGACAGTCTTCTGTGATGTGATGTCAGTAGACTGGGTACCACAAAATGGGAGTAGGTTTTAGTGATGCTATGGATATGTGGCGGCATCTACATTGCCACATGAGAACTACGCACCACACTGACGTCACACAAACTTCTGCATCGCGCAAGCAGAGTTTACCGCTCGATTAGCATACAGCGTCGGAGGAAGTTTTAAAGGTCTAGTCTTTATCACGCTTGAGATGCTAATTAGGGTGTAAAATTGTTTTTATCTAATGTCGAAATTAACCGTCGGATAAATTGTGGACATTCTCAAAGTAATTGTATGCTCAATTTTAATTATGTAGGGATGTTTCAGTCCGCCTGTAATTTTGAGTGCGCTCAGCAAGCCGCGGTCAAAGGCGCTCGTAGAGGAATTTTGCGTTTCACATCACACAGCGCTCTAGAAATACCAATAGGTACCTCCAGGAATTAAGCAAATATTTGCAATACCTATCACAGAATTTTTGCTGCTTGGGAAATAATGGCATAACCATAGACAGTGTCATTTTATGAGGATATCCCATCATTAAAAAACTTCGTTTGCGGATCTGTCTACCAAGCGTGTGTAAGAGCAATGGTGACCCAGTGGTAATGGCTCCGACTTACGAGTTGTAGGTTGAACCCACGGGTTCGAACCCAGACAGGCTCTTTACTTTATGTAAAATATTCCATCACCACTGCTCTTAAAAAGGTTAAGGAAAACATCGTGAGGAAACCGGCGGCATGGCCTAGAACCAAAAATTTGAAGACATGTGACATCTACCAACCCGCCTGCCGTGGGTTACGGCCCTTTCACAGAGAGGAGGCCTGTGTCCCAGCAGTGGGAACATTATAGGCTGATTGCTTACCCTACCAAGCGTGAAAATTAGCGAGGCAATATCCCATTTCTCTTTAAATCATTCATAGCCGTGGCTATTGGGAGACCTGTGATCATTATCAATGTATCTGTCAAACTGGATGGAATATGACCACTGACCTTTTAAAAAAAAGGAACGCTTCTATTTTGGTGGACATTTAGAAATGGTAAGGATCGTAGCAGGTGGCGTTCTAAAGCACGTACCTATCGGAAATATGTGGTCAAATTTAAGGACACAGATGTGTGTCTTTTTTACAGACCATCAAACTGAACTGAACCTGCGCCGCATGTGTCACCTGTGCACTTGATGACCTTATGACTGCATCAGTGAGGGGAGCTCGCGCAGCTGAATTTTGGGCCAAGAATGTTTCAACTTTATAAGAAGAAGAAGGTGATCAAACTGAACAACTTTCTTCTCGTTTGAGCATCTGGTGTATAGTATGCTTACGCCGGGAGCAGCAAACACTGCGTTACCGTGCTTCGGGTGACATATCTCGGCGATAAGCGTAAGTCCAGGGATGTGTGGCCGACTTTGGGTTAATCTCGATGGGTCTCTTGAACGCAAATAATGTCGCAGTCAGTTTTGCGGTAGACATCAGAAAGAATTTCAGATTTGTCTCGTGGGAACCCTTCGATGTCAATCGAGACTACGCACAGAGCCGGTTTTATAACTGGACTTTGGATTGCCACCGTGGTGAAGCAAGGAAAACCTGCTCAGATGGAGATTCACGACGACAGACGACTCGGCTTTGGAGTGTAAATGTGGTGCTGTTCCACAAACGATAGGACACTTAATATCGTGTCCTGCTTGTCCTGTCAGCTGCACGTTACAAGAACTGGTAGACGCTGGTGATGGCGCCAAACGAGTAGCCGAATTCTGGGCCGAGTCCATTTAGATTGCTATCGACACGCTAAGAAGAAGAGCAACTTTCTTCATTGGACAAACATCGCCATTATACAAAATTCCTACCTTCCTAACGATCTGTAGTTTCTACCTGAACACATAAGGAAAAAGCGTAAGTGTATTATGCTTTTACAATCAATGCGTAAAAGATACAAGCGGGTGTTATTGAGAAAAGTATTTGTATTCTTCATCTCGGACCATATAAGATTCTTTTCTGTTTCCGCAAACTCCATTTGAAACAATAAAATTGTTTAATTGGAGTTTCTTCATTCAAAACAATATTTCCCAAGGGTTGAAAAGTTTTTATTAATTCAGACAGAAGTATGATTCTTTGAGTTGATTCGAAGTGGACTCACAGTGAGAAATTATTTTTTTTCTTTTATTTATTTCAAGACGCTTCCTTTCTTTCTTTCACTTTATTTCTATTTTTTATGTTGTCTTTGTTTAACAGTTACAACAGTTTTTTTATAACATAACCAAAATAGGATTATTTTGATGTTATGTTAAACTGTTGGTGACGTTCACCCAAAGGGGGGGAGAGGGCTATGCTTGGAGTTACCCTGAGTGATCGAATCTGAATTGAAGAGATCCGCAGGAAAAGCAAGGTAACCGACATAGCCCGAAAAAATAGCCTACTGATAGTGTGTGACGCACTTACCCTGCTGGTCAGTGTTCTAAATGCATACGAATCAGTTTTCGTTATTTGGTTGGCACAGCCACAGAGCTTCTCATTTCCTGTTGTCATGCCAACAGTGAATAGCTGCGAGTATAATATAGTGTTTGTGCAGAACTGACAGCGTCATAAGAAGCTTGAAGAAGCTTTTAAAAGGCTTTGAAGGTCCGTGGCTTGCTTAAGTACCTTTCCGCCACGCGTAAATACTTCTTCGCACACGAAGGGTTGCGTATCACATGGGAAAAACGCTGAAAAAAAAAACGTGTTTCGGATGGCGATCACTTTTTATTTTTTACTTATTTAATTTTATTTTTAATATTTTTTGTTGTAGTGGAAATAGAAATACTAAAATTTTAACTGTCTACCTATTACGGTTCATAAGATACAGCCCGCTGATAGACAGACGGACGGACGGACAGCGGAGGCTTAGTAATAGCTTGGGTCCCGTTGGCCTTTATGTACGGAACCCTAAAAAGTCCATGTATATTATTATTTTATTTTATGATAATTTTCTCCATCTCTCTCTCATCTCCTAGCTGCGAGTAGTATCTTTACTTAAAAATAACAAACAGTCTACATTTTTAAATGGTATCTAAACTCACAGTGCTGTCTTTAACTACTTAATAAAAATGAATCTACATTTTTTAGTAGAAAGCCACTTTCCCCAGCTAAATAATATTTATTTAGTTTAATTGACACTGTCGCATATTTTATTCTGGTAACCGTAGCTCACGTTGTGACAACGCAATTGTGACAGGAACTGCTGAAACTTTAGCCAAAGTAAAAGGAACGATCGTCCTTTATAATTTTCGGCGAAAACTTAACTACTCGTAAAAAGTGTTTGGCCAGACTGGCAGCGCGGTCGCGGGGCGGGCGCGGTGCGGCGAACTCAAACATTTATGAACTTCATTTGTGTGTTCATAGTAGGCACGCGGGCGCGGTGAGCGCCGCAGGCTGCTCGGCGCAGAGAGCGCGCGGGCAACTCACGCCATAGCTCGTTCATACAAGTGGCCGCAGTGGGTGCGCGGATGGCCCGTCGAGGTTCTGGGTTCTCAAACTAGTTCGAGCTTTATTCCAGTAAAAATAAGTCTTCTTCATACATATTATATTTTGACAAATACTGGACACTACAACACGCAGAACGCAGCCGCGCTCCACTGCGGACAGGCAGACCGCGCGCGTTCTAGCACCCGCGCCGCTCTCCGCCCTGTCTGGTCTGGCCAAGCACTAAATATAAATTAATTCTCTTGAAGTCGCAGACTTGTTCTGATTTAATTACATGAATCTATCTAAGTTAGAATAGAAGGGAGATTTCATAAGAAATATGATGATTATAATGAACACAGTACATTATAACATAATTTTAAAAGCTAACAGTATTAAAATAATAATAATATTTACAAGTATATAAAAAAAAGAATGTCTTACAAATTCATGTTCAGTCATTTGATTTGTATTGTAATAATAATCCCCCCGACCGATTTCGGTCACGGTGGCCAATCTCTTATAGTGCACAAGTGTGTGCGCAAACACAGGTGCACTCTCTGTTCCTTTACTCTTATAGTCCGATGGGACGGGAATCTCACACGACCGGAGAGAGGTCAGGCGAAGGACCAACGGCTTTACCTATGTGCTTTCCGAGGCAAGGGGGTATCACATCACCAACTTCCAAACTTTGGGCTGTTACTGAGAACTTCCTAATAGAAAAACCCATTAACACTTTACTCGACCTGGGAATCGAAACCAGGACCCCATGCACAGCAGCCGCGCTTGGCAGTTTAATTTGTATTGTATTACATGAGCATCCTCAAATAATAATGCAATATACAAGGTGTGTACATCATCTGCCTAGCCTTTTCCCAACTATGTTGGGGTCGGCTTCCAGTCTAACCGGATGCAGCTGAATACCAGTATTTTACATGGAGCGACTGCCTATCTGACCTACACGACCCAATTACTGGGTATACGTTAACCCTTTATAAGACTGGTTGTCAAACTTTCGGGCTTCTGACTACCCGTAACGACTGTCAAAGATCCACGAATGACAGCCAAGACCAACGGCTTAACGTGCTTTCCGAGGCACGGAGGGGTCACGGTATGTAAAGATGGTAACCCATCCACAGACCAACCGGGGCAGCGTAGCTTAACCTGATCGATCGACCTGTGCGGCTGTTATTATTTAGCCACGGGCCCCTCAGTTTATACATTATTGGTGACAGAAATAACCCAGTACAGTCTTGTTATCAGTTTCTTACAGAGCCTAATTATATAAAAATAACATTGCGAAGTTTCCTGTAAGTTGTCCGCAAACCTTCAGGACAGTAAGTGGCGTCACCCTTAGTATAATTTACGGGCCCACATGGTCCCCGAAGTTACGAAACTACATTTAGATAGGGGGGAAGCCGAAAGTAAGATTTGGATCTGAATGGTGAGTGGTTCTGAGTGATATGGGGAATTATTGTGGCGTTTGAAATACTAAATTGTTTGTATATTTATCCCTTTTGTGGCACCTGCCATGTTTTGTCTCTGCATCACAATAAGGTTGACTGGAAGAAAATGCCTCAGGCGTTAACTCCGCCTTTGTACAGTATTTCTCTTACTTGTGCATAAAGTGTTAATAAATAAACAAATTTTTAAATATTTTCATATAAATGTACAGTCAATAAAAGAGATAAGTATGCAGGACCGTCTGATATTGTTGAAGTTTAGTAAGAAACCGATGGATGTTTTCGACTGAAATTTAATTTGATAAATGAGCTCTTTATTTTATTCGAGAACATCCATCGGTTTCTCATGCTCAGCAGTAGCACTTAACTAACACAGTAGCACTCTTAGTAGTAAACTTACATAATTAAGCGATTTTCCAGTTACATCATTTAATTATAATTAAATCAAAGCCTATTTTATGCATAATTGAATGCCCATTGATATTGATTAATACCACTAATAGCGTAATCCTTCCTGCTTGATTATCTACGTAAAGCACGCTATTGTCTGTGTCTCACAATTAATTTACCTAAGTTTAGATTAACATAGAGATTGCAATAACTATTCAGAACCCCAAGTCTGACAACCAGTCTTACCTAGAGGGAACGTGTTACCCAGTAAAGGCTGTGGAGGTCAGATAGGCATGCTCCATGTAAAGTACTGGTATTCATCTGCATCCGGTTAGATAGGAAGCTAACCCCAACACAGTTTAGAAAAGGCTCAGCGAAATGATTGTAAAACCTTACGCCCGGATTCTGGAACAAAAATTAACTGAAAAATTAGCTAACAAATGGTCAAAGGTTAGTCAACTGTGCGCGTGAGGGAGAGGCAATCTTTGTGCCCCTAGTCGCTTCAGTAGACGCCCTGGGCGTCGGAAATCGAGAGCCGATTCCCGGCTACCGTAGGCGCGGTCTTGCGGACGACAAGCAATGGGCAGCTCGCCGTCCGCTAAGGACCAGGCCGGGTTAACGGGGCGTTGTGTTCCACGCGCGTCTCAAAGAGATGTCAGCTCTGATTGACGGGGTCCAATAGGGCCGACGCCTGCCAGGGTCGCGGGTTGTTCGAAAGAGCTACCGTGGCCCTGGCACAGGCAACTGAAGGAACACGGGTGGGTTTTAGTTAGTAAAAGTCTGACACGCCCTCCCGCTCCGCCTTGAGCGGGAGAAGTTATTTGATAATATCCCACCTAAAAAAAAACAGTGGCACTCCGGGAGTACCGACAGAAGTGAAAACAAAACACAAACAGAATACTTTGCCATCACTCACTGACATAATATCGTATATAAATTAAAACCGAGTACATCCCGAGGACAGCCGAACACATCCCAAGCGGGTATTTTTTTAATCGTCTTATAAACAAAACACGCGCGGTGTCGCTTACGGTAACAGTGGCACGGGTTCAATGGTATTTTCCCAACGCGCCTGAAGAAGTTTTCACTTCAAAAAGTAAGTTCGTAAGCGGTTGTGATTGTGTGACTGAATTTTCAACGGCCAATCGGATCACTGTCTTGATAATTTTCTGTTCCGTAAACCGGGTGTTACAGTCGCATAATAATACCAGCCGCAGCAGCAGTTGTCTAGAGTTGTAAAATTACCGGTTGTAATGTTAATGCTAATTAGGTTTAATTCGGGCTAAGAGCCTGGGGGTCTACTCCGAAGCGGTTAACCACAGTGGTTAACCGCTTCGGAGTAGACCCCCAGGTGATCCGTCACACAGGGTATCCTAGTATGGACGCCAGTCTCTCACAAAGGATCATATTTTATGCATTTTTGTCAAAACGCTATATTTCTTGTCTCTGTTTATATTTATGTGAACCTTTGTGAAGAGAGAAAAATAAAGATTATTATTATTATTATCGTAGGTAGGCGTAGGCATTTGTATGGCAAAATATCTAAAACGGTATGCAGGTTATTTTTACTCAAGGACAAACTATCTATACTTAACTCTAAATTATATCGTCCCCAAAAGCCCAAATATTCTACTAAATCATGATTTATTACATATTACAACATTTACAGTGTTGCCACATCTATCCTTCTTTGTGCCGCGACCAATCACAAAGGATGTTGTATTTATGGCACGTCCGCTCTGTCAAACATTGTTGATATATTGTTGAGGAGTTGATACGTGTGTTATGCTTATGTGGAAGTAACAATAACTTATGTTAGTTTTGGATCGTTTGCGGTGCTACTTACCTATTTTTTTTTAAGAGTTTCGAGTGGAAGAATTTACTATCATCATCTTCTTGCTAATTGGAACCGTACACCTAGCTTCTGACGTTTCATAAGTACCCATGTAGGTTTATGTGAAATCAAATATTTTGATTTTGCTACCTAAGTTTGGCAACCCATCGGGCTATGTCAGTTCCCTTGGTTCTTCGGCGGATCTCCTCATTGCTGATCGATCACGTAAGGCACGTGGTCCGTCAAAACAAGAGTCAAATGTTTTTTTCGGACGGACAAATACCTATCGTTATTAGGGACAACTGTCAAATCGTGTAGTAATTAATTTATAGGTCGGGCCCCACAGCTGTCCTTACTGCCCCGTCTCAAAAATCCACACTGAATGCACCACACACAACTGATATGCATCCACATTTTATGGTACGTACGTTAAACATAAATGATATGCAGTAGCATCTATTTGAAATAAAAATAAATTGTTTATTCTATAAATAGGATATCGGTATCACTTTTAGAAGTTATTTCTGTCTACTCAGAGAAGAAAGGCCGAAACAAACTCAGCTCTTTTAAAATTCGGACATATGCTTGGTCAGATCATGTGTGGCTTTTGAGGAAATTACCACACGAGTGGACCTGTCCAGTCAGGGCAAGTATTTGTCAGTCATAGAGTAAGTAAACATGTAAACATATATAAGAGACGAAACTCTCATAGAAAAAGTTGAAAAACGTCGCTTGTATGAAACGTGTACTAAAACCAACTAAAACTGAATACCAAAGAGTATAGTAACCTGAATACAAACAAAACAAAAATAACACAGACTGCAGACATGACGTAAAGCTGCCAACCAAGCTGACACCACAACCTACGAAAATAACAGTCACACTTCATATAACTTCCCTGTATACTTACTACGATTGTAGTTTTGGTCTGAGGAGCCAAAACTTACAGAGATACAAAACTGAAGGCCAATTCCCGTAATCAAAAACGTTCAAAATATAGTCGTAATGTCATCTCAGCGACAACCAATGTCAAAAACTTATCAAAAATCATTGAGCTAAATAACTAGAGAAGCAAACCTCATTAAAATGTGTCAAAAAAATGTAACCACTATTTAAACGCGACGACGTAGCTTTGAAACCACTACCATTTAAAAGTAAACATATATCTGTCTCACTTACACAAGTCGCAAGAATAATACCGTCGCTTAGATTAGACAAAGACCGCAATATAAACATGCAATGGCGGGAGGGTGTTGCCTAGCCATGCGAAATTTTACCCAACTTTTTAAGCCATAAAAAACGCAAAAAAAACATTAAACGTTATGAATGTTATTTTTGAATTATGTATTTAAATATTTAAAAACAATTATTTTTATGTTACATTGTAATTTTTTTGTTACACATTGTCACACATTTAGTTTTATAAAATATTTTAAATCACATACTCTATAAATTAAAAACTCCCACATAATGTGGGAAACTAAAACTAAGTTTTTAGTGGCAACATTGAACCTAATTTACAAAATTCTACATTTTATTTATTTTTATTGCGTTTTTACGTTGATATAAACACAGAAACAATAAACTTACGCGTGGAAAGTAATTCCGGTTAATTTATTGTGTTTTTGTGACCTCGAATCGCACTCTTTCACTACGCATTTTCCCATTTTGGCGGTAATTTTCACTCGGCTCACTTCGGTTGGCGTCATACAGAGCACTGAACTGACATTAGCTACGATTGAGACTGTGGCCTTGATCCCAGTGGCAACGCATTGGCGCGGTAATTGCTAATCTAGTGTATGTATATCAATGTCAAAAATGTAATAAAGTTGTATTTTAGACAGATTGAGACAGATCGGACCGTGAACGTTCTTAAAATTGCCCCTCAGGTGTCGCGGGAGCAAGCGATATACCTACAGTTGTCTATGGGAAAAGCAGCTCGGAAAATATTATAAATTTCGAGCAGCACTCCCCTTGTTATTATTTTACTAAAAATAAAATCATTCCAAGCTGTTCAGGCTGCCGCTATGCTTTTGTTTGCTAGCACTGCGTGTCATATAAAATGGATAACCAAAAAGCCGTGCGGTTGGCTCGTTGGAAACAAAACAAAAGCAACACGACTCCGCCGCATTGCACCCCAGCACATGTGAACCTCTTTGCTAACAATCACATTAGGACGCTATTTTTAGGAATTCTGGAGACCAAATGTCGTACAATTTTTCAATTAGACATACCTATTGGAACATTGGTATGATTGAGATGAGAATGTATGCGTACCTATTAAGTTTTATTTTGTACTTAAATTTGTTTGATTTATAGTGCACCTTATGGCTTGAAATACACTACCCGCTCGCACGCTATATGCTTGGCATTACTGCAGCGGCCTGTAAAACAGGCACTATGGACGAACGTGAAAATGTAGGCCGAGCCGAAGCCGAGCCACACATACCTACGTGAGTCCATCAATGCCTGGTTGCGGTCAAGGCTTTTCTCAAATAATTATGCTCGGAAATTCAAACTAAGTACATTAATTCTAAATTCCAGAATCAATTACGAACAATTTTATATTCACAATAATTTTTCACGCGCTTCTAAGTTCATTTGTTTCTTTTTTACTTTTTTACATCTTTTTTAGCTCCATTTGCAAGCCAGTTCGAAATTTGAATACAATCTTTGTTATGTTACCTCCTTGGTTGCCACTCCTTGGTTGCCTCCTTGGTTGCTATTTATAAATTACACAATAGATATGAGTTTTCATAGTAATTTATTCGGCCGGTAAATAAGACAGATATGATTTTCATAAGCAGCATTCGATTTACCTCGAAGAAGGAGGTAAGAATTATTATTACACTCTTTGGAATAATGCTCGAATTTCAAAGCATGTTTAGGAAAGGGCTTGTGGCTAAGTAATAATATCCGCACGAGTCGATCGATCAGGTTAAGCTACGCTCTCAGCGGTTTGTCTGTGGATGGGTGACCATCTTCACATACGACGACCCCTCTTTACTTGGAAAGCACGTTAAGAGCGGTTCTGCACTACATCCGATCCGAATCCGAGAAATACCGGACCGAAGTGACCATCAGTCCTATTTGTATGAGGGGTTGCGAACTCCATCCGTCCGAATTTAGAACATTCCCAATTCGGATTGAAGTCGGATCGGATGTAGTGCGAAACCACTCTAAGCCGTTGGTCTCGGCTGTCATTCGTAGATCTTTAAAAGTCGTTCGGGTCGTCACTAGCCCGAAAGTCTGACAACCAGTCTTACTAAGGGGTATCGTATTACCCAGTAACTGGGTTGATGTGGTAAGATAGGCAGTCGCTCCATGTAAAATACTGGTATACAGTTGCATCCGGTTCAGACTGGAAGCCGGCCCCAACATACTTGGGAAAAGGCTTGATGATGATGAAAGTTGGCTAAATTTGTATTGAATTTATTTCCATGACATATTTTATTCATCCCCTACAGCCAAAAACAAACTGTTCTATCAAAGAATATTTGATACAAAATAGAGTGAATGGAAATGTATAAATGTGGCAGGTTCCCGCGGACGATTTAATGATAAATGATTCTGATTCAGACTACGGCGCCATGACAGATTAAAATCGGTTGGATTTGGGGCCATGAGAGCAGGGGAGATAAAACTTTACGACACGCCTGTAATATCCGAAGGGTTTGACAGGTGTACACGTACAGTGTCCACTCACATTTCGCCAGTAATATTCAAGTCCGGCGAGCCTATTGCCATCAACCGGACACAAATCCAAATCCGTTGCCGAAAACCGAGTTGAATGGCGTGCAATAGGAGAAGCCTATGTCCAGCAGTGGACTACTGTAGGCTGATGATGGGCACAAATCCAGACTCTGGGCTGCTATGGAGAAATTCCTTAAGGTAAAACCCAATAACGCTTTGCCCGACCTGGGAATGGAACCCAAGACCTCGTGCTTAGCAGTAGCGCTTGCGACCACTACGACACCGAGGCAGTCATCAGCGGGGATTCACTGTTACATACTAATATTATACATGCGAAAGTGTGTCTGACTGTGACGCTTAAACAGCTGAACTGATTTGAAATTTGGTATAGAGATATTTTGAGTCCCGGGAAAGGACATAGGATCGTTTTTATCCCGATATTCCCACGGGATCGACAAGTGACTATGGCCTCGTAACCAGTGCCAACGTCAAATCCTGATTTCAATCCGATTAGCCGCTTTGATCGGGTGCCCAATATTTTATACCGTTTCATTCTTAAACATTCCTCCCTATTGATTGAAATACGCTTTGCAATGTAAACCTGAATGGCTGTCTAAATTTCAATACGTTTCGGAATTGAAGATTACAAAGTAAGCTTTACCTATTTATTTGTGTTTTATGAATTAATCAAGATTGCTTTACGCTGCGTAATAATAACAATATTATTACCCACACCTGAGGAGGCTCTCGTTGGACAGCTGGATCAAGGGCTTGATTCAGAGCAAGCGGTAGGTACTTCTGGACACGGCCCGCATTGTTAGGAGGTTCCTCTCTCTGGAGCCCTGAGCCGTAGCTTGGACCCTGTTTCCGATACCGGTGGTCTACTATCATTACATCCTTAAGAGCGTTTACGCCGTACGGTATTTCATACAAACTTTCAAGCCCTTATTTTTCGAAATGAATGAACCGATTTGAATGAAACTTCATACGCATAAGCAGGATACAAAAGTCTAAAAAGTTAGTAGAGAACATTTTTGAAATGTCTTATTTAAAAAAAGATAACTGGAAATCTCTGTTTGTATGGAAAATTTAAAATCGGTCTAATTTGGCTGTAACACTATTTTTCGAAAATGTTACCTTTATCAAAAATTGTTGTTCACATTAGGTACTTATGCGTTAAATGATTGCCACTTTTTTTGGGAGAGTTTTTGGCTTGTGTTTGTAACAAGTGCGGACGCAGCTTTATACAATAGTGTTGTGATCTTTTCCAGGTCCTGATTATCCTTTTTCAATACAATAATATAAAAAGATTTTCATATACCTTCATACCCTTTTTGGACAGCTAAAAAATAATGAATAGTATAATGCATTGAACCACCATGACCTATTTTATTTATAATTCATTATGTTATCTTTGTTATATTTATTTATTTGAACTCCACAGAGCACCTGGCATTTTATTTCTTCACCATCCTTGGTTGACTGATAGAGAATGCCTAAGGCTTTAAGTCCACCATTGTAACTAATTGTGTTCGAGAAGTATAAATAAATAAATACTTGTGATATGGGGCTACAGTAAAACAACAAAATATCATTAAAATTAATATATTGAACTTTCCCATGTACAAAACCCCTTGCTTAAACGTCTAAAAACAATAATTTATTACTTACAAATTAGTTCAAATGCCTACCTATTTATAAAATTCCCTTTAGAAATATTCCCCTCCGTTACGTTTAAATTACTTTAAATTTAAGTTAAATTTACTTGACCCCTTAAGTTATACTTAGTGAATATTTGTTTGGTACTGGTGTCCTACGACGTCTATCTAACTAAATCTATCAGTTACTAAGTAAGTTATTATATTTATTAAAATACGGCCATTTTTCATTATTATTTTTATACACAACAATAAATTAAAACATTAGTTTAATCTTTATCCTTTACCTTAAATAAGTTAATACACGAAAATTATGTAAAATTAAATACTCTTTTATAAAAAACGAATACAAAAAGTAAAAAAAACAAGATTTAGGCTTTGACTTCCCTAGCGTTCTCAACCATGCTTGTTACAATATTTTCTGTAGCCTTCCCTTTCTGGCCTTCATTTTCGACCACAATCCTGTTGATGATATTTGCACAGTCCTTATTCTCAATTATACTGACATGGTTGCCTTCCAGATAGTGTACAGTGACCGTGTTCTCGGTGTACTTATCAAGACCGTAGTTCTCTTCAATGACGACGAAAGGAGGATTTTCCTTGGGACGGAGAAGAATGATAGGAGACTGTAGTTTGGTGAAAGCCTTAGGATTGAAGTTGAGTACTACTTTGAGCCTGTCGAAGCTGGCTTTAGCCATATTGGCTATGAATTTGTCGGAGTAGTTGCTCTGAACTGGGCAGGTTTTAATCGTTAGGGAAACTCTTTCTTCATAGGACTCGATTTCGTTGAGTTTATCCATGAGGTCTTTGGTGACGTCATTGTTGGGGGCTACGATGTCGACGGTGTGACAAAGGAGGTTGTTCTGCAGTTGCAGGTCGGTCTTGAAGCTGATGGTCATTGTCAGGAGCGCGTAGAGGAAGTCAGGGGCGCCGTCTAAACAGAATACTGTTCCTTTGAAACCTGGAAAGAATGCGGAGTTTAGTTGGCTTGTAGCTCAAATTGTGATGACGTGAAAATGGCGTGGTCGTTTTACAATAGTCTACATAAAATTTTGAAATTTGTTAATATATATATGAAATGCTTAATAAACTGTGCGACTTTTTGAATTCATCCAAACTAATTCTTTACTCATTATCATCATCTACCTAACCTTTTCCCGACTACGTTACAGTCAAGCTTCCAGTCTTACTAGATGCAGCTGCATACCAGAATTTTAAATGGAGCGACTACCCAGTTATAGAGTAATGCGATACCTCTTGGTACTTTGCAAAGTAGGTATTAAAATTGTGCTGTGAAAGAACTGCTTACCTTGCTTCTCCAGTCTCGAAGCCAACTCCAAGATAAGGAGAGTACCAAAACTGTATCCTAGCAGCCAGTACGGAGCACCAGGCGCCAGTCTTGAGATCACCGTCTGAACAAGAAAAAATAGTTTGACAAACCACGAAATCTAAAATTCTAAATGAAAAATGGACAAATTGATTTTACCGAGACCATTATTTGTTTCAAGTTAAACGAGTTTGACAATCAACAATTATCGGATTTGGTAATTTGCAACAATTGCAACGTTTTCTGCCTAAGGCATTAAGTCCGCCTTTGTACCTTTTTGTGCGAAAAGTTTAAATAAATAAATAAATAAATAATAAACCACCTATCAGGAATTAATAGTGGTGTCCCTAGCCACATGATTTGAGATATACATAATCGGCGAAATGCAGGTGTTCTATACTTCTTCAGAGGATACGGCGAGCCACATGCGAGCGCACGAACGGCAGCTACTGTGGAGTTGAAGCGATCGCCCTGGCCGAAATCGGTCGGATTGCATCATCATCATCACCTATCACATAAGAATAAAACCCTCACCTGGTGCAGCCTATCAACCATCTGGTCCATCGTCTCATCCTTGTGTTCCACTCCGAGTTGCAGCACGCAAACCTTGATCTTCAGTCTTCTGCAGAGCGGTTCCAGGACTGATGCGCAACCTTCCAATCCTGGCAGCATGAACAAGACGCGCTCCATCACGTGGATAGCCTCATCACCCTATAAAAGAGTAATACAATTTTATAAAGCTTTGGCAGTAGCTCTAGATTGGTGATCATGCCGGAAGGTGCAGCGTGGGTAGGTGGACCTGGTGAAGCTCGCAGGAATCCACTGAAAGCGGTAGTCTCAGCCAGTCACAGGACGCTGTTGCGATCTTTGGGTGGTTTATGTCCGACAGTGGACGCCTTTCGGTATACCTAATGATGATGGTTTGGCAAGACTATTAATATAGATGGAAACGGGAAATCATTTAAAGAACCTTGGTTAAACTCTCTTGAAAAAACGAAATATACATATTTTTATGAGACAAGATGTCTCAAGGACATTTTTAGTTCCTCTATTAAATGATTACTGGAAGTTTATTAAGAAAAAGGTCAAAGGAATGATGCAATACCTTTACAATATTATGTATGAGTAATATTCATATCTACTTTTCTTGAAATGAATTAACTGTATAATGCACAAGTAACATTCACTAAATTGCATTTTATAGACAAAAATTAAATGCACCAAACAAATGTCTAATTATTTCGACAAAACAAACAACAATTTTTAACCGACTTCAAAAAAGGAGGAGGTTTCTCAATTCGACCGTATATATATATATATATTATGTGCGTTCGCGGATAACTTCGTCGTTTTTTGAACTAAAAGGCTCTTCAGAAGTTGTCTTTGAGCAGAAAGTTGTAGTGAACTTGCACCCGAGAGATGTTTCACATTTATCACGGCTTTCGCGAGTTCGATCCAGTTTCTTATTGAATGATCTATTAGATAACTTTGCAGTCTGAGTGGAAAGCGTTGAAACTACCTATTGGAGAATAAACAGCAGCGATCGTTGGCTACGTTTGTTGTGTTTCCTTGAGAAAATAAATTTTGCTGTGAATCTAACTTGATTGTGGAACATTCGCTTGTATCAGAAAATTTTGCGTGTATATTCCTACCAACATCTATCTTCTTAGACTTTTTAAATAAAAGTAACGTTAACACATAAATTTTGCTTCGAAAGAGATCATTAAAATCTACCAAGATATTATAATCTTTATTGAATCTTCAGGATTATGAAGAGCGTTTTTTGACACCTCATTGTGGCCGCTCTATGATGGCATCATCGTTACAATTATTATCGAGACCAGTTTCTGAATTGACGATTTATACACTAAGTTTAATATTAATGTATTATACCAGTAAGTCTTCCGGATTATAATTATCTAAATGATGGTGCAAACCGCATCAAAGTGCGTTGCGTATTCCAAAAGACCAAAGTGGTCACACAAACTAACACGAAAAGCGACTTTAATTTTTAATATAAATATAGATAAAAGAAGCATAAATCACTTCAGGAATTCATTTAAACTTTTTTTTAACTACATTATAGGTACCTCTTGAAAAAGTTCGATTATTAAGAAAGTAATCTTACCTCAACGGCATCGCTGACCATGGTAGGCATGTATATGAGGGGCTCGGACACGACTTTTTCGTCTCCGAAGTTCCTCATCAGCACCCTAAGACCAGCACCTCCTTCGATGTTGACGGGACGGGATGCCGACGTTGACGCGGCAGCTTCACGTTGTGCTGTTAGTTCTACTAGCCTGATGAACGGAGACAGTCAATTAGGATCTTGTAGGTAAAATATATTATTATAGCTATTGAGCGCCTTGTCGTGCAGGGTAGAGTGGAGGGCACTAGACCACGCGGACGCTCACCCATGAGATTGACCAAATTAAATCCGCAGTGGGTGATCCCTTGTAAGAGTGCACAAAAAACACCAGAAATCGGAGTAGGTGGCGAGAAATCGTGAGGCGAATCACATCAGCCCCTAGACAAGAAACTACATGAGGACAACCGCTCTGACAAGAGTGCTACGAAAAAGAAGAGGTAAAATATAGGTACTATTATCGTCTGCAGCTATGTATAGGACCGATCTTAAAAGGAGCTGGGGCAGACAGAATGCTGAAGGTAGAGAACTGGGAAGTATGACATTGACAGCTAGCAGTGAATGGCTAGCTGAATTGATCATATTGTGTTACTGAGGTCGTTAGGATAAAAGTTACTAGGCGTGAAAGCTTGTGCTAAAGAGCTTGCAACGTAGTGGAAAATTCGTGCCAAATTACCAAAATTCTTCTTCGATACGCGTTAAGAGGTAAAAATCCACCCAGTCGCAAAGGGGTTTTATAAAGGGTGAAAAATACAGGAATTTAATACCTTCTTATAAAATTTAAAAAATAAAATAAACAACAGGGTAATTCCCGTATACAGTATGGAAACCATATAATATGCAATAAATTATACCACATTTTGTTATCGCCTTTTCTGACGATATACAAAAAATTAAGGAATCGGTCGCGAAAAAAAATCTGCTGTTCCCTACATTTTGATGAGTTGTGCGAACATAAATGTAGGGAATAGCTGTTTTATTTTCGCGAGCTATGTGGTTTCCATACTGTATAACGTTCGCATTTTAATATCAGTCTAAATCTGTCAGAAATACCTCTAATTTCCCTACGTTTTTGTCAAGTTTTTGACATTAATTGTCGCCGAGTTTAGATTGCGATTCGATTTTGAACATTTTTAAATAAGGGGATTGACCTTCTGATGATAGAATTGGAACTGTCCTTTCTCTATAGATACCATGTTTTAACTACCTACGAAAGAGGATCATAATCAGTAAAAGATAAAAGAAAGATCAACTAATGATTAGCCTGTGACTGACGCTTTGACGTTAATTAGTTACCTACATCTCAAAAGATTAAAATCCGACCGGTAATCAAGATCACGAACGAGAACAATGAATAAAACCGAATATTGAGTAAAATTACGTAGAAATCTGATCTTTCATCTAATTTGCGGAAAGTCTGTTACCTCAGATGCCTTTATGAAGTATCTCAGACATACAATATGAACAAAATGGAAGTACAATTCGCTACACATTTGCTTCGAGATTTTTTCTTTGAGCTTGGAATAGCATGTTGTATTAGAAAGAGTTTTGTATTATTTTCTTGAGCTAGTTTTTTTCTGAAAACCTCGTTGGAAAAGCGAGTCGTTTCGAACAGAAATTGTTATTTCAAGTTTGTATACGTAGTTGTTTGGGAGAAATTTTCCGGTGTTTTGAAAACTGAAGGCCTGGAGAGTTATTTGTCGACAATTTGAGCGGCAGATTGTGAGTTTTATTATATATTTTGTTATGACAACGCTACAAAATGAACGTGAAATTATAATTCTCAAAACCGAAAATTTTAACTCCAGAACATGAGTCTTGCCAGAAATGACTGCTCCTGCATGGGACTTAAAACATATCTGGCGAAGACTTAAAGTTTAGCACTAATTTAATCTTTGGCTTACCTAGCGAACGTCAAAGTCCTAATGTCCTGGGCGGTGAGGAAGATCTCGAACTCTCTCTCCAGGGTCTGCTTGATCTCCACGGCCATCATACTGTCCATACCAAGCTCGGCGAGGGACACTTGTTGGGACACGGTCTTCAGGTCCTTGATACCTGGTGGAGAACATTGATATTGTATTTCTTAACCAGTTGAAATTGTTATGCAGAATAGGACGTGGCTGAAGTATAAAGCCTCGTATACACGAAGAGAGCACATATTATACATATCTCTCGACGATCGAGAAACTCTCCATAATGTAACGAAGCTTACAGATGCTGACATTCTGATAATTACAGACTTAAAATAATAATATTTATTGTACATGTCGCCTCTTTGCTTCAATAACGTGATAAGTCCGACAATTTCAATTTTCAAGATAACACACTATTGAAGCAAAGAGGCGATGTATATAAAACAAAAATAAAAAAATTCATAGGGCATCAAAAAATTCATCCGCATAGCGGGAAAAGTGCCCAATAGGCTGGCAGCATTGCCACGTTGTATGACGATGCTGATTCCTTTGGCACTGGCTTAAATTCAGGAAAAGAAAAAAACCGTTGCTTCCACCTTCTCCAGTTTGTGATGAACGAAATATAATAGCGATTAAATTAATAAAATAAATCGTAGCTTAAAAATTGGCATTAATTGTGTAAAGTCCGTTCGAAAGAGGAATGCATAAATAAAATTCCCAATTTGAAATCCAGACCAAATTACTTAGCCTAATTACGTAACCGATTTCCATTTGTGCATATCTCTAAATACTCCGCCGGGTATAATCGTGTTTACAAGGGTTATCACCAGTATCATATCAATAGAATTATTCGCATGTAACTAATCTTCCAACAGATTATATTCATGCTAATGCTAATGGTTAGCCCTAACCATATCGTTATCATTGTTTAATGATGTGGCAACATTAACGACAAATCTGGGTGTAATTTAATTGGAAACTCTCATTACCCATATAACACTTAAGGGGCTTACAGGACCTAAACACAAAAAACGCAAGTTTTAGAAACAATAAAAGATTATGATCGACTATAGTAAACAAAATCAGAAAAATATATGATATTATTCAGGATATATGCTCGGTAGATGTTGAAAACATAATACAAATAATTTGATACGATAGAAAAAAAATCATGAAGATACGTCTAAAACTTTATTTTTACAATAAAAATTAAAAACCTTAGGTAATCATCAATCATTATGACTTTTTGTCAGATTATTCTACAAGCAACATACTAAAGCACCAGTCTTTTTAATTTTTTAGTCCAAACAACAGATAATTGCTTCTTAATTTGCAAATAATTACCAACGATGTGTCATCGTGATTCTCTTTCTTTTCTATGTAGTCCGACAAAGACCGCGCTTTAGGTCATGTAGTCGCCTTAATGATTAAATTTGCAACTTCATATTTTGAATTTGAAATTTCAGGATAAATAGATAACAACCTATACAGCTCAGTAAATACAAATTTGAATGTGTCGTTAAAAGAAAAATCTTGCAAAACCTACCTGCTGATGCCAAAATTGTAGTATCACTTACATATTGAGTGCTTTGATTTGGTTATTGAATACTTAAACCCGTAATTCTAATTATTTTTTTTAATTATTAATAAGTTTTAATAATTATTAAGTTTAGTTTTATAACCTCAATTTTCGTCGATGATTTTTCAATTCCTATTTATTAACGTTACTCAAAAAATGTTTTTTGGATTAAATCGTGAGATATAAAGTAGAAAAGTAGAAGAAAAATACAAACGAATGTGTTACTAATTCACTTTAGTGAGTGCTTGCGTCAGAATTTAACCTGATCAGGTTTTGTTTACACTTTAGCCAGATACTTTTTGAACAGACATTAGCTATAACATTAACCAACTCACCCATAATCTGTGCAACAGCATCCACAATGTTGCCACATCCGGATCCGCCAGCCTTCTTCTCAGCCACGACGATGGATGACACGATAGCTGCGTCCTGCTTCATGAACTTGTCGAGGGCAGACAAACAGGATGATATCCTCTGCTGGAGGGTTCCACCGATCTCGAGCTGGACGTCGTCGTCTTGCATATCAGCTACGAGACCGACCTGAGGGATTAGATAGTGATTTATTTATGTAATTATGCATACACACGTCACAGTATAAAACTGATTTACATCTGTCACCTCACACATCAGCCGGTCGATTCTGTAAAAATCTCACCGTGAAAACTTGGGTGAAGTGAGTTTGTTTTTGCTAGGAATTGACACTATTGACGGCTCACTCCACGCTCACTTCACCTAAGTTTTCACGGTGAGATGGTTACAGAATCGCACTGCTGGTCCAGTTGAAAACCAGCGTCAGGCACTAGTTGTCTGGCATTTTTGCTGAAATGGGCCTTTTTGGCGCAGCCGTGGTGAGGCACACATTCCTGCTAATTTCTTACATCGGACTTTGCACTTTTTATTTTTATCCTTTTCATTTTTATCTGATGTACGACTATTATCTGACTATCTGGTGTATTGTGTGTCTTTTAGTCTGTGCTAAATACATGTATATTCTTTCTTTCTTTTCTTCTTTCTAGTGTTTAGTTTTTGTTGCGTGAGTTATAGCTGGATGACTATGTGAATAGAATGATTTAAAAGGTTAGGCAGCACTGCCGCGGTCTGCCGCGAGATGGGTGACTAAGTATTCTTTACCCAACAAGACCCCCCTTTTGTGTTGCGGTATTCGGTCTCTTTTTCATTTTGTATAAGAAAAAAGTTTTAGGTAGTCAGACAGAAGCCTGCATGGATCCATGATGGATATTGTTACTGTCCAATAACGGTAGGAAGATAATCAATTCAATTTCTTTGTAAAAAAAACGGCAGATAAGTACTTGACTGCATCTTTAAGAATAGGAGACTTCAATATAGTTAGATTTTAGAAACTAGTTAAATAATAATGACATAACCGGTTCAATGCCATAATTATAATAATTACAGAAACAATTAAATAGCCTTTGTGCCTAGTGTGGATCCACGTTCTACCTCCCTTCGATACGAAAAGTTAATAGTAGCCATCCTGGATCTTCTTCGAGTATATTTTTATCTCAGTCTATCTACGTGACGAAGCTTACACATAAACAAAAGAAACAAGAAAATAATATACTACTCACATCACCAACAGCTCCCCACTGCACGGCCAGGGCTGGGAGGCCGAGCTTCTTCCTCCATTCGCAGATCCTCTCCATCACGGAGTTGGAGAGACCGTAGTTGGTCTGACCGGCGTTACCGCGACCGCAGGATACAGAGGAGAAGATCACGAAGTCCCTAAGAATAGGAGAATATTGTAAGCATCCATCTGAGTAACATAATGTTGAGTGGAGATCTAAAAATGGACCTTAATCGATGAAGACCCCCGATATATAAGAGAGAGGTCTTAATCGTATCTTCACTCATATTCAGCCATAATAATAAAATTATGATTCTATAATTATACAATAATATAATAGATACTATAATTATTGCGCGGCTGGGTTTGCTTCAGGGGCTTGATTCAGGGGGCCTAAAAAGGCCACTTGGGCAGAATCATAAAAGGATAACATAATGGACAGTTAACCGTTAAGTTAATCGTATCAAATCCCATTGGTGAAGCATTTTTTTTTACTTAGGTTAAGGTATGTATATATGGGTCTTTGTTACCTGATAATAAATGGTTTACTATTATTTATTATTTTTCAGGTTTTTTTTTTTGTCTGTGCTAAAATACCAATCAATCAGATCCAAATCCAATCCCAATTTCTTTGATTGTACCTACGTAGTGCAGCGAAAAAAAGAAAAACACGGACTGTCTTCGCCATATTACGATTCATAATGTTATCCTTTTATGATTCTCCAAAGTGGCCTTTTTAGGCCCCCCGAAAGCCGTACTCCTGTGTGCCGTGACACATAGTGAGGAGGTTCCTCCTTCTAGTGCCCTGACCACCGGAAGCTTGGACCCTCTTTCTGATGCCGATGAGCCTAAATTTTTTATATTTTTATATTTTTTTTATATTTAAAAATGTAATTTATGTAGGTGCTATGTAAATATCATAAAGGAAATTATGATAAAATATTTAATCAAGAAAGGGTACACAAAGCCTTGAAATAGAAGCTAGCTAGCTTAGACCAGCTGCCAAGTCTAAGAAAGATGAACACGCTGACGATATTTCGGAAGTTTTCAAGTTTCACATTAACAATGACAATCCTAAATCATTTAATTAAGGCAGAAGATAACAAAGTACTTTTTTAACGTTTAAACAGTTTGGTTACAGCACCAAAAAAAATCTGCAGGACCTAACCGTCGTAATAAAATAAATTACCGTATTATTTTACTGCTGAGGGGGGGGATATATTCCTAAAAAATTGTCCCAGAAGCCTACGTATCAAGTTTGTTAATACAGCCCTTTGTTTTTGCTCCCACCAGGGATTAATAAATAAATTCTGGACATAGAACTCCCGAGGAGAAACTTCAGTCGTAAAACTTGCTCAATACTCTATTTCACCGAGATACTTCAATGTTGCTATCATAAAATAAATTTGAGAGCAGATTTTATTAAGTACAGGATAATATTTTATCGTCCTTCATTTTCTTTGTAGCAACAGCGGGGTAATTGCGTAGCACACTAACAGTAGTAATGGCTTTCACACACACACACAACACCATTCACACACACACACACAACAACAACATTCATTGCGTTATTTACGTTGCTGAGCAGACAAATTTTTTGAACATATGAATCAATGGATTAGCAATATCTTGCAAAATGGTTCAGATTGTGATTGAAAGTTTGTTACGCAATTAGGGTGCTGGTGTACCTGTACAGACGCCAGCACATCAAGCTACTACAATTTGTCAAATTTCTTTAATAGATTTTCAACTTTATCGCTAAAGCATAAGGTTCAAAGTAGATTGTGAAAATTTGACAGTTTCGGATAGCTTGATGTGCTAGTGTGATACAATGGTATAATATTGGGTCGGAAATAGTTGAGTACAATCGTACACCCGACAGTGCCTTCAGTATTACCCCGACTACAGCCGATGGATTCCGTAAAAAATATCACCGTGAAAATTTAGGTGAAGTGAGTTTGAAGTGAACTGCGGTGCTATGCTATAAAAATCTCACCGTGAAAACCTAGGTGAAGTGAGCGTAGACTGTCGGTCGATTCTGTCAAAATCTCACCGTGAAAACTTAGGTGAAGAGAGTTTGTTTTTGCTAGGAATTGACACTTATATTAACAGCTCACTCCACGGTTATTTCACCTAAGTTTTCACGGTGAGATTTTTACAGAATAGCACCGCTGGGCTGTCAATAGTGTCAATTCTTAGCAAAAATAAACTCACTTCACCTAAGTTTTCACGGTGAGATTTTAACAGAATCGACCGGCTGTCATCGTATTGGACGCTTGGGAATCTAGGGATTGACAACTCACCTCACCTAAGCAATCACGGTGAGATTTTTATAGAATAGCGTAATCTACCATATTTCCAAGTAACACTCTACTTCTGAGACTTTTTCAACAAATTTTAATGATCTTTCTTCCTTTTTCCTTTACATGAATAGTGTTTGGTAGATGGTGTGCCTGGTCCCCATTGATTAGTTATGCACTAATGAATAATATCTATTTACATAACTAAAAACAAACAACAATATTTCCCACTTACTTCAAATTAGGGCACATTTTCCTCGACAGTTTATCCAAATGCATGGTAGCCATTGCCTTAGGTCCGTACGAGGTCTTGAAGCTCTCCGAAGTCTGGTTCTGGAAGATGCAGTCCTTGAGGATCACAGCCAGGTTGAAGATGGCTTCCACAGGTCCCATGTTGAGTGCCATCTGGAGCATCTGTTCGCATCCAGACTCGGTGGTGACGTCGTGGGTCGAGATTTGGATGTCGGCACCGTATTGTGCCCATGCTCTATAGGGGAAATGAAAACCATTATTATATTGTAGGCGAAAACGTCAATGTAACCCCCAAATTTAATTTTTATTTTTACGTGTTTTGAAATTTTGCAGATGAATATCAAGTTGTAATTGATAGAATTGTGATTCACGACCGTAACAGTTCAAATAGTAACAGAATTATAAGCATTAAAATCATTAACACAACTGACTGTTGCTCAGGTATAAGGGAAAGAGAGGGGAACTAAAAAAAGTCGAACTTTTTCAAAAACTTGATGTGCTACATTAGCACACGTCTACCGTTACCGTCTACGTTCATTCTGTATCTCAGGTCCATCCATGCAATATCATTTTGTACAAACAAATGGGTACAGGAACCAACCTTACACTCGTCGAAAGAATGCATACCCTTATGGTGCTGCACCAATTACAGTAAATCAAGTAAAAAAATCAGTCATCACAAACCTAAGCCTCGAGGACTGGTATCCGTTGCTGATTCCTCTGCGAGAGGTGAGGAGGATCTTCCTGCCGCCTCTCATTATGAGCCAGTCAGCCAGTTCCAGACCGAAACCTCCCAGACCGCCAACCACGACGTACACGTGATCTTCGTGACAGATGTACCTGGAAGAGTAAATAGATTAGTATATGCAAGGAAAAATTTAAGTCAGTAATAATGAAAATGTTACTATTTTCGAGATTAATGAATGGTCTGGAAAGTTTTGGGAGCTATATCAGTGAAATATGCCAGAACGCTAAATAAAAATAGCACCAAAATAATAATTTATGTAATTTATTCAATTTGATTTCAAGTGGTTTTCTTCTTGTTTACAAAGTAAAGAACGATCGGAAAAGTATGTTACATACAGTTCGTACAGCAATTGTAACGACAATAAATATCACAGCGATTTTGACAGACCTTTTGGCAACCCAACAGCAGCCGTATTAAGATGAGAATACGTTGACTGTGATGCAAAAAAATCAGAGGCAAATTAACGGTGAAAGGACTGTAGTTACAATGGAAAAGTCCTGGAAAACTTAACACCACTTCCTTTACATGAACGTATCGTGTACTTCTGATCCTTCACCCTTTCGTAAATCTGGCGTTTCACTGTGCACATCCACAACACATTAGTTGGATTTAGGGTTATCAGACATCAAATCTGTTGCCTTCGATCTTGAGCTAAGCCTAAAACAGACCTTGGGGCCTAAAAAGACAACTTTGGCAGAATCATATAAGGATAACATTATGAATCATAATGGACAGTTAACTGTTAAGTTAATCGTATCAAATCCCATTGGTGAAGGATTTTTCAGTTATTTTTTTGTTTGTGCTAAAATACCAATCAATCCAATCCAAATCCAATCCCAATCTCTTTGATTATACCTACGTAGTGCAGCCAAAAAAAGAAAAACACGGACTGTCTTCGCCATATTATGATACATAATGTTATCCTTTTATGATTCTGCTAAAGTGGCCTTTTTAATCCCCCTTGTCTGTATTGCATAGTTCCGAAAAGTATCGTCATTTGAGCGTACTTACCTAGGCACAGCATCCATGGGTGTGACGGCGGATTTTACTGGACGGTTGGTACGCTCCTCATCACGGATCTTGATGATTACCTGATATTCAACAATAAGATATAGGTTAGGCCCAACACCATCATTTGTCCAGCCTTTGCCCAACTATGTTGGGGTCGGCTTCCAATCATACCAGATGCAACTGAAAATCAGTATTTTACATGGAGTTTTAGACCTAACATAAGGAGCAAAATAAACGATAGGAACCAATAACAGGAATGGTTTCCCTTTTTAATGCGACTATTATTTATATAATATTCGCATTCGTATGCGATGCTTACTAAACTTAGCAAAGTAAGGCCAAAATGCGGTCTATGAATTTTACCCTAGTTAAATAGAATAGAATATATTACAGTTAAAAGATTTTAGTTTTCTTAGAATTCTAACACAAGAGCATTTTCCAGACATGCAGCACTAGGCTAGGTCTCTCCCGTAGGAAGCTTGTAAGATTTCACATGAAGTATAAGAAGTTCAATAAAATACGTGATAGTTTTACCTTTCCGATGTGTTTACCGGCCGCCATGTAACGGAAAGCGGTCTCCACCTCGTTGGCCTTAAACGTGCAGTACGTCAGAGGTCTGACGGCACCGTTCTCAATACCACTCAGCAGCAGGTCTTGCAGGCGCTGTGTAAATAAGGAGAAATTAAATAAAAATGTCTAGGATGAAGATGGTTAGGTTGATGATGGATGTATAAAGTGGAAAGAAGTCTGGTATAAAAAGTTAGCAACACAACCTTGTTTCTTTAACTGTGAAGGCTGAGGAAAAAAGGTTGTGGCGCCTGTTGAAAGACTTTAACAAGTATTTAGACTTTTGATAATTGGTACCGTTTATTTTCATCAATATATTCTTAAAGTCGTATATAGTACATAGTAATACCATACAGTTTTCATTTAAAAATATTCTGTCAAAGACTCTGTTTTGATCATTTCAATGCAAAGATAAAATACTAAATGTACAATTTCAATGTGACAAGAAACTAACGCAAGAAGTGAAAATAAAGCTAGCATCGTAATAATTCGTAATATAAAAAAAGTAAATAAAATGAATTTACAAAAAATGATACAATTAAGAAAAATATTTGTGAATATAGTGGCCAAACAAACCCTTCTGAAACTGAAGGTCTGGTCGAAGATGTAATCCAACATAATGCCGTGGAACGAGGTCTCTTTCAGGAAGAAGTACATTCCGATGGGCGTGTTGTTACTGATATCGAACTTTCCGATCTCAAGGAACCGACCACGGTAGGCTAAGCAACGAACGGAGGCCTGTTGGTTAAAATAATTAATGTTAGTATGATTCCTGCAGATGATGATTATGATTCATTCATTTCTTCAGTAAGCAAACTAAACATTTAAGTTTATGTATAGTTATATGTTTTTTTGTTTGTGTATGTTTATAAATATATACTATTCAATTGAGTTGCTTTGCTTCTTGTAAGTTTACCTGTAGTTTCTCGTCTGACAAGGAGTTTAGCACCATGTCGACTCCCTTGCCGTTGGTCTCACGACGGATCATGTCTTCAAACGATGTATCACGAGAGTTGCCGATGTGACTGTCTGTAATTTTATTATTCATTTAGTGTATTCAATGCGCCCTCGGGGTAATTGGAGCGACGATCATCGTAGAGAGAACAGCTGGATGTGAGCTACCGAGGATCGAGTTGAAATGCGTGCGATTGGGGAGGCCTATGTCTAGCAATGGACTTCTATAGGCTGATGAATAATGATGAGTGTATAAGAAACGAATAAAAAGACAAATAGATAAGGAGTGACTAGCTCAAAGAACAGGAATAGAAAGTACTAAGGACTATAGAAATTAGACACTGCATTGCCTATCTATAAACTGTCTAAAAAAATATTATTTTCAATTATTACAATGTTTCTTGCAACTTTTATTTTTGTAAGTTCAATTGGAAAAAGATCTAAGTTAAATGTAAACAGATTAGATTCCATAAAACCAACCTTTAAGTTGCGGGAACAACTTCTTGATGAAAGCCCTCTTCTCCGCGGTACCCACAGTAGTGAAAATCTCGCAGCCATAGTAGAGGGCCACGTTGATGGCCGCCTGGCCCACTCCACCCGACCCAGCATGGATGAGGATGGACTCACCACGTTGGATCTGGCCTACCATGACCTGGATACAAGAAGGTTTTAGTTATCCACGAGAGTAAGTGTAGGTCAGGGACTCGGATGTTCCAAGAAAATATTTGTGTATTATGGAAGGTCCACCGATTTGTTCAAATAAGTAGATAATAATAAAGCATGATTCTTGCATGTACCTACATAATATAGTAGTCGCTGAAATTAATATTTTTCTAACGCAATATAATCAATCTCTTCAAGTAGGTACCATTTCCAGAAATGTAAACTAAATAATAATAACTATACTGTTATCCCTCAACAATCTTGGGAAGGGTCTAATTTTAATTGCATATAAGGAATTACACCAATAATGCTGATAAATACAACTGTACTTACATTACAGTATAACAGAAGAAATATTACAATACTGATGATAAACTCAACATATCGGTATAAAATATAAGCTAACTCATGACTCACCATGGCATAGTAGACAGTTCCGTAAGCAACTGGAACACTAGCAGCTTCCTCGAAGCTCCAATCATCAGGGATGGCCCACAGCAGAGCCTTGTCTCCTTCAACCAAGTTAGCCAAACCCCGGTTACGGATCATACCCATGACGCGGGAACCACTGTAAAGAGAGTCATAATATAAAAATAGGATACTCTCGACCGAATTTCGGTTACGGCGGCCAATCTCAACGGAGACAAGCCAAGAACGCATTAGACATTATAGTACACAAGTGTATACACTTGGTGCGCTCCTGTTCCTTACTTTGATAATCCGATGGGACGGCAATCCAACACGACCGGGGAGAGATCAAGCGCAGAACCAACGGCTTAACTCTCGCTTTACATGCTTTCCGAGGCACTGGCGTGTCATGCCACCAACATCCAGACTGTGAGCTGCTACTGAGAAATTCCTAACGGAAAAATCCAATGGCACTGCCCGACCTGGGAATCTAACCCAGGACCTAACGGTCAATGATGTAGTTCTAGAAGAGTGATAAAGAGTAAAACAAAGGTGGTTGGATGAGACCATTGATTTTGTCCAAGGTTGGCATATGTGCTGGCACACTTGATGAAAAATGGTTTTGGACTCGCTGTTCTTAGTCCTTGGAAAGGCAATGAATCTACTCACGTGTCACTGTAGTAATATTGTGTCAAAAATGTTGCTTAGAGTAAATAGGTGGTGAGTTGTTTGACTTACTTAGGGCTGATTTTTCAATCGACAGATATTTTCTATTCGTAGAATAAAATTGACGTGAATAAAAATAGAATAGAATAGAGAGATTTTGTATGGAAGAACTGTCAAAAATTCAAAATTATTCCTCGGATAAAATTATTTGGCGTTAGAAAAACCAGCCCTTAGTCAAAGAATGAATAATATATGTTCAAACCTGAAGACAAACCATTTTTTTTCATAATTTAAAGCCTCCTTAAGTTAGTTTAAAAAAATCAATTAGAATGGCCAATTTAAATACGAAAGCTTCGTAAACATAACATACTTGGGAGTCTTTCCGACAATCTCGAAACCTTGCACGCACTCCTGCGCAAGTCGACCGCGAGCGACCGCGTCCACTGTCACACGTCCGGTAGCTGTCATGACGTCACGGAAGTTCAACGCCGAGCAGTACACCTGGTTGAGGAAGATTATACGTAAGTATACATTGAGGGTAGCTAACATAGAAAGACATTATTGTTCCTCACAGTACTAGGCATCTCCAAAGTAACTACCCTTTAAGTAACTTTCTAGAATCGATATAATTAGGTTAGTAACTGCAGTGTGAGCTTCGATTGAAAGAATCTAGTGTTCATCATAATCAGCCCCACTTGTTCCCACAGCTGGGACTCAGGCCTCCTGTCTTCGTGAGCAAGAGGGCTGTAATCTACCACGAAGGCCCAGTGCGTGTTGATAGATGTCACATGTCTTCATGTCTTGTTTTCTTACATCGGACTTTGCATTTTTTAATTTTATCTCTTTTTTTGTTTTTATCTGATGTACGACTATTATCTGACTTTCTAGTGTATTGTGTGTCTTCTAGTCTGTGCTAAATAAATGTATTTTCTTTCTTTCTTTTTCTTTCTTTCTTCGAATTTTTGGTAAAATTCAAACAGATCTTTGTACAGAGTTTTGTTCTTGTTGTTTACAATAAGTAGGTTGATATAGATTTCCGTAAAAAATAATTAAAAGACAATACTTACATTAACAAGCACTTTTTCCTTGTTCTTGAAATCGTGGTTCTCCCTGATGGGTCCTTCCAACCATCTCAATGAGGACAGGTCTCCGATCGTAAGGGTGTTGACGTAGGCGTGGTTGACACGGACGGTCTCCAGGTCACCCAGGAGAAGATGGCGGTACGTACCCCATTGACCCTAGGATAGAGATGGAAATATGAGAAATAGTAAAAAATACTACGATGCAGACACAACATTAAAACAAACTTTGTGTATCAATACATATATCTTTGTGTATCAATACAAATAATATCTGAGTTGAGCTGCACGATTTTTGACAAATGCGTGCACTGATTGGACAGGTCCGCTCGATCTGTGTGGTTCTTTCCTCAAAAGACTATTTCAGACACCAATCTACGTGGTCTTCACACGATCTGACCAAGATTTTGTCTGGACTTTAAAAGAGACTGTGACTTCTGAGTTTGTTTCGGCCTTTCTTCTCAGAATAGTCAGTTAGGAAACGCCGACCTCATCTAGTTTAAAAAAAAATATGATTGACGTGTAAAAGTGTTTGTACAAACCTACTTACAGAAATAAAAATCATTTATCATTTATCAATAAGTTAAACCTACAGTCAGGGAAATTCATCGTTAAGCAAATTGATACCATGTCAATTTGCCGTGCCATTTCATCACTGACCTGTACTAAACAAGTACTGTTTAATAGAGGTCAGTGCTTTTCATACAATTGTCAAAGAATGACATTTGTGATTTGAATATTATTTATTAATTTCCCTGATTTACATTTTCAAACTAACGATTCGAACTAAAAGCATAATTCTATGAAAATCTTTGTTCAGTAGAATTCAATAAAAGTAATGGGCCTTAGAATGAAAAATGTACAAGGTGTAAAAAAAGAACACATCAAGACAAGGTGAAGGTGGTGGTGTGTGCGGTCAACGTGTTGTATTTCTACATTTACATCTGTAATTGTTATGGTGTAGAGAATATCTATCTTTCTATCTACAAAACATATTTTTTAAGGCCCAAAATAATGAAGCAAAAGTTTAAGTTATTTTTATCTTGGGAGTCTCACTCGATCATGCAAAATAATGTCTCACAGTGAATTATCGATTCAACTCGATATGTTTGTGTATCCATAAAACACATCGTTGAATTTTAATTAAGCCTGTTGTCGGTTTTGCTTCGTTATCTCTTTTAATGCAAATATCTCAGAAAATGAATGTGTATTTTATCGTCACATTCTGGTGCCACATATCGGCTCGGGATTTATTTACCATGGATTCAGTAAGTACATGATTCTAGACTCCCTAGGGTTGAAATTTTTCGTCGGTTATTAAAAAAAAATGCTGTTCCTTACATTTATACCGCGTAGGTATTGTACTTTTCTATGAATCAGCAATTTTTTTTCTTGTTAACCGACTACAAATTTCTACGTTAGGTCGTCTAGAATCATAAGAATTTTCACGTCGATGTCCTGCCAACCTGTATGTCAGAGATTAATAACACGTGATCAATTTATCTATGAGAAAATGTATAGGTACTTACATCCTGGTAAACATTGAGGGCCAAGTCCTTATCCAGTTGCTCTTCATAGAATTCCAAGTCAGGATTGAACGGAGGTGCAGACGGGTCAGAAATAAGTACACCATACACGATCTCACCGCCAGGCTCCCTCCTCAAACAGTTGACCAATCCCAAAAGACCGTTAATATGCTCATCTTGGGTATAAAGGACCACTTTCTGGCCTTCCTTGAGTTCCTCCTTGACTTTGTCGACCCAAGCGAAGTTTAGATCTGAGGCGAGGATTCTGAAGAACTTGGCGGGGCGGGCTCCAACGCGTTTACGGAAGAGGACCAAGAATTCGACGCCAATGTCGTGGATGGTGACGATGTCGTATTGGTCTGAATATTGTTTAGGGTCGGGACGTTCCTTTTCGCGACTGATGAGGAAGCACTTGTCACGGAGGGTGCCGGCTGCTTGTGTAAGGATCTGATGGAGGAAATAATACGATCAATATACAAATACATACCTAGTTCATACCAATATGTACTATTACATTTTTGTAAGGAGTATACAGGTTTATATTCGATTTCGACATTAGATTTTATCCTAGTAATTTGGGGCGACGAATTCAGGGCTTGACTAATGAAGTTGAATAATATAATTCGTTCTTTTCAAATTCAATTTCAAATAAGGCAATGTTTCTTAGAAAAATATTTTGTCAAACATTTTATATATTTATGATTTCTTACCTCAGGCCTGCCTAGAAGATTAGCACCTACAAACATGATAGTGTTACTCTCTCCAGCCAGTTTCTTGTTCTCAAGGGTAATGTTAGAAGGCACTTCAATAGGTTCTTCGGAAATCATGAGAAGCTCAGCCTGTACCAAGGGCAAGTCTCCAAGGACCTCTCCAATAATTTCCAGAATGGGTTCCAGTTCGTTCTTCTTGTACTCTTCGTCGACTAATTCTATGCACTTGACTTTGTAGGTTTGGATGTTCTCGAGAACCAGTTGGATGTTGGCACGGAGGACGTCTTCGATCTGGTAAAGGGTGAATGGCTCATGTGTGTGTGTGTGATTTGGGAAATAATACAACTATTTCAATGGAGTTTTGAACAGGGAAACCTTTTAAAGACGAACATCTCATAACTTTTAGGGTTCCGTACCTCAAAAGGAAAAACGGAAACCTTATAAGATCACATCGATGTCCGTCTGTCTGTCCTTCTGTCAAGACCCTTTTTCTCAGGAACGCGTAAAGTTATCAAGTTGAAATTAATATAATATACTCAGGGCTGCAATCCCTTGAAGTAGTGAAAAGAATCAAACTTCTAAGTCAACGCAATCAAAAGATACTGGCGTTTATGTTCCGTTTATGCCACATATTTTGACATTCGCAATCGGAGTCAAAACCTATAGGGTACTTCCCGTAGACCTAGAATCATGAAATTTGGCAAGAAGCAATGCAAAGGAAAAATCCGAAAAACGTAAAGTAGTTACATACCTACAAATTTGTACGGAACCCTCGGTGCGCGAGTCCGACTCGCAGCCGTAAACAAGTTGAACATAATTATGGATTTTTTAGAACGTCGCCTCTGTGACAGTCTTTTTCTAAAGCTCTTTATAACGTTGGGTTACATTAAGATACATCAACTTAGTTTAAATGATAGAAGTCACTAGAATGTTCATATTCCTTACCTTCATCTTAGACTTTCCGAAGTTAGCAATGAACTCATTCTTCTCAAGCACAGGCACTCCAAGAGGCAACCTCCTAGTGATGGGCGTAGCATGGAGTCCACGGACCTCGACACCACCAGCCCTGAACAATAACAATTGAATTAATAACTACAGTTCTGCGATCTAAAATACTCTACATACAAATAAAATAGTGAGGGGCCGTGGCTAAATAATAACAGCCGCACAGGTCGATTGATCAGGTTAAGCTACGCTTGCCGCGGTTGGTCTGTGGATGGGTGAACATCTTTACATACCGAGACCCCTCCGTGCCTTGGAAAGCACGTTAAGTGTGGCACTACATCCGATCCGAATCCGAGAACAACCTGTCCGAAGTGACCATCAGTCCTATTTGTATGATGTTGCGCACTAGATCCGAATTCCCATTCCCAATTCGAATTGAAGTCAGATCCGATGTATTGCGTAACCACTCTAAGCCGTTGGTCCCGGCTGTCATTCGTGGATCTTTGACAGTCGTTACGGGTAGTCAGAAGCCCGAAAGTCAGACAACCAGTCTTACCAAGGGGTATCGTATTACCCAGTAACTGGGTTGTGGAGGTCAGATAGGCAGTCGCTCCATGTAAAATACTGGTATTCAGCTGCATCCGGTTAGACTGGAAGCCGACACCAACATAGTTGGGAAAAGTCTAGGCAGATGATGATATCGATACCATCACGTCTGCAGAGTTTCGCTAGATAATTTATTTTGACATTGTTTAATAAAACTTAAAATCCAAGCAATAGGGTTAAAAAATATGTAAGTAATTGGTGATTATTATATTTTTGTCCGCGCAAAATGGTCACGTGTTCGTTTCGAGGCGAAACCAGCCCTGAAAATAGTGTATTCTTGAACGAAGCTTCCTAGTATTTCAATTTAATAATAATATAATAATATAAGAACTGAATATTGCTGGCTGTAGATACGATAACAAATATTGAGCCGACTCCTGAAAGATGATTACTTACGAAGCATGTTTGGGAAAAGGTTGGGATAACTTTTATTTCTCGTCTTAATATAAGTACTTGTATGATTGAAGTACTTACATAGTGACTTGTGAGTGAGTTCGTGTGGGTCATCAACATTGGTGCCGATTCCCTTGTTCACAAACTAAACTAAAAAGTTCAGTGCATCTTTTTCTTTCTATTTCATTATGAAAGGGACACAAGATTAATCAGCACCTGACACTACTCCATACAAGTTTAAACGTCATTAAAAACTTGCCTACTAAAATTACGTCAATTTACTATACACTGCAAAAAAAGTCGTGGACGACAGTTAATCGTGTAGTCCTATATGACTGTGACCACCTCCATTTAAATACACAAGCCACGACGCTTTAAACGACACGATAATCTGTCGTCACGACATTGTGGGAACGGGGCCATAAAGTTAAATGAGATTAATTAAAATAAACGGCCCTTAGCTAGTTGTTCCCATCTTTAAATCCTACCACGTCCTGCCAATAAATTGGGTTGTACCTATCTGTGCGGCTTTGTTGAACTGATCCCAACTAAATTATAAATGCTAAGTGTGTTTGTGTCCGTTTATACTGGCATCCTACGCTAAATCTGTAGATGTTTACCCAATAGTTACCACAATTTGATACGCAAATTATGTTATTGACAAAATACCCTACGAATTTCTGGGAGATAATGGGTTACGAATTGATTAACAGGTAGGTATGTGTAGTGTGTGTGTACATCCTTACACAATCTATCACAGTCTAAAGGATTACGAAGCAAAATCGTAATCCATTGCTTCATTTGTTTGAATCATGTTTCTTCTGCGCGACAACGTAAATAACGCAATGAATATTGTTGAACTGTCAAAATTAATGGCGTTACGTTAGGGTTGTGAGTCTGATGCAGAATAATTTCAGAATTCTTGTAAGCTTCATTTTCAAGATACAAATATCTTGTGTAGGAATACCTATCAGTCTAACGTAACCAGTGTCGGATTAGCCCATAAGCAAATTAAGCAATTGCTTAGGGCATCACGTCTCGGGGGGCACCATAAGGCAGAAACAGCACCGAAACAGTATTTGCTAGCACATGAAAGGCAAGGCTGTTTATCAGCAAGATATTACAAGACCCAAAAGTCACTTTAGAGATGTGCGCCAAATGTTTTGGAAAAATACGAGGCGACTAGTGGATAGAAGGGCGTACAGGCGTGGATTGCTTAGGGCATCTAGTTGTTTTAATCCGGCACTGAACGTAACACCTGCTTGCAAACCGCGGAACTTTCATGCAAAGTTTCTTTTCAGTAAGGTAGGTACTTTGTAACGCGCAGTTAGGCGTACTTTGAGCATAGCATAATCAGCCTATAATGTCTGCACTGCTGGGACACAGACCACCTCTATTTGAGAGGGAGTGGGCTGTAATCCACCACCACAGTGTGGAGTGGTAGATGTCACATGTCTGCAAATTTTTGGTTCTAGGCCATGCTTTGAGCACGATGGCAGCGATCTCAAGCCAAGATCTACGATCTTTACTCTTAACACGTGCTTTGGCTAAGCGTTATTGCTGTCACTGTCGCACAACTGTCAAATTACAAGTGCAAGATAGGGACGGGACCATGTCTAAGTCAAAACACGAACTAAGTAACGATTATCTCAGCCTCGGCCTCAGATATGAAAATGTCGGATACTAATTAGACTAAACTGGGATTCTTATAATCATTATTGTTACCACCCCAAACTTAGCAGGCCTTACAATTCTAACCAACCTTATTTTTAGAAGAAACAATGTTTTACTTTTAATCCAATTACATTGATTGTAGATTATACGTGTTGGCAACAACATAAAAATAATTTTAGTAAAATTTCAAATGTCATTACTTGGCAATAGTATTCTAATATTTTGTAGTGGCAACTCTCATACTTCCGTTTCCTTCCTTAGCCATCTTACAAGCAGCTTGCACGGTCACGTATTTTTTCCTACTCGCTAATAATTATAATATAAAATAAGATACTGTACATGTGTCAATGGTTGTGTACCCAAAGCAGTGCAATAAATAGTGTGCATCAAAAAAGTGTCTTTGAATTGAAGATTACCCCTGATACTCAGCCCGAAAAATTACTCCTGGCGTGGCATAGCAGGACGCGTGCCCGCCAATACGCAAGACAACGACAAAATCTTATAGTCTTCGAAGCATCCTATTTTTATTCGTTTACTTTTCTAGGGTTCCGTACCCAAAGGATAAAAACGGGACCCTATTACTAAGACTCCACTGCCCGTCTGTCTGTCTGTCACCAGGCTGTATCTCATGAACCGTGATGGCTAGACAGTTGAAATTTTCACAGATGATGTATTTCTGTTACCGCTTTATCAACAAATACTAAAAACAGAATAAAATAAATATTTAAGGCGGGCTTTCATACAACAAACGTGTTTTTTTCGGCGTTTTTACCTTGTGGTACGGAACCCTTCGTGTGCGAGTCCGACTTGCACTGGGCCAGTTTTTCTTTTTTACGTAAGGTTAAGATCACAATATTTGTTCAAGAAAATTGAGACGATCCTCAGGGAATATCTGAAAAACTATTTTCTTCTGCCCAATGTATGACGTAGGTATGAAATTGGCGCTGGTATTTATATGAATATACTCCATTTGAAATAAGACTAAACATTTAAATAAACCTTTTTTACAGTCCGTTCAACCGATTTTGAATTATATTGCGTTGGTAGCATGACATAATTTATGGCAGCTGCATTAAACAGTTGGTATTGTAACCACTTTTGCTTTTATTACCATCCTTATGCCTACGGTATAGAAGTCAAAATCGGTTACAAACTAGTCATTACAATCTAAAGGATTGTAAGGATTGTTGTTTGTTGGTTTTTAACATCCGTATAGGAAACGTAACAAACGACTAAGAGTTATTTATTCGTGTGTGAATTTCTAGCCACTATACAATGGCTTCCAATATATTGAACAGTCTCCCAATAAAGGGTTGATTAAATACTTAATTTATAAGGGTTGTCGCGAAGCAGAAGAGATAATTACTGGGGAAAGTATGAAGACAAAAATAGAGCGCGCTTTCGTTTCTTCAATCGTGTCGTCAGGACGAGTTATAAAACAGTAGCTACTGCCGCGGTGCTAAGCTCTGGCTTGTCTGTTAACTGCCCAAGGTGCGCAAGAGTGGAATGTAAACAAAACTAATGTACAGGGTTATTTTAAATTGGCTAGCTTAACACCGCTGCTGCGATGAGTATCGATATTTAACACGATAAAATCTGATATTTCTACACGCTACAAAAACTGTGGTTGATGACCCCTAAAAAAATTTCGATACCATCGCTGCTGCGGAGTATAGCTAGCCAATTTAAAATAACCCTGTATAAATGCAAACTATATTTAGTTAATTTTTTTTGGTAAAAAAGATTCGAGTAAAGATTCTAATTTAAACTTCTAATTTAAAATTGCACGCCCCTCTACTAAAATGCTCTCCACAAACATTTAAAATGTTTATGCAACAAGCAGCGGAGGGGCGTGCAGTACTTCATTAGAGGATCTCTAACCACTTTTGTCCTTTCAATGCATTACCTACTAAGAGGGGTCGGCTTGTAGATCCTCCGTGAGTCCGTTAAAAGTTATTGGCAAGGAATTTTACTCACCCCGGTTTGGAGAGCTCGTAAAGCTCTCATAAGACCGTACATATCCGCATTACTGTTTTTATCAAGATAGTCCCAATTTTCTTTTTCAAATTAGATTTTTACCAATAGCTTGTCTTATTTATACTCCAAGCCTCAACCCCATGGAATTAATACTGCTCTTTGTAATTTCGTTTATCGTGAGATTAATTGGAAGCTAATGAAAAAACCTTGTTTAGTTTTTCTTAAATTATTTCTTATTTGTTGTTTAGGGAATTGTTTGATGTCTTATTCTGTGAAAGATCATAAATCATTGGTAAATAATTGAAAGCGTCATTTTAGTCAGAGTTATGGCCGCCTTAGCTTGGCTTTTAGCCAGGGGGCGTAAAAAGGCCACTTTGGCAGAAGCATAAAAGGATAACATTATGAGTCATAATGGACAGATAACTGTTAAGTTAATCGTATCAAATCCCATTGGTGAAGGATTTTTCAGTTATTTTTTTTGTCTGCTAAAATAAATGTATTCTCTTTCTTTCTTCAGCGTTAACCGGAAGGACCTTTTTTATTTCATGAGGAAACCTTTAAAAGGCGCCCGGGCTTTGGGGATAAGACCAGCGAGTGTGGGATTATTACCTCACTAAAACCACCCCGGTGGTCACCATCTGCACCGTTACCTCTCAAAAGACCGATCCAAAACCCTCCCTGTGCAACGCCTGTTAGGGCACAGCCCTGGGAAGACTGTAAGGGGGTCTTAAAACATAACTCTACCAGAGGGCAGCGCGTGACCAGTGACCACTGAGTCAGAGTGCCGTCTTCCCTGAGATTACCTAACTGGAAGGACCTAACATCCCTATTTCATCTCCAGGAGGAAAATGCTCAAATAACTGTTTCATTCATGCTTAAGTGAGTGACTTTAATTCCTATTACAATAATATGCACTCGAGTAGAACCGAGCACAACAAATTATAAATCTTTTATGAGATA
This sequence comes from Oligia latruncula, assembly GCA_948474745.1. Lineage (NCBI taxonomy): Eukaryota > Metazoa > Arthropoda > Insecta > Lepidoptera > Noctuidae > Oligia > Oligia latruncula. The sequence continues at coordinate 9,802,141 of OX419703.1, read as the reverse complement.
ATAAGGTAAAGAGTAAAGTTTCGAATGATTGCGTAGATTAAATTATATATAACATCACGTCTGTTTTCCGCGAAGGGTTAAGGTGGAGGTACACCCATATTTCACCAGTAATGTTTAAGTCCCATGTAATAGGGGGCGAGCCTATTGCCATCAACCGGACACAAATCCAAACTCCGGGCTGCTACTAAGAAATTCCAGATGGAAAACCCAATAACATTTAGTCCGACCTGGGAATCGAACCCCGCAGCTCATCCTAAACAGTAGAGAAAAAAAGTGCCGGCAAAATAAGAATTATAATAATAATAATAATATACATTGTACTGGGATCGGTCTATCATTACTGACAGGACTATTGTTGCCAATAAGCCTGATATAGTGGTGATAGACCGATTAGCGCGCCGCACAATGATTGTCGATGTTACCATTCCACATGACGGGAACCTCGTGAAAGCTGAGAAAGAGAAACAAATTAAATATCTCGACTTAGCTCACGAGGTTGTTGACATGTGGAATGTGAGCTCGGCTATCATTGTGCCGATTGTCGTATCGGCCAATGGACTGATAGCCGAAAGCCTCGATCAACATCTATCGAGGCTCTCGTTAGGCGGTTGGATCAAGGGCCTGATTCAGAAGGCAGTACTCCTTGATACGGCTCGCATTGTGAGGAGGTTCCTGTCTCTGGAGCCCTAACCACCGGTAGCTTGGACCCTGCTCCCGACACCGGCGGACAACTATTTTTTTATATTTTTAAATGTTTTTTATACTTACTTTTATTTATGAAGAAATATTTAAAAATACAATAAAATAAGATTTATGTAAATGAATAAAGGAGATAATAATATTCCACAACTATCACATAACGCCGTCTAGTCTCAAGCTAAGCAGAGCTTGTGTTATGAGTACTAGACAACTGATAAACATACTTAATATTTCTAAATACATACAATTACACCCAGACACAGAACAAATGATCATGCTCATCACACAAACATTTGTCCTGGGTGGGAATCGAACCCACGACCTCTAAAATTAAAACTAAAATCCTCACCTGATAACGTCAACATCAGGATACACGCGAATCTCGAACGAATTCTTAGTGGAATCAGGGTTCATTTTAGAGATGGCATTGTAATGCATATTGGCATCGATGGAGAGCTTCTCGATCCTGGTAGGAACGAAGAGTCCTCTGGTGTCCTGGCCGATAATCTTCATTTGCAGCATGCAGTCCATGAAAGTGACCCAGTTGTTGACCCAGGTGAGACGGCCGCGGGTACCCTCGACGTTGCAGCCGAGGACGCCACGGAAAAGTCCGCTGTTGAAAAAGGAGACAGTAAGAAATCGTGATTGGATAAAGGTAATACACATCAGCCTTCTAGTAGGTAGGCAGATGATCAGATCAGCAGGGTAATTGCGTAACACACTATCAGTAGCAATGGGTTTCATTTTGACTGTTCAACAACATTCATCACGTGATTTGCGTTGTTGAGCAGACACATTTTTCGAACATATGTAGCAATGGATTAGCAATATTAGGGGGCTGGTGAAGGTCGCGGGAATTCTCTGGGTGAGAGGCACAGGACGAGTCGCAATGACGATACTTGAGGGAGGCCTGTTCGTCTGTGGACTTCTTTCGGCTAATGATGATGAAATAACCTCTCTAACTGGGCACAGTGACGAAAAGAATGATGCTCAGTTTTTTTTTATGCTAACATTTCCATTATCGTGTAGAAATTATTTATTTTGTATGTTTTTAGGATTCTCTCCTAAATCATTGATAATATCGTGATAGACTATCATCTGCCTAGCCTTTTTTCCAACTATGTTGGGGTCGGCTTCCAGTCTAACCGGACGCAGCTCAATATCAGTATTTTACATGAAGCGACTGCCTATCTGACCTACACAATCCATTTCCTGGGTATACAATATCCCTTGGTAATACTGGTTGTCAGACTTTCGGGCTTCTGACGAACCGTAACGACTGTCAAAGATCTACGAATGACAGCCGGGACCAACGGCTTTACGTGCTTTCCGAGGCACGGAGGGGTCTTGGCACATATAGATGGTCCCCCAAACGCGGCAAACGTAGCTTAACCTGATCGATTGAAGCGTGCGGCTGTTATTACTTAGCCACAAGCCCTCTTGGTAGAATAATTAATTAAAATAATTTAGTCAAAATTAGACAAATAAAACAAGATTTGGACTTGAATAAGGCGTTACAAGAATAACCTAAAAGTATGCACATTGTTGGTCTAAAACTCAAAATAGGTAGGTAGTACATAAAATATGAATATACAAAGTCTTTAGTTTTAAGTACCTACACATTCTATACTAAATAGGCTCAATGTTAATGAAGGTATTCTAGATGAATAATTTCCAACATTACCCTTCTAGCTTCTAATTATTAACTTAGCATTACTTGAAAGTTATTTCGTGTTTCTATTAAAATTGAGACATAAGCCGACAGATGTCCTACGGTTTTTGACAAAATTCGGACCGAGAAAAGCACTTATTTAACTAATAATGAGTACTCACTATTTAACTAAGTTTTATTCATAGAAATACTGATACTATTCAAATAAGAAACATAAAAACACCTACATTTAATAACCAAGATTAGTAGCAATGATTTAATATAAGTCTCTACTTAAAATCCGCTTCAACGTTCATCCATTTGTAATGGCCCAGAAACAAACGCTCATTTTATGTTATAATTTACTGAGGTGAAAACCAAGCATCCTCCTAAACAGTAAATAAAAATATTTAGTGTACTACTGATGTATGTCTCGTGAATCTCTCTGTTTAATATTTTTAATTTAAATCTTTCACCACCTCTTTAAAAAACAAATTGTTTTTAATCGTCAATTTCAAATGTTCAATTCAAAAACCGAGTATTTGTCAGTAATAACATAAGTATTATTCACCTGTACTGGTATCCTCTAAGACGCAGTTCCTTGTAGAAGTCCTTGGTGAGCATGTGTTTGATGCCGGGGCCGGTGACTTCGGGCAAGGTCGGGAGCACTCGGTAGTCCTGACCAACGTTCTTCTTCGCGTAGATGCGACCAGTCACGATGGAGGCACCGCTTTCTACGATCTAGGGGAATATGGAAATCGTATCATACCTGAAGTGAGGAGCAAAATACTTTTAGTAGGTAGGTACGCAGATATTTTCGTGGGCCCACTCCAACGCAGGTAAACACGTTAGTTTAAAAATAAAAGTGGCTGGGCTTGAATATATACCGTACTAGAAAATCACAGAAAACTGGTAATCGCGTTAAAAGGCATAGGAAAATTCGAAGAAAATTCGCTGCAGTTGCCTTACCTTTCGAAAAACATATCCATATGTCAAACCAAGGTGAAAAATTAAAAACAAATTGGAAACAATGAAATTTGTGGGTAGGGAACTCTTCAAGGCTATCATTGAAAGGTCAAATTGGACAAGTATAAATCTGCCAAATAAGTTTATTGGTCTTATGAGGCGACGATTCAGGACAAAAATTATTTACGAATCAGGACAGGAATTAAAATCAAAGCCTGCTTCAATATCTCACCTCAAAATTACCACTGCCTTTCTGGATCATGATGATGAACTCCAAGTTTCCTTCCTTGGGAATGTTGGTGGCTCTCTGGAAGCGAACGTTCTCGAAGACCACTGGCACCTCAGTGTACAGCTCTCCCATCATCATACCGAGGGTTTCCCAGACCAGGACCAGGTATCCGGTGGCAGGGTATAAGTTACGGCCTAAGGAGGAAAAAGGACGGTAGAGTAAATAATTTGATTATTAATGAGGTGAATATTATAGTTATAACTAGATAGCAAAATGGAGCAGTCGAGTCCTGGAGACCGCGTATCGGCAAGCGTAACGTGGGACGCCCCCCAAGCTATATGGACCGACCACCTTAAGAAGATAGCTGGGACCCACGGTTGTAGCTAGAATATCAGTATTTTACATGGAGTGACTGCCTATCTGAACTCCACAACCCAGTTACTGGGTAATACGATACCCCTTGGTAAGACTGTTTACCAGACTTTCGGCACCTATACCATTCAAATCGGAATATAGCAACCTGCTGCCTGCAACTCGGTAGAAATAGATATGGTGCTAGTACTTTCTTGGAAGAGCTTCTCAAGAAGCTGTATCTACTCCTATTGAAACCTATATATATATGGCCCCTAATTTTGGAAGTAGTCTGTAAATTATTTAACACATTTAATAGATTAGGATAGCTTAAGTTTGAGAATCGTTTAATACTTACTGTCGACAACGTGTCCAATCATGTACTCGCAGTCCTCATCGACAATGGACATCCTGACGGTTCTCTCACCAGACTTCATCTTCTCTTGGGCCTTGTATGATGTTACGTACCTGAAGACAAAATAAAACGTTTTAATTATTATTTATAATAACCGGTCCAAGTGGAGGTGCTTGGGGGAGGCCTATGTCCAGCAGTGGCCGTTTTTCGGCAGCCTTCTGCGCGAAGTTCAGGCCCGCCAAGTTACGTCGGTCGTATTGTACTCATGGCTATCAAAGAACCTATTACATCCAACTTTAGATTAGCATCGTATTGAAACTATTACCAATCTATTCTCAATGCACAAGCTATCGATTCAATGCTCAAGCTCCTATTGAATCCACAATTACTTTCAACAAGTGTTTGAGCTTGGCTAAGAGATATTCAAGTAATACAATACGTATCTTGAGGAATTGTAAGAAAACAACACATGGTTTGTTTGGAAAGAAATATTAAAACCTTTTCAAAAGAGGTTTTACTCTTCTAAAAAATTGGGTAAGGAATGCAAAAATGGAATTCCAGTGACTCAAATATCAACCTGTTATAATGTGTACAAAATATTCAGTTTTATGTAACTTGAGTAAGGCAAAGGTGCAGAGGTAAATAATCAAACGGAAAATGCTCTAAAGACCGCAACTTTCAGCCTTTACCGTTTAATGTATAAAATCCGCCAGTGAGTTAACAATAAAGAATATAATTCGCCCTCAAAATGGACATATAATTTTTGTAATAACGAAAACCATGACTCTTTCCAACCATTCAACTAACACAAATGCACCACTACCATTTTTAATTCCTTCCTAACCGCATTGCACCAATCGCAAGTTCATCAATCATTTCAAAAATGGAACTGGCCAGTTCTCTTTGAAAAATAGCCGTTAACGTTCCAGTATATTGAAGTCGGTACAAAGTGGCTACTATAGATCACACCCCAACGATTTGTTTGTGGCCGACTGACGGATGGCCGGCTATTAATATAACCGGCTCTTTATTGGAACTGAAGTTTGGCTGCGTAGGTATGGCTTATTGGTAGCCGCTTGGAACGTATTTGTTGAATGTTGGGAATATTTTGAAGATGCGGTGAGGTACGGAGTTTGAACTAATTAAATATTCAGGCGTTCCGAAAAATAAATGATTCCACGTTCATTAGAAACTATTTTTTTCAGGTACTTGCCAATTTTTTTTACTGATATTGAGTGATGATTAAGAATACGTTTTTAGTCCAACCATTTTCATATCCAAAACTTTTATTTTATAGGTAACTTTAATTAAAGGAACTTTTTGGCTACTTACCAATCTTCGCTGTGTTCCCACTCTACGAGGTGAGAAATCATGGGTGTACCCTGTGACACGGGGAATGGCACGTGCGGGTAGATGTTGGCGAGGTGTGGGTTCAGACCCGACTCGTACAGTCTGTGGAATAAATACGACGTTAGTAGCTTTATTATATTTGAAATTTTATTGCTATGCTTTGTAAGGTAATAAAAAGAGTTTCTGTTTACTTCCAGGAAAATGAGATCGAATGGATGCATGATTCAATCAGTCATAGTGAAAAAACTTGTGCTCTTTCAATATTATCATCTAAAATAGCCTTCTTTACAAGCTCCTGCAAAAATCCGGTTCACTATCTTCCTGAAATTGTATATTTTTTTAAATGTTTTACTTTATCAGCTAGATGGTGTTACCCGGACACTGAGAAAGGCTATAATGTATTTTATTGTATCTATGAGTTTCCTTAATACCTACGCTCCATTTTGCACAAAAAACTGCTCCCGAAAATGGCAAAGCAATTTTTACATGAAAAATAATAAAACACTCACTTTCCGAAGGCCGTGAACAGAACTTGCACGTTGTCCTTGTGGTTCCTCTGCGTCAGAGGAATATTGATGACGTCCTTCTTCAGCGACCTGCGCAGGATTGCCTGCAGGAGACCGTGCGGCGCGATCTCGATGGTGATCGCATTTGGGTGAATGAGGCGGGCTGTCTCTTCGAAGAGGACAGGGCTCTGTAAGGAGTTAGTAAAGTTAAATTTTTATTTTTTTATGTAGATGTTTCTGGGTTAAATCGTGTTTGGTGATGAAGAACAAGATACAAGATGCTTATTCATTACAAGCTAGTTTGCGTAGTAGAATTAAAACTTTTCGTGCATGGCTTAAAATATTCCTTTTGCATTTTATACATTGCGCGTTTAAATAATTTTGGCCGAGCGACCGAAGTTGGTATCGGTGAGTACATTTGCCTGAACGACTTAATAAGATGTTCGTTCATGACGTAACATTCCTAGGATTAAAATATTATGTACGACCTCAAATTCTAAGTACCTATTTAAAGGTCTAGACTGCTAATCGTTTCAAAGAAAGATATTTTAAAGGTCTATAAGGAGCTGTATTTTCTACGAAAACATTATTTTGAAGACAGCACTTACCAGCAGATCATTAATAGGAGTATCGTGTTACCCAGTAATTGGGTTGTAGTGGCATGTAAAATTTTGATATTCAGTTGCCGCTTCCAGTTTAACTGACCCCAACATTGTTGGTAATGGCTCAGATGATGGACTTACCAGCAAGTTATTGGTGTGGTATTCAGCTGAAGAGAGTGCAGCCTTGGCGTCCTTCCATTGTGCTTGAGGCAGGGAGGTGGACACCCACTTCTCTGAGCGAGGCTTGGGGTCCTTGATAACTTGCTTCAGGTATTTCAGCAGGGTTGGGCCTAAAAATATTTTGGAATTTTAGAAAGCCATAATATGGACCTGGAGAGTTGCCGAAGATCTTGTTGAATGGCGTGCGATTGGATGCAGTGGATTGATGTAGGCTGACGATGATAATCATGATAATAATTATGTCCTTGGATTAGGAAGGTGGAGAACCGGGTGCTGTAACCGTGTTTGGGAGAGGCTTATGTCTAGATATGGACTGCGATAGATTGAATTGATATTTCTTATTTCCATGTTTTCATGGTTTTGGGGTTTGGTGGTTTTGTTTTGGAGTAGATGTCTTTCATTTGATATGATCATGACAACATTTCCCTTCCGTGTTCAAATTGTACATTTTCATCAAGTCTCCAGATTTCAAACAACAAATATTTGGACCTTGAAAACTTCATTATTTGTAATTGAAGTTACCGTTTCATATCAGAAAATTAGAGAAAAGGAAAATAAACAAAAGTATGACTTCAAAATGAAAAGTTTCGAAAACTTTTCAGACGATAATAACTTTATTATCAGCGCAAGTCTTACAAATAAGTTTGTTTCTTTGAATTTCACGATAAAGCTTTTGGTGATGTTTTGCCACTTTACTACTTCACACCCGAAAACACAAGTAAATGAAAACTTCTAATTAATCGTCGAGTTGGACAAAGTGCAACTGGGTTCTTTCATTAGAAAATTCTTAAACTTCTTCTTCTTGGATTCTTCTTATTCTTTAGGAATTTTTTATTTCCCGGAGTTTAGATCTATGCCCGGTACCAAGCAAAAGGTGGAGAAACGGGTGTTGTGGCGCAGCTTGAGAGAGGCCATATACCAAATGTTGAAATGATCATCTACTCGTACATCATAAAATAAATCTTAAATTCTATAAATGGGTACATATATTATATTCTGTAATAAATCAAAAGGGTTTTAATGGGGGATGGAAGTTTGTCTGGAGGTTAGTCATTTTTGCAAAATAAATGTCTTACCAGCTTCAGAGATATAACGGGAATGGTAAGCGATGTTGGAGCAAGGCACCTCCTTGGCGAAGATGTTTTGTGCGCTAAGCTTGGCGACGAAGGTCTTCATGATGTCAGCAGGTCCTGAGATGGTGCTGGAGTCGGGGCCGTTGTGGCAGGCCACTTCGATCTCAGGGGGGCACATGGTTTTGATCTAAAAGGCAAAATTAGAATAATAATTATGTAGCATGATGCTTCTGATTAGAAGTCAGGAAATTTACGAGTACGTAGTATTATATTTTGAAGAGAAGTTATTGTATTTTGAAGAGCAAGCAAAAGAACGCTGGACACTAATAGGTATGGTAATGAGATTGTGATTATCAGCAATTGTGGCCACATGAGAGCCTCTATAAGAGACGTGCCTTAAAAGTATTTAAAGGGTGTGCTAAAAACCAAAGAGTGTTTGTAAAAAAACAAGAGCTATTCTTATAAAGTTGGTGCTGATGCAAGAGGAGAAGAAGAGTTAACAATTACCTGACTGTATCCAAGACCGATGGCAGCCATGGATCCCTTGATGAAGGGCGTCTCGATGGAGGCAAGACCTCTGCTGTAAGCGGACAGAATCATCTCCTCAGCGGTAAAGCAGCCATCAGCGTACGCGCAACCAAGCTCACCGACACTGTGTCCTGTTGGAATATTTTAAACTTGTGTCAGGAAGACTTGACACAAACTGAATGGTTAACTGTTACACACATCGAGATTTAAACAGAGATCGTCTCACAAAGTGTAAATAACAGAGTAGAAGCTATCCAATGTTCGGCATATTTGGGTAAATAAACGTGCCTACAAAAACATTAACGGTACTATTAGTAGAATTAAAACCGCTATTAATTAGAAGCGCTCTCGACGTTAATGTTTAATTTTCTGGAATAATATCACTGAAAGTGTCCTACTTTTTTTGAGACCTAAAATTTTCCTTCTAAAATGATTTCTCAACGAGCAAAAACTACTTAGGTATTTATATGAAAGGTTAAAAATCTTTTGAAGATATTTTAAATTTATACAAATATAAGTATTGTAAAAGGTCAAACTTACCAATGATGTGGTCAGGTTCAACGCCAATAGTCTTCAGGACATCGGTAAGACCGACCTGCACTGCTGCGATACCGATGAAGGAGTTCAGGATGTTATCGTAGATCTTGGGGTCTGGGTCAGTGATGATCTTCGTCAGGTTTACGCCTTTAGGTGCTAGAGCTTTGTGGCACCTGGGTAAGGAATCAAGATGTCAGTTATTTCTGTGCTGCTGGGGAGTTTGTTACGCCTGTTTTTCTTTCCAGCTAAAGCACTAGGAAGTGGTGAAGGACGGGCGTTTTAGCTGACTGACTTATGTTATCTAATTTTGAGGTTCAAAAAGTACTAATTCTCAGCCTCGCGACGACTGTACCGGTCGTTCCTAGTATGTATGTATTTTAAAAGCAGATAGGTATCCACGATTATTTTGAAACTGCGACTGTCATTTGTTTTTACCACGTTTTATTAAAAAGAAATCGGTGCGACTCAACGAAGTAAATTAAATATACAGTGGGAATGGCTAGCAACTCAAGTCATCCAACGATAAAAACCGTCACAGTGGGACTAAAAACCCTGCCTTAGCAATACTAATTTTTTATTTGTTAGAAATAAGCTCAAATAACTAAGGTATTCCTTTGCTCCCTTGTGTGCATACTCTCGTAAGTTCTAAAAGCGAACCAAAGGAAGTTATTTGATTAGATTTAACGGATTAGCGAGCGCAGATGGTAATTGCATTACCATTGACTCGCAACTTCAAACGCATGCAGGAGCTCTCCTAATTGCAGTGCATGCAAAAGCTTATCCTTTATAACTAGTGTCGGTTTATTATGTTAGAAAAACGAGTAGTTTACTTGATGTTAGTTTTTCAATATAACTATTCAAAGGCATGTATATTAATTGGGCACTTTTCCTGTTGACAACGTTGGGGACGAATTTTTTGATGCCCTGTTCTTTCCTTTTTCATATAATTGTACATAATACTATTATTATTTTAAAACTGTGCAGTAAATGTAAATTATGTTAATATTTTAAGATAATTATCTTCACACGATCTGACCAAGATTTTGTCTGGACTTTAAAAGAGACTGTGACTTCTGAGTTTGTTTCGGCCTTTCTTCTCAGAATAGTCAGATAGGAAACGCCGACCTCATCTAGTTTAAAAAAAATATGATTGACGTGTAAAAGTGTTTAAGTACAAACCTACTTACAGAAAATAAATCATTTATCACTACGAGCTTCAACTTTTTGACTAACTGACTCACAAAACCATACAAAAATACTTGTACCTAAAAGATTAAATTAATAAAGGTAATTCCTTTAAAGTTCATCGATTACAACTAATAACTGTTTTTTTTTTCTATTTTATTGTTCACTTACTTCTCAATAGCAGCAGCGAAGACCGGAATCCTCATCAGCTCCTTGCCCATACCAGCCCATTGCGAGCCCATGCCAGAGTACACGAACCACACTGGGCGACGAACTCCTGAGAAGTACTGGACCTCACGCGCAAGGGACACGCTCTTCGTGGGGGTTGATCCTGGAAAGAACAAGGAGGTTACCCGTTACCATGCAGTCCAATATTTGTCAAAAAGTGACACTCATGTGAAGTGTCAAGCGATTTTGCACCATGTGCGGTGCAACTATTACTGTAATTTTGACCTGTCCTGCAAAGTGTTATGGTACGAGCCCAGATCTAATTATAAAGATCTACTATTGAGTGCATAGAGTGGCATAGACATCAACTTGTTACCACGGATTCAGTACATAAAGCCCCATTTGTTGAAATTTTAGGTCAGTTATTAAAAATAATATTAACATACATTTCATTTACATTTTGATTGCGGAGGTACTGTAGTTTTATACGAAACAGCCGTTTTTTTTTTTTAGCGGACGAAAATATCTTCGCTAGAATCATAATTGCTAAAATTCATGGTTACAGTTAGCGTGTCGATGTTTATACCTGTGGTGGTATTCTGTAAAAATCTCACCGTGAAAACTTAGGTGAAGTAAGCGTGGAGTGAGCTGTCAATAGTGTCAATTTCTAGCAAAATCAAACTCACTTCACCTAAGTTTTCACGGTGAGAATGTTACAGAATCGACCGGCTGTATACATTTAGGTAGGCAAATAAAATAATTGGCATTTCAATTAATATTTCATCAGTTTTCAAACTACTCCACCCAATAAACAAATTAAGTTGCAGATCCAATTGATATTTCCAGATCACATTTAATTTTGACTAGTTGCAAAATTTTCGTCTGTTTGGTAGACAATACGTAAGAACGCATTGTCTCCGAAATAGACGAAAATTGAATACTCGAGCCAGAACATTTGATTGCCGCCGCTTAAAATTCAAATACTTAATATGTTTTCGACCTCTATTATAATTGTTTGGTGTAGGTTCTGTTCAGGAGAATAAGATGACGACTTATACAAAAGTATGGAAGAACGAGCGAGAAACGCCTGACCCACGACCCCCGAACATGGTCTCGTGTGTCGGGAAATTTTTTATAGGTTTTTCCATTGGAAACTTCATAGTAATTGCCCGGAGTTTGGAAGTTGGCGGTGTGATACCCCCATGCCTCGGAAAGCACGTTATGCCGTTGGTCCTGATCTCTCACCGGTCGTGTCGGATTGCCGTCCCATCGGACAATGAGAGTGAGGGAAGAGAGAGTGCGCCTGTGTCTGCGCACATCACACTTTTGCACTAACGATGAAACTAACTCTGAAGGATCGTGCATTCAACTTCATGGCCTGGGCACCTCGACAAGCTCATATTATATACATCTGGCTTAGAAACCACCCACAAAACGCTCTAAGCCCTTTCAATATTGTCAAAGACTTAAAAGTGTTTTAAACTCACCCAAAAGCGAATATCCCCTAACAACATGCCCGGCGATATCATCATCATGAATAGCGTGGAGTAGACGGACCAGCTCAGCGTCTACAGTCCTGGACTCCAGGTCATCCAGGATCCTGGCTACTGCTGACTCCGTGCGGCCTGAGACGCAGACCAGGCGGGGGAGGTCGTCGAATGGTATGCCGTTGTTGACCTGGTGGTGATAAAGGTGTTAATGGAGTTGGTAGATTGTATTAGCTACTTACTGGATCTTATAGCACAACGCTATTGCGCTAGACACAGTCAAGGAAATTAATTATTATTAGTTATAACATTGACACGCTACATCAATTTGCCGTGTTATAACCATTTCATAGAACCGTCAAAGCATTGCAGTTGAAGTTGTTAGTCAATTAAATAGCATAATCAGCCTATAATGTTCCTGGGACACAGGCCTCTTCTCGGTAAAAGGGAGTGGGCCGTAATCCGCCACGCGGGCCCAGTGCGGGTTGGTAGATGTCACATGTCTTCGAAATGTTGGTTCTAGGACATGCCGATTTTCTCACGGTGTTTTCCTTCACCGTTTTGAGAGCAGCGGTGATGAAATAATTTACACAAAGTATTGCGCTTGTCTGGGTTCGAACCTACGACCTACAACTCGTAAGTCGCGGCCGTTACCACTGGACCACCATTACTCAATTAGATAAATAAACAAAACTTAATTTATCTGACTTTACATATTCCTGAATTTATAACGAATCACCTGATTATTATGTTTCATGCTCTTCAAAGTTAACCATGATTAAAATTGAAAATCAAATCAACCAAACCAGAAAATAGGGAAAATACCCAACCAGATGTTTAAATTATTCCACTCAAAATTTCGAACTAATTGATTGCCAGATTCCAAATATTATATACCTAGGTAATAAAAGGATCGATGCATTTGAGATGTGGTCCTGGAGACGAATGTTGAGAGTACCGTGGACTGCCAAACGCACCAATGCATCGATCCTAAACCAGCTTCAAATAAAAACCCGCTTGTCGACCATATGCCAGTAACGCATTCTCTCCTATTTCGGCCACATAGTGCGCAGAGGCGATGAAAGTCTGGAAAAATTGATTGTGGTTGGGAACACCCAAGGCAAACGATCGCGCGGTCGTTCACCAACACGATGGACCGATCAGGTGAAGGAATCATCGTCCACAAAATTTTACACGGTGGTAAAGGATGCGCTGGACAGAAACCGGTGGAGACGGATCATCCGCTCCAGATGTAACTCCGAAGCTGACCACGATCCTCAGACATGAGGGACCGACTACAGAGAGAGAGGTAATAAAATTTTTGGAACTCATTTTATTTGATGTTTCGTTAATGAAAACAATAGGCGGACATAATCAATAGATTCGAAATTAGATAGAACTTCGTTAACTTTTGAACTCGATGAAAATGAGGCATTTTACTTGAGGGAATTAATTATTGCGGCTTCAAAGGGAGATTGATACCGGCTTGATGGACAGAACAATTTGTTTTGGATAAAAGATCAATATTCCCACTGGGTAGGTAATTGCTTTATTGTGTTTTTGAACTTAAATCTTCTTCCATTTTGTATAATGCAGATAGTTGATTAATATTCATGAGAAGGTTTCATCCTTGTCCAAGAAATAAAAATATGAAACGAAATCGCTTCTTAATTTTTCTACTTTATTGGTTTGCTGAAAAAATGGTGTAAGTGTATCTAAATCATCTGAACAACGTGTCGTGACTTTTTTTTTTAGATTGGACGAATCTTTCTAGCCCCCGTATTGGGCCCGCGTGGTAGATTATAGCCCGCTCCCTCTCGAAGAGGGGAGGCCCGTGTCCCAGCAGTGGGACTGGGAACATTATTATACTGCTTATCTATTATTTCTAGCTATTCCCACTAGCAAAAATAATTTATTATTTATAAAAAAGATTAAGTTTTTTTTTTTCTTTTTAAATAATGATACATACCTACGTTCAGTCCACCCTGGGCTTTATTTAATATAGGTAACTGACAATGTGACATTTATGTGTCAAAAACTTTTCTGATTGTCACTTGTCACCTGTCGCCTTTTTAGCCCCGCTAAAACATAGCTGATAAGCTACTGCTTTTTCCACCGCATGAGTTATTCTCATACATAACTTTCTTGTACGACAGAACAGGTTGCCTAAAAAGGCCACTTTGGAGAATCATAAAAGGATAACATTATGAATTATAATATGGCGAAGACAGTCCGTGTTTTTCTTTTTTTCGCTGCACTACGTACCTACAATCAAAGAGATTGGGATTGGATTTGGATCGGATTGATTGGAGTTTTAGCACAGACAAAAAAAACTGAAAATGCTTCACCAAAGGGATTTGATACGATTAACGTAACAGTTAACTGTCCAGTATGTTATCCTCTTATGATTCTGCCAAAGTGGCCTTTTTAGGCCCCCAGGTTGTTTATTTTTTTATTCAATATTAAAATAAGTCGTCCCTCCTTACCTTGACTCTCGCGACATCCTTCAGCAGAGCATGGGCGTTAGCGCCTCCGAAACCGAAACTGTTGACTCCAGACATGCCCCGCGACCAGGGGGTCTTATCAGTCACCACCTGCAACCTCTTCGCAGCTAAGGCTTCCACTCCCTCTCGAGCAACGTGGAAGTTCAAGTTGGGGGGGATGTAGCCGGTGCTGTAGGCGATGCACATCTGAAAAGAATAAAAAAAGATCAAAGAGTGTGCATGGAGTCTTAGTAAAAAGGGAGATTTTTGCTAGCTTCCGCCCGCGGCTGCGCCCGCGAGGTATGTCGATAAAAACTATCCTATGTCGTTTCCCGGGATGCAATCATTTTATCGAAATCCGTTCAGCGGTTTAGGCGTGAAAAGGTAATATACAGACAGACAGAGTTACTTTGGACTTTATTATATTAGAATGTTTCAAAATTTGCTGTTGCAGCACTAATTGCCTAACATTCTTTCAATCTCAACCCGAAAATTTTTAAAGGATATTACATATCCAATGATTCATATTATGTTTGGAGAATTCGTCTTCTCAACAACTTAGCGCAATGAATGTTGTTGAACTGTCACAATTAAAGGCATTGCCATAGTAAATGTGTTACGCAATAACCCCGGAGGTTCATAAAGGAGATTTCTGATCCAAGAGAATGCTCGGAGTCTTTAAAAAAACCAAGTAACATAGTTTTCTGTTACGGGACTATTAGATTTTACCCATTTTTTCCAGAAGCGAGTAGTGTTTTAATAGGAAGATTAATAAATAGCCTACTTGCCGAAGGTATTAACTAATTATGATGAGCAGTTTCTTTTAAATAAGGAATAAAATAAAAAGTTGTTACGTCAGTAAAACCCGTCTTAACGCCTCAATCTTTACAAAATGTGCATAACACACGAGGTCGTGACGTCATTAACTGCCGTCTTAATTGGCGGAGATGACGCATCTCTACTCCATATTGCTTGTGTTAATTAAAGCTCAAAACAGGATGACGTAGGTACCTACCCGGTACCTAGGTATAATATACCTGTGAAATATAACCAACAGTGTCGGTAGCTGTATAGAATTCTAGATACAAAAAACTGGCCAAGTGCGAGTCGGACTCGCACACGAAGGGTTCCGTACCACAAGGCAAACGACACCGAAAAAAAACATGTTTGTTGTATGGGAGCCCCCTTAAATACTAATTTTATTTTGTTTTTAGTATTTGTTGTTATAGCGGCAACAGAAATACATAATTTGTGAAAATTTCAATTGTCTAGCTATCGCGGTTCTTGAGATAAAGCCGGGTGACAGACAGACGGACGGACAGACGGACAGACAGCGAAGTCTTAGTAATAGAGTCCCGTTTTTACCCTTTGGGTACGGAACCCTAAAAATTACATATACAGGGTGACTTGTAATTTGACTTGTTCTTTCCAGGACGTAATAGTGTGACCCATTCAAGTTCAAGTTATTTATTTCATAATATGTACATTTGTGTCGAAATATTTGCACAGCAGGTACCTTCACAAAAAGAAGCAACATAAAAAAATATCACACTAATATTATAAAGGCGAAAGTTTGTGAGGGTGTGTGTCTGTGGGGGGGTGTGTGTGTATGTTTATATGTTTGTTACTTCTTCACGCTCAAACGGCTTGACCAATTTTGATGAAATTTTGTTTGGAGGTAGCTGACACCCTGGATTAACATATAGTCACCGATCATCGAAGTTAGAACGTCTATCCAAATTCAAAACACTAACTTTACAAACATTATTCTATATCTTATTGATACAAAACAAAGTCCCTAGCAAAATGCTACAAAAATACATAAAGCCAAAAATAACCCATAAAGCCTAGATGAAAATTCATGGGATTCAAGAAAACCCAATTCTCTAAACTCTAAAATAGAATGGCCTTCATTGCTATTCGATTGGGTAACTAATATTTTAACAAAATTTTGGTGTACTTAATCAAATTTTCTAAAACATCAAACGGTTAATGGTATGACTATTATCTGTTTGATGTTTATCATAACTTCAAAGGAACTGCTAAAGGAACGAGTGAGCACAAAGGATACCTACATATACATACCCATGAGACATTTGACAGACTATAATTATGATTGTGCAGAATTAATTATGAAGGAATTATTGTTGATGTTTGATACACAAACGAACAATAAACAAAACGTATGTTAGTATCTATAGTAGAATAAGTTTTCTAACTTGCTTGTAAAGAAAAGTCTAGTTTGACTGTTGGAAATAAATGAAATTATTTTGTAAATCACAACACGTTTCATCTAATTTTAAAACATAATTTAATTTTGTCGAGGAAAAGTGTTTCTTTTTCAATTTTCCGTTAACACTTGTTTAAAAAAAAGTCTACATTTCTTATTTGACTACACTGAGTAGAAATGGTTTCACAAAAATTTTATGCTAAAAAGTAGAAAATGTTGTCTCAACACATCAAAGAACATATTTTCGATACCCCAGTCCCTGCAACATTGTACGTTACAAACTGTCCTACTTACATACAAAACACGATAAGGTACCAGCATACATTCGAGAGACATTCACATAAATTACGAAGTAACTTGGCAGCAAGATAACATTAATTACGACACGAGAGTTTTCTCAGGAATCAGGATTGAGGGCATTCACTGAATACCTACCGGAGGGAATACGGTGCTGCAAAGCCGAAGAGGATAATCCTCTGGACGTTTTAACGTAACTAGCTCTGGTAGCAGATAATTATTTTATTCTGATTAAAAGTTCTTGTAAGTACTTTGATAGTTGAATAAAAAATGACGCTTGGGAAATGACTTGTATTTTTATTAACGGATTTTTTAATATTTCCGTCTTGTAAATTGAAGAGAAACTTTCATTTTAAATAAAAAGAGCTCTAAATTGTCAGGCATACAGCATTGTCTTAAACTGTTTGTTACGCTTTCTTGCTAAAATGGCTGAATGCATTTGGATTCAATTTGGCAAATGAAAATACCATGCCCTGGAGAAGGACTTTTCATCTTTGGATCGCAGATGAAATCGCGACAACGGTAACGTACGGGTAATAAAATAGATAGTATTAGCAACTTCCTGGCATAGTGCCCCTGCAGCCGAATTGTGCAACACAACGGCATTGCCTTTTTGACAGTTCAACAATATTCCTTGCGTTATTCAGTTTTCGAGCAGACATATTTTTCAAACATATATTATGAGGCACTATGAATTTTCTTTAAAATCTTTCAAATTGTGATTCGAAGTGTGCGCATGCAATTGGGGTGCTACTTATCACACTAACATTATAAAGGCGAAAGTTTGTGTGTGTGTGGGGGTGTGGACCAATTTTGATAAAATTTTGTATGAAGGTAGCTGACACCCTGGATTAACATATAGGCTACATTTTATCCCGATATTCCCATCGACATTTACGCGGTAGAGGAGTAGTAGTTAACGAAACAAATATTTACCTTGGCAATAGAGCAGAGACCAGAGGCAGGCTCGCTGTGTCCCAGGTTTGACTTGATGGAACCGATCAAGAGAGGGTCTTTGCGACCCGTGCAGAAGACCTCGTCAATGGCCAGCAACTCCTCGGGGTCACCGACACGGGTACCTGGTGACAAACAAACAAAATTGTTAGGAAGCTAAAGGACTCATGGGGACTTCCCCAAACTTCTGTTTGGCACTAGCCAAACATGTTATAATCCAAGAGATCCATTTAAAAGAAAGAAAAAAAAAACCTATTATTTGTCATAGAAACAAGTGCATACAACAAGATAATTAATTCGAATAATAAAACTAAATAAATCTATAAACATAACAGAACAGAAATAGTCGGCAGCTGCACGTGCAGCGCTGATTTTCAGTGGTTACCCAAAAATTACAGGATCACACTTGGATAACAGAATTTAAGGCGACTGCATGACCTAAAGCGCGGTCTTTATCGGACTGCATAGAAAATAAAGAGAAGCGCGATGACACAACGCTGGTAATTTATTGCAAAATATGAAGTAATTATTTAATTACAAAAAATCTATTGTATGGAGTAAAAAATTAAAACACTAGTTACAAAATTAAACAACTAGTGTCTTAGTATGTTGCTTGTAGAAGAATCTTACAAAAAATCAGAATGATTGTATGTATATTAGTATGGTTTTTATTGTAAAAATAAAGTTTTTAGAGGTATCTTCATAATTTTTTTCTATCGTATCAAATTAGTTTTATAATGTTTTCAACACATTATCTACCTAGCATATATCCTGCAGAATCTCATATATCTTTCTAATTTTCTTTACTGTACTCGATCATATACTTTTATTGTTTCTAAAACTTGCGTTTTTTGCGTTTAGGTCCTGTACGCGAAGTGAGCATGGAGTGAGCTGTCAATAGTGTCAATTCCTAGCAAAAACAAACTCACTTCACCTAAGTTTTCACGGTGAGATTTTTACAGAATCGACCGGCTGACTACTATCGACTTACTATCCCAAAGGTAACTCTGTCACCAACCAGCAATTTCAAATGCAAAAGGCAAATCTATAAAGGTTAGCTACGCTACAACGTCGTTTGACAAGCTTTCCGGATTGTATCGTTGCCAAAAGTCACCCACTGCACGTAAATGTACTCTTGACCTCCCTTTTGCTGCGAAGGCTTCGAATTGTACGATTTTGCGTACTCCAAGCGCCAAAGCCTATTATGGCGTAGTTTTTGGAGAGGGTTTTCCAATAAAGTATTCGGCTTTTGTGAAGAAAAGCTGGACTTCGAATTTTTACAGAAAATACAGATTATAGGCAATACTAGTAGTGACCGTGCAGCCGATGATACAGTGCGTTCTTGACATTTTTGACTTGTCTTTTAGCGAGTATTTTAAGTAAAAAAAAACTAAGCTAAATAACACAGCAATATTATTGTGGCAACGACTATTGTTTTACTTTTCTCTTTCTTTTGTATGTCTTTAGCACTTCTAACCTTTAGTTAAAACGTGGACAATGGTGAGGGTTACATGTTTGTTAATCTTATTTTAGTATTTTTCTGTATTTTGTATCATGTATCTGTTTTTTGTCCCTAATAAATAAATAATTAATTAAATAAATAAATTAATACTTACATAAATAAATAAATACTTAAATAAATTGACACCTGTCAGTTTCACACGAACGAATACGTGTTTTGCGACTTTGATGTTTATGAGTTACTAGAAGTTACTAGAATAAAATTGTCGCACTGACAGGTTTCAGAAACGCATTCTCTCGACGGCCGTGCTGTAGCAACAAAAGTCAGCCACTAACACTACTTAACCAAAGTTTCAGAATAGATTAATGAATGGAATCTTGCTAATTTTTAGATACTTTATTGTTAAAAAAAATGGCCAAGTGCGAGTCGGACTCGCACAAGAAGGGTTCCGTACCACAAGGCAAAAAGGAAGAAAAAACACGTTTGTTGTATGGGAGTCCCCCTTAAATATTTATTTTATTCTGTTTTTAGTATTTGTTGTTATAGCGGCAACAAAAATACATAATTTTTGAATATTTCAACTGTCTAGCTGTCGCGGTTCTTGAGATATAGCCTGATGATAGACAGACGGACGGACAGACAGCGAAGTCTTAGTAATAGGGTCCCGTTTTTACCCTTTGAGTACGGAACCCTAAAAATGATTAAAGAGCGGAAAATATGTTGATAACTATTATTATATTTTGTTTTACCGAGGCATAATGAGGTTCTTTAATTGAAATCCCGAAATGATCATCGACCTTTGACGCTGACTGTACTAAAAGACATTTATTTCTTTACTTTTGCAAAAGACATGAAAGGATAAGATCATGTCAATGGTTGGCTGCTAATTCCACTAAAAGAACTTGGGGAAGACATCCCTTAAGAAAATAATCATATAATACTCTCTCTAAAATGTCTCTCTCTTTCTCAATGATTTTTGATATAGAAGGGAGAAGCCACTGTTACTACCCTAATTTAAAACCGGGGGAATGTATCGGTAAAATATTAACTTTGTTCATTTTCAAAGTCAAAGTGCGTCGGCACTCAACTTAATTGAATATAATTATTTGATTAATTTAATTCAGAGAGCATGAAAGAGTATATTATACGACTAATGGTGAGTTAATAATAAATTATTTGAGTTATAAGTTGCTCATAAAAGGTGTTTTTAAACTTATTATCAGAAGATATTTAATTTAATATACTTGGTTACTCCTCATTTCCTACATTAATAAATAATCTATAATATTCTACACATACGATAAAACAGTAAAGAATATTTTTTGTCCGTTTGTCTGTTTGGTTGGATGTATGTTCCGGATTGGCGTAAAAACGTCTGACCGGGTTTTGATGAAATTTGGCACTGTATAGGTAGTTTATAACCTTTTTTTTGTTTCCGGGGTGAAAAATTCTCATGGATGTCCGCCGCAGCCGCCGCCGCCCTGGGGCGGGCGGCGTGATCTGTCAGACCCTTACTGACTAAAAACCACTCCGGGGTTCCATCTCACACCTACGCCGGGGGGATTAACGCATAAGGTACTTCAATCCGGGTAGTACGTTCCCGTGGGATATTTTCCGACATCCACGCGGACGATGCCGCGGGCTACAGTTAGTCTTATAATACCCTTCCGCTCCCTTCCACTAAAGTACACTCGCCCTCGACTCTATAGTAATTATAAGTATCTACCAAAACTTTCGAAATAGGGGTGTTTATTGTATACAACATAAATTCATAATGTCACTCGTGTGTCACTCCTATTCATTATTTAAAGGGGCCGGCAGAGGTATAGGTACCTACTGTAATTACTTTAGCATGCGTGGCGTTTCCATGCAACCTCCATGAGTATTTTATAAGATGAATGAATCTTTTCCCAACTATATTGGGGTCGGCTTCCTTTCTTACCGGATGCAGCTGAATACCAGTATTTTACATGGAGACAGCTGCCTATCTGACCTCTACAACCTACTTACTGCCTAATACGATACCCCTTGATAAGACTAGTTGGGTGGTCCAGGCTTCTGGCTACCCATAACGACTCTCAAAGATCCACAAATGACGGCCGGGACCAACGGCTTACCGTGCTTTCTGGGGCACGGAGGGGTCTCGGTATCCACGGACTGACCGCGGCAAGCGAGCCGCTCTTAGTAATAATAAGATATTATCATAATAAATAAGATATTATCATAATATTTATGAGATGTGTCACATGTGACTATGTCGCATTTAGAAGATTAGAAAAGTAATGGAAACTTAGCCTTAACAGCTGACAGTGCGCTTCGTCATGTAACATTTTATTATAGTTTAATTTTCATTTAAATAATTAAGCGTTAAAACTAAATAACTCTTTTTTTAAACGACCCGGTACTGTTAGCTCACCCAGGCGTAAACAATACAAGTAGGATTACACCCTTGCATCACCCAAAATACCAAGGATTAGAGTACCGACTTGGCACAAATCTTGATCTACACTTTGTAACTCGCACAAATTACCTAATTTAGCCCAAAATCTCCATCTCCGAAATATAATGAGAAAGTTTCGGGATAAACGTTTACGCACGCACCAAGTTATCGCACATTTGAGTGAAGGCACGTACAATGGTTGGCCAGTCCCGACCAGTCCGGTTGTAGCCATTTTGTCGGTTATTTGTCAAAGTTGAGGGTGCGCGCGATAAATATCTGGAGGTACGGTGGGTCGTAATTCTGCCGACGGCAATTTACTTGGGAATCGTGGAATTTCGGGTTTTATTTCACAGGAATTTAACAACCACGTCACATTTAACATCTGTCAAAAATACCTTTAGTTTCCCTACATTTTTGACAAATTATTGACATTGATTGTCGCTGAAATGAGATTGCGACTAGATTTTGTACAAAAACGTACAAAATCTAGTCGCAATCTCAAATTATGAGAATTTGTCTTCAGAAACCACTTAGTAACAGTACTTTGATAAAAACCAACCTTTATTTCGTGAAAACAAGGAAGTAGAATCTATTTCAGTAGCGAACCAAATGTTTTAGCAATCAAAATGGTCTAAAAGCTTGTAAAACTTTGCTTTTATATTCTAGAGTTATGAGTGGGCGACATTTTTGTCGTAAAAGTGTTTTATTTCGGTATTTCAGAATGTTTTACGTTGAAATATTATTATTTCCTGCTGTGGCTCTGTTTTTGGTTTCGAAAAATATGGTTTAGTACTAGGTAGATATTTATTTTATACGTTCATGAATAATTATGTTAATCGGAATTGTGATATATTTGGGAAGATAACGGCTTTCTTTCGTGTTTTTCCTTAATGGATTTATTAGCGCGGATATAAAATGGGAGATGTCTTGGGGGAGGGGCTTTTGTCCCGCAGAGGACGTCTTTCAGCTGAAATGATGATGATGATGGGAGATGACTAGTTTACAACTATTCATAAGAAAGATCAGGTGCGTAGTACCTACCTACTCGCAACCGGCGTGCGTGCATAGAGAAAGCGTCAAGGTAGCCCGTACTACGTTTCTTGCAATTTGCAGGTCAGTGTCAGGTGTATGTTGAGCAAAATATGAATCACGACCGTAACAAGTATGTATTTACAGAATTATAATCATTAAAATCATCAATACAACCCTCGTTCATATAACCTTATTGATCGATATTTCATGAAATAGTCATTTGAATTTCGCGCGCTACGAGATATGGACGTACGATGTACAATGCTGTCACTCGTGGATCTTTGAGAGTCGTTACGGGTACTCAGAAGCCCCAAACTCTGACAACCAGTCTTACCAAGGGGTATCGTATTACCCAGTAACTGGGTTGTGGAGGTCAGATAGGCAGTCGCTCCATGTAAAATACTGGTATTCAGCTGCATCCGGTTAGACTGGAAGCCGACCCCAACTATGTTAGGAAAAGGCTAGGCAGATGATGATGGACGTACGATGTACAGAACGGTGACCCACGTGAGACATAATGTTTCTGTAATTACGGCATTTAACTGGCCAAACGAAACAAAAGGAGTATTTAAGGCTCATAAGAAAGAGTAGGAGTAGTTCTGTCATTTCCTCCTGACCCATGGGAAAATGTGAGTTTACGTAATTATCTATTCATGGACATTTTGTGGGAAAGCCATAACAAATCGTAAAAACCGTGCAAAGTATAGCTACCTACTAGAAACCGCTAATATTTGTACAACCAACAATTTCCACACTGTAAATACCTTAGACTAATTACAAAACACAAAATAATCCCATGTTGTTGAGGTTTCGCTTATCCTAAGGTCTCTTTAATAGGTCAGCAGAATGGCTAGTGCAAATATGAAAAGAGAGAGAACAAACAGAACTAATTGTTAGCACTCGTGATTCTGTGGACTTTGTACAGTCACCAAAGGAGATAAGTAACCAGGGTCATCGGATATAGTTGAAGTAAAGCAAGAAATTTCGAAACTTAAATGAACTGTATGTTTTCTGTTAATTAAATTAAATTTTATTTGAAAACATCCATCGGTTTCTTACTGAACTTCAACTATATCCGACGGCCCTGGTTAGTTATCTTCTTTGGTGACTGTACCTGTAGGCAGCCATTTTAGTTTTACGAGGTAAATAGGAGTTCAAAGGAGTTCGGAAATGTTAGTTGTGGTCATAATCGTTTTAATGATCATTTGGGTTTTGTTGCTAGGTAAGTATAAAATATTTGTGAGAATATTAAACGGTAATTTTTTGAAATTTTTTGGCTAAATACAGAATCCGCAGAAGTTTATAGATCCCGTAGGAATAACGGAATAAAATTCTATATGTTAATCCTGGTTATAAACTATCTGTGTGCCAAATTTCATCCAAATCCGTTCAACCGTTTGTGCGTGAAGAAGTACCAAACACAGAAACACACTCGCAAACTTTCGCCTATAAAATATTAACGTGATTACTGATTAGTGTGATACGCCGACCGCTTAACTGAGACGTTGCCTGAGGTAACAGCGCGGTGCGGGAGGGGTGCGGTGACGTGATGCGAGAGCTCAGGGATTCGTCAACTTGTGACAACTATCACCCCTCCCGCACCGCGCAGCAACCTCAGGCAACATCTCAGTTAAGCGGTCAGCCTATAGTAGGAAGTAGGATTATTGTATCTGTCCCTTTAAGCAGCTTGCAGTAGATACAACAGGTTTTAATTCAGTAAAAGATTAAGCTATTACACCAGGTCTTAATGTCATTAAAATCTGTTCTAAACTCCGAAAAACAAGAGCAAGAGAGTTATTATCAAGTTTTGCATTCGACACAAAACTCATAATCGTCGTAACAAACTTCCCTAGCTCGATTAAAATTAATTTAAATTCTCTGCATTACAAGCGTAATACAAAAGGTTTACAACCCCGCTTTGTATTGTAAACAATAGTTCATTTTAATTTCATCTGGAGTGCCCTTCTATGCTTGCGAAAGTTTTTCTATCTTTTCTTTTTTCTTTCTTTTCATTTTCTCCCTGTTCATTTTTCTCCCTTGAAGTTTTCTCGCTAAGTTAATGTACCGTTTCTTTTTTAAAGTGCAGATGCTTGAAAGTTTTGTGAAATCCTCGGATTGTGACTAATAAGGTGTTAAGGTGCGAGGTTGTTGGACTAGCAAGCTGACTCATTTATTTTAGTAGTCTCTAAGTTGTGCTCACCGGAGAGTTCGCTTGAACTATTTTTAAAGGTGTTTTTTTATGTTTTAGAGTTTTATTTCTTGACAATTAATTTTTAAAAACTATTTGTAGGGGAGACCGAGGGGTTTTGACACAGAGGTGATTTGAAACAACACTGATTTCGCGGAATTTAAAACTGTTAGCGAGCTAGCACCGACACAAATCAGCCGCTCTCCACCACCCGCCGGGCCCTGCAGTTCGTGTGCGTGCCTCTGACGCGTGGTTGTGTAGTTGTGGCTGCCACGTAGCAAAAATCGTGAAAAGTAAGTTTTAAACGTTTTTTTAAGATACCTGTATTTTGATAATGCGTTTATATTTTAGCTTGGGTTTTATGTGTTTCGAAAGCTCATTAACTAACGATTGAAACCATGGCGTTGGTAAAACTAATTTCTTTGTGTTTTGCTTCTGGATTTTTGTTTGTTTATAGATTGGGAGGATTTTTCACACTGAGGGGATTTGAAACAGACTGTTTCAACTCACCTCGCTTAAGATTTGTATCGGTGATTGCTAATACGGTGTGGTTTATGTTTTTTTTTTTTTTGCCAATTTTGTTTCAGTATGCCTACTGATTATAAAAGGAAGACTAATGGAGGTATGGCGAGTCGCGAAATTTACGATCTCGCTGTAGAAAAAGTTCCATTGCGTCAGAAAAGTCTGCGTGATGCTGCTTCGAGCTACAACCTCAACCACACTGACCGACAAATCCGCTATCTTAACTGACACTCCTGTAAAGGATGAATTAGCTGCAATTGAAGCAGCTAGGACTACTAAGAAAAAAGTTTAAAAACCTGATTACGAAGAAAAGAAATCATATAAAAGATCCAAGCCAGAAACTAAAACTAAAAAGACCAAGATATCCAAGAAAAAAAAGACAGCGAAATAATAAATATGTTAGAATGTTTTATTTCAATAAATACCTTCAAATTATATCGTCGTTTCTACTTTACAACCCTTAATTCTACTCATATATCAAGTGTTTCAACTCACCTCGACCCCTGTTTCAACATACCTCGGTATGAGGGGAGTTGAAACAAAATGTCTTGTTACATTAAAGTTCATTTTTCACCACCAAATTCATACTTACACGTTATTTGTGACAGGTAATTTGAAGTGTAAGAAATGAACTATCGATTGGCACTACACTCATACGATTAGTGTGTATAGAATTTTATATATGAATTAAAATGTCAAAATTGTTTCAACTCCCCTCGGTCTCCCCTACACTAGATGCTAATAAATGAAATGACTTAGGTACATAAAAAAATATCACACTAATATTATAAAGGCGAAAGTTTGTGTGTGGGGGTGTGTATGTGTGTGTGTGTTTTTATATGTATGTTACTTCTTCATGCTCAAATGGCTGGACCAATTTTTGATCAAATTTAGAGTACCTTTAATCCAGAAAAAAATACTGTTCCCGAGGAAAAAAACAATAACTTATGAAGGTCACAATTGCTTTAGGACGCTAGATGGCGCTACGTGTCTTTCGAATCATGATTGAAATATAACCCGACTTTCTGAGCAGAGTTGTAACGAAAAGTACTAGGCTTGCATGAATTCACGAGGGTATTTCAATAATTTTATTAGTATTACGCTATTAATAGGATTTGGATTAAATTTGGCACACAGATAGTTTATTATAACCTGCTTTTATCCCGGTTATACGTTTCCGTGGGATATCTACCGACCTCCATGCGGGCGAAGCCACGGGTAAAAGCTCGTTAGTATAATATTTGTCTCTTTAATGATTCAGAATTATTTATACCTACTGTCATTTGACTTCTGGGACAGAATTCAGGCAATAAATAGAAACGGAATTCCATTAAGTCCGCTATAAATAATTAGGTAAGGTCAGAGTTTAAATCGGCGTCAGAAAGGTCAAAGGTCCAGTCCTTCGAATCCAATCCGTGGAAGTACTGTGGTCAACCGCTCTTAACCCGACCATATTACCTACCTAGGTAGGTAGTTTTCTTCAGCCAACGATAAATTAGAATAATATACTGACCCTAGAGAAGGTATTTACTGATGAAGATAGAAGAAGCGCTTATATTTATATTTAACTAGCTGCGCCCTGCGGTTTCACCCGCATAAGTCTCGATCCCGTGGGAATATCGGCATAAAAAGTAGCCTATTTATTAATCCAGGATGTCAGCTACCTCCATACAAAATGTTATCAAAATTGGTCCAACCGTTTGAGCGTAAGCGAAAGTAACAAACATAAACACACACATACTCACAAACTTTCGCCTTTATAATATTAGTGTGATTAGGAATATATACTATATATAGTTTTTTTTTAAATAAGTTTATGCTTTTCTCTAAATTTTAAAATATTTATTCCTCAATTCTCATGATTGCACCTACCACTGTTTGTCTCTGCATCACCCAAAGGTTGACTGGTAGAAAATGCTTATGGCATTAAGTCCGCCTCTGTACATTTGTGTGCTTAAAGTATTAAATAAATAAGCAGAATTGCCAGTGAAAATACGAAAAGTGAGGGAACAAAGAAAACTAACTTGTTAGCACCCGTGATTCTATGTACTTTATACCTGAAGACGGCCATTTTACTTTTACAAGGTACCCAAGGAGTTTTAGGAATTCAGGAAATGTAAGCGGTTGTAATAATCTTTTGAATGGTCATTTGGTTTTTGCTGCTACTTATAAAAGGACTCATTTATTTTATTATATTTTCTCACTTATTTATTTTTTTATATTTTGTGAAGATCTAATAGAGGCTGGTCTAATACAATTTTGATCAAAAGTAACCAAATATGAAACGAAATAACCTGTAGCGTAGATTAAAAAACCTTCCTCTCAATAAAATTAAAATATTTATTCACGTTTTTTTTTTCAAAAGTTTCTTCTATTGGAGTACCAATTGAAATAAATTATTTGAATTTGATTTTCGATGAAGTCAGCTAAAAAAATTTGTTACTGTTTGTAATCATAAATAGCTTATTAATTTTTTTTACAAAGGCGATCTCCGCACTTTTTGCTAACGCCACAGACTTGATGCATTCATTTGTTTCTTGACTTCTATTATGAACCACAATACTACATTATATTGGTTTTCGGTTTCTATACTTGGGGAAGACCAATATCCAGCAATGGAGGTCTTTCAGCTGAAATAATGATGCTGATGAAAAGGGAAAAAATCTTACCTGTGCCGTGAGCCTCGACGAACTCCAAGGTGGACGGAGGGATGGAGCACTCCTCGTAGAACTCGCTGAGGAGCAGCTTCTGGATGTGGCCGGCTGGGTATGTGATACCCTGTTCTTTGTAGCCGTCGCAGTTGGTCTTTGCGTGGAGGAGCTGAGCGTATACCCTGGTGGCAGAAATAGATATTAGAGATTACATTTGTTTTTAAGGAATTGGTAATGTTTTGCTTGAAGAACTGGGGGCCTAAAAAGGCCACTTAGGCACTTTAGCAGAATCATAAAAGGATACCATAATGGACAGTTAACTAATAAGTTAATCGTATCAAATCCCATTGATGAAGCATTTTTCAGTTATTTTTTTTTGTCTGTGCTAAAATACCAATCGATCCAATCCCAATCTGTTTGATTATACCTACGTAGTGCAGCGAAAAAAAGAAAAACACGGACTGTCTTCGCCATATTATGATTCTTAATGTATAAATTTTCAAAGTGGCCTTTTTAGGCCCCCTGATGTGATGTGAACATTAATAGCAAGACTAAGGGAAATCAAGTCTTTAACATAACATAACATCTCATCTGTCATACTCGAAGGGTTGGGCATATTAGGTGTATTAGTTATGCAAAATTCTTTATTTACAATAATTGACAAGAAATGTAAAAAAAAATTTTTTTTTAGCCCTTAATGTCCCGCTGTTGGGAAAGCCCCCCCTAATCTCTTTCCACCTCTCTCTGTCCAGAGCTGCCAAGGACCAATCTTTATCAAAGGAGTCCAGATCATAAGAAACAATAAAAGCAAAAAAAAATTTCCACTATTATAACTTTAGTTATAGTCAGTTGAGAATCTCAAGAAAATCTTGGCCATCTACAGTCTAAGAAGAATCATGAATCTAGTCTGCCTTAGGTTTACGTATTTTTTTTTTCAAGGAAAACTAAAGGAAACCTTACCTTCTGGAGTCCTTAGCCTTTTGCAAGAAGACGACAACGATGGCTTCTGAACGCGCGTAGCCATTGGCGCTGTTATCGAAACTCTTGCACCTGCCGTCGGGTGACAACACTCCCAATCTAGAAGAATTAAGAAAATTATGATGTGCAATGTAAGGCAAGATGGATTACACGATGTAGCCATTCTTTGGCTTAAGATATGCCTTGTCTTTAGAGATGAAGCTGAGAGTACTTCACATAAGCTTATGCATAGCATAATGTTCCCACTGCTGGGACAGGCCTCCTCTCTTCGAGAGGGAGTGGGCTGTAATCTACCGTGCGAGCCCATTGCGGGTTGGTAGATGTCACATGTCTTATCTTCGATGTTTTCCTTCACCCTTTTTTGAGCAGTGGTGATGAAATTATTTACACAAAGTAAAGCGCCTACCTGAGCTTTGAACTCACGACTTTGAACTTGTAAGTTGCGGCCGTTACTACTGGGTCACCACTGTTCTACTGCCAAATTGCCAAAGGCATGATTGAGTCGCCCCATAAAGTAACAATATGTAACAAAATTGAACGATCTGCTATAATCTTAAATTAGTAGTATTTCGCTAAGGTATGGTCAACCGCACCTCAAAAATAACACTTGAACAACGAAAACCTGCGACTAAATAAAGGCCCTGTCTATATCAACTTGATACCATCCTTGGACGTGCAGTTGATTTTACTATTATTATTTTTCTTACAAGAACTTAAAAACGTAAGTCAACTTCTGAAACCAGCACTTCCAATTTCTCTCACACCAGCAGAATATTACGACATGTCAGGACAGCGTCGCTAAATTACATTAATAAATAATGTTCTTCTACCCGCGTTAACGTTAAAAACTACATTAACGTTACTTACTGAGACTTTTCCGGTCACACTTTGTGAATTTTAAATGTACAGTTTTTCACATAGAAAGGTAAAAATGTATTTTTAAGTAAGTAAACTAGCTCGTTTTTTATAGCAGTCCATACGTATTTTTGTCCATGTTATTTCTGGAATCGAGAATTTACTACGAGTAACCTCTTTGAATCGAATACATACGATAACGAACAGAATACGATAACGAGGTACTACAGAACCCAATATTTTGTCAAAACTTTTATGGTTTAGCATTTTGGAGCTCGTCATCACTCGTTTCATAATATTGGGGCAATTTTTCTATCTACCTATCCAGTCCTGCACCCTAGTTGCATATCACAATGCAAATCAATCACATGGACACGGATTTTGCTAATCCATCTAGCTGCATATGTTCGAAAAATTTGTCTGCTCAACAATGTAAACAACGCAATGAATGTTGTTGAACTGTCAAAACGAAAGCCATTGCTACTGTTAGTGTTACGCAATTAAACCGCAGTTGCATATATTGTTTGTAGTTGCATATTGTAACAACCTTGCATCCTAGTCCATTTTTGGCGACAGTTAAAAAAAAGAGTTTCATTTAATTTTTCCTCACCTGGAGAACTGCAGTGACACATAAGGATGGAGACAAAGGTTGGAGCCCCCAACGATGGCTGCGTCGCAGTGGCCATCACGGATAGCCCTGAAGGCGTGCTCCAAGGCGTAGAGAGAACTGGAGCAGGCAGAGTCCACGGTGTATGAGGGACCAGTCACTCCCAACCAGTAGGAGATACGATTGGCTAACATAGCACGGGAACATCTAAAAAGAAAAAAAGTTTATTAATTAAAGAAAATTATACATGAGCAAATGAATTTTCCAGAAGAAAGGGGCGCGAATTAACGACAGACTTTTTTTTACTATGTTTAAAAATCACAAATTTTAAATAAGTATGTTTTTGTAGTACCTACCTATTACTTTTTATTTGCATTATTTATTTATGTAATTTGAGGGTAATCAGGACACGAGGGGATCAGACTATAGCATAAAGCCATCTTTAGAACATCTAGACCCTAGCTGTGAAATTCCCGGATATCGGTTTTTCTTGACATTCATTTTTAGAGGCATTGTTGTGTTTGGTTTTCCATTAATCTCTACGCGGCATACACAATGTATGAAGTTATACAAGAATATATAATATATATATATATATATATGTGGCACACGAGACAACACTACCAGTCCTCAGAGAATTCCATCAAATATGTTATGATTGGAACTATGATCACGCTCCTTGGAAACCGCGGGAAGCAATAACGTATTGGGTTTGATCTCAATATTACGTATCGAGCTACTCCTGAATCGTGTTGCTATTAATATACAGAATATTAAACTTAACTGTTGGCGGCGTATTCCGTTTATCCACCCTAAAATAGCCACCCTAAGGTGGATACTCGGAAATGTCCGAGAATCCATAAGGCTATAAATTTCGTTTATCCAACTAGGCCTAGGGTGGATCTACCTTAGGGTGACCGTTTTAGGGTGATAAACGGAATAAGCCCTGCACCCTAATTGCGTAACACACACATTTTGAAGCAAATTGCTAATCCTTTGCTTCATAAGTTCGAAAGAATTGTCTGCTCAACACGTAAATAACGCAATGAATGTTGTAGAACTGTCAAAATGAAACCGATTCCGATTGATAATGTGTTACGCAATTGCCCCGCTGTTGGCAGTTTTTAATTAGAAAGGTTGGGCTTTGAACCTGGCTGATAATAATGTCCTTTTTTAGTGCAATGGGTTTTGGAACTCGGATAAAATAGGATATTATATACGTAGGTGAAGGCAGGACACGATTGGAGCTATATTAAAGTAAATAGCATCAACTACAAAGGAATCGATATCAGCATACTGCAATCAGAAATCAATATCCTATACAATAGCATTAAAAAAACCCCCACGAGTATACTTAAATGTATCTGGCGCACTCGGGCGTACCACCATAGCATAATCAGCCTATAATCTTCCCACTCTCGGGCCACAGCCTCTTCGTATTATCCACCACGCGGGCCCAGTGCGGGTGCGTAGATGTCGCATGTCTTCGAATTTTTGGTCCTAGGACATGCCGGTTTCCTTTACCATTTTGAGAGCAGAGGTGATGAAACTATTTTCACAAAGTAAAGCGCCTGTCTGGGTTCAAACCCATGACAGACCTAAACACATCTCATAAGTCGGAGCCGTTACGTTGCCCATTGGGCCACCACTGCTCCTCAAAAATGGCTACCGCCTTGATGTTTATGTATTTACTACGTCAATAATTATTCTCATAGTTTATCTTAGTTAAATACTGATACGAGAGAAGAAAGATCACGATTCCAAGGGATATTATGTCAAATTAATATCTTTCACATTCCTCTACAAAGATTGTCAATTCTTATTTTGATTTATCCTACCACAGTGTAACCACGTGAGAATGCGTTCGTTTCATTCAAACGCATACGTTTTTTGCGAATATGATCTTTATTAGTTACTAGAATTGTCGCACTGACAGGTGTCAGGGACGCATTTTCTCGACGGCCGAACTGTAATATTATAAATGTAAAAGTTCGGATATCTGTTACTCAATCACGCAAAAACGGTTGAACGGATTTGGATGAAATTTGTCATATAGATAATTTATAACCTGAATTACCACATTGGATACTTTTTAACCCGGTAAACGACATGGCATAACGATTATTATCAATTTATATTAAAACTAGCTTCTGCATTATTAATTTCTTTCCGGACCTAATTCTGAAGTCCACGACGTTAATCAAACTCAAACTCAAAGCATTTATTTCAAATAAACCATTTTACAGGCACTTTTGAATCGTCAAGAAGTAGGTCAGTCAGAAAAATGTGAAGCTAGTTGCCCATTCCAAAGCGTAGGTACCTATGGAGAAGAACGGGCAAGAAACTCCATGGACACTCTTTTTAAATTATATTTCACAAAAATACTAGTTACATCATTACTTTCGAATTTACAATTAAATAATGTGAGAACGATGTAAAAATAAACAAGACATATGCGTTAAAAGCGTCCAGAGTACAACAAATAGTACTAAAACAACAATCCAAAAATAAAAATAAAATAAAATAATTGTAGTTATGTTACTAAAGAGCCATTCCATTATGTGCATTCTACGCTTTAACATTAGTACAAAGGAAATAGCAAAACGACTGTTATAAAATAACGATGACAAGTTTTAAACGCTTTCGTAGTCGTCAAGCAATTGTAATAATGAACACTGAATGGAGTTGAGGCGCGAAGTTGCATTTAACCGCTTTATCCCGTCGCGATTATGTTGGAATGAGTTTAATGGCTGCGGGCGAACATTTTAATAGTTCTGATGAATTTTAGAGACTAAAACGATTATTGGATGAAGGTATTTTGGCAGTTACGTCAGGATAGAGAAGAGAGATAGGTATAGAAACAGCAAAAGTTTTTTTAACAAGGAGCAGGTGCACTCTCTTTCTCGGTACATAACTTAATCAGCCTATAATGTTCCCACTGCTGGGACACGGGCCTCCTCTCTGTGAGAGGGAGTGGGCCGTAATCCATCACGCGGGCCCAGTACGGGTTGGTAGATGTCACATGTCTTTGAATTATTGGTTCTAGGACATGCCGGTTTCCTCACGATGTTTTCCTTCACCGTTTTGAGAGCAGTGGTGATGAAATAATTTACACAAAGTAAAGCGCCTGTCTGGGTACGAACCTACGACCTACAATTTGTAAGTCGCGGCCGTTACCACTGGGCCATCACTGCTCTCACTGCTGCGGATGGGTAGTTATTGACAATATGAACAAGTAGCGACATATAGGCTTGTAATATTCTTGCCTGTTGTTTTCTCTTAAATACAGATTACTCAGTGATCTAGCTAGGATAGCAGCGATTCACCCAATAATTACCTACACCATGTCATTAATAATGAATACTTTATAAGTCTGTAGTATGAACTAAAAAACCTTTAAATACCTAAATAAATGATATATTATTACTAATATTGCATTCAAATTCCTTTATACGATTTTGTACGAACCGATTACACTTTAAAAATCTATTTTCGTTCAAAAACTAATTTGAAAGCACCATATTCTCTCTTTGTCCTCAAGCATTGATAAAGTTTACTTGGTGACCAATAAAGCATAAATATAAACTCACCCAGTGATACCGAAGCCGTTGACCTGCATCTTTTCGTAGAACCATGTCTTCTCCGACTCCGAGAAACAGGCACCCACGAACACACCAGTCTTTGTATCACGAAGCTCTTTAGGGTTCACACCTGGAGACAAAGTTATCGTTTTAAAAAGATGCTTTAGAGTACTAG
Source organism: Oligia latruncula (assembly GCA_948474745.1). Lineage (NCBI taxonomy): Eukaryota > Metazoa > Arthropoda > Insecta > Lepidoptera > Noctuidae > Oligia > Oligia latruncula. The sequence continues at coordinate 9,767,819 of OX419703.1, read as the reverse complement.
GTAGATATAAATACTACGAAAAGGCTGATGGTAGACGAACTCAGATCTTACAACTCCTACAGGAAGGAGCACCAGCCTGACCGTAATCGTTTTATGTGTGTGTGGACTGAACTAAGCGAATGGCAGCGCAGCAGTTATACTGGCTAGGCAGTTCCGTGGGAGAATATTAGCGGGAGAGAGTGTATGTAGTTTATTTTCCTTTATACTTATAACTGTTATTATTCTTTGGGACTTTGGTGGTTTTGGTGATTTGTTTCTTTGGTACTATATAGTACACCTCCAACCCAATCAGTTTCAAACTCAAAGCATTTATTTCAAACAAACCAATTACAGGCACTTTTGAATTGTAAACGGGTCAGTCAATCAGAAAGACGAAGCTAGTGGCCCATTCTAAAGCGTAGTACGAAGAACGGTTAAGAAACTCCACGGACACTCTTTTAAATCAAAATAATATGGTTATAAAATATTGGTAATGGACTAAACAAAAATATTTGGATTTAACACACATATCGATATCACACAGTCTGAACATATTTTTTTATTTACACTGTCTATATGACAGCTAATTATTTTTAAAGGGGCTCTAGATGAAATCTCAGATTATCTTTCATGTAATATGAATACGCTCGCTACATTGAATTAGACAAAGATGGAACTCTTATAAAAGGACTATGCGAAGAAACGAGTCTATTAACGTCTCTTTTAACTTGACAAACTAAATTAATGAAGCGTTGATTGCAAAGATACTAGGATCAGAAAGTTAATAAAGAAAATCTTCATAGACCAAGATATTCGTAACATCGTTACTGAGAGTATTTTAAGGTAATAAAGTGTCATATCCGAAGAATGAAAAGCAACGTACAAAAATCTAAGATGTTTAAGAATTCCTTATTTCAGAAAAATTTAGGAATTTATTCCTGAATTCTTTATTCTTTAAAAAATACCAGCCATTCTATGCTAAAGGGGAGAAGAACCTTCGTTGGCTTGCCTTTAACAATTAATATTTATATAATTAATACAAGTATAAAAACTGTATTATGATAAGAAACAAGATGTAATTGATACAACTGAAAAAGGGTCATTGGGCTCATAATAATTATTATGAACAACTTTTGCTACCCTTAAATCACGAAAAAAAAAATCCCGTTGTTCCCACATTTTGTAGAGTTAAAGCAAACATAATTATTTTATAAACCAACTTTTTTTCGCGGTTTCAGGGTTTGGTACTATAGTAAAAGTGTTTCATAATGGTCAATACTATTAAAAAAAAAATACAACTAAGTACCCCTTTTCAGAGGGGCAATTCTCGTAATTTTAAGAATGTTCACGGTCCGATCTCAGTCTTAATCTGTCAAAAATACTTCTAATATGACAATATTTTGACATTGACTGTGGCTGAGATGAGATTGCGACTAGATTTTGAACGTTTTTAATTATGGGAATTACGCTTCATATTGATCCCATAGTAAAAGTTCCCTTTTCTGGTTTTCAGTTATTTCAATTACCTACGCCTTGTATATTATGTATACCTAACTAAGTCAGTCAAACATCTCATTTGACATTTCTTGTCGATATTCCATCAGAAGGATTATTGAATACTTCAGAATATTTCGTATTAATGCGTATCTTGGCTGATGAATTATTCAGGAGAGCTGTCATGTGGTAATCTATTTAAGTATGTCGCATTAGTCTCTGGAATATTTGGAGAAAAATCTTGAAGTTTGCAATAGGATACACACTTTTAATTTTTATATTAATAAATATCTAGAATCCTTTATCATTAGTAAATAGACTAGAGTATTTTTTTCTAACAAATTAAGTTTTCCCGCTAAAACATACTTAGGCGGAATTACAGGAAAAACCTTAAAAGCAGTTTCATTGAATAAAGTCTACTAAGACTAGGCAAATAACCTTTACTTTTTGCTTTACGTAGGGGACATCAAATACTCGACGAAGTCAATAGACAAGCACTTACGAGTATAAGTTCCAATTGGGTAAGTATTCTGAAACTCAGAATTAATGGTTGTTAACCAAACAAACTACCACTTATTCAACGAATCATCTTAGTAATTAATTAGGTTTTTACTTTATGTTTTTTCACTCAGTCGGCCATTCTATTTTTTTGAGCCAATATTTATTGGCGCCCAGCATGGGACATCTTTGCTGGGCGCCAATAAGAACGTTGTCTAAAATTACATCATAAAACCCGGCAAACCTTCAATTTCTTGAACTACCAAAGAAATCTACGTGATCGGGTCCACTTTTAAAGTTTTATTATCAAATTTGAATTCTCGGGGCCTGTCGCAAAGGCAATATTGAGTTATAATTACTCTGTGGACTTGAAACTTTTAATGGACGTAAAGATAAGGGGACGGTTGCCCGCCTGGTTTGCGGAATGGCAGTCACAATTGCTTTATTGTGCCTTAGATAAAAATTCTATAGTAGTACTTTACGGAAAATTATTTTTGGTTATAAAATTTCCTTTGCTTGATTTTTAACAAAAGTTATGACAATTACCCTTATTTCTATGTTATTGATATGAATTATTAACAATTTTTAATTAGGAAGGTTTTTGTAAAGGAATAATCTTCCTTTTAGGTGCATTATGCCATACAGAATCTGGTAGCCAGCTCTGTCAAACGAATCCGTGGAAGGAAGCAAAGAATGATAAAGGCAGTGTGCTTTTGAAGAATTTCGGGCCTAATTGGGGCATGGAGTTATTGAGATTCTTGTGTTTCTTTGAATATTACGTACAAATGATGAAGCAAAGCAAAACAACTTGAAAAAACCTCATGATATAATGAGCTCTTCGCAGTTTACAACTATCATATACCTCGTTTCCTATTTCCCGATATTACCAAGAAACGGCAATATATTCTCGGTCGGCATCTACCTTAGTTCATTCAACAATCCAATACTCTGTTCAGTATGTAACTTATACGCTGTCATGCTGTTCCTTTGGTTAAAGTTTCAACCAACTTTAAACTCCCAGTCTAGGCAAGTCTAGTGATGGGACATTTTATACGTTAAACGAAAACTATAGTGAGTTCCATAGACAAGATTGGGAGATTTACTCTATGAAAAAAACAAATAATCAAATATAGACATGTTGAAGATTATGCTGCAATAAGTATCTTGATTCTATGACTGTGGAATAATAAATCAACAATATTCTAAGGAAGGACCATCATTTAAAGAAAGATAATTAGGAAGAAGTTCTTTCTAATTATCTTCAGCTTCATACATGTTTTAAATGTTTTATAGTTGGCAAACAAGCTAATGGTCTATGGTAAGCGGTCACCGATGCCCATAGTTTTTATTCAATACAAGAGGCACCACATTTCTACTCAACAGCATTTTTTTTTAAATCTTATGTATGTGATCATATTCTGTTCCGTATGATTCCCGCCCAAAAACGCAGAACATCAGAAGATCAATTAACTTAAACTACCCTCTCCTATCCCATCCTTAATATAAATCAAAGTAAATAAAGAACAGGCTGCTCGTTTATTGCGTGGTCTGGTCTGCTACTTATGATTAAAGTTGTAATTGGCTCGGAAACCTTCGGCAGCTAATTGAAACTAAGTTGAGTCGAGACGATGTGGCGAGCAGCGTTAAGCGTTGTAGAAATTATGAGGAACAATTTGTGTTAAAGTACTATGTTTTAATAGAAGCGTGAGACATATGTATAATATAGAGCAGTGGTGGCCCCGTGGTAACGGCCGCGACTTACGAGTTTTAGGTCGTAGGTTCGAACCCGGACAGGTGCTTTAATTTGTGCAAATTATTTCATAACCACTGCTCTCAAAAACGGTGATGGAAATCATCGTGAGGAAACCGGCGTGTCCTAGAACCAAACATTCGAAGACATGTGACATCGGCCAACTCGCACTGGACCCGCGTGATGGATTACGGCCCACACTCTCTCACAGAGAGGTGGCATGTGTCCCAGCAGTCGGAACATTATAGGCTGATTATGTGAGACAATCTTGGTTGGAGTAAGGAGGTCGAGTGTTGATATATTCAACGATGTAAGAATAGTTTTGCTAAACGATATGTTTCACATCATCTATAAAAAGGTCGGGCAGACGCGATTGTCTGCAGAGATATGGGTGCCTATAGTTTCTTTCAGGCCAGGAAAACCCCTGAAAAGTAGAGTTTTTAGCACATCTATTACAACTATTATTAAGAGCTCGTCTATCTTCAAAAATATACTTCATATCTATTCATATACAACCTTAACATTTCAATAATCAAGTCAGTTATTCATTTTTATAGAGGCGACGAACGCCACGTGCTACGATGCTCAATATTCTACGATTCTCTTTTAATAAAAACCCCTGAAATAGCATTTTAAAGATCAAAGAAGCGATAAAAAGGTCAAAAAATGGCTCCGTGGAGGATTTAATTCATCAGAGTGGTTTGAGTCGCGGTATAGATAAATAATTTGCCTCATTGCCGCCGAAGAAAGGTACATTGTGGGTAGTAAGTGGAGGGCGCTGTCACACCGAAACGAACTATGGTCCGACTTTTAATTAGCTGCAGTAAAATGTCACTTCTTACTCAAAGTCAAAGTCAAATCATTTATTTCAAATAGGCACATTAAAGGCACTTTTGAACGTCAAAAAAAAAACTAAATAGAAATGATTCTAGTCGCCCATTCGAAAAGTTAGATTTCGTATGGAGAAGAATGGGCAAGAAACTCCACCGTTACTCTTTTAAAATGTTTTACAAGGTCTTGTATACATAATAAAAATTATATGTGAACACGATGCACCCATAATAAAATTAGTCTACCACAAAAGGTAAAAAGAATTAAAAATTAAGCAATGACAGGTAAATCAAATAAGTGATAGATACATGGTGCTCACATATTATACTGTTGCCACACTATCTCTAGTAGTGATGTGAATAAAACGCAATGAAACACGTTTTAATTTAAAGATTCTAAATTGGCCAACTTCGATTTAACCGTAATTGATCGGATAAAAATATGTGTTGTAGTTTCAAATCTGCCTAAATACATAACTTACTGAATATAATTTTGTTTCATTTTTTAATCTAAAAATTCTACTTTATCGGTCAAAGAAATATTTTTAATGCTTACTTTTCACAATATTTATGCCCATGACCCAAATCCTATTTTCCTGGCCGCTCTAGAATACTATAAATCGCTATTAGCGATAAGACAGCCGTTCTTATCTTCTTTACGTGTGTGTGTCACTGAACTCCTCCTAAACGGCTGGACCGATTTTGATGAAATATTTTGTGTGTCTTTGAGTTCCCTGGATGGTTAACTTCCATAATTGGATCCGGTAGGTGGCGCTGCGATCGAGTTTTAGAAATTTTCAAGACAACGTAAGGGCACGACAACGTCTGTCAGTCCGCTATATATAAAAAAAGATTTAATTTTTAAAGTTTCTGTGTATAATAAAGCCTATCTATCTAACTTGTACTGCTTCTAAAGCTCTTTTTCTGTTCGTAACGGTATAATGTCGGAATTTTAAAAGTTAACCAGAATCAATGTTACTGATTGCTTGGGGGAGGGTTGCTAAATTGTTCCGTTTTCCATCTGGCTGCTCCGCTGATCACTCCCTAAGTCTCAATTCTTTAATCTTAACGTAATGTATATTGGATCTTCCATAAAAGTAAGGATATGGAAGATCCAATAAACATAAGTACCGGGTAACAAATTGGTTAATAATTTACAAATTCTATTACCAAATCGTGATTGTGGTATATGTTTTTGTACAGGAGGTTTCAGATGTGGAAATGTTATTATCTTCCGGTTTGTTTTCCGGTCCCACATTTTGTAGGTACACATTTTATTATGCGTAGTTGTTATTCTTTTTTCTTGGCAACGTAAGCTTTTCCACTTTCGTAACGTAGATTGGTATTACAGAAAATACTATTTCTGTTACAGAGAAAGGCTTTGAGCTGTTCAAGTAGACAGAGTATTGTTCGTTGCGGTTTTTTTACTCGCACTTTTTGTACTTCATTTGAGAACGTATTTCACTCCGTTCGATCGTATCTCTCTGGAAAGAATTTTCGAAATATGCTCCGTATTTTACTCTACCAAAATTCATATCAACCGGCGATATAGAGAAGTTTTTGCTCTCCTAGAGCATCCTCATTCCTCTAATCATCGTCTGCCTAGCCTTTTCCCAACAATGTTAGGGTCAGCTTCCAGTCTTAGCGTATGCAGCTGAATACCAGTATTTTACATGGAGCGACTGCTTACCAGACCACGAAAACCCAGGTATTCGGCGTTAGGTACCAAGACGTTTGGGCTTCTGACTACCCGTAACAACTGTTAAATATCTTCAAAACTAACAATATAGGCAAAAATTACTTACCAGCATCAATAACAGCTTCATAAGCCTTTTCTAGCAGGATCCTGCACATGGGATCCATGGTGTGGGCCTGCTTGTAATGGACACCAAAGAAGGAAGCGTCGAATTTGTTGACATTGTTAATTTTGCCCGTGCGCTGTGGGATTTCGGGATGACCCAGCTTCCAACGACGAGAGTCTCCGGAGATTAAGTCCACCTGGCCATGAATTACAAATTAATTGAATGGAAACAGAAGGAAAAGAGCTTGTTGTGATATATTACTTAACTGTTACAGACCGTTCTAATACGACGACTCTTGTTTCATTTAAACAGAATTTTGCAAATTCCTCTATACAGTGTTTTTTTTATATCCCATAACTCTAGGGGGTCATTATAAACAACTTTTACTATGGGACCAAACCTAAAATGACAAATAAAAATCTGCTGTTTCCTACATTTTGATGAGTTAAGCGAACATAAATGTAGGGAACAGCTGATTTTGTTTTTGCGATTTCAGGTTTGGTCCCATAGTAAAAGTTGTTCATAATGATGAGTACAATAGAGTTATGTAATATAAAAAAACACGTACATAAAAAAATATATAAACATCCGAATCGAGAACGTCCTCTTTTTTTAAGTCGGTTACTAACAGAGAGACCACATTATGGCTTTACTTATAGAAGCTTACAGCACCGCCGGAAGTCGTGCAATATTAAATAGTACAATTTTCATTACTGTAGACTAAATAGAAGATTTGTTAGGTACTGACCTTATTAAAAAGGTTTTCTTGCAGGTGTATGACGGAGTCCGAGTCGGGGAAGTACCCTGACACGCCTGTCATGAGGACCTCGTCTCCGGGCGGGGGGTGCGACAGTCGGTGACCTGACGTCAGCCTGTCCTCCGCTATTGTTGTCGGCGCCATCTTGAAAAGAAGAATTAACGTTAGATGTGAGATGAAGACATTTTGGGTTATTTATGAAACTTTACGTTTGGTTGCCATTTGATTATTGGAAAGTTTGCTTGCCATTTGTTTATTGATACAATTACTTAAGGATCTCTCACTTGCAATATCTTAATCACCACAAATACTACTAAGGTCTGCACCAATTTTGGACGAATAAAATTATATCTTTGATATCGGCTAAGTAGATTAAGACCTATGACCTTGTGAAGGCCGTAGGAATCCGCTGGATGCGGCAAGCACAGAACCGGTCGAAGTGGAGGTGATTGGGGGAGGCCTATGTCCAGCAGTGGACGTCTTTCGGCTGAGATGATGATGAAGTAGATTATGTTAGTAAAAAGTCATGTAATAGACGAAGAAGCTGGTTTGCTTTGCCAGTTTCCAACAACATGAAAACACATTGTATTTATTCTAGGACAAAAAACGAACTCCCCCTCACGAAGTAAAGTAAATACGGCTCTCATTTGCTGCCAAAATCAATTATACAACCTTTCCAACCTCCATTTACTTTGTACCTGTATTTTTAAGCCAACCAAATTGCTATAGCAAATTCCACAACGTACGTCAACGAATGTTGTTTTAATGAATTAACTTGTTAATTTAACTTTAAACTTGCACTGTGAACCACTTGATTTAAATATTGGCTCGACTTTGAATAATTTCGAGCGACGCATTAATATTTAATTTCTTTACAGTGTTGTGTGTAGGTACGTGTTATTGTTATGTGCGAAAATATTGTTCAACAGATAATTATGTTTACTGAAGATATAATTATGTAGGTAAATTTTAATGTAGGTATTATAAAGAAGCTTTACGTAGCTCTGTCCTACCAAGCCTATCTCGATATTGACTTCCACGTTTGTTAAATCAGTGTGGATATTGGGTCCCGCAAGGAACTATACTTGAAGCAAAAAAACTGTTTGATAACTTGCTGATTTCCCTTTAAGTCACTAAAAGATTTTGGGTGTTTTCTTGGATAATTTAGGTTTTATTATTATACTGTTGTTTCGTTGTATTTATCCTAAAACAATCAATATATCTTTCGACAACTTTCCTTTTCATTTGAACTTCTACCTACCTACTTACATATTTTCGTAGATTTGTATCCTAGTTTGGAAGATGAGCATTTTTCCATCTCCTGAGGGTAGGTAAACAAATCTGCGGGTACCTTAAGTGCTTTCAAAGACTGTACATAATATAAGTAGAAAGATGCACTTATTAATATTCAGATGTATGTAAATATTAGATATCCATTTGTATGGCATTAAGTACATTGTGACAAATCATGTGCCTGATGGGACTTAGGTACATCGGCAAAAATGATGAACTGCCGTACACACTGCCATTGCCTACTAAACCCCTTCAGGGAATGAATTTTCTAAAATTCTTTCCTTATTGCTCACCTTTGTTATACAAGGTGAAGACTACAATAAATTAAACTGCGAATATCTAATGACGTTCCCAGTCTGCATTCGAATATTCAATGAAATATGTCCAACTAGCATCTGCCCGCTACTTCGTCCGCGTGAAATTTCACCCTCTTAGGGGTGGAATTTCGAAAAACCCCATTCTTAGTACCCACTCTTCACAAAAAACACCCACCAAATTGGTTGGTTTTGGCTGTGCGTTGATATATCAGTCAGTCAGGACTTTGAATCCATAGGTACTAGTAATATTATAAATTCGAAAGTAACTCTGTCTGTCTGTATGTTACCTTTCACGCCTAAACTACTGAACGGATTTCGATAAAATTTGGCAAAGAGATAGATTGCATTCTGGGGAAGGACATATGATAGTTTTTATCGACATACCTCGCGGGCGAAGCCGCGGGCGAAGCCGCAGGCGGAGCTAGTTGTATTCAACACACTATCTAACTAGCAATCCTGAAGAATTTCATATATTTTTCTGATTTTGTTTACTTTAGTCGATCATATACTTTTAGGCATTATATCTTGCGTTTTTTGTGTTTAGGTCCTGCAGTCCCCTTAAATCGATTTTTTTATTTTTACTTGTTTTAAACGTAACCCAAAAACCCACAAATCCATTTACATCGTCAGTAAAGATATTAATTTCATTCCAGTGTTTCCAATCATTACGTAATCAAGTATGCGACGCGACGACGCCAGATATTTCACTATCACGTGTTCCCTGGTCACCTTCCTGATCAATATTCATTATACTACATTTTACCAGACTGTGTAAGTAGGTATTGTGCGTGACAATGGCAACTAACCCCATGTCAACGCTACGCCTGAATAATGGCTGCCTTCAAAATATATACATTATAATTGAAATTCTGTATTGTTTGGCGTTATTGAATTGTAAGTAGATGGTCATTTTGAGGTCTACTCGTATTTTTGATTTATTAATTTTCTTATTGAATAAGTGTCGGCACCCTTATTGCGTAACACACGATTACGCTCAATTTGAATCATTTTGAAGCATATTGCTAATCCATTGCTCCGTAGGTTCGAAAAATGTGTCTGCTCGACAACGTAAATAACGCAATGAATGCTGTTGGACTGTCAAAATGAAACCCATTGCTACTGATAGTGTGTTACGCAATTAACCTGCGGGTCCTCGATTCGATCGCAGTTTTATTTTAGCACCCTAGGGGCTTAAATTTGTGTCCATAAGACAATAGGCATGATTGACATATTTATAAATTTATTAAAACTTAATGCACAAGTAAAAAAATTTATGATATCTAAGGATAAGTTTAAAGTGGAACTACTGAAATTCAAAGCATTTATTTCCGACAAACTAATTACAAGCACTTTTGAATAAAATTGTCAAGGAGTCAGTCAGTCAGAAAGATGAAGCTAGTTGCTCATTCTAAAGTGTAGGTAATAGGTTCTTATGGAAAAGAACGTGCAAAGTAATAAGAAATTGAAAAGGTAAGTCTGTACCTAGTCATCATATAATAGAATGTACAGTCAACAAAAGAGATAAGTATGCAGGATCGTCGGATACCTATAGTTGAAGTTTACTAAGAAACTGATGGATGTAGACTGAAATTTATTTTGATAAATGATCTGTCTGTTTTCTATTAATAAAATTATATTAGAGAACATCCATCGGTTTCTTACTAAACTTCAACTATATCCGGCGATCCTGCATACTTATCTCTTTTTTTGACTGTACCTACCGGAATATTACCTTTAGAGATTTATGAAAACGGATCAAGTTGATGAAGCCTTTCATCTCCATTTACGTAAAATTAAGTTTTAAGATGACAAGGACTACGTTGGCGTAAACCACTCCACTTAAGTACTTTTAATGGCTTCGAGACTGCCATGAGAGGAGAAAGTAAAGTCACTAGCTGCGCCCCGCGGTTTCACCCGCATAATCGGAATTTCGAGATAAAAAGTAACCTATAATTATGTTAATCCGGGGTATCAGCTACGTCCATACAAAATTTTATCAAAATTGGTCCTGCCGTTTGAGCGTGAAGAAGTAACAAACATATAAACACACACACTCACAAACTTTCTCCTTTATAATATTAGTGTGATAATTTGGATGAAAAGTAGGCTATGTCCTTCTGTAGGACCTAACCTATTTCTTTGCCAAATCTCATTACAATCCGTTAAGTTCTTTAGTCGTGAAGACGTAACAAATACACGGACAGACAGAGAAAGTTTTATTAGCATGTGATTTCAGTTTGAATTACAAGTATCTAAGCAAGTATGCGTCTGTTTGTTGTTGGTACAACCTGTGTTAAAACATCCTTAACGAAGCCAAGACTGACTTGTACTGGACCATAACTGGAATCCTTCTAGTTACGGAGATATTAAAGGTCAATAGTTCCAACTTTTTTTTTAAATTGCATTGCATTTTTTTAATTGCATCCCGGGGAAGGACAGGATAGTTTTTATCCCGATATTCCCACGGGATCGAAACTTATGCGGGTGAAACCGCGGGGCGCAGCTAGTTTATAATAATTACAGTTTGGATGAAAAGTAGCCTATGTCCTTTCCCGGGACTCAAACCATCTCTATACCAAATTTCATCTAAATCGGTTCAGCGGTTTAAGCGTGTAAAGGTAACAGACAGATACACTTTCGCATTTATTATATTAGTATGAATGGTATGCATGGACTGGGAATAGTGTTGACTTTCATAGATTTTAATAAATATTTATAAACCCGCAAACTATTTCTTTCTCTTCAAATATGGAAAGGTTAAATCTTCTTCCAGTTATCTATGTCCGTCGAAACACCGATAAATCATTTCGTACCTTCTAGTAAGAAGATTCAATTTCCAGGTGTTTTATTCAGCTGAAAATCCCTGAGATTACTGAATAAAATCGAAACAGCTTCGGTTAGGTTCACAGAAAAACTTCTTGAGATCTCTTCAGTGGCGTGGGATTTAGTAAACTTATCAAAACCGTCTTGTAGTATCTAGAGAGTATCTAGAGAGACTTTTTTTTTTTTTTTTTTTTGAATTGGAAATCATCCCGCTCTGGGTGGAGCGGAAGGGAGTGTCAGACTCTTACTGACTAAAACCCACCCGTGTTCCTTCCTTAGCCCTTTATATTCCGGGCCAGCGGTAACCCTTTCGAACAATCCCGCTGACCCGGATCTAGAGAGACTTATGTAAAACATATGATGATCAGAAGTCACTTAGCAAGGTTTCTCTCTGCCTTCTTTGTATGAGAAGAAGCCTTTTTCGCAGCATTGTGATAATAATTGGACGGTCTTGGGTAAGAAGAACAACAAAAAATAATTAAAACAAAACAAAAACAATTGATAAAACAATTATTATTTATTATTGTTAAATCAAGTCGCATGTCCCAAAGAATTCATAACAACTTTTTTGTTCTTGATCGTGGAACTTCTGACAATTGGGTAAAAGTAATTCTAATCTTCAGGACTCAATTAATGATTCAAAGAATCGACCTAAGGTTTTTATGGCCGTCGGGCCGACGATATTGTAAAAGTCGCCGGAAACTCCGGGAGGAGGGTCGCAAAGAACTGGGAAGTATGGCAGAGAAGAAAGGAGGCCTCCAGCCGTGGGTGATTAATGTAACTATAGACTGAAACTAGCTTCCGCCCGTGGTTTCCCCCGCGTTGTATGTCAATAAAAAGCATATGCTATGGCCTTCCCCAGGGTTTAAAGTATCCCCATATTCCCCATACCAAATTCTATCAAAATCGGCTCAGCCGTTTCGGAGATTAGCCGGAACAAACAGACAGACATAAATACATAATTAGCCTATAATGTTCCCACTGCTGGGACACAGGCCTCCTCTCAGTGAGAGGGAGACAGAAAGACAAAATTAAAAAAAAAAAATGTTTCTAATGCATTTAGTAAAAAGTTGTTATTTTGACATTACAAACAGACACTTCAAAATTTATTTGTATAGATTTTAAAGATGATGATGTTGACGTAATCTGCGTCTGCGATTTACTTGCCAAATATGTAAACAAATATGAGTTTATGGAAATATAACTTTAAGTCCTACCAATAAAGTTCAATTTACGCTACATCTTCAAACATTTTTATAGCTTTTTCAATAGTGCTAGTCACTCTGAAATCAACTTAATTATATCTAAAATAAAGTTGATATTTGTTTAACTTGAAATAACATCAATTGGAAACAAATTTGAATAGACCTTAGGCTTATTTTTTATTTTGGGGTTAGTTTTCCTGCTGAAAACAGTGTCAAAATTGTAATAGCCTGCTGAAGCGAGCCTATACTAGCTCAAATGGCTTAGCATGATCCTTCGTTATGTCGAAAATACCGCAGCATTAATTTTGAAATAAATATATGCTAAAGTTTAGGATTAATGATAAGTACTATGTTAGACAAAAAGACGATTCCATAAAATTTTCTAGATAGAAAAAAAATCCAAAGTTATCTCCAAACCGAACTTCAAATTGGATCATGAAACTTTGCATACTAACTGAACTAACTATAAAGCAGGTCTTATATTATTAATTTTTTTTGAATTACCTTTATTTTCACCGTAAAAAGCAAATACCTAAACTATTTTGAGCACCGCACTCTGTCTCGCTCTCACACAGTCCGCGAGCAGTATCGTGCGAGCGAGATAAAGAGTGAATTTTAGCTGAGGTAGTTAGGCTCTTAAGTAAATCCAATAAGTATAACAATATAGATATATAATTTACATTACATCGTCAATTTTAAATTCCTTTACACATTAGACGATTGTATCAGTAAACAACGTTTATTATTCAAGCCGTATGTAAATGAGAATCGACGTAATTGAACTCCAGGTTAACGATTGTGAGTGATTCTGAATCGAATCATTTTGAAGGAAAGTGTTTTTTTTTTCATCAAATATTTTAATGAATTTGATTCGGCTTAGTGCGTTCTAGAAACACAATGGTCATAGTGCAACTTAAAATTGATTTTGAATTTGAAAGGGGAGGGTAAAAAGACTGGTTGTTAACAAAATATATTCAAAAACTTCAGTACCTACTAAAAGTAGTTCTTTGTTTATTTTCTTTCTTTCTAACTTTTATAGAAAGTTTTATCGTTTATCTGTCGATTTAATAGTCACCATGTGGGAAAGTATCTTCTAACATCGAGTGATTTGTAAAGGAGTCTTGCTAATGTCAGAAAGTTTGTAAGCGGATTTAGAACGGTTGAACATTGAATAAAAAAAAACTCGCGAAAAAAAAAAGAATTTTGCAATGTTTTTATTTTTTTTTTTTGTACCTACCTATATATGATGGATTTATGCCATATACACAGAAAAAATATCATAATCAGCCTATATTGTTCCCACTGCTGGGACTCAGTAATCTACCACGCGGGCCCGTGCGGGTTGGTAGATCTCACGTCTTCGAATTTTTGGTTCTAGAACATGCCGGTTTCCTCACGATGATTTCCTTCACCATTTTGAGAGCAGTGTTGACGAAATAATTTACACAAAGTAAAGCGCCTGTCTGGGTTCGAACCTACGACCTACAACTCGTAAGTCGCGGCCGTTACCACTGGGCCACCACTGCTCTAAAAAGCATCCAAATTGAGAACCTCCTCCTTTTTTTGTAGTCGGTTTAAAAGGATCAAATAACAGCATGTTAATTTAGTACTTTTACATTATTAATTAAGTTCTACTTTTATCAAGCATGTCTTGTGTATAAACTACATACGTGCATACAAAGCACACACATACAACGTACAACGTACATATCAAGCATGCCCTAAAGGGTTAGGCAGAGGGCTGCCCCCTCCTCTGCTACATTTTCTATGGGCAAAGCATACGACATGCGAGCCGCAACACACTTTTTTGTATAAAAATGCGTTGTGCTGAGGCCCGTTGCGGTTGTAATATGCGTTTGGCTTTCTATTCACTTGCTTTTATATTAAACTTCTGTTTACTTGTACCATGAGACCCATGAGTGAATACTACTGGGTAGGTTGGAACTGTACCAAAATGTGAGGCGTATGCACGGGTTTAGAGGTATTGTTAACCGGAGATTATCTATTTAGAGGTATTGTTAACCGGAGATTATCTATTTAGAGGTATTGTTAACCGGAGATTATCTATTTAACGATTGTGCCATTGATCTTACATCGTATTTCTGAACACATCGATATGGAAAAAAATTCCTATAGAACTTTGACGAATCAAATGCTATTGCTAAGAAACTAAGGGATTAGGGAATTTAAAACGACCATTACAGTTGCATCCACAGGAATAACTACTACCTACAGGTTAAACAACGTGCACTTTTATTATTTCTTACGGGACAATATTATCGTGGACGTCAACGTCCATAAAATGTATGGAAATACGTGCATGCGCACGATCATCACGTTAGAAATTATAAAATTGCACAACAGGTACCTATGTATTTATTAAGTTAACACTACTTAAACTAACTATGGTAAGCACTTCAACAAAAAAAAACCTTTATTTCACTCATAAAAAAATTAACTCCTCAAAAGTCACTTGAAATCCGCACTCACCTTTCTATTTTCCTTTTAAAATATATGAAATTCACAGCCTGGGATCAAACCTGGGACGTGGATACCGGCAGCCGACAACCACTCGTCTGGACTGTGTGACGATCGCGTTGTAGTATTTAAAACAAATCATTTAAAAAAATTGTTGTACAGGCTGTTCATAAAAGGGAGCACATTTTACGTCGCATACAATTATTGTTTTGATCGAAAATTATATTGTTTTACTGTTAAGATCGAAAATTATATTGTTTTACAGCTCTCACGCGATTGGACAGTATTATTGCACGTCAATGAAGGGGTACAATACAATGCTTTTTAACTGACTTCAAAATGGAGGAGGTTCTCAATTCGACTGTTTTTTTTTGTATGTTTGTTACGCGATGTCTCCGGCAATTGATATCGATTCCAAAATTTTTTTTTTAATGGATAGGGTATGCTTCGGGGGGTGTCCCATATAGATTTTATTAACTTTGCTTGGGTAGTTTTTGAGATAGCTTCAATAATACGTATTTTTACCACTTAGTTTATTTTGATGATGTTATAATGACTTCCTGTCACTGATATTTACATAGCAAGTAGTGTTATACGAATTTGTGTGGGGTAAGTACAACTTAAAAATTAAAAATTAAAACTCTTTAACAAAAAAAAAATCTGTGGTTTTTTTTAAAGTTTAAGTATTAAGTTAAATAGTCGGTGACATTCTTCTTATGTGACTTCTATGCCCGCGGCTTCACCGCGTGGATGTCAGAAAATATCCCATGTGGAACGTACTACCGGAATTAAAAGTACCCTATATCCAGATTATAAACTATCTGCGTGCCAAATTTCACCCAAATCTGCTCAGGCTTTTTTGAGTCAAGCCGAAACATTAATCCACACAAATGGATAAAATTTCGTCAATGACAATTCTACAAATTTGTAAGTAGTAAAAAACATATTTTAAACTCTTGTATTGAATGTTTAAACCCCTTTATTAATAAACGTTGCTAAAGTTAAGTTATGATTAGCGATATCATACTAATATTATAAAGGCGAAAGTTTGTGAGGGGGTGTGTGTGTGTGTTTATATGTTTGTTACTTCTTCACGCTCAAACGGCTGAACCAATTTTCATAAAATTTTGTATGGAGGTAGCTGACACCGTCGATTAACATATAGGCTACTTTTCATCCCGATAATCCCACGGGATCGACACTTATGCGGGTGAAACTGCGGGGCGCAGCTAGTTAAAAATAACGTCTCTATACTTTAAGCAACGTTTATAAATAAACCCCTTTATGTAATAGGAAGTAGTAAACGTTTTCCAAACAGCTTTATCTGACTAATACCGTCAAAACATCAAGTTATTGCCAAAAGCGATGTTAAACGAAGGATTAATAACTTATAAGTATAGAACTTTAACTTTCGCTAAGTTCCAATAATCCAGCTGAAATTTCTATTGTCACGTATTTTCGGCGAAGTGTAGAAGTCGAAAATGTCTCAGGGCAATCTGTATTTTGCTGACATCCATCTTCCTAGTATTGTCGAACTTTGTCGGGGTCGGTTTTCGATTTAGCCAAACGAAATAAATGAGTAAATGGTATGGTATGATAAGACCAGTAGTCAAACTTAGGTAAATACTAAGATATTATGTACTTCGAGTAGTCTAGGACCTATTTTTTTTTTGTTGTCGGTGGGAAACCTTCAAAAGGCACCCGACCTCTGGGGAGGGAGTTCGGGGCGTGTGGGATTTTTATCTCACTAAAACCACCCCGGTGATCGTCATCAGCACATAGGGGTGGTCCCGGTTCCTCTTAAAAGACCAATTCCGAAACCAACGCCTGAAAGGCACATCCCTGGGGAGACTGTAAAGGGGCCTCCCCTGAGCCTCGCTATGCACGGCAGCACGTGATCACTGTGCCACCGTCCCTGTTCCCTGGGGTCACTTGGTGGGCGCCCGAGACCCCAAAGATCCGCCTACCTTGTTTGGTAAGCGGGTTTCGGCGTATTAGGCGCCAAGGCGGTTGCCACCCCGACGCCTCCATCTCCGAGCAGGATCAACTCTCTCCCGATACCGCTCGGCGGCCTCCTTCTTGACCATCACGGTCTTACAGAAGGAGGCTACTACCGTCCAATTCTCTGTCTCTGCCAGCATAGCCCTCACTACTGCTGCCAGAGACAGGTCTCGTAGAATAGGACCTAGGAACATTATAAATTATGGGATAGGTAAGTGCAATTTATTCATCATCATCTGACCAGCCTTTTCCCAACTATGTTGGGGTCGGCTTCCAGTTTAACCGGATGCAGCTGAGTATCAGTACTTTACATCGAACGACTGCCTAACTGACATCCACAACGCAGTTACTGGGTAATGAGATATCCTTTGGTAAGACTGGTTGTCAGATTTTCGGGTTTCTGACGACTCGTAACGACTGTCAAAGATCTATGAATGACAGCCGAGAATGGCTTAACGTGCTTTCCGAAGCACGGAGGGGTCTTGGTAGGTAAAGAGGGTCACCTATCCATGGACCGACTTTAACCTGATCGATCGACCCGTGCGGCTGTTATTACTTAGCCATGAGCCCCTCAATAGATACAATTTAGCACTCTAATCACACTAACATTATAAAGACGAAAGTTTGTGAGTTTTTCTTCTTTCTTTCTTTCTTTATCCCGATATTCCCACGGGATCGATATTTACGCGGG
Source organism: Oligia latruncula (assembly GCA_948474745.1). Lineage (NCBI taxonomy): Eukaryota > Metazoa > Arthropoda > Insecta > Lepidoptera > Noctuidae > Oligia > Oligia latruncula. The sequence continues at coordinate 9,749,901 of OX419703.1, read as the reverse complement.
TGAAACTGCGGGGCGCAGCTAGTTATTAATAAAAAAGTTTTACAATAAAGTTTTCTTTAATAGGTAAGTAGTAGTAGTAGTATTTTTAGTCACATAACCATATAATATTTGCGACTAAATAAATAATACCTATTTATTTAGTCGCAAATATTATATGCCTAATCAAGCATCTTGGATGTACAGACTCCAGCACATCAAGCTACCCGAAACTGTAAAATTTTCCCAATCAACTTTGAACCTTATGATCTAGCGATAAAGTTGAAAATCTATTAAAGAAATTTGACAGATTGTAGCTGGCGCCTGTACTATCTCGAAACAGTGCTACGTAACGTATGCAGCTAAATTCACGACAATATTCCAGGAAATTCGTCTAATACAATTCAAACGTACAATGGCTCTTAATGGTTAAGGATTGTATGTACCTGTCGCCTGCAGGCAATCAGCAAATAATAATTAGCACTTGAACTAAATTATTCATACAAAAGCGTATTCCTCTATTATTCTGTGTTAATTGAAGTGACATCGAGAAATAATAATATTATTTTTTAAATAGACTAGGAACCGTCTTGAAAGTGATGCACCTTGTATCATTCATGAAAGCTCTTTTCAAAATGTATAACGATCTGTCAAAATCGTTGCATTCTGAATTTAAAACATTTTTTTTTAATTATTTGTATTTTATCTGACCAAGATTTATATTGGACTCTAAAAGAGACTGTGACCTCTGTGGTTGTTTCGGCCTTTCTTCTCAGAGTAAGTAGTATAGGAAACGCGACCTCGTCTAGTTTTAAAAATATGATTGACGTGTAGGTAAGTGTTTGTACAAACCTACTTACAGAAATAAATAATTTATCATTTATATTTCTTTAAGAACCAGCCGGTCGATTCTGTAAAAATTTCATTTCACAGGAATTGACACTATTGACAGCTCACTCCACGCTTACTTCACCTAAGTTTTCACGGTGAGATTTTTACAGAATAGCACCGCTGTTTTAAAAACAGCCTGTATATGAGTAACGTTACTTTGGTCATTTAACGTCACACTACAGTTCAGTTTAAATTCAGTATATTTACAAAACGTCTAGGAAATCCTTGATAGCTTGCTTATTAACATTGAATAACTCTGCAGGGCCAATAACAATGAACTGTACCTACCTAATTATTAATACGTCTAGATAGTTTCGAGGTAATGGCACTAAGTTGTTGGTGTGTGTTGTTGTTGTTGTTGCTGGTATATCTCCCGCGCCGAAGGCTAGTCTCGGTGAGATTGGCCGCCGTGGCCGAAATACGGTCTGGTATTCAAGTTGTTTTTTTGGAACTATCGCAATAAAAATGTTGTCTCTATACATAACCGAAAACTTTAACAAAACTAGGCTATTCTAACAAGAACATGATCAAGACACTGAAATGCTTAAAGCGATTAAAACGTCAGAAAATGAATATCTTACAATACATAGTAAAATCACTGATAACCATTTTCAATCGCTAACGTAATGTTTTTTTACAATTTTAGCTACTTACCTCAACTAGACAGTTGTAGAAACTCCTCCAACTTCCGATTTCCCCACTTACACAGCAACAATTATAGCATTACAGCCGCTTTGTTTGTTAATTATATGTTTTAAGTCCGTATCGAAGCATCCCCTGACCTGCCACTTTGAATTACCATAAGTGTTAAACTAGCAGCATGTGAATACACTCAAATATAGTAAAATCTATACTATACTACCTATTAATGAAGCTGTAGAGTTGATTTGTTTGAAGGCTATAATCTTCGGAACTGCTAGTCGGATTTGAAAAAAATTCTTTGTGTTTGATAGCCCAATTCTTGAGGAAGGCTATAGACTATTGAACATCACGCCAGGGCACTTAGGAGCCGAGCAAAAACTAAAAAGTCAAAAAGAAAACGAAGTAGTACCTAGCAGCGCGGGCAGGCGATACCATGCAACGGGTTCGGGAGAACAATAAATTTCACGCGGACGAAGTCGCGGGCAAAAGCTAGTAGAGACATATAAGTGCATTAGAAGTAATACTAATCTTCTATCTATCTTCTATTACTAAATCTAAACTTCTATACTTATGGCTGATTGTTCAATTATCTGATAACATTAATCGAGGAATAGTTTTGAAATTTTGACAGTTCTTTCATACAAAAACTGTCAAACGTCAATTTTATTCCTCGAATAAAAGTTAAAAGAAAAATCAGCCCCTAATATTATAAAGAGAGAAGATTAGATTTTTTTTATGTTTTTGTAACGCTTTCACGCTAAAAGGGCTGAACGTATTTGGACGAAATTTGGCATATGGGTAGACTTTGACCTCGATTAGCACAAAGAATACTTTTTATCTCAATATTCCCACGGGATCGAGTCTTATGTGGGTGAAACCGTGGGGCGCAGCTAGTGTAATTGGCCACTTTGATCACAAATATCTGGCGTTCGATTAGGAGTTCCATATTCAAAATTTCAAATTCAGGCTTGTGTATTTGTGTTTCGAATTTAGTGATTAATTTGTTTTCGCGCCATTTGATTTTTATTTGACATCGTTCTGTTCACAATAAGGAAAACTGTTATTTAAGAATTCGAGTTTCACGGTGGCACCAGCGCTCTATAGAAATAACTCGAAGGATTACAACTTCTGATTGGTGAATGGCACAATAGCGTGTAAGCTACACCTCCTCTGCTCCTCCTCTGCCTAACCTTTCGGGGAAAACAGGCCTGATGCTATGTACTAGCTGCACCTTCAACCAAAAAATAATCTCTCATATTAGCCTCAGCCTTTTCCCACTGCTGGGACACAGGCCTCCTCTCCGTGAGCCGTAATCCACACACTCATAATCCAGTAGATGTCGATGATGATGATGTGTGCACATTTGCTATTATAACAAAAATTAAAAAATTCAACAAACACTCAGAGATTGCCGACAGAAGTGAAAACAAAACACAAACATTGCCATCACTCACTGACAAATCAGATATACCTACATTAAAACCGAGTACATCCCGAGGACAGCCGAACACATCCGAAGCAGGTATTTTTTTAATCGTAACAGTGGCGCGAGTTCTATGGTTTTTCCCATCTCAAAAAATGCCCAACGCACCTAAAGAAGTTTTCACTTAAAAACCGGGCATGAGCGAGTCGGACTCGCGCACCGAGGGTTCCATACCATCACATGATTTTAAATTTTCATCGGCGGGGCCTATAATCGTCAGAGAATTTTAACACTGTGCACTGCGGTGTAGAATATTGCATTTTATGTCAGCGCCATCTCTTGACCGATAGTGGAACTAATTTAAATTTTGTTGATGATTTCTATTTACAGACTTCGTTTTATTTTTTCTGTAATCTTTACATAAACTTTTATCACATAGAATAATTTCAGATTTTTCTCTTTGCAAACTTCGGTGATAAGGTACTTTTTTTTTAAAGAAACTATGCAACCTAAAAAAAAAGAAAAAGTTTTTGAAAATGAGCAAACTACGTTCTTTCATAATATGATACCCCACATGCCTTAGTAGCCCCACTTCGAATTTTTCAGACCCCCTTTCAGTCCCTGTTGCAAAAAAATATACAACAATTTTAATTCTTTCTTATTTGCAAAATAGTTGGGCAAACGTCATCTAAAACTATTCCAAATTTCAAGTTGATAGCATTAGTAGTTCTTGAGATATCCAGCTGTGACAAACAGACAGACTAACAAAAACATTTTTAAGTGATTTTAAATTAAAATTTCGGGGTAAATAAACAAATCAAAACAAAATTTTTAATTGCCCTAAATTGGCATCCACGTGAACGATTATTTTTTTGTCATTCAATTTGTTTGTCGTTTTGGCATCGTGGCTAAATCAAAGGGATATTGAATCAGCGGGTTTGTCCGAAAGGGTTACCGCTGGCCCGGAAGCTAAGGAAGGAACACGGGTGGGTTTTAGTCAGTAAGAGTCTGACACTCCTTTCCGCTCCACCCAGAGCGGGAGGGGTCATTTGATGATTTCCCATCCCCAAAAAAAAAAAAGGGTTATTGAAGGTCAAAGATCAAGCTTTCTCGAGTTTTTTTTTTATTAGTGTTACTTATAATACTCTGAAGAAGGATTTGTGGCTTAGTAATAACAGCCGCACGGGTCGATCGATCAGGTTAAGCAACTCTTGCCGCGGTCGGTTCGTGGATGGGTGACTATTTTTTACGTATCGAGACCCCTCCATGCCCCGGAACGGTCGTAAAGCCGTTGCGGGTAGTCAGAAGCCTAAAAACTAACTACACTACGCAACAGAGATTGGCAACAGCACAGTACTATAGGTACGCAACTAACTGGGTTGTGGACGTCAGATAGGCAGTACCAGTATTTTACATGGAGTCATGTAAAACACTGGGATTTAGCTGAATGCGGTTAGACTGGAAGCCAACCCCGACTTAGCTGGGAAAAGGCTAGACAGATTGATTTTTGCCTAATTGGAACAGTTAGGAACTTTAAAATATACTAGCTTTCGCCCGCGACTTCGTCCGCGTGAAATTTCACCCTCCCCCCAGTCCTCTTAGGGGTGGAATTTCGAAAAACCCTTTCTTAGTGGATACCTACTCTTCACAAAGAACACACCCTCCAAATTTCATGTCTCTAGGACCAGCGGTTTAGGCTGTACGTTGATATATGGGTAATTCTTCAGGGACAAAATTTTCGATGTCTGTGGGTATATTTCTGTAACCAACTAAAAAAACGGCATGTAATATTTTTTTTTGTACAGTTTAGCTTTATCCCTTACTGGGACAAATGATTTTTTTTTAATAATTGCTGTCTAGGTACAAAATAAAAATATTTGAAGGTCGTTCTTCTGATTCATATAGCGCGTCCGTTTGCCATTTTCCGGAACAAAATGGTCGATGTCGCATTTTCCCTTTGATACATCAATATAAATTATAATTATATCGAAAGGAAATGAATTGTCCTCTAACAAAAAAAATGTGTATTAGTTATAACTACGTTAGTCTGTTTATAAATAAATAAAAAAGAAGTGTCCGGCGTATAATACTGATTAATGTGGCGTAAGCTGCGCTTGACCGTACCTGGTCGGGTAATAATAATGAGAGTCTGGCTTCCAGCGCGGGGGGAAGTCAGTCGTGCAACAGACGACCTAGAAGGTGGACGTGCGGCTGGTTGGCTTAGATCCGGTGTTACGAAGGAAAATACCTGATTCATCTGTGTTTGGTTCAGGTGGCATCCTGATTACAATGCCTACTTTATAAAATTTATTTTATTGTTTTAAAACTTCAATCTGTGTTTCGTGTGATGCTTTTGGGTTATAGATTCGTGTAGAAAAATGAAAATAATGAAGTCTGTATGTACGATGAGTTATGCATGATTGTAGGCAAAATCCTGATTCATCTGTGCCTGATTCGTATGGTCAAAACCCCATATGAATAATAAAATAAATTAGTTTTCCCCTCTCCAGCACGATAGGAGCGCTTTTGTTGCGTAATTCTCCTTGTCCAATGTTTGACCGTGTACAAGTCAGTAGTTTTAATCTTATTTATTATTATTTACTTAGCTATAACCTTTTGCATTATAAAAAATTACAGGAGTATAATCTTGTTCTAAATATGATACTTTTGATATGTCTTAGTCCTATTTAAGAATTAATAATTATTGTTTAGAATTTACATTCATAACTAACGGTGTATTTATTACTTTTTATTTCTGTTTCTGATTAATATGTAACACATTCTGATTCATCTGGGCACAAAATTAATATCTTGAAAACTACTTTATAAAAACGAGTCCCTCATTCAAATATATGTTATTTGGTATACCTATTTTCATATGAACATGTGTTACAGAGCTGAAAGTGAAATTAAATTTTGGCCATATGGATCAGTCAAAGAATCAAATTTCGAAGAACTACCCATATCCGTCAGTCAGTCAGGAGTTTGAATTTTATATTGTACTAGCTTCTGCCCGCGACTTCGTCCGCGTCAAATTTCACCCTCTTAGGGGTGGAATTTCGAAAAACCCTTTCTTACTGGATACCTACTCTTCACAAAGAACACACCCTCCAAATTTCATGTCTCTAGGAGCAGCGGTTTAGACTGTGCGTTGATATATCAACAATCAGTCAGTCAGTCAGTTTACCATTTTATATATATATAGATATAGATATAGATAATTAGATAGATAGTTCTACTAGCTTCCGCCCGCGGCTTCGCCCGCGAGGTATGTCGATAAAAACTATCCTATGTCCTTCCCCGGGATGCAATCTATCTCTCTGCCAAATTTTATCGAAATCCGTTCAGTGGTTTAGGCGTGAAAAGGTAACATACAGACAGACAGACAGAGTTACTTTTGAATTTACAATATTAGTATGGATAACGCACCGCTATAATGGCGACATTATCTAACACAAGGGGAAAGTGGCCAGTAATCATAAAAATTATAACAACATAAAATAATTCGTAATTTGAAAACTACCGCATGCGCCGCTCGCCGACATAGGGCTCTCTCTCTTTCCTTCTCTTACTGTTTGCACGTTAAGGCTCCCACAAACAGGCGCGACACGCGATATAATCGCGAGCGACACAAAGGCACCGCTCGTTGCGCGACTTGCGGTGCCTTTGTGTCGTGCGCGCGATTTTATCGCATGTCGCGCCTGCTTGAAGGAGCCTTTATTCGTTTTAATTTCATTGATACGATGTTATGATCCCTGGAAAATGACCCCTGCGCTACAGCTATTTATGTACAGGTTGTTCCAAGATGCTATCCAAAACGCGAAACCATAATACGTGTTAAATTAATGTCGCCATTGAAGCCAGCACACTGTACGAGCTCGTATATGAGACAATCTCGTAAAAGGGAAGAGATATTCTAATCTAAGCTACATACCACAAAGTAATAACTTAAGCATTACCAAATCACCTGTTTAAGTATCACATAAGTTTAAGTTTCGTAATCAAAGTAATGTCGCTATAACTTGTAATAGTTTGGAACCGAAACAAAGTTCCTAACTTAGTTACAAGTCCTAAGTTAGTAAGCACCTGCTTTGAAAGATGATGCGTCGGTAATATACCATACCTAATTATAAGCATGGTGGTAAGGAAGATTTGGAACTATTTTGCGCATTAAATTAGGATTTTGATTGTTTGAGTTTGTTTTCGCCATTTCTTGTCAGGGGAAGTCTGATAGGAAACGTCGACTCCATGTAGCTTAATTTTTATTAATAACTAGCTGACCCGGGAACTTCGTACCACCTCGGAATCAAAAAAGCCGATCCATACAAAACTGTACCTACATTATTGATTCATAAAAAAAAAAAAATTAAATTAAATTTTCTCACACATACAAAATGTATAAGAAAATCTTTTTTTTTTTCTTTGTGAATTTTCCCCATGTTTTAATAGTTATTATGCTATTCGGGGCGGAGACAAATCCAACAAACCAAAGATCATAAAAATCGGTCCCGTGGTTCTTGAGTTATAAATGGTGTAGGTAACTAACCCGACTTTCTTTTATAATAAACTAGCTGACCCGGCTAACGTTGTTTTGCCATATAAATTATTTCTAGCTGCCCGGCGCTACTTCGTTCGCGTGGTTTCCTACCCCATACTCTACCCTACCCCTACCCTACTCCTACACTACTCCTACCCTACTCTTACCCTATTCCTACACTACTCCTACCCTACTCTTACCCTATTCCTACACTACTCCTACCCTACTCTTGCACTACTCCTATAAGTAAAAAAAAAAGATCAAAAGTATCTTATGTCCGTCTCCTGGTTCTAAGCCACCTCCCCACCAATTTTCAGCCAAATCGGTTCAGCCGTTCTTGAGTTATAAATAGTGTAACTAATACGACTTTCTTTTATACAGGGTTATTGGTAAAACTTTAACAACCTCTTAACAGGTCATTGCACTCATCATTATGAACAACTTTTACTAGTGGACCAAACCAGAAATCACGAAAAAAACACAGCTGTTCCCTACATTTTGACGAGTTAAACGAGCATAAATGTAGGGAACAGCTGTTTTTAAAAGGACAGAAAATAAATATTAGTTTAGTCCTGTCAAATTAAGATACTCCATAGACAACTTTAGACGAGATTAAAAAATTGCCTAATAAAAATACGTCAATTTACGTCAGACGCTGACTAATTTGACAGGACTAAACTAATATTTATCTTCTGCCCTTCTCATAATGAAATAGAAAGAAAAAGATCGGAACCTAAATTTAGTTTAGTTTGTGAACAACAGAAACGGCGCCAATGACCTATTAAGAGGTTGTTAATGTTATACCAATAACCCTGTATACTTAAATAGATTAGTTTTTGTATTAAACCCGAAAAGGGGTCATTGTACTCATCATTTTGAACAACTTTTTCTATGGGACCAAACTTGAAATCGCGAAAAAAAAAATCTGCTGTTCCATTCATTTGAGTTCACTTAAAAATCGACTAAATGTATGGATTAAACTGATTTTTTTTCGCGATTTCATGGTCGGTCCCATAGAAAAAGTTGTTCAAAATGATGAGTACAATGACCCAATGATTTCAAAAGTAAGGATACGCCCGTCTGAACATTTTACATAGAAGTTCTTCGTTCGAAGTTCGAAGTTCGCGCGCACCACTGTCAACTGAGTCGCGTTGGCCCTAAAACCGTCATTTTAGGGCCAGCGCGTTGGTGCCATTTAATTGCGCCGTTAGCCCGGTCCTTACGCTAGTAATATATATGTCAATGACAATGACCCCTTTTCGGGTTTAGTATAAACAAAAACTAATGTTGTATTAAATAGATATGACGTGTAAAAGTGATTTCGATATCCTATTATAGAATAACAAAATTTTCGTCAGTTATGAAAAAAAAAAAAAGCTGTTCCATGCATAGGTACAGACACCAGCACATCAAACTACTACAATCTGTCAAATTTCTTTCATAGATTTTCAACTTTGTCACTAAAGCATAAGGTTCAAAGTTGATTGGGAAAATTTTACAGTTTCGGGTAGCTTATGTGCTGGCGTCTGTAAATACTGACCGGGTAGGTATTGCACTATTCTATGAAACAGCTAATTATTTTTTGATAACCGACGAAAAATCATTAGTATTGGTAGTGTTTCCATTTATTGTCGTCTATTGGTTGCCTTAAATGGCCACTTTGGCAGAATCATAAAAGGATAACATTATGAATTATAATATGGCGAAGACAGTCCGTGTTTTTCTTTTTTTCGCTGCACTACGTAGGTATAATGAAAGAGATTGGATTTAAATTGGATTGGTTGGTATTTTGGCACAGACAAAAAAAAAATGCTTCACAAATGGGATTTGATACGATTAACGTAACAGTTAACAGGATTTCCACTTCAAATAAATATCTAAATCAAAACCTCGTTTAGTGGAATATTTCACATCGTAACAAAGTAGAGGCCATCGCTTAGTATAAAATCGTCGCCTACGCATCAATATTCAAGTTTTATGTTAATTTATGTATGTATAGTATTTGGTAGTCAAATACATTGTCTTCGGTTGACAGCTGCATTGACTTTGTGTGAAGATCCTCAATTGTTTTGTATGGTGTCCGTTGCCATGTACACAATGGTAGATGATGGACAAATTAATAAAAAATAAAATAATATACAGGGTGTCTCAAAAGGTTACGTAGTTGGGAAGGGGGGTGATAGGGGTGGTCACAAGGGTCACCAGAAAAATAAAAAAAAAATTAAATAATAAAAAAAAATGCCATTTATTTTTTTAAATACCCAGAGGGGTTTTTTTTGTTTTTCTGGTGACCCTTGTGACCACCCCTATCACCCCCCTTCCCAGCTACGTAACCTTTTGGGACCTTTTGGGATTCGTTAAACTCGCAAACGCAAACTGCCTACTTGTATTTCCACCAACGGTGGAAATACAAGTATGCAGTTTGCGTTACATGTATTTCCACTTGCGCCCTTGAGCCGGAAATGGTTAAGCGGAGCAGACTTTGTTTTCATGAAATAGGTTTGCGTTTCCACCAAAAAAGAGTTTAGTGGTCTGATTCCCACCGCAAAAGAGAAATGAAACAGAAGAATGAGCGAGCTCATTTTTACTCTTTTCGCCCGCTGAGTCATTTCCGTTCAACTCTTTGTTGGTGGAAACACATGTAAGAAGTTTTCTCTTGCGAGGTAAAATAAGTCATTAATGGGTCTTACGTGTCTCCGTACCCAAGCTTACGTCTTTTTGTCCACCCTTGCCCCTCCGGCCTGCCTGCTGCACAATCAACCAACGGTCGGCGAGCCGTAAGCACGGCTGCACGGCGTCGTCGCCTAGCCGTAGCCGAGTCGACGTATCGGAGCTTCTGATCCGCTTTGGTTACGTGCTTACGTTAGTTTGACGCCTGTTTGACGGCGAGGCGAAAGGCGATACGGTGCCGATCCCCTTCCGATTTGATACGTGTGCTATGATCTTCTTTCCGAGGCACGGAGGGGTCTCGACATGTATCCACCCATTCACGGACCGACCGCAGCAAGAGTAGCTTAACCTGATCGATCGACCCCTGCGGCTGTTAATACTAAGCCTTTTGACTGCCCCGTTGGTCTCGTGGCTGCTGCAAGCGCAACTGTTGAGCGTGGGGTCCTGGGTTCGATTCCCGGGTAGGACAAAGTGTTATTGGGTTTTCCAACAGTCCGAAGTTTTGAAGTTGGCGGTTTAATACCCCCGTGCCTCGAAAAGCACGTAAAGCCGTTGGTCTTGCGCCTGAACTCTCCCCGGTCGTGTCGGATTGGCGTCCCATCGGACTATGAGAGTAAAGGAACAGGGAGTGCACCTGTGTTTGCGCGCACACTTGTGCACTAAAATATCTCCTGCGTACCTGGCTAATCTCCATTGAGATTGGCCACCGTGACCAAAAACGATCGGGGAGGCTATTATTATTATTACTGACCCACAAGCCAGTGGTATCTCTACAACTAGCTACTATTAATAGATTTGAAGTTTCACACGAATAATATTCTAACCTACTTTGAGTCAAATTCAAAGCCATGTTTGGAGTCGTAAGTATCAACATCGGTGGGAGGCTGAAAGGTGTTTAATTAAATATGCTTAATTAACAAAACAGGTGGGTCGCCGCGTTTTTGTTAGAACGCACTGAGAGAAGGAAACGGTGCGGTTGTCGTTACAAAAGCTAGGTTATAAACTGACGCGTGTTGGCAGTTCTTGGTGAATCAAAACTATGTTGCGAATTATAAGAAAGAAAGAAAAATAGGTTTATTTGTCACAGATTTATAATCGCGAGCACAAAACAGAATTAGTCGACAGCTGCACGTCATGACGGTGACAGGAAGGCTTCCATCCACAACAAAGCGATTTTCAGTGTTTACCCGAAATGGACGTACGAAAACCACGCAAGGTTTAATGATTGGTACTAAAATAGGTATCTATAGAGGTTTGAGGAACAGGGTGTAAAGTTCACTCATACTCTATAGGAAAGGGATGATCCTCCGACCAGACGGGTGTTGCGTCTGGCAACTGCCCGATGATAATGTCGGGCCGTTTTGTCTAGATGCTAGTTGCGCCGTAAACTCCGCTTGCGAGATGCAGGATTTTGTGTGAAATCCGTATGACGCGTTGTTCGCATGTAGCGTTGTTGATTTACATCTATTAAAATAATTATAATGAAGATCATAATTTCAACCGAAAAAACGTCTCACTCCTATCTAGCAGTGGAAGTTTTTCGGTAGCAATTATGTATGGTAAAGTGTGGTTCGCTGTCATGCTTAGTTCACCACAGCGATTGGGACTGCACTAAAGATTTGGTATACAAGGTGAAGACGACAATAAATTAATAACGATCTCAATCTGCATACGAAAATTCAATCAAAGATATCCAACAGTTTAGTATTGGCAGAACTCTTAGTCGGCCCATCATCATCTGCCTATCCTTTTCCCAACAATGTTGGGGTCGGCTTCCAGTCTAACCGGATGCAGCTGATGGTGACAGCTCTATTTTACTTGGAGCGACTGCCTATCTGACCTCCACAACCCAGTTACTGGGTAATACAATACCCCTTGGTAAGACTGGTTGTCAACTCTTAGTCGGCTCATCGCTACTATTTAGTTTGTTAGATGATTCAATATTATATTTTTAAATTCAATATTAATATATTTGACCAGCAGTGCCCCGCGGTTTCACTCGCTTAAGTGTCGATTCCGTGAGAATATCGCGATAAAAGCTATCCTATGTCCTTCGTCGGGTTGCAATCTATCACTCTGCCAAATTTTATCGAAATCCGTTCAGTGGTTTAGGCGTGAAAAGGTAACATACAGAAAGACAGAGAGTTACTTTCGAATTTATAATATTAGTATGGATAGTTCCCAAATACAGCATTAGTTTTTTCAGCGCAGCGTTATCATTTATTGTCACATTGTATATTATTTAACATTCAATAGGTACGATAGGCACAAACAAAACCAATCATAGCCGTAGCCGTAATTACTGCCATGTAGAAATACTTACATATAATTAACATACTTTAATTTCTGCATAAAACCCGCCCGACGTGACGTCTAAACCACCCAGTGCGTCACTATTACGACTTCGCTTAAGTAGCATTTTCACTTCATCTCACAGTGTTCAGCGCTAAGCACAAATTTATAGCCTTTCTTAAAAGCTGACATTTTACGGAGGTGTGAATACACCCTCGTTAAACGTTAATGACTTAATATTAATACTGTAATGGATTGTTTAATGAGATTTAAAGTAACCACTTTTATCTAAAAATGTTGTAACGAAAATAGTGTTTAACACTATTTTGCAGGCTCATTGACGTGCAACCTACCTATTCCCATGGATTTAATAGGTACATGATTCTGGAACCCCTGCGTAGAAATGCTGTTCCATACATTTTGACTGCGTAGGTATTGCAATTTTCTACGTGGCCTACCCAAATGTCCTTTCTTTGGTATTGTTCGTCGAATCGTTGAGCTCCTTAAGTCTTGAGTTGAGCTGCACGATTTTTGACAAATGCGTGCACTGACTGGACAGGTCCTCTCAATCTGTGTGGTTCTTTCCTCAAAAGACCACCTCAGACATCGATCTACATGGTCTTCATATAACCTGACCAAGATTATGTCTGGACTTTAAAAGAGACTGTGACCTCTGAGTTTGTTTCGGCCTTTCTTCTCAGAGTAGTCAGATAGGAAACGCCGACTTCATCTAGTTTAAAAAAAAAACATGACGTGTAAAAGTGTTTGTACAAACCTACTTACAAAAAATAAAATCATTTCATTTCTATGAAACAGCACGATTTTTTTTGATAACCGACTAATCATTTTCTTCATCTACAAAATCATGAACTCATGAAATCATGAGCTTATCTTATTTTAGCTAAATTTAAGTAAGTACTCGATATTACTCCAAATTATTAGTAAGTAGTACCGATTTGTGTTTTGTTTGACTGTTTTGCTGTCGTTGATGCGGTCGTTGTTTCATTATTTCGACGTCGCGCGTCGTCGCGTATTTAGGTGTGAAGTTTTCCGTCGTAACGTGCATTCGTTGTTCCGTAATTCGCTATCGAATGTTTTCGTTGTAACGATATTCCTTGCATCGTGTTTTCGTCATTAAAGATCATTCGTTATTGCAAACTTTGGGAGCTGCATTATTCGGCGTCGCATATTTCAAAGTCACGTAGCGGACTCCATTTTTCCACAAAAGTTGTCATTACTACTGTGGTATTATTACCACAACATTGTTGCCGTAGGTACCAAGAGAAACCATCAAACTACCTGAGTTTGAGAACAAATCCTCATAGCTTTTAAAATACTAAAGGGGCTATTAGGAGAAACAATATAATGAATGTATTACTTTTATTTCAAGCAAACGTATTTACATTTGCGGGTTTTTTTAAACAAAAACCTACTAGAAATAATTTGAAAGCTCATTCTAAATTCGCTTGAATGGTCGAATGCCACCAGAGTTATTATTCTACCAGGCTGCACAATTTAAAAGGGACAAATCGGCGTAATTTTATGAACGTTCACAGTTTGGTCTCAGTCTGTCGAAAATACCTACCAACCCCCCCACCTACCTACCTCTAATTTCCCTACACTTTTGACAAGTTTTTGACATTGACACCTACCTACCTATAATTTCCCTACACTTTTGACAAGTTTTTGACATTGACACCTACCTACCTATAATTTCCCTACACTTTTGACAAGTTTTTGACATTGATTGTCGCTGAGATTAGATTGCGACTAGAATTTGAACGTTATTAATTAGGTACGGGAATTGGCCTTCTGGTCGACTTTTGCAGATGACCTTTACAGTATCTACCAATCGCGAGGTCTATTGGACCTTCACTCTTAAGAGGTCAATGCAATACCTAAGTTACCTTTAGCTACTTGTATTACTTCCTTACCTCTTTTCGCGTTACATTCAATTAAATTAATTCCTCTATTTTTAAACAAAACATGTTGACGTCAAAACAGCAATATTGTGTGTACTATATTTTATTTAAATTATCTACTACAAAAGAAACTGCCTGCCTTGGAATTTACTAATTGAATTTGTTGATTTTTTTCGCTTTATCAATTATAGTTAATATAATGTGTGTACTGTGTAAGAACCAGGGCTAGGAACCGGTACCAAAAGTACAGGTTCTGTACCGATACTTAGCGGTTTTTGCCATTTCGGTACCTGAGTACTGGTTCCCTGGTGGTGGGTGGTGGTGAATTTCTTAGTAACAGCCCGGAGTTTGGAAGTTGGCGGCGTGCCTCGGAAAGCACGTTAAGCCGTTGGTCCTGCGCCTGATCTCTCTCCTGTCGTGTTGGATTGCCGTCCTATCGGCCTATGAGAGTGAGGGAAGAGGGAGTACACCTGTGTCTGCACGCACACTATAATATCTCCCGCGCCGAAGGCTAGTCGCCGTGGATATTGACCGCCGTGGCCGAAATACGGTCTGGAGGACTCTATTTATTTATTTACTGGTTCCCGACGGGTACCGGTACTCCACCTAACAAGTACCGGCACCAAACTCAGGTACTCGGCGCGTACCACAAATCTCATATTTTTACGAGGAACCTCGTACGGTTGTCTACCTTGAAGATATTTTTCTAATTAACTAGTTATTATTTTCACTTACTCTCAACTTACGGAAATATTTGTTTGGTACCGGTACAGTAGGTACCGATACTGATAAGAAATACCAATAGTACCGGTACACAATGATACTGGTAAGTACTGCGTCTAGTACCGGTACACAATGATATTATAGGTAAGTACTACGTCTAGTACCGATACCAATGATACAGGTAAGTACTACGTCTGGTACCGGTACACAATGATACAAATAAGTATTACGTCTAGTACCGGTACACAATGATACAGGTAAGTACTACGTCTAGTACCGGTACCAATGATACAGGTAAGTACTACGTCTAGTACCGGTACGGGGACGGGGGTAAGGCGGGGGGGTGGCCTATTGTTCGCAACGCACGTACTGAGTAATGACAAAGCGCCCCCGCCCCTCCGTCCCACCGCTCACATACCTAAGGCGCGGCCAACTAGTTTCGCGCGGACTATATAGCCAGGCCTCCGTCACTCCATGTACTTGCGCGCTATAAGTGCCTACCGCCCAGCCGAGCGGTCTCGGTCCGCCGGCGGATCAAATTCAGTGCGGTTTTCGCAAGCGAAGCGCGCGCATGCCGTTAAATTTTAATAGTGCTGTTCGTTCGTACGCGTATTACGATGCCGTGTGGTGCCTTATGTGCTGTAGATGGGTGTAAATCAAGCAAAAGAAGGGATAAACACCTAACATTAACATATTCACAGTTCTCAATAACATAGATAAAAAGTTATGTTAATTTAATTTTATCGAAGAGGCAGCCCTGCGATTACTGTGGAATCGCGCGGTGCGAAGCAATCACTGCTGTACGCTTGAGCATTTAGGCGCATTTTAGCATACAGTGGTTGTTGACGCGAGGGAGTAGGCAATTATCGTAATAGGTATTGGAAATTTTCTACTGAGTGAAGTATCTGTTACGTAGTAACTATTCAGTAATCTGTGATATAGCTAATAGCCCCAATGCTTGTCATACAAGCTTATCCTAAAGAGACGTATCCGTACCTCAAAAGGAAAAAACGGTACCCTTATAGGATCACTTTGGTGTTTGTCTGTCAAGACCCTTTATCTCGGAAACGCATAGAGATATCGAGTTGAAATTAAAACCATATACTCAGGTCTACAGTCCCTTGAAGCTATGAAAAAATCAAACCTCTAAATTAACGTAAAAAAAAAGATACAGCCGTTTATGCCGCAAAAAATCAAGGGAATCAAAATGTATAGGGTAATTCCCGTTGACCTAGAATAGCAATATCATGTAGCAAATCTGAAACCTTAAATTTGTAGTTACATACCTACAAATTTGTACAGAACCCTCGGTACGAGAGTCCGACTCGCTCTAGACCGGTTTTTTTTGTATGTCAGGTGACAAGCTATGTGTGCTATGTTCCATGTTTTCCAAAGTAAATAATTTTCATCATTATGTCAAAAGTGATTAAAAGCTTGAAGGTCAAACTTCACGCGGAGACAATCTTGACTTATCTCTACCTACATAAAGTGAAGTTGGCAACAAAAGATGAGCTAAAGACAACGGTAAGTCCTTCAGACGTCCTAAAATGACGTTGTATTATGCTGTCAAGGTACACGAAAAATACAAGGTCAAAAAAAGCATTGTTCTTACAACCATGACCCTTTGAAACAAATCCTTAATTTAGGCACATTCGAGGTATGCAAAACAGTTTATCTTATACTAGCTTCTGCCCGCGATTTCGTCCGCGTAAAATATCTTGTTCCCTCGACCCACCCCGTCGCATTGCATCGCATGGCCTGTCCGCGCTCGGTGTTACTTCGGTTTCGCTAAACCGACTTTTTTTTTTACTTGGTTCTAGCGTGATATTATAGCCTATAAATAACCTTCTTCAAGAATTGGGCTATAAAGTGCAAACAGTTTTTTTTTAATTGACTGGTAGTTCCAGAGTTTAACGCGTTCAAACAAACAATAACATAAACAAACTCTTCAGCTTTATCTTTCATAACTCTTCAGCTTTAGCTTTCTTTAACTTATCTTTTATTATTAGTATAGATAGATTTCCTAACATACTTAAACATGACCCAGCATTTTCCGTTACACAGCATCAGCGATTAAGAAAAAACCAATTTCAATTAAAGTAAACATTCATTAGAAAACCATTAATTAGTATCCGACGGGCGACGGGTGTAATTGAATAATCGGAAAAAGTCGAACGCCGCTTGGGGCCGCCACCGTCGAACAGAACCTAACGTCTTCCACGGAGTAATGAGCAGACGGCACGTGGAGCTACGAAAACGGAATGTAACTGTTCTAAATTATTATTAGTGTAGGAAATCAAACGCAAGAACGGATAACAACTGGTTTTTATTTAAATTTATTAATATTTGTGTAGGAAATGAAACGCCTGGATGGATAACAACTGCTGGTTTGTATTTAAATTTAGAACGCTAAGCCATTCAGTTACGTCTTTACACAGCAGCAGTGCACATCGCCATTTTGTTACTACCTCTTTCTCTCTCACAAACACTCGCTCTCGCTCACATCGCACTGTAATCCCAACATATGGTCTATCATAATCAGCCTATAATGTTCCCACTGCTAGGACATAGGCCTCCTCTCTGTAGGAGGTTGTGGGCCATAGTCTAGTGCGGGTGGATGTCACATGTGTCCGATTTTTTTGTTTCTTGGACTTGGGTTTCTACAACTCGTAAATCGGGGTTATTCCGTTTATCCACCCCAAAAAATCCACCCTAAGGTGGATACGCGGAAACGCATGTCCGAGAATCCATACTAAGCCTCTAAATTCCGTTTATCCAACTAGGCCTAGGGTGGATTCTCGGACATGCGTTTCCGCGTATCCACCTTAGGGTGGATTTTTTGGGGTGGATAAACGGAATAACTGGTAAATCGGGGCCGATAGCACTGGGCCACGACTGCTCTTAAAGTAGGTAAGCCACCTAATTTTGGGTATTTGGGTATTTTCAGAGTAGTTTTTCATAACACCTATCGAGGATTGGAGACCCAGTGGTGAAGTCGACTGTCCACTGCTATGTAGGATGTGCACGGAGAGGTTAACCACGTTGGTGTTCATTAGACACGAGCGGCACGCGTCAAGAGCAGAGGCAACTGCAGCCTAGCCGTCGACAAGCGTCCTTGACGCAGCGGTATTCAAATTCACGAGCGGCACGGCACAGTTGACGCATGTAATTCGTGTGTATGAACACTTAGCTGTACGGTTCATTTGTTTGACAGCCACGCATTCGTGCGTAGCGTGGTCGTGCGTGGGAGTTGTAAATCATGGGAGTAGACACAATGCATTGGGTTAAAAAGGGCTGATGTTGAATACCTTAAATCGATTATTGAATTCCGGTCCGACTTACGGATGCGTAAAAGGACACCGATGCGTCGTCGCTACGTCCGCGTCGTACAAATTAAATCCGTGGCCCGGTCGTATTTCTTACGTGCCCGCCGGCCCGTATCCGGCTCGGCCTCCCTCACATGGGAAGCCAAGCCGAAGAAGTTTTACACTGCATTATAAAATGGTAGAAAATAATAAAAAATCAACGGACGATGACAAAACTGTAGCACATATAGCTTGTGTTGTCTTACTGCAAAGGGAAGGTCACCCGGTTCTCCTTTATCCAGAATTCTATTTAGAATTTAGAAATTATATTTAGTTCAGGAAAGTCTAGTCCAACCTCTTTGTGTGGTTCTTTCCTCAAAAGACTATCTCAGACGATAATCTGCATGGTCCTCACATGATTTGATCAAGATAATGTTTGAACTTTAATAGAAACTTTGTTTCAGTGTTCTACTCAGAGTACTAAACTGGTCGAGCTTCGGGCTATTCCGTTTATCCACCCCAAAAATCCTCCTTATGGTGGATACACAGAAACGCATGTCCGAGAATCCACCCTAGGCCTTTAAATTCCGCTTATTCAACTGGGCCTAGGATGGAATCTCGAACATGCGTTTTCGCGTATCCACCTTAGGCTGGATGTTTTGGGGTGTATTTAAACGGAACAACTGACCTCTTCTAGTTTTAAAATAATGTTTATGACGTGTTATGTTAGTAAAATCAGGAAATTATTGATAAGCAAATCACAACTATCATTCTTTGACATTTGTATGTAATTTATACAGCATCATATTGTAGTCTTTGTATGTAATGCCAAACATGGAAAATTGACGGCGCGGTAAACTCTGCTTGCGAGATGTAGGAGTTTGCGTGGCGTCAGTATGACGTTTCGTTCGCATGTGGCGTTGTAGATACCGCTACAGAACTACCCACTCCACCAATACCCGTAGCTCTTGGTAAAGACGTAAAATATTAGCAGCCTTTGAGTCGGCACCAACTATTGAACTAATACAGTTTCTCACAGACACCCATTTGCTCTACCAGTCCGCTACAAATTGTAATTGTCACCCGTTCTATTTCTGTCTTTCGAAGGAATCTATTTCTTTATTTCTTTCTTTGGTGCTGCTGTGATTAAACCTCGTTGCAGAGTAGGTTCTTGCAAAGATTAGGCAACCGTTTTTTTTCAAGTTTTGGTTATATTGATATTTGTTTGAAAGATGATAATTATGGCTAGAAAGGGAGTGACTATCGAGGTGACGACTAATAGAGAAGTATGGAAGAAAGACATGTTGCGCCGACCGCAAATAAAATGGGATAAGAACAGTAGAATGAAAAATTTATTAAAGTTATTATAAACTAGCTGACCCGACAGACGTCGTTTTTGATTCGAAAGACACGTGGCGCCATCTATTATCATAATAACGTTATTGTTGTTTTCCTCGGGAACAGAACTTTTTTTCGGGATGAAAGGTACCGTATGTTCGTTTCTGTACACACCTGACAACGTTTTGTTACGCAATTTGGGTGCAGAATTTCCGATTAGTAAGTATATTGTTTTTACAAACTTCTTCAAATGAAACGTCTGTCAATTTATACTGAATAACCTTTCTACGTAGGTAATCGTTTGAATTAATTAGACTACGTCCATTCGTTTCATTCTATTAGATATATTCAATCGTTATCAAATTGTAATGAACTTGGTGGATGACGATATTAAGTACCTACGTCACGTGACAACATTCATATTTCTTATCATTAGATGCTTCCAGATTTGCTCGTTTTTGACGATCGTTATTTCGCTCGACGTGCTGTGTTCTGACGATCAACCAGTAAGATCTTTCAGCTTCTTAGCTCGATTTTATAGATCGCAACTGTCGCCTGTTGTATGTCCCGGAACCAAAAATTCGAAGCCATCTGACATTTACCGACCGTATTTCTAGCTTATGTAAGTATAAGCATAATCAGCCTAATGTTCCCACTGCTGGGACACAGGCCTCCTCTCCGTGAGAGGGAGTGGGCCGTAATCCACTACCTGGGCCCAGTGCGGGTTAGTAGATGTTACATGTCTTCGAATTTTTAGTTCTAGGACATGCCCGTTTCGTCACGATGAATCTATGTGATGTGGCAGTGCTTATTTTAAATAAATAAAAGAATGTTTAGCAATTTTGGTTTGTCATATAAACTACGTACTTGAGTGTATAAAATACGTACCCCTAAACCCAATGAGGTATGTATGTTCTACACTAATCTACTCTCAATCAACATAAGTGTCCCTTATGCACACTATTACATTTATGTATTCCTGGTCCCACACAGACGAAGCTACGCTATACTTGCTATACGTCGCTTTATTCAGTTGTAAGAATAATGTGACACTCAGCCACGGTAATATTACCGTGACTCAGCGTTAGGGCTGCGCGTAATTTAATAACGAGCTGCTTGCTTTGCAAACATACCTGTGACTGGGGATGTAGCGTTAGAAACGTTTAGAAGGAAACATTTTTTTTTTTTAGGGAGTGGGAACAAAATTGTGGCGGCATTTAGTTCGCCACATTCGAACTATACCACACTGACGTCACGCAAAATCCTGCATAGCGCAATTAAAGTTCGACGCGCGACGTCCCGACATCACTCGTCGAGCAATGGCCCATCAGCAACACCCGTCTGGCCGGAGAATCCTCCTTTTCTATAGAGGTTAAGTGAACTTTACACCCTGTTCTCATTCTATAAAAATCACGTGTCACTATGTTCGTACACGCTAATCTCCGAAACCACCCAACTGATTTCAATGAAGTTTTGTAAATGTGTGTGATTGGTTGCAGTTTGAAACATAGAATAGTTTTGGACCCGATAGTTCACGCTGTTGTCGAGATTTAAATTTATAATCGTGCGAAGCCGGGTCGGGTCGTGAGTTGATACCTCTATAAAATTGCAGCTAAATTAGTCTATCGGCGAGGTTGCTTGCCAGATGACCCTGTGCGTGGATGGGTGACCATATTAATTTGACCATTGAGATCGTGTTCAATCGTGCGATCGTGCTCTGGTGCCAATTGTAAATTTGAGGATTTGTGAAATTGTATTGAAACATCAAGATGGCACTGTTAATTGCCTACGCGCAAAAGATCCTTGTACAACTATAAAGTTATGACTGAGCAACCTGTCGTGGTGACGTGCGCTCTTGCTATCATGTTGTTCAGACATCACACTAATATTATAAAGGCGAAAGTTTGTGAGTGTGTGTGTGTGTGTTTATATGTTTGTTACGTCTTCACGCCCAAACGGCTGGACCAATTTTGATAAAATTTTGTATGGGGGTAGCTGACACCCTGGATTAACGTATAGGCTACTTTTTATCCCGATATTCCCACGGAATCGTCATTTACGCGGGTGAAACCACAGGGCGCAGCTAGTAACGAATAAAAAAGAAAACCCGCCCCCTCTATTTTTGTTTACCTCTATGATCGTCTAAACCAGTGTGCGCAGTATGTCAATTCTAGTTCCTTAATGATGGTCTCACTCTCACTCGCCTCCGTGTGCGTACGCTTTCATTCCGCGCCATTCATAGTTTGCCTTTCAAAAGGTGGGTAGTATCATGAGTTGGTAGTTAGAAAATGATTTCGAAGTGAGTTTTTTTTTCCGATGAAAGTGTGGGTATAGCAAGAGTCAATAGGCATCCTGTGGGCTTGCTCGTTCCATAATAGAGACCTCATCCATCGCTTTCCACCAGGCGAGATCGAGGCCAAGAGCTGCAATAAAAATCAAAAACAATTACCTATTACTTATTTCAAAAATGAAAGGAGCAAAAGGGAAATGAGGAGAAAAAAATGCCCAAGTGCGAGTCGGACTCGCACACGAAGGGTTCCATACCACAAGGCAAAAACGCCGAAAAAAACACGTTCGTTGTATATCCGTTTGTTGTATGGGGCTGACTGATCAGGCTGTCTATTCACTTTCAAGCGTCAAATAGATGCATCATCATAAAAATCACAAAACAATAAAAAGTTCTTATTCTGAAACATTTTCCTGTATTACCCCACTATTCCCTTTCCCACTAGTAGGGGCCCCGTACAAATACCAGCAGAGTAAATTACTCCAATTCGTTTATGTAGACGTAGAACAAGCGGTTGAGACGTGCCGCAGACTTTGCATAACAGGACTCTTAAGGGCAGCGCCTTTCCGGGACTTGAGCAAAGAGGCGAAAAATTGAGGAATAAAAGTCTGTGAACAAAGACGCGTGTGCATCTGCTTTGTTAAGATTTTGAATTAATTACTGGTACTTTATTTGTTTACTGTTTTTTTTGTTAGCCTATTTTGTGTCCCACTGCTGGGCAAAGGCCTCCCCTTTTTCCTTCCATGTTGGCCCTGCAAATGTTACTAGATCCTCACGCCACCTTCGCCTTTGTTTACTTACTTATATAAAAAAAAATCTTTATAATTTACCCAAATCATCATAACAACCTTGCACAATTCATCTAAGTAACTAATAAGCCTTTACTGCTTATAAGTAGTAGTAAAGGTTGGTAAAATTTTTGTTTAGTATGTAACGGCAGGTAGGTAATTTTTGTTGTTAACACGAACAGATTCACTCTTCCCTCCGTACTAGTTTAAACTGTATTAAGTACGGAGGAAAAACTTTTTCACAATATTTAACACACAACTAGGTAAACATTTCCACTAGGTAAGTACTAAATTAAATGAAACTACAGAATTGAATACAAAAACAAAAGGACAAAAAGGCATCGAAGTACCTACTCGTCCGTATCGCTGCATGCCTAGAAGACTGGCAGCATTGCCACGTTGAATAGCAATGCTAATTCTTTGGCCAAAGAACAATCCAGCCCTCTGGTCACGTGAACTATCGACCAGTCGGCAAGAAATTTCCTTCAAAAGGAGACGTGCACTCGGACAAGACTGGCAGCATTGCCACATTGAATAGCAATGCTAATTCTTTGGCCAAAGAACAATCCAGCCCTCTGGTCACCTGCCGGGTCAGCGGGATTGTCCGAAAGGGTTACCGCTGGCCCGGAACATAAAGGGCTAAGGAAGGAACACAGGTGGGTTTTAGTCAGTAAGAGACTGACACTCCCTTCCGCTCCACCCAGAGCAGGCCCCCTCATTGAAATGACCCCTCATTTGATGATATCCCAACTCAAAAAAAAAAGCCCTCTGTCACGTGAACTGTCGACCAGTCGCGAGAAATTTCCTTCAAAAGAGGACGTGCACTCGGGCCTTACTTTTTAGTTTTCTCAAATTCAAAATTTCATCATCATCATCCCCAAGCACCGCCACTTCGACCTGTTCTGTGCTTCCCGCATCCAGCGGATTCTTGCGGCCTTCACCAGGTCATCGGTCCAACTTGTGGGAGACCTTCAAAAAATTATTTCACATAAACTGACATGGGCCCTTATGCAACGTCAGGAGTTTGGTGCACTGTTCCGAATTGATCGTTAGAGCCGGCCAGAAACTTCATTGATACTTTAATTAAGCATTGATGAGGACAACTCCTCTTGTTATCCCTAGGGCTAGAAAAAATCCACCCTAGGCCTAGTTGGATAAACGGAATATAGAGGCTTAGTGCATCCACCTTAGCGTGGGGGTGGATAAACAGAATAACCGCGCACCTTTAGCATGAGAAAATAAAATTTAGACTATTATTACTATGTTTATACTATTCTTCCCCTTAACATGTCATGCCAAGACGTGCACCACTTACATTATATTTACAGCGTTAGTCACTAATGACGAGCTCTGAACCCGTACAAATGCTCATCAGTGACGAATTTATATGTTGTGATGTGATTATAATTAAGATATGCTTGTATGTGATGTATTATAACAGAGGGGCAATTCCCGTAAAGAGAACGTTCACTGTCTGATCTCAATCTGTCATTTCCCTACATTTTTGACAAGTTTTTGTTGTTTGTCACCGCGATGAGACTGTGACTAGATTTTGAACGTTTTAAATGATAAGAATTAGCCTTCTGAACTAAGTTGTAGGTATCTAGGTTTTTTTTTTTTTTTAAAAACGTTGCCCCACACTAGGAATTTCTCCTGTATCGTGGGTGCGTTTACAAACATTTAAACTCACATACACAAACAGCCAGACCCGGAACAACTACTTGTAGGTCATACAAATATTTGTTCCGTGCGGGAATCGAACCCGCGACACGCAGCGCAGCAGTCAATCGCTTAACCACTGCGCCAACCGTGCCGTCAATATGCATAGGTATACGCTTCCTATTACGGTTAAAAAGATACGCCCCTGTAACAGATAAATAAACGGATGGACAGATAGACAGACGGAAGGTCAAACAGACAAAAATATTTTCGTAGGCTCAGTAACGGGACACGTTTTCACCCTTTGGATACGAAACCCTTAAAATGGCACAACCCTTTTAGAAGGGGCAACTAAGTAGAAATAATTATATTTTCTTGTAAATTGTGTGCTTTTTAATTGCCTGATTTTAAATAAATGCAGCAGCCCGGAGTCTGCGTTTGTGCCCGGTTGATGGCAATGGACTCGCCCTCTGTTACATGGGGGGCGTTATCTGGTAAAATGGTGGGTATACTATTGATAAAGGTGCAGACCTTATAAGGATTAACCAATATAATATTTTCGAAGCAATTGTCTGTAAAAATATAGTAGATGGCGAAATTATAATAAAAATAAAGTATATTTAAAAAAAAACATGTATGTTGCTACTTTTAGCCTTTATAGTGGTAGACCGGCTGTCATTCGTGGATCTTTGACAGTCATTACGGGTAGTCAGAAGACCGAAAGTCTGACAATCAGTCTTACCAAGGGGTATCGTATTACCCAGTAACTGGGTTGTGGAGGTCAGATAGGCAGTCGCTCCATGTAAAGTACTGGTATTCAGCTGCATCCGGTTAGACTGGAAGCCGACCCCAACATGCTAGTCAGATGATGATGAGGGTTGGCAGCCCTACCTCTGCCCAACTCTTCGAAAAATACAGGCGTGATATAATGTTGAAGTAAATTATTTGACTTTGAGAATCCTTATATTCCTACGATTAATCAAGCTACTCGCCCATACTTGCCTCGAAGATTCAGAACACAGAACGGTAATCGAGCTATCAAAATGTTTGCCATTGCGAAGGACCGGCCTTTCAGGAATGGCCCCAGATGTGGCCCGCAGTACTGTAGTCCGAATAACTGGCATTGTTGCTACCCTCGCTTATACAGAGGTACTGGGACCGAAAATAGAATCTAATTTGTTTGTTTGGACTGATTTCTGAATACATTTTACCTACGTAATTCTTGTTGATTTGCTTTGTTGAACTTAAAAGCCCTACACATGCCAGTGAATCGGTAAAGTAGCTGGCATGACGAGTAACTGGCACACTGCGGATACATTTGCAAGTAATACTGGCATGCATGTTGTGCCTTTGTATGCCAGTATTACCATCGCGTCGCAAAAAAGTATGCTTTGGCCACCCCCCGCGACCCCTCCCACAACGGGCATGCAAGTAAACTACTTGTATGCCAGTTACAGGCATGCCAGTTAGCGTATGTACACATGACAGTAGCTGGCACGTGCAAGGAGCTGGTATGCTAGTGTGGTAGCTACAGGCATGCATATCCCCAGCTTAAAAGATTTCCAATAATTATCACTTTATGCGGATGCGCTGAAGTAGCCCGCGAAATTCAAATTTTCTTAGGTTTTTTTGCAATTTGCAGGCCAGTTTCAGGTTGTATGTTGATTAAAGCATGATTCGCGACCGAAACAAATATGAATTATGATTTTTATTTTCATTTCATTGTTAATAAATATTCTCGACATTTAACGGCTGATTTTTCAATCGACCGATAATTTTTGTTTGTGGAATACAATTGACGTCTGACAGTTTTTGTATCTATGGAAGAACTGTCAAAAATTCAAAATTATTCTTCCGGTAAAGTTATCTGGCGTTGGAAAAATGAGCCCTAAGTCGTATATAACAATTTTTTTTTGGGAGCTGGGCTCTGTTAAAGCTTTGATCATAAAATACATCGGAAAGATTGTCAATTCCAAGATCGAATAAGGCAAGAAAACCAGAGATTCACGCTACCGCGTCATAAGATACCTTTCTGTTTCGTTTTGACATGCGATTTAATTGCTGTGGCATACTATAAGTTGAAGCAACACTAAAAGTGCAACTTTTACTATTTTTATTGGTTTTACAATTTGCGCGTCGATGGGTGGTCACCCTATACAAAACCTACACAGATGACTCTTTATTTTCGTCAAATAAGTACGACAGTTTTCTTAGCAGTCTACCAAATCCTACTTTCATTTCAACTCCAGCCCAAAACAAAACAAAAACGAATCGGACCCACCAACCCACATATACAAAACCTACACAGATGACTCTTTATTTTCGTCAAATAAGTACGACAGTTTTCTCAGCAGTCTACCAAATCCTACTTTCATTTCAACTCCAGCCCAAAACAAAACAAAAACGAATCGGACCCACCAACCCACATCACCAACCTTATCACAAGCTTCAATGATTTTCCAACCGCTAACAGTACAGTCACAAGCAAAAATATGTACGTTAATACACTTTTTTTTGAAGATGGGAAGTCATCAAATGACCCGTCCCGCTCTGGGTGGAGCGGAAGGGAGTGTCAGACTCTTATTGACTAACTAACCTTTCGGACAATCCCGCTGCCCCGGCAGGCTTCGGCCGTACCGTGCCCCTTCTTTGTTGCTGACATCTCTGTCCGACACGGGCCTGGTCCTGATCGGATGGTGAGCTACCCATTACTCTCCGTCCGTCCTACGGTGGCCGGGAGACGTCACGCGGCTCCCGACGACGCCCGAAGCGTTAACGTTAAACCACTTACGCAAGATTCGAAAACTCTCTCAATAGTTACCGTAAACACAAAAATCGAGGACCAAGTATGCAGATTCGCGTGCTCGAAAAAACGCAACCTGGAAATTTTAGAGTTCTTGCAGTTTTAGACTTAAAACTTCTTCTGAACTGGTGCATCCTAAGGAAAAGTCACTTAATACATTTACAAGTATACAAAATTTGCAACAATTTAAGTAGGTAGCAGCTGTAGCTCTGTAGTTCGAATAAAACCCGAAATGCATCACAGGTCTTTCGAATATGCAAACTTGGTTTTACACTACAACATCCCAAAAAATCAGTTCAGTGCAACTTATTGCAACCTTCGATCTATTAAAGGACTGGGCTATCAAGAAGTATTGATTAAAATAGACGAGATGTGTCGTGGGGGTACCCGGTTGGGGCGGAATTCCTTTCGCTTTTGTAACAAAAGTGTCGTCACGACAAAGTGTTACACTTTTTTTTTGTCTAGCTTCTCTAAAGTGTACAGAGTATACCGTGTGATCAGGAATTTCGTTCCAAGAATTTATAATTTTTATTTAGGTACCTATTTGTTTAGAAACAAAAATATGAACATAAAAGAAAAATAAGAAAGGCGTAAAGCATTCATTCTCGAGGCAATCACACTAATATTATAAAGGCGAAAGTTTGTGAGGAGGTGTGTTTATATGTTTATTACTTCTTCACGCTCAAACGGCTGGACCAATTTGGATAAAATTTTGTATGGAGGTAGCTGACACCCTGGATTAACATAAAGGCTACTTGTTATCCCGATATTCCCATGGGATCGACATTTACGCGGGTGAAACCGCAGGGCGCAGCTAGTAGACATATAAAAAACATTCAGGTGCTCGAGACTGTACAAACTATTCGTGAGAGCTGTATGCACAGGGGACTCATTTAATCGGACTCTTGGCGGCGACCCTACATAATTAAAACTAAGGGTGTCTACAGAGGAAACAACTAAATTATTTATTGAAACGTCCGGAGTTGCGGTGTTGGTGAACAGTTAATGCTCAAAGTAGTTTGTGGAAGTATACGAACATTCTGATTTAGGGACAACGCAAATAGCAAAATAACAAACAAAAAGCAGTACAAAAAAGTCGCAGCATATCGTTCGAGCATGTTCTATGCCGTCAAGATTTCAGGGAAAAGTTACGCGATCAGTCACGTTATTTTAAACTCTATTTCAGTTGTGATTGAGTTCTAAGATCAATTTACTAATGAAAATCTGCTCAAGCTCTACAAAGTCCAGATGACAATACAACAATAACTTCGTATACCTACCTAATGACGTTCCCAGTCTGCATACAAAAATTCTATCAAATTTAACCAATAGTTTAGTCTCTTAACATTATTTTTCATTTTTAACATTTTCTACATGATGTACTGTTAACAGGCCAGCACTGACAGGTTAAAGACATCTGCAGTAATCTGCATCTGTATAAACACAACATGTTGCCAGATCACTACTTCAATAACCTTCGCCAAATTTTCTCTTAAATTTTATTTCCCGATGCGAATTAATGCATATTATACCATATGCACCACAAATGAATAATTCATTCACACGGACCACATTTGGCCGTCAAAATCAACCGTGTGGGCGATACCGACTACATGAAGGCGATGTCGCAGCCACAACGTTGCGTCGACGCGACGATTCTGTCACGGACGGAGTCAATTGTCTGCAAACACAGCCATAACATAACCACATCGTAACTACTAGCGATAACGCAACCACATCGCAACTGCAACAAGTTGCAGCGACACTATTCACACGTAACCACTGTTTGCTCACACTTTGTCGCTGCGACGTGGTGTGGTTGTGGTACGTGTGAACGGGCCCTTAAGAATGACATAGAAAACAAAAAACTAGGAATCATCTTTATTAACACTAATATTTACAATGGGACCACAATTCACGGACCACAGCTGAACAGAATCGGTTGTATATACTTCAAATTGTAGTAAGTGAACACTGTCACATTACCGATGAAGTGTACCACTGAAACAAGCAAGATAAAAATAGATTATAATTATTCCTTCATGAAAATACATAGGTAAGAACCATTCCTAATAAATAGGTCAAATAAAAAGGGGGCGCCCCATAGGACCAGACGATAAAAGTGAACACCTACATTTGAAGCCGAGTATACGTGATTCAGAGACGAATATATGCGATTCAGCGCCGAGTATACGCGATTCAGCGACGAATATACGCGATTCAGCGCCGAGAATACGCGATTCAGCGCAGAGTGTACGCGATTCAGCGACGAATATACGCGATTCAGCGCAGAGTATACGCGATTCAGCGGCGAGTATACGCGATTCAGCGCCGAGTATACACCACCACATGCCCTAGTAGCCCCACTTCAAAATTTTCAGACCCCTTTTCAGTCCTTGTTGCTAAAAAATTACATAAATTTTCATTTCTTTCTTATTTGCAAAATAGTTGGGCAAACGTTATCTAAAACTATTCCTTTCAAGTTGATAGCATTAGCAGTTTTTGAGATATCCAGCTGTGACAGACAGACAGACTTAGTCTCACCATAAGGGTTCCGTTTTTACCATTTTGGTACGGAACCCTAATAATATCCTTCTCTATTATTGTAAATGTGAAAGTCTGTATGATTGGATATTTGTTACTCAATCACGCAAAAACGGCTGAACGGTGTGTAAGTCTGCACTAAGCTATTTTTGATATTTGACCTTTTTATACCTTTTGTCTATGCTTTCGGTACCTTTTGGTTTTTACTTTGATTGACAAATACATACTTTGTTTTTTGCTACCAAGAACAAGCGCCTTTGATTTCGGTAGTTAAAATTTGGAGCCGGCTCGAAGGACCAAATATTAACTACTAAAAACCAGCGCCTTTGATTTCGGTAGTTAATAAACGGATTTGAATGAAATTTGGCGGAAGAGTTACTTATGGGATACTTTTTATTCCGGTAATATGTTCCCGTGGGATAATTTCCGACCTCCATGCGACCGAAGTCGTGGGCAACAGCTAGTATTAATATAAAATTCAAATATAAGAAGACTTGGCAGGGTGTACAGTCACGAGCATAAGTATGTATACACTTGGCTTTATTCAAAGGCAATTTTCTCCTTTAATTTTGAATGAAATTTTATGTTATTAAGAACATAGTATTTTCGAACCCCCAGGTTTATGTAAATGTCGTATTTCAAGGTTGCACTCGTTATTTCACGAAAAAACCGCTATTGAAAGTTGCCAAGTGTTGACATATTAGTGCTCGTGACTGTACTTAGGTAATGTAAATTGCATACCCAGACACAACCGGCGGACTGTTGCCTACTGGAACTACTGGAAGTGGCACGTTTTGCTGAATCGCATCTCGGTTTTGCCGGGTCGGCGGCGCTACCCTAATATTTTAGTGAAATTAAAGTAGCTAATGCACTTTCAAGAGAATTTCGCTATAAAATATCAATTGGATATATTTTGTTGCTACATTTTATTTCTTAGGTACATTCCATATTTTTAAATAGAAGGCACTTATTACTATTGGCTGTTTTAAAACTTAGTGGTTTATTTCCAAAAGTTTTGTTGGAAAGTGCCAGCATTAAAATTATAGTATGATCAAATCAGCTGGGGGCCTAAAATGGCCACTTTGACAGAATCATAAAAGGATGACATTATGAATCATAATGGACAGTTAACGGTTAATCGTATCAAATCGCATTGGTGAAGGATTTTTCAGTTATTTTTTTTATCCCAATCTCTTTGATTATACCTACGTAGTGGAGCGAAAAAAAGAAAAACACGGACTGTCTTCGCCATATTATGATTCATAATGTTATCCTTTTATGATTCTGCCAAAGTGGCCTTTATAAGCCCCTGTTATGCTTTTAAGTATTTTTTCCAGGAAAGGGTTTGAGAAGGAGTATTGGAACCGACCGCCAGCTTTGCAAGAGGAAACGAAGTACTTAAAGAAAGAAAGAAAGAAATAAAATATGTTTATTTGCGGTAAACATGACGAACACAAAAAATAACATTTTGGGGAAAAATATGCCGAGCGATGGCCGTTTTACGTAAAACGGCCATCGCTCAGCATAATGCTAAGACCTTATGCGAGATAGAGCCCCAGCGCTGGTTTTCAGGGACAGCCTTATGTTCCCAGTAAGCTTACCTGATCCCAACATAGTAGCAACGCCGACAACACACGCATTACTGAGAAGAAAGTGTCTGTTTTCTGGTAGAAGTACCTGGTAAGTATCTGTAAACAAAGAAATCATCATCTGCCTAGCCTTTTCCCAACTCTGTTGGGGTCAACTTCCAGTCTAATCGGATGCAGCTGAATACCAGTATTTTACATGGAGCGACTGCCTATATAACTCCACAACCCAGTTACTGGGTAATACATAGCCCTTGGTAAGACTGGTTGTCAGACTTTCGGGCTTCTGACTACCCGTAACGACCGTCAAAGATCCACGAATGACAGCCGGGACCAACGGCTTAACGTGCTTTCGTGAGGCACGGAGGGGTCACGGTATGTAAAGATGGTCACCCATCCACAGACCAACCGCGACAAGCATAGCTGCGGAGTAGCTAGCGAAACTTCGCAGACGGGATGGGTATCGATATCTTAAGGGGGATGCGCTACAACAAATATGGCTTTATTTATTATTATTACTAGCTGACCAGGCAAACGTTGTTTTGCCATATAATTTTGCCATATATCTAGCTGCCCGGTGCTACTTCGTTCGCGTGGGGTGTCCTACCCCTTACCCTACCCTACCCCTACCCTACTCCTACACTACTCCTACCCTACTCCTACCCTACTCCTACACTACTCCTACACTACTCCTACCCTACTCCTACCCTACTCCTACACTACTCCTACCCTACTCCTACACTACTCCTCCACTACTCATACCCTACTCCTAGTTATCTATACATATAATGGTTTGTAGTACATGCTATGTATCAGAGATGGCGCTGTATGTGAAAAAAGATTTTCCCGCTTTTCTGTTGAAATTTTTCCTGAATTTTCTTTACTATAAACCTCACGGAGCCCGAGACCTTTCCAACGAATGCAAAACCGTGGAAATCGGTTATACCAAGACCTCTCTGTGCCTCGGAAAGCACGTTGGCCGTTGGTCCCGGCTGTCATTTTTGGATCTTTGACAGTCGTTACGGGTCGTCAGAAGCCCGAAAATAAATTTGAAAACCAGTCTTAGCAAGGGGTATCGTATTACCCAGTAACTGGGTTGTGGAGGTCAGATAGGCAGTCGTTAAAGAAGGTGGCTGGGGTAGACTGGATGCGGAAGGTGGAGGACAGGGTGCTATGGCGCAGTCTGGGAGAGGCCTATGTCCAGCAGTGGACTGCGATAGGCTGAGTTGATCCATGTAAAATACTGGTATTGAGCTGCATCTGGTTAGACTGGAAGCCGACCCCAACATAGTTGGGAAAAGGCTAGGCAGATGATGATTAAAGTTAAATAATTAAAAGTTAAAGTTAGAATTGACCTCAAATGTCATGAAATAGTCATTCAGTACTTGGTCTTAGAGAGTTGTGTTGATGTTTTTGATGATTATAATTCTGTAAATACATATTTGTTACGGTCGCGAATCATATTTTAATCAACATACCTACAACTTAATACTGACCAGCAAATTGCAAAAAACGTAAAAAAAAAGAATTTCGCGGGCTACCCTGCCTTAATAAATACAAACACGTAATAACATGAGCCAAAATAGTTTTTTGAAAAAGAAGTTAGTTTTCAAGACTTCATTTCTGTAGCAAGGTGCAAAACTTTACGCCATATTTTAAGAGATTCGCCAAGCGCCCGTAGTCAGTTCCGTGAAATCTCTAGACTCTCTAGCAAACGCTTGATGAATAGCCTAAGGAGCAGAGTTCCTGAGATACCGTAGTATGTTATATGGACTCTAGTCTTGATTTCTTAGTAGCTCTAGATATCTAGCTAACCAGAAGTGGAAAAAAAGTATGGAAATGTGAAAATACAGGCCTGTCGTAATAACTTAATTTCTGATTCAAATATACTGGGTTCAATATCAGGGGGCCTAAAAAGCCTACTTTGGCAGAATCATAAAAGGATAACATTATGAATCATAATGGACAGTTAACTGTAGTTAATCGTATCAAATCGCATTGGTGAAGGATTTTTCAGTTATTTTTTTGTCTGTGCATAATACCAATCAATCCAATCCCAATCTCTTTGATTAGACCTACGTAGTGCAGCGAAAAGAACAAAAACACGGACTGTCTTCGCCATATTATTTATTCATAAAGTTATCCTTTTATGATTATGCCAATGTGTGTATGTCTTTCTTTCTTTCTTTCTTTCTTATTATGCCAATGTGGGCTTTTTAGGCCCCCTGATATACTGAAACCTGCCGGTCGATTCTGTAAAAATCTCACCGTGAAAACTTAGGTGAAGTGAGTTTGTTTTTGCTAGGAATTGACACTATTGACAGCTCACTCCACGCTCACTTCACCTCAGTTTTCACGGTGAGATTTTTCCAGAATAGCACCGCAGTTCTGTTAAGTATATGGGAAATATTTAACTTATCCACAAAAACTTTTTGCACTTCTAATAATGTATCTACAGCAACACGTTTCTGAGCCTCTTTTCAAAGAACTGTGACCAACTGATCAACTGATCACAAAAAGGTACAAAGGCGGACTTAATGCCTTAGGCATTCTCTACCAGGCCACCACCAACCAAGTTCGCAGTTACTTAGCTATTTAGTATTTTTACGACCCCAAAATAAATTATTTGAGTGAATATTATATACCTATAGTCGAACCATAATATTCAAGTACCTATTCAATTATATTTTTATGAGCGCAAAATGGAAATTATTAGAGGTTCGATGAAATACATGCCTTAATATTATCTGAACAAGGCTCTTTATCATAATTAAAATCCATTGGAAGCATCTGTAATTGCTGGACTAAAATGAAAGAAAAGGTTTTAAGAAAGCGAGGGTTATTCAGAAATTTCTCCGTGACACAAAAGAAATGACTTAATATGGACTGGACACATTCGAAAAAATTCTGTCCAAATGGTGATGACGGCGAAGAGTCTGTTCAGGTTTATGGCCCAAACGTTATCCGTAGCAATATATATTTAGGGTACGATTGGTCTGTTAACGCATCGCGGTCATGAAATTCCCTAATTGAATAAATAATAAAAAACCAGGCAAGAGTTAGGCAGTTTTAGGTCCGCGCCATCTCTTGACCGATAGTGGAACTAATGTAACTTTTGTTGATGATTTCTGAAAAAGTGTGCTATTTAGAGACTTCGTTTTATTTTTCCTGTAATCTTCTTATAAACTTCTATCACATAAAATAATTTCAGATTTTTCTCTTTGCAAACTTCGGAGATAAGGGGGGGAACGGTATTTTTTTTACAATTTTCTGAACATTTTTCTTTAAATACCCCACATGCCCTAGTAGCCCCAATTCGAATTTTTTCAGACCCCCTTTCAGTCCCTGTTGCAAAAAATATACATATATTTTTATTTCTTTCTCATTTGCAAAATAGTTGGGCAAACGTCATCTAAAACAATTCCAAATTTCAAGTTGATAACATTAGTAGTTCTTGAGATATCCAGCTGTGAGAGACAGACAGACAGACTGAGTCTCACCATAAGGGTTCCGTTTTACCATTTTGGTACGAAACCCTAAAAAGAATGGCAGTCAAACGTAAGGATCGCCGATCGTAAGGTTCTAGAATAAAACAAAACCTGTTACCTCTTTCTATAACCAGTAGTGCGAAATGTATCTTCATAACGGAAAGCACAAACAGGTAGATCCAAAGAAGAGTTGACATTAGGATGTAATACTGTAAACAAGAGAAAAGAAAGAAAAGAAAAAAAAATAAAAAAAAGAGAAAAAAAAATTAGAGAAAAGAAAAGAAAAGTCTTACACAAAAGCGCCCTGAGACCGAAGTGGCCGCCACATAGCGTCCGCAATTTACCCTCGAATGACGTCATTGAAAGTCCTACTATTATAAGGTTTGCGAGGATGGATGGGTGGAGGTTTGTTAATCTTTCACGCAATAACTACTAAACGGATTTGGATGAAATTTGGCTCACAGGTAGGTTATAACCAGGACTAACACATACTAGCAGCGCCGTTTTACCCGCATAAGTGTCGATCACGTGAGAATATCGGGATAAAAACTACCTTATGTCCTTCCCCGGGATGCAATCTATCTCTCTGCCAAATTTTATCGATATCCGTTCAGTGGTTTAGGTGTGAAAAGGTAACATACAGACAGACAGACTGACAGACAGACAGAGTTACTTTCGAATTTATAATATTAGTATGGATTGACTTACCCACATAACCTTCTTTTTGTCCAACTTCAAAGATGTTAGTAACATCATTCCATTGACTACAAGGAAGACTGAACCGCCGAAGGACATCAAACTTATTACTGAAAGCATTAGAGAATGTAAAACTGGCGAAAATAAGTATGTAGCTATATATCATGGCCCTTTTCCAACTCTATTTTGGGGTCAGCTTCCAGTCAAACTAGATGCATCTGAATACCAGTATTTTACTTGGAACGACTGCCATTCTGACCTCTACAACCCAGTTACAGTTCATTCACAGTTATTTTACCTCTAATATTAAATCACTGTCAAAATCACAGTGAACCTTATTTTTGTTACAATAAGGTCGCTGATGGGTTGCCGCTGTCAGAAATAAAATAATTATAAAAGGACTATACTTCGCAACACGATACCCCTTGGTAAGACTGGCTGTTCTATGTTAAGGGTTTGGTTTCCGCACTTAGTCCTTCAGTGGACCATTGTGCGTGGGCCATGGCGGCCGTTGGTGGTTATTCCAACCAGCCCACCTCCCTCCAGAAGCTGATCAAATCTCCTGGTCTGTTGAGAACATCTGTGTACGATCTGGGTGTCCCGAGGGGTTCTGACCTTATCTGGGTGACGCCTGTGCACTCAAAGAGCACATGCGCAATGGTTTCATCAGCCTCCATGCAAGCCCTGCACAGGGGACTGTCTGTTATGCCTAATGTGTAAAAGTGTTTATTTAGTGAGCAGTGTCCCGTGATGGTCCCCGTCACCAGGCGCAGACTAAGACTGGCTGTTACTTAGCCACGAGATCAAAATCACAATAATATTATAAAGGCGAAAGTTTGTGAGTGTGTTTGTATGTTTGTTACTTCTTCACGCGAAAACTACTGAACAGATTTGAATGGCACACATAGTATATACCTTATTTAACCAAGATTAACAAATGGAATACTTTTTATCCCGATATTCCCACGGGATCGAGATTTGTGGGTGAAACCGCGGGGCGCTGCTAGTAAGTAAATAAAAGGAATCTTACCAGCAGGTAATTTTCCGGTATTGCCACTTCAAGGCAAAGGCCGCTTTTCTAAGTGAATGAATGAGCATTGAACGCTAGGGATGCTCATTATTATCGATTTCAAACCATTCAATCTATTGAATCTAGGCTATACGATATAGAATTTCCCCAATGCAGTCTTTTAAACCTTATTTTTTATGATACGTTGTATTTTTTAATCGTCAGTCTGCAGTTTTAATTTAGAACACAAAAGAGAATCAGCCAATCAGCCAAAATCAAATAATCAGCCTATTGTTCCCACTGCTGGGACACAGGCCCCCTCTCTTCGAGAGGAAGTGGGATGTAATTTACCAAGGGGGTCCAGTGCGGGTCAGTAGATGTCACATGTCTTCGATTTTTTGGGTGTAGGACAAACCGGTTTCCTCACGATGTTGTCCTACACCATTTTGAGAGCAGTGGTGATGAAATTATTTACACAAAGTAAAGCGCCTGCCTGTGTTCGAACCCACGACGTCCAACTCGTAAGTCGGAGCCGACACAACTGGGCCACTACTGCTACTCTTACATACTAAAGCTTCAGTGCCGGATTTACCATAGAAGCTAAAAAAGCTGAAGCTTTGGGCGGCAAAATTTGCCCAAAAAAAAAAATTTGGTACAGAAAAAAGGCTGCGGACACGAGGTGAGGCTGCGACTCGTGCCGCCTCGGGAGTGCCTGCCGCTGCCGGCTCGATTGTCTTCGTGTCCGTTAGGTACTTAAAATAGGTAATAGGGGCGGCAAAAATGTTATAGCTTTTGGCCGGAAAATGTGTAAATCCAGCACTGTAAAGCTTATTATTAACACTTACGCCTAGAATTCTCAGTGCCATACAATTTGTCGTAATGACAGGCAAGTAACATGAGAAGTATTAACAGGATCGATCCAACGATAACTTCGCTCAATGCGATCCACTGGACCACAGGGCGAAGTCGGTCCACCAACCCTAGTTTGAGATTCTGCCCGTTCTCAGTTGCGTTCACATTTTTATGTTTCTCTTTAGGCTTTGTATTTTTTTCTGGCAAGTACGTATATAGCGTTTGATCAAGGATCTTGTGGAAGTCAAACCCTGAGGAGTTCTGCATTTTATTGATTTCTTGCTTAGGTTATTGTAAAAATATTTTAATAGCTATTGTTGTTCTACTTCGTTCTAATTTTGTATATGTTGTTGGTTAGTTTTCATTTTACCCACCATTCACTATTTGACGTTGACATTGATTGTCGTTGTCAATTTGAGAATACTTTTTAAATTTTATTTTTTTTGCTAAGGTTCCTGCTCTTGTTCTCGATCACGCCTACTGATGGAAAGCGATGTATGAGGTCTATGATAGAACAACCGTACCCAGAATATGCCTGTTCACTGGTTCTGGTTGTCTCTGTTTTGAGGGTTGAAACTTTTTGGCTTCGTGGTTGATGCGTGATTGAGTAACAAGCCAAACTGAAACAGCAGAAGTATCAATTCCCGTATTTTTAAGAACGTTCGCGTTCTAATTTCAGTCTCTATTCTGTCAAAAATACAATCAATTTCCCTACATTTTTGAAAAATTTTTGACATTGATTGTCGCTGAGATGAGGCTGTGACTTGAATTTGGTACAAGAATTGACCAGCCGGTCGATTCTGTTAAAATCTCACCGTGAAATCTTAGGTGAAGTGAGTTTGTTCTTGCTAAAGTTGTCAAAACATAATGGGCCCGTTTGGACATTTGAGAAAGACCCTAGAATGTAACTTGGAACGAAACTGAAAGAAACAATAAAATAATAATTAATTACATAAAGTGTTTTAAAAAATATTTTTTTTTTTGGCGCTTTAAATAATATGATGGAATATACTGCGAGTATTCTTTTTGCGCTTACTATAAAGTAGCATGCAATTTCTAATTATTACGAAACGTCTCAAAAACAGTTACGTTCTCAGTCTGTTTTTTTTTTTTAATACTAGTGTTGTAGCCAATTAATTAATGAATTTCACCATCTTCATTAAATTTTAATAGTAATTAAATATTGTGTTGTGATATTTACTGAAAAGAATGAGCTTGGCGCTCAAAGCCGTAAATAAAATTTTGAATTGGCGAATGGCTTG
Organism: Oligia latruncula; assembly: GCA_948474745.1. Lineage (NCBI taxonomy): Eukaryota > Metazoa > Arthropoda > Insecta > Lepidoptera > Noctuidae > Oligia > Oligia latruncula. The sequence continues at coordinate 9,711,208 of OX419703.1, read as the reverse complement.
TCTCTGACCAAGCGGCACGGCTTCGCTTTTGGACTATTTCTGTTTATTGAGACGTTAACCTTGGCTCTTCTATTTTGGACATTGATTTAAAGATAGTAAGATCAAATACTCATACAAACTTGAATCGATTTATCATGAATATCGAGTACCGAGGATGGGAAAATTTATAAGTCCGTGATAAGGCCTGTCGTACTTTATGGGTCTGAATGCTGGGCTGTGAAGAAGACGGATGAAAAAAGATTGCATGCAGCTGAGATGAGAATGTTGAGATGGATGTGTGGAGTGACGAGAATGGATAAAGTAAGAAATGAGTATATAAGAGGAAGTTTGAAAGTGGCGCCAGTGACAGAAAAGTTGAAAGGAAATCGTTTGGCTTGGTATGGGCATGTGATGAGAAGGGATGAAACGCATGTGACTAAAAGAGTGATGAATATACATGTTGATGGATGGAGAGGGAGAGGAAGGCCGAAGAAAAGATGGATGGATTGTGTGGGGAATGATATGAAAGAGAAGGGAGTTAATGATAGCGTGACGGTTGACAGGGGAGAATGGAAGAAGAAAACGTGTTGCGCCGACCCCAAGTAACATGGGATAAGGGCTGGAAGATAATGATCGAGTACCGAGTCGTATGGTTACTTCACTAGTTACGTCGCGATGACAAATGTCCAAACGGGCCTATTATGTTTTGACAACTATAGGAATTGACACTATTGACAGCTCACTCCACGCTCACTTCACCTAAGTTTTCACGGTGAGTTTTTTACAGAATAGCACCGCTGAACTTCAAAAAGAATAAATCTACAATCCAGGATCGCGAAGAAACACGCTCTAACAAACGAGACGACGCAAAATTATTGATGTCGGTACAAAAATAATCCTCATCGCTATTTAATTCAATAATTGTAAGTCTTCATTAGAAACACCGACTGAACTCTCCCCCATGTTCTCTCCGTAAAGCATAATAAAAGCCTACATCCATCCAACCACACATCTACATACATTGACATCCACATTGGGCACCTCAAGCGAACGTAATCCAGCGGTGCAGTCAGCTCCATTAAATTAAATACTTAATGAGACTCCACATCGTGTTGCTCGTGCCACTTAGTAGATAGATACAAAAGTTTCATGTTTAAATACTAATAAAATTCTCCAGATCGAATTTCGGTGACCAATGTCAGCGGAGACCAGCCTTCTGCGCGGGAGATATTATAGTGCACAAGTATGTGCGCAGACACAGGTGCGCTTCCTTCCCTCTGTCTCATTGTCTGATGGTACGGCAATCGGCAGGCGCAGGACCAACTGCTTAACGTGCGTCACGCGCGTGTACGTGCGTGCGTGCGTGATTGTAGTCTTAACCTTTATTGTATTACTTTGTAGTGGTCATAAATATATATACCTACCACTTAGGGCGCATTCCACACTCAATTACTTACGTAAGCAATTATCAAGCTTATAATATTCCTACTGCTAAGATACAGGCCTCCTATGATCTGTGAAAAGGAGTGACCGTAATCCACCACGCGGGCCCAGTGCGGGTTGGTGGATATTAAATGTCTACAAATTATTGGTTCTAAAACATCCGGTTCCCTCATAATGTTTTTCTTCAACTTTTTGAAAGCAGTGGTGATGAAATAAATTGTACAAAGTTACGTCTGTTGTTCTGCGTTGCCGAAACCCGCTTACCAAACAAGGTAGGTGGACCTTTGGGGTCGCGAACGCACAGAGTGGGGACTCTGTCCGCCCACAAAGTGACCCCAGGGAAGACGATGGCACAGTGGTCACGTGCTGCCGTGCATAGCGAGGCTCAGGGGAGGCCCCTTTACAGTCTCCCCAGGGATTTGCCTTACAGGCGTTGCACGGGGGGGTTCCGAAATTGTTATTTTAAGAGGAACCGGGACCACCCCTATGTGCTGATGGTGATCACCGAGGTGGTTTTAGTGAGGTAAAAATCCCACACTCCCCGGAGGTCGGGTGCCTTTTGAAGGTTTCCCCACGACAAAAAAAAAAGGTCTGTGTTGGAATCTACGACCCACAAACTCGTTAGTCTCGGCTGTTACCCCTGGACCTCCACTGTAGTGCGATTCTGTAACCACCTCACCGTGAGAACTTAGGTGAAGTGAGCGTGGAGTGAGCTGTCATTAGTGTCAATTCCTGGCAAAAACAAACTCACTTCACTTAAGTTTTCACGGTGAGATTTTTACACAATCGACCGGCTGCTCACCTCAAAACTGTAAAGGATGCGATAAGGGATTTCGTTCCAAAAAAATGCTGAGGTATTCCTTCTGAGTTTCTTTTTGTTAACCTGTGAAATACTAGTTACTTACCAACTTGACTCCGTACTACGTACGAGTAGTTATTTTCTTTACTTTAAGCAATTTATTTAATGAGAAAACTTATTAATATTACTTTATTCATATAAGAGTATTGTGCAACTGTACGCTCGTTATTTTTCTTTCTACGTTTAGCAGTAAGTACTCGTAAACTGTACCTTGAAAAATCGAGTGGGTGATCTCAGGCATAGTTTTCTGACAACTTCGATGCTGGGATATTCCACTACAAAATTCTGTACTATCCTGCGGTGCTATTCTGTAAAAATCTCACCGTGAAAACTTAGGTGAAGTGAGCGTGGAGTGAGCTGTCAATAGTGTCAATCCTTAGGTGGAATGACAGCTCACTTGAAGCTGACTTCACCTAAGTTATCACTGTGATCTTTTTACAGAATAGCACCGCTGAACTAGGGAAGGTGATCGTAATTGACACTATTGATAGCTCACAGCAAATTCACTTCACTTAAGTTTTCACGGTAAGATTTTAACAGAATAGGCCTGTTGATCTCTTAATAACAATTCGAGTTTTACGTTAGCCTTAGGTTGTGAGTGATTTCTTATGTATATATATAGATATTCTTATGAAGTCATCAACACAACTCTCTAAGACCATGTAATCCCCAAATGTCAAGATTTCATGAAATAGTCATTCTTGGGGATTACATGGTCTTAGAGAGTTGTGTTGATGACTTTAATGATTATAATTCTGTAAATACATATTTGTTACGGCCGCGAATCATATTTTAGTCAACGTACAACTTAATACTGACCAGCAAATTGCAAAAAACCTAAAAAAAATTGAATTTCGCGGGCTACCCTGGCGCTATCGCCTTAAAAGACATAATTATCTTTTTGCAAAATTTCTTTAGTTAGTACGAAATTCCGAACGTGTTTTTCTTTGAGGTCGAATTCTAAATCGGAACTTCAAAAGGGCTGGTCTTTGTCTCTCTCTCTTTCTAATGGCGGGAAAGAGATATACACTGAAAAAAATAAAACGTGACTTTTTACTGTTGTTGTACAGTAAAAAAAAAAACGGTACAGGAAACTTATTTTTATGTTAAAATAATTGATTACTAACCGTGCACTGAAATGGGCAAAAACAGTAAAGAGCTAAACAGTTATTTCAATTGGATGAACATTAAAGTTTACTGAAACAAACAGTTCCTTTCAAGTATTGCCATTTTCAGAGCTTTACTGATATCGTAGCAGTTATTTTTACTGCTTCTGAACAGTTATTGTAGCATACAGTAAAAGAGCTAAACAGTTATTTCAATTGTTTAAACATTAACGGTAACAAAAACAAGCAGTTTCTTTTAAGTATTGCCGTTTTCAGGCTTTACTGATATCGTAGGCAGTTATTTTTACTGCTTCTGAACAGTTTCTGTAGCATACAGTAAGGAGCTAAACAGTTAATATCAACTGATTCAACATTAACGTCTACTGATACAAGCAGTTTCCTTTAAGTATTGCCGTGTTCAGACTTTACTGACATCGTAGCAGTTATATTTACTGCTTCTGAGCAGTTTCTGTAGCATACAGTAAGGAGCTAAACAGTTAAAATTAACTGTTTGAACATTTAACTGTTACTGATACAAGCAGTTTTTTTAAGTATTGCCGTGTTCAGGCTTTACTGATATCGTAGCAGTTATTTTTACTGCTTCTGAACAGTTCCTGTAGCATACAGTAAGGAGCTAAACTGTTAAAATTAACTGTTTGAACATTTAACTGTTACTGATACAAGCAGTTTCTTTTAAGTATTGCCGTGTTGAGGCTTTACTGATATTGTAGTAGTTATTTTTACTGCTTCTTAACAGTTTCTGTAGCATACAGTAAGGAGCTAAACAGTTAATATCAATTGTTTGAACATTTAACAGTTACTAAAACAAGCAGTTTCTTTTAAGTATTGCCGTGTTCAGACTTTACTGATATCGTAGCAGTTATTTTTACTGCTTCTGAACAGTTTCTGTAGCATACAGTAAGGAGCTAAACAGTTAAAATTAACTGTTTGAACATTTAACTGTTACTGATACAAGCAGTTTTTTAAGTATTGCCGTGTTCAGGCTTTACTGATATCGTAGCAGTTATTTTTACTGCTTCTGAACAGTTTCTGTAGCATACAGCAAGGAGCTAAACAGTTAAAATTAACTGTTTGAACATTTAACTGTTACTGATACAAGCAGTTTTTTTTAAGTATTGCCGTGTTCAGGCTTTACTGATATCGTAGCAGTTATTTTTACTGCTTCTGAACCGTTCCTGTAGCATACAGTAAAGAGTTAAACAGTTAAAATCAACTGTTTGAAAATTTTAGTGTTACTGATACAAGCAGTTTCTTTTAAGTATTGCCGTATTGAAGCTTTACTGATATTGTAGCAGTTATTTTTACTGCGTCTGAACAGTTCCTGTAGCATACAGTAAGGAGCTAAACAGTTAATATCTATTGTTTGAACATTTAACAGTTACTGAAACAAGCAGTTTCTTTTAAGTATTTCCGTTTTCTGGCTTAACTGATATCGCAGCAATTATTTTTACTGCTTCTGAACAGATTTTATAGCTTACAGTAAGGAGCTAAACAGTTAATAGGTAATAACCTACTATCAAACTCAAACTCAAAAGCATTTATTTCAATTTGACCATTAAATGTAAAATACTTTTGAATGTTAAAAAATACAATAAAACAAAGCTACAGTCACAGTCACAACACAAGGCATAATAACTTGAGAAAGTACTGTAGTTGCCCTGGTTGCCCATTCCCTAGCGTAGATCTCTATGGAGAAGGAGAAACTCAATGGACACTCTTTTAAATCAAAATATTGTTACAAAACCAATACCTAATGTAACCATACCTATTATATTAAAGAAAATATTCTTACTTCTTGTATAAGTATTAGAAATCCCACCAAAAACCTTTTAATGTAAAATGTTGCCAAGACGAGACCACTTAAGGCTCGCACTGACAAAAAGTTATAAGATCTCATGTAGAGCCAAGCTTCTGACTCTACACGCCCTAACTTCACAAACTCTACACCTTAGTCAAAATATGAGGCTTGGCCGTTTCGTTACTACAAGAACTATTGTATAACAGAAAAGTAATGAACAGTGAATAAATTTTTCACCTTACGATGGTAGCGAAACGGCCAAGCCACATATTTTGACTAAGGTGTACAGTTTGTGAAGTTAGGGCGTGTAGAGTCAGAAGCTTGGCTCTACATGAGATCTGATAACTTTTTGACAGTGCGAGCCATATGTGGTCTCGTCTTGGCAACATTTTACATGAAAATGTTTTTGGTGGGATTTCACATCTTTTTGAAAGTTGCTTATGAAAAAAAAAATTTTTTTTGGGGGCTTTAGGTATTTACTGAAAATCCTGAAATACGTATTTTATTATTTATAACAAGGAGTCCCTATATCAATTTTCAGAACTCTAGCATCAAAATTTGCGGAAGTCTCGTACAAACTTCCATCCCCTATTTTAAGAGGTTGGAGGGTAAAAGTTCCAAGTTTCAGAGTTTTTTGTTGTTTGTGTACTATTACTAGCTTACATACCAAATTTCAGCTTTCTAGGACTTCAGAAAGACCCTTAGAATATTGATGATCATCAGTGAGTCAGTGAATCAGTGAGTCAGTGACGAAATCGGGGTATTTTAGATATCAATAAAATCTAAAGTATAAGAGCTATGCAACTGAAACTTAATAAGTCAACAACTGACATCATATCCTGAAAATTTTGATTATCTGGTATAATCCAAACCCAAGTTATGAAGGTTCAAAAATACGTCGAAGTGCTTCGAGAAAAGGTAGTAGTGCCCTTGCGCTTCGCTTGGCTCGTCTTGGCGGGGCGCTCCCGTGCCCCCAGACCCCAGATATACCTTTTCATTAGGTAAGACATGTACCTAGGTTACTAATACGCTGTAAATAGTTTTTATATTTTTAAGTACCTACCTACTGCAGCATAAAAATCCACTAGGTAGGTAGCTGTTGTCAGCTTGCAAATTGGGGGTAAGAAAACTGTACGTAACTAACTATATGTAAGTAGGTACCTATGTAATAGGTATTACCTGGTACCTAACTTAAAAGAGAGCGCGAGTGACAGCGGAGCACTGATATTACTTAGGTACCTGCCTACCCGATGCATCTCTAGATTTATCAGACTCTGCTAGGTTAGTACATATTTGGCATTTTAGGTAGGTACCTCTAAAGGCTATATACTTACTTAGATATCAGGCCCTACTCTTTCTTATACCTACCTATGTAACAAGAGCAATTTCGCATCTCTGCCTAATTAAAGTACCTAAACAAAAGAAAAGTATTTTTATGGCCTTTCGCCTTAAATGTTTAAAACATTAGCATTAAATCATATTCATAGCAAAACATTTAAAATAACTGTCTACGTGATTGGGAAGGGAGCGGGGCGCGGGGCGTGGACGCACGTTGCATCGTGATTTAGTGATGTAGGTAGGTACTCACCTCACCTCATCACGAGTTTCGATGTCGATTATAGCTTTATCATATTAGTGTGATTGAAATAACAACTGTTATATCTATTTAACAGTCCATAGTACTAAGTCCTATTTAATTAACCAACTTTAAAAAAGAAAGAGGTTCTATGTTCGGCTGTATGTATTTTTTATAGATGTTCGTCGGTTTCTCCGTCAATTAAAGACCGATTATGAAAATTCTATCAATATTGTACCTATAAATAATGAATAGATAATAAATCTTCGCCAATTCTCAATAGATTTTGATGATTCTTCTGTTGTTGTCTAAAAGTTGATTTTGAGGAATTAATACGTATCTCAAATATCATCTACACAATCATGATAATTTTCACAATCACTGGTGTTATGTAATGGTTTCCGTGGCAACATGCGTAAGCAAGAGGTACCATGTGTGATCAAACTAAATTAGACGCGAATTTTAACTAGATATCGTGCAATAGAAATTTGAATTCGGTTTTTATGTAAGTTACACTATCTGACCAAGATTTTGTCTGGACTTTAAAAGAGACTGTGACTTCTGAGTTTGTTTCGGTCTTTCTTCTCAGAATAGTCAGTTAGGACCCCATCTAGTTTTAAAAAAAAATATGATTGACGTGTAAAAGTGTTTGTACAAACCTACTTACAGAAATAAAATCATATCATTCATGTAGTTGTTTTAAAACACGCCAAATTTTTACCTTGCTCTTATAATTATAGAATCGATAATGTTTAGAAAATACACATCCCTAGCGCGACATGCGATGCGCGCGCGTCGGCGACTGCCGCGCCACCAAACAAACAGTCAGTTGATCAGTTCGCTTCCGTTGTGTGATTGTGTCAGGCGTAGCGTAGCCGTGATTCGCATGATCGTGTAAAAATCACAAAAATATTAAACAAACAAATAGTGACAACGCAGTTTACCAAGTCTGTGCGTGCTCCATGAACGATATGGAATGTTTATTAAAGGAGTGGGGCTTTGAGAAATATCTCGACAAATTTATTGGTAAGTAACTAAGTTTTATGTACCTACCTACTTTGAAAGTACGTTCCTACCAATTTTAGGGCCAAATTGAATAAGATTTTATGTTTATTATGTTATGTACCTATGGCTTTATGGTTTATACTTTACCTAGGTACTTACATTTAAGTACGCTACGCAGTCGTGTTAGAACTGCTTGCATCGTGTACCTACCTAGGTATAGCTACCTACTCGTGCAGGTCAGTAGCTTGACTGGCATAAACTGTTTACATGTGTTGCGAGCTACTGACTGCACAGTAGGTAGACTGTCGAGTGCATAACGTAAAATAAAGTATACTAATAAATTTTGCTAATGAAAATCTGTGTTAAGAATGCTGTCTGTGCTGCTGTCTGTATCTGTATGCAAGACTGTAATTAATTTAATTATAAATCTTTGTTATTTCAGAACATGAAGTTGACTTAGAGGCGCTTTCTTTGCTCGATGATGAGCAAATCCGGGAGCTAATACCAGCTATTGGCCCACAAGCCAAATTTAAAAGAGCGCTTCTGAAGTGGAAATGCTTCCAAGCTAAATTCCTATGTAACTGAGTGGTGTAGTAAAGTAAGCACACAATAATTTATGTAAAAAAATATAGTCACGCCTTGGCATCAATTTTTTGTGAACATAAATGTTTTTTTACAGATTTATGACAATCTTGAGAACAAGGTTCTGTACAAGGAAGTGTACGAAGAGAATGTTGGTGGACTTACAAATTCACCAATCAGTTCGGCATTATCATCACCAAGCACCTCGTTGTCATGCAAATTCCATATCCCCTATGTCTTGATGTAAGTTATCTATCAATTAACACTATTCATAGTGGCCCTGTACCAACCTAATATTTTTCGTGTTTGGGTGGAGCTTTAGGTCAAACGCCTTTCAAACTAACTCCCAACTGGGATATAATTTTAATAATTTTGTTTAATTACTAGCTGCGTTATCAATAAATACACTAAACTAAACACTAGGCCAATGAGGCGGTCTAAAACTAAAATTGAACTAAGTTTAAACTAAGACTAAACTAATTCTAAACTAGGTCCTTATAAGGTCCATTATAAGTCTAAGACTACTAAGAGTACACTCTCATATACATATATTAACAATCTTCCCTGTTTTCAGAGTCTCGCAACGCTGTTTGAAAAGACTCCTGATGGCCTGCAGCTTCTAAAAGAAAGGCAACAACCATTGGGAGAACAAAACCGTAAGGTATACTAGTTTGAGAAATAGCTACACACACACTTAGGGCAAATCCGAAGGCCCCCGTAACAGCCGAAACATATTATATTACTTGGATAGAAGAAATAAGTAAGTTTAAATTACTTATTAATTACAAGCACAAATGTACGTAGGTTCATTTGATACGCCAAATCAGTAAATCAGTTTGTGAAACCATATTATATATAGACAATAAGTATAATATATTATGTAGTGACTCCTACTTTCCCACATTTTTTAATTATGTACTTGTTTTACTTACAGAGAAAGTGTTTCCAAAAGAAAATATCAGCATTTATTTTATGAAACCCAATGGCCGCAACAAAGTCTTTGAACCACGGGCACGTCGTTCACTTGAAAAAATATTACCACAAACCATCTAGCGAGAGGTCTACAACTCATTTTGATGACTTGATTGCTGCTGACAATGACGACGACACTAGCCAGGAGATACAGGAAATGATAGAATGGCTAAAAAGCAATGTTCATGATTACAGTTCATGTGCAGAAAAATGGGACAAAACTAACAAGGAACGACTAAAACGCATTTTATCAAATGAAAGAGAATCATACATCCAGGAATTTCCCTGCATTCGACGCTTTCGGGGTTATACCTTGGTATGTATTATTATCATATTAATTAATATTATAAAAGCAAAAGTTTGTGTCTGCTTATGTTTTTATGTTAATGAGGTGACTCATTAAACCAAATCGGCCGAACAAATTAAGATTAAGTTAATCAAGATCCCCGAGAGCCATGAACTACATAAAATTATACATTAGTATAGGTAATTTGAAAAACTTAGTACAATATTACCATAGGTTCCTATTATCACAGTATTTTGGTTTCAGCTAATTGCCGACTTTCATGCTGGAAACGAAACAGCATTCGATGACAAATTCCCTCTGCTCAAAGTAAAGTTGCTTGCGGCATTTGACAAGATCTCAAGAAAGAACACATACCTGGCAGAGTTGAAACAACTCTCTCGTGGTGAGTTGGTTTTGTGTAATTTTTATTTTATTACTAGACTACCTGCGCCCCGCGGTGTTAATCGAGCTTACTGGGAATAAAAGTAGCCTGTGTCAATCCAACAGGTCTAAGTTGTGTCCATATCAAATTCTATCAAAATTCGTTACATATTATATTATAACAATAAGTTACAAATATACATGCACACACAAAATTTTACATTAATATTTTATATTGTAGAATTGACAGCTTGTTTATTACTTTTCAGTTACTACATATTTTAAAATGCAGTCGGGTATAATGTAATTTGTTTTAAAATAGTCTAAAATTTATTTAAAAAAATTAAATATACAGAAGGTTAGGTCAAACGAGGGACATACTTTGAGGGGAGTTAGTACTCATGAAAATGAACAACTTTTAATATGGGAACAACCCTGAAATCGCGAAAAAAAAATCAGCCGTTTCCTACATTTATGTTTGCATAGCTCGTTAAAATGTACTGAACAGCAGATTTTTTTTTGCGATTTCAGGTTCGGCCCCATAGTAAAAGTTGCTCATTTTCATGAGTACTAACTCCCCTCAAAGTGTGTCCCTCGTATAACCTAACAACCTGTATATTACAAATATGAAAACTACACCTTTATCTTTTAGGTTATACATCATGTCACTTTCCATTTTCTATTCAGCGGGGATTTTTCGATTTGTTAAATTGGAAGTGCCTACTCGTATTTGTAACCATAAATACATTTTATTACTCCAGCTATTTTCGTATCACAGTTAAGAGTCAATCAAGTACAAAATAATACTTAAAACTATTTTTCGAACATATTTTTTAATTACTTTAGGTACTAAATGATTTCTTTTATTTTTCAGACCCAGATTCTGAGACGAGCAATCTTGCGGTTCTTCTGCTAATTCCGCATCTGCTCGGACCTATTTACATAAAGAAAAAGAGAAGGTCAGCGGTAGAACTGCGCGAGAACTACATCCTTCATATTGAAGAAGAGCAAGAGCTTCAAGAACAGCAGCAAATACGTCAGGAAAAGTACTTACATCTAGGATTAATAATTCAGCCATACATAATAGTTGCAGGCCCTCTGAAAAAAATTTCAGCCAGGTATGTGATTGTCGACAATATTGTTTATGAAATGCCAAATATTATCAAGGCTGTGGATATATGTATAATTTAAGTTTAAATATTAAATACATTTTAAGTAGGAAGTAAGTTAAAATGTGATACTCATACTTTTTTGTCAAAAGGCACTAATGTATTTTAAGCATACTTACATATTTAGTTGGTAAATATTGAAATTATGAATATTATTATCATGTAGCATATCATAATATTATCTGTCAAATTAAGAGAGAAAAACAGTATTTTGGTTTTTAGGTGTGGTGTGTTCCTCCTCACCACCACCACACCTCTCTTCATTCTTCCTCTTTCTTTTGCTTTGATACTTTTTTTTTATAGTACCTACCTACATATTTTTTAATATAGATAATTGTAATCTAATATAATAATCTTAAAAAATAAATATAATTCTTACGAGTTTTTGCATTTTTACTGAAATTCCACACTGCTACTGAAATAATGCTATACATTGGATATTGTTTAATAATATCGATATACAGTAGTAATTACTACTTTGTATCGTAATATTAAATATTACGACATTGGGAACTGTTCATTCGCAATTACAGGTACATCATCATGAATAGTACCTGTCACTACGAATGAGTACTGTAAGCAAACTTTATCTGGAACTGTTCATTCGCAGTGACAGGTACCTGTTACATCACAGTAATTACTGGGTACTCAACCCAGTAATTACTACTGTCTAGCTTAATGTTTGAACATTACGATATACAGTAGTAATTACTGGGTTGAGTACCCAGTAATTACTGTGATGTAACAGGTACCTGTCACTGCGAATGAGCAGTTCCGGATAAAGTTCGCTTACAGTACTTACAACATAGCTTCTATAGTACCCGGTACTGTGACAATACGTTATGGTAACTGAGTCTCACAGTACTAGGTAATGTGCGGTCACTGCATGTTACTGTGGAAACATGTACCTAAACCTGTAAGGCACAGTTACTTTTAATGGAGACACAGTTGTTATAACTGATAATCACGGTATACCCTAATGTGCCCACATTTCCTACTAGCAAACCTCACAGTATCGTTTAAAGTATTCTCACAGTATCTGATACCTGACAGTCAGTATTAGTTACTGTTTTCGCACAGTAACTAGTAACGTATCTCAACTGTACAAATAACAGAGGGAACGGTTGTTATTAATGTGTACTATCAATTATTATAACTGATATCTAAGGTACTGCCAACTGGACAGCAAGGTATATTTTAATGAGCAACCAAAGTATACCTTACTGTGAATTTACATGCCTGTTACTGTGAGGAAACCGTTACTACTAATGCATACTTACAATGAACAGAACTGGTCGCTTACAGTTAGTTCTACTGGATCGCACAGTAACTGCTAACGTCCTGCACAAATTACCCGCTACTGTTGCTTACAGTACTTATAACTGGCTTTCCATGGTTACTACTACGTTGATCAAACAGTACTCATTCATGTTGTCCTACGTAGTATGTACTGTGTGAACACAGTAAAATCAACTGTTTGCATGACGATTATAGGTACTATCATGATTCAGTTAAACCTACTGTTAGAAACAGTAAAAAAAAAACAGTAAAGAAGACACTCTTTACTGTTTTTCTTTACTGTCTGTTCTGATTTTCCTTTACTGTTTTTTCTTACTGTCTTATCATTTACTGTCTTACAAACAATAAGAATAGCCGACCAAAAAACAGTTGCAGATGCACAGTAAAATCTACTGTTATAACTCAACTGTTTTTTTTCAGTTAGTTATACTTCTTTGGACAATAGGCTCTATTTTTACTGACCAAAGCGGTGAATATTACCGAAAAATCGATTGGTATTACCGATTTTTTTTTTCAGTGTAGTGTGAATGTTTCGAATTATTGTATGATTAACCCAAGACTGAATAATATATTCGCGGCTTTCAGAAAAAAATAATTAAAAAGTTACTTTGTCTCACTCAGTGAGCAAAATCGCATTTTGCTCACTGATTTCAGGCAGCAAAACCTACATGTTTGAGCTACTGAAGTGATAAATTATTTTTTCTGCCATCCTCTTTTATTATGGTCTCCAATTTAACATTATAAGTCCAATTACGAAGTTAACCGAGATTCCAATATATCTCAAAAAGTTTATAGTCCTTCACTTGATTCTTGAGATCGAGAGACAATGGATACTTCGTTGACTAAACTGATTATATCTCAACATTGACCCCAAAATTTTAATGGTTTGACTGTTATTGAGACTAGCTCAGTTTGCAGATCTGCTTGTAAAGTTCCCTAGTATGTCATGTATAGGGCGATAGAGAGGGCTGTGCTTGGAGTTTCCCTACGTGATCGAATCAGAAATGAAGAGATCCGAAGAAGAACCAAGGTAACCGCCATAGTCCGAAGAATTGCCAAACCTAAGTGACAGTGGGCAGGGCATATTGCTTGCAGAACAGATGGCCGATGGGGCCGAAAGGTTCTGGAGTGGCGACCGCGTACCGGAAGATGTAGCGTTGGAAGGTACCCCACAAGGTCGACCGACGACCTTGAGAAGTCTGCAGGAATTCGCTAGATGCGAAAAGCACGTAACCGGTAGAAGTGGCATTGCTTAGGGGAGGCCAATGTCCACCAGTGGACGTCTTTCGGCTGAAATGATGATGATGTTAATATTATGTATTTTTTCCATATACTCGTACTATAATTGCATATCTCGGTCTATTCCTTAAAATTGTCACCGTGAAAACATAGGTGAAGTATGTTTGAGGAGAGCTGTCAATTTACCTGCGGGGTAATTGCGTAACACGTACAGTCACGAGCAAAAGTATGTATACACTTGGCTTTATTCAAAGGCGATTTTCTTCTTTATTTTTGAATGAAATTTTATACTAGTAGGAACATAGTATTTTCGAACCCATATGTATATGTAAAGTGTCGTATTTTAACGTTGCATTCGTTATTTCGTGAAAAAATCGCAATTTAAAGTTGCCAAGTGTTGACATATTGGTGCTTGTGACTGTACACTATCAGTATCAATGGGCTTAATTTTGACAGTTCAACAACATTCATTGCGTTAATTATGTTGTTGAGCAGACACATTTTTCAAACATATGAAGCAATTGATTAGCAATATTCTTCAAAATGATTCAGATTGAGATTAATACGCAATTAGGTGCTGTAATGCTATTCTGTAAAAATCCCGCCGTGAAAACTTAGGTGAAGTGAGCTTAAAGCGAGTTGTCAATAGTGTCAATCCCTAGCATCAGGTGAATTCCGTGGTCCACTTGGAAGTCTCTGAATCGTCTCCGGACACAAGTAGGAAGATGTAAGTCCAACCTGGTATTGACACTCACTTCAAACTTACTTCACCTAAGTTTTCGGTGAGATTTTTTTTCTAGTGTTTTAGTTTTTTTATACACACTAATTACTTATGTAATTATTGTGTATCTACAAAACTAAAACACTAACAGAATGTTGCACACTTGTACTGTAAGCGATTAGGAAGAAGAGTGGGGCGACTCTTCGTGGATGGCGCTATCTGTACTAGCAAGGATATCGAGTCGGTACGCCTGATACACAGAGGTGTATCAGGCGTACCTACTCGATATCCGGGGATCTACATCTTCGGGGATTACAGGTGTGATGTTATTTTAGGTTATTTATTACTTTGTAGCGGTATCTACAACGCCACATGCGAACAACGCGTCATACTGACGTCACGCAAAATCCTGCATCGCGCAAGCAGAATTTACCGCGCAACTAGCATAGATACCTACAACGCGGCCCGACATGAAACATCGGGCAGTTGATAAAAATAGTCTTGATACCAAAAATGATTACCTACCTCGCTTCAAAACTACTATTGTCTTAAAACAGACTATCAAACTGGAAGTTTGGCAGCGTAACAACGTCACAACTGATCTAAAACTAAGTTCAGGAGTTGTGCCGACGTTGCACCATAGTAGATAACTCTGCGCAGACGCTACTAATTATTAACAGTTATTTGTTAGTTGCTAACTAAAATGAAGGTGGTTATTATACTATCCGTAGAACCAGATAGAAGGATTTGGCAGTGTTTATAATTTATTTCATTTAAGTATACGTCAAATCATAAATTCAATGATTTGACGATTTAAGTAAGTACCTCATTTTTTTCTGCCTAGCCTTTTCCCAACTATGTTGGGGTTGGCTTTCAGTCTAACCGGTTGCAGCTGAATACAAGTATTTTACATCGAGTGACTGCCTATTTGAACTCCACAACCCAGTTACTGGGTAATGATTCTGCCAAAGTGGCCTTTTTAGGCCCCCTGATGATAGGATTTTACAGCTCACTTCACCTAAATTAAATTTTAATTATAAACGTTATAACATTGGCACTGCACGTGTGTTGATCACCCAATATCCTATTTAGTATTTACAGATTTTATAATTTCATTTCATTTCCATATTTCTACATAGTTCTAATAAAATAAGTTAATTCTTATAAGCGATAATCGATACGGTGGTGCATCTAGCAAGTTTCGCAACAATACTTGTAATAGCGTCTTAGAGCATTACAACGTTCCACAGTTTGAGCCAAGTCTAAGTTGGTGCAGACACGACTAATCTCCACACATTACCTGCCAGTTACTGCAGTTAGCAACTCACGCCTGAGACTATCCGCAGCACGACACGAGATAAAAGTCGTCGGTGCTCCATGGACCAATTCAAATTTGGCCAATTGGTCTATCGGGAAAATCACGTTTCCATCGTCCAAATACCAACTGGGCTATGGAGAACACTGGACGTAAACCAAAACTATGTTCCATTAAAACATTATAACCCTGAGTTCACACCAGTTTTCTTGACGGTAATAGCTTCCTTTAATCCAATCAAATCTAACTAGCCTGTATTGTCTCACTGCAGAGCAAAGGCCACCCTCTCCCTTTGTGTAAATATTGCGTTAGATTGAACGTAAGGCAAATCTCACACTACAAACGCGTTTCTATTGAATTTGTATGTAGAAAGGGGCGCGGCGGGGAGGCGCGTGTCCCGCGCACTAAGCGTGGCGCTTGGTACCTAGTGTGAGATCCACCTAAGGTCAAAAGTAATGACGTAAAGCTTCAACAACATAATGGCGTTTTTGTAGAAGATAGAAAGATATCATTAAAGAGACGTAACTTTGATGATCGATTCTGTTGGTGCAACATTCACCTAATATCATCGTAAAGCTGGATGGTTTTCTAAGAAAGCGGTGAACGGTCACGTCAGCGTATCTTGACACTTTAATGTCAAATACTGGTGAAAATCTGTTATTTTCACTAATAAGATATACAATGTAGCTTTTTAAAAGAGTTATAAAACAGTTTACCATTGTTCAAGCAACCAACCAATTATTCGCAATATTAAAATTCCTTTTATCAATATCTGTTTATTCAAGGAGGTTCAAGGTATTTGGTTAGTCCATTTAGAAAATCAAAATGACAGGATGGCACTAAATATCGTTTTGGTTTCGATGATCCTAACTAATATTATAGGTAAATGTAAAAGTGAGTTTGAGGTTATTCAAACAATAATTGTTGGACAAACTGAAGTAAGAGTGTTATTTCTTTAGTGAGAGTTCACAATCTCGGTGGCCTCATTGGTCTCGTGGTTGCAAGCGTGACTGCTGAGCGTTGGGTCCTGGGTTCGATTTCCAGGTTTTGAAAAGTGTTATTTGGTTTTTCCATTGGGAATGTCTTAGTAACAACCCGCGGAGTTTGGAAGTTGGTGGTGTGATACCCCCGTGCCTTGAAAAGCACGTTAAGCCGTTGGTCATGCACCTGATCTTTCTCAGGTCGTGTCGGATTGCCGTCCCATCGGACTATGAGAGTGTGGGAAGAGAGAGTGCACCTGTGCCTGCGCACACACATAAGTGCATTATAATATCTACCGCGCCGAAGGGTGGTCTCCGCTGGGATTGGTCGCCATGGCCGAAATTAGGTCTGGAGGACTTTACAATCTCGTTCAATGTAAACTCTGCCGTTTGTCGATCTCTCGTTCAATTTAGAGCGTAAGATTAATTCAAGCTTCACTTCACACTTAGCAACTACATCAATGTTTTACGTATAAAATTGGGAAGAACTTAGAACAACTTTATGAGGTAATAATGGGTATAACGGGTATTCAGAAGCAACAAAGTCTGGCAACCAGTCTTACCAAGGGGTATCGTCTGACCCAGTAACTTGGTTGTGGAGGTCAGATAGACAGTCGTTTCATCTATATATATAAAATGGTAATCTATATATATAAAATGGTAAACTGACTGATTGTTGATATATCAACGCACAGTCTAAACCGCTGCTCCTAGAGACATGAAATTTGGAGGGTGTGTTCTTTGTGAAGAGTAGGTATCCACTAAGAAAGGGTTTTTCGAAATTCCACCCCTAAGAGGGTGAAATTTGACGCGGACGAAGTCGCGGGCAGAAGCTAGTGTAAAATACTGGTATTCAGCTGCATCCGGTTAGACTAGATACCGACCCTGAAATAGTTGGAAAAAGGCTAGGCAGACTGAATGGGTACCTAGCGAATTTATTTCGGGAATTAATTATTATTTTAATTGAATTACTCGTGCTGATAACTTAAGCGAATGCTTTAGAAGGCTCTCCACCACTCCCACGACCAGTAGTAAAGTTTGTAGCTTTCATAAATCATCATCTGCCTAGCTTTTTACCAAATATATTGGGGTCAGCTTCCAGTCGAACCAGATGCAGCTGAATACCATTATTTTATATGAAGCGATTGCCTATCTGACCTCCACAACCCAGTTACTGGGTAATACGATACCCCTTGGTAAGCGTGGTTGTCAGAGTTTCAGGCTTCTGACGACCCGTAACGACTGCCAAAGATCTACGAATGACCGCCGGGAGTCGCCGGGACCAACGGCTGTAGCTTTCATAAATGATAAATCTATAAAGTCTACTGTCCCTACTACATAGGATGTGCACGGAGAGATCCCACTTTAGCTGTGCGGTTCATTTCTTTGGCAGTCACGCATCCGTGCAAAGCGTCGCTATGGGTCGCAGTACGTCGCAGTGGACGATCCCGCCTACATTTTAACACAAAGCGAAGCTAAGTGCACCTGCATAGCTTAGACGTGGGCTGCTGTAACGCAGCTTTTTAAAGTGAACATTAAAGCGCTGCTTGCTGGGATAAAGGCCTCCTCTTTATGATGAGAGGGCCGTACTGCTCTAAACGGGCCTCGTAAGTGAGGATTGGCGGACAGTGTGATAGCAAATGTAATAAAAAAAACACAATAATCTAAAAAATTTATTACAAAATCACAGCAGCTTATATATTATCCTCAATATTATCTTGTATCCAGGGCAGGAACTTGGCCACGTCTGTGAAGATGACGTGATTGTTTGTGTCACAGTGGTACGTGCCCTGTCTGGCTACTGAGAGGGAGACAACTCCTCGGAGATACCAGCTGCCACCTTTCTGGAAGACCATACCGCCTCCACTGTCGCCGTTGCAAGTCATACCACCTGAAAATTAGAGAAGAATACATTTTAGCTACTTCTTTACCAGTCCTCCCTCAGGCGTCCAGTGAGTGAAAATCTTTGCCCATCTCTCCGGGTGGATTTGTGAGACATGTCCGGGCCACTCCCACTTCAACCTGGCTGTATTTTCTCTATCGTCTGCTACTTGAGTTAAAGAGCGCAGAGTGGTTTCTATCTCGAGGGAGGACATCGCCGTTGAGGTAGACCACGGCGAAGGTGGTGTGATGGTCTGGTAATGTTTGCAGGTCCAACATGGGCAGAGTACGCACAAGACAGGGAGGGAGGTCTGGAAGGAAAGCAATGGGACACAACACAGACTATCAAAAAAAAAATCTACATTGACTATGTCGTTGGTATAGACGCAAGCACGACTCTCAACAAAACGAAACGAATTTCGAAACGTATTTCCTTTCTTTCTTTCTTACTCTTTTGCTTGGAGTCCTAGGTTCAATCTTGGGGTCAGCCAAAGTGTTACTAGGTATTTCCATCGGGATTATTTCTGTAGAAATCTAAAGACTGGCCATATGATTGCCCTCTACGACCTGCTATTTTTTTTTATAGCTTAATGGCCCGCTCTTGACCTCAATCACGCCTGATGGAAAACGATGGATGAGGTCTATGATGGAACGAGCGCGCTCAGAAGATGCCTAAGGCACTGGAAATCCCACGCATCGATGAAACACAGCAGGCTACTTGACGCCTGACTCCGATGGGAGGGTGATCGCAAACCAAGCGGGCGTTGGCCCTACCGCCGCAAGGGAAGAATTGGCCAGTCAAATAAGGTGTTGGGTGTGACTGTCCAGGATGCGCCGAGCGCTCGGTTCAGTTGAGTAACTGGCGGAACAAACTGTGCTGCACGAGGAGACTTCTTCATGCATCCCATTATATAGCTTATGACTTCCTCTGTAGAAGACATGTAGGTTAACGTAGACCACCTAAGTACCTATCCATACTCGACATACAGTCGTAATACTAATAATAAAGCTGAAGGGTTTGTCTGTTTTTTGTTTGTTTGTTTGAATTTGCTAATCTATGGAACTACCAGACGGATTTACTTTCTTGAGGAAAGCTATAAGCTATTTAACATCACGCCACGACTCTTAGAAGCCGAGCAAAAACAAAACGATTCACAAAGAACGCTAAGCGAAAACGAAGTATGCGATGCGACGGGGTGGGTCGGTGGAACAAGAAACACGCGAAAGAAGTCGCGGGAAGAAGCTAGTTTAAGGAATAATTCATCATCATCATTTCAGCCGAAAGACGTCCACTGCTAGACATAGGCCTCCCCCAAGCACCTCCACTTCGACCGGTTCTGTGCTTCTCGCATCCAACGGGTTCCTGCGGCCTTCACAAAGGCGTCGGTCCACCTTGTTGGAGAATAATCCATAGTAATATTATAAATTCGAAAGTAACTCTGTCTGTCTGTCTGTATGTTACCTTTTCACGTCTAAACCACTAAACGGATTTCGATAAAATTTGACAGAGAGGTAGATTGCATCCCGGAAAAGAACATAGGATAATTGTTATCCCATTATTCCAATTAGACTTTAAAGAAAATACGGAGGTGGTCTTAACCCAGTCGTGGAACAATACACTACTACACTACCTTAGACGACGAGCTTTAACATCGTAGACAGAGTAAACTATAGACTGCTGCATATCTTCTTTTTCATTCGCACAAGAAAAGGAGAAATATATAAACGTCACTAGCAAAGAAAAGAGACAGAGTAAGAATATTTCTGTCCCTTACTGCGTGTCGGCTAAGCACATCAATGTGCACAACAAGTTTGACGTTTATGAATGAAATAATAAAAATTATGAATGAACTATTAAAAACTACACCGCGATTAAACGGAAAATAAGATCTTTTTCGTGCATAATTCAATAATAATACATTTGCGCAACTGTGAAAATGGTAAAGTGTAGTGTAATAAGCTGTAAAAATGATAGTATGATGAAGATTGCCGGAATTTGTTGTCCCTTTCGGTGACACGGATACCATGAGTCTATAGATTACTCTGTCTACGTTTAACATTGTCTTGCTAAGTCGTAGTGATGCACGCTCTAGTTAATCTGTGGCACTAGGTCGGCTGCAGGTACCAGGTGATGTATTTGCACTCTCGCTCACAGCTCACGTATAAATCATTTATCATGTACAGAGTGTAGTTTCACGTCATTGTTGTGTATCTATGTTAGATCTGTCATAGAAGCTGTCTCGATGGAATCGTTGGTGAACTTGGTACTCTATTTTGGTTTGCGATCGCCTAATATGACTTGGGAAGTGTACTTGCCAAGCTATTCACAATCATCCGACAGGCTATCGTATTGAAAATGACCATAGATATCCGAAAATGACCCATTCCGATAACCTGATTTGCCTTGCCCCCCTTACAGCAAACGGGGGGCCTAAAAGGGCCACCTTGGCAGAATCATAAAAAGGATAACATTATGAATCATATATGGCGAAGACAGTCCGTGTTTCTACGTAGGTATAATCAGAGATTGGGATTGGATTTCGATTGGATTGATTGGTATTTTAGCACAGACAAAAAAAATAGCTGAAAAATCCTTCACCAATGAGATTTGATACGATTAACTTATCAGTTAACTGTCCATTATAATTCAAAATGTTATCCTTTTATGATTCTGCCAAAGTGGCCTTTTTAGGCCCCCAGCTGTCGGAAGAATATCGGTCATATATTTGATTTAAACTGACTAAATTTTCGGATTTTGGACTTGTGAATAGCGTATAAAGGACTCCTACGATAATATTGATTGATGTTCGTTACGGTTTGGAAGCGTATCGATTGGTTGGGAATAAATATGTTGTAAGTGATGATTGAGGCATTTTTTGTATAAAATTCCTTATCGCGCGTTACACTCTGTATTTTTGGCATGCATGAAGAAGCCTCCACGTGTAGCGCAGTTCCTCAACTGAACCGAGCGCTCGGCGCATCCGGGACAGTCACACTCAACACCTTATTTGACTGGCCAATTCTTCCCTTCATCATAGATTATAGATAGATTTGTTTATTCATCGAGAACGATTTTAATCGTCTCTTGATGAACTTAAAGCTAAATCTTCCAATGTCCGTAATAAGTAGTATAAAACCATAGTATTTAACATAATCAGCCTATGACGTTCCCACTGCTGGGACACAGGCCTCCTCTCTGTAAGGGTCCCCGCACACGGGCCACCGGCCACAACCACAAAACGACGCCACCGGCATATTTCCTGTAGTTTTCATACATTTTATATAGACTAGCCGCACACGGTTGACGCCGGTGGCCGCCACACGCTACAAATCTTCTTCTTCTTCTACAAAGCGTTTAGCTTGTTGTGGCGGCGTTTGTGGCTGTGGCCGGTGGCCCGTGTGCGGGGACCCTAAGAAGAGGGCCGTTATCCACCACGCGGGTCCAGTGCGGGTTGGTAGATGTCACATGTATTTGATTTTTTTATTCTAAAGCATGTCAGTTTCCTCACCCTTTTTTAAAGCAATGACGAGGAGGTGATGAAATAAATTCCACAAAGTAAAGCGCCTGTCTGGGTTCGAACCCACGGCCTGCAATTCATAAGTCGAGGCCGTTACCCCTGGGCCACCACTGCTCTTTGTAATAAAGCAGAGCTAAAAATCAATGTGCAAAAATTCCTTACTATTCCTGTATGCAGCGCAGAACGTCTTGTTAGAGTCGATCGTGCTGAAGAAATCTCCGTAAGTTATGTGGCAGGTCTGCTGGTCTATCACTTCCATCTGCAGTAGAGTTTGATCTTCCCTCGGCACTCCTGTAATCTCGTAGCCCCAGCCAACAGTCTGTAGAAAAATACATCAGTTCCTTAAGTTCTGAGTTGAGCTGCACAGGTCCACTCAATAGGTGTGGTTCTTTCCTCAAAAGACCATTTCTTACACCAATCTACATGGTCTTCACATAATCTGACCAAGATGTCTGGACTTTAAAAGAGACTGTGATCTCTCAATTTGTTTCGGCCTTTCTTCTTACTGCCCTTTAAAATTATTAAATAAATAAATAAAAAATCATGTTCACATTCACAACAAATGTACATAAAGACACCAAATTGTAACATTATCCACGGCTGAACGCTATGTCCCAAAAAAGCGATAGCTTAGTTTGGGAACCATGTCACCAACTCCTGCGATTAATGTACCTTATATTTAGAAATATTAATATTGTGAATGATTTTCTGGTACCAATAAGCAACTTTTTTTTTTCTCAGCGTTGTAGATAGGAAACGCTGACCTCATCTCGTTTTAAAAATACGATTGATGTGTAAAAGTGTTTTGTACAAACCTACTTACAGAAATATTTAATCATTTACATTGTCAAAACGATTTTTTTATTTGAATAGCACGTTTACAACAAAACACAAATAAGGTGTTTCAGTCCCGTACTAACCCAGCAAGATCTACATTGTATCAACTGGTTCAATCAATCTTTATTTGTTTAAAACTTTTTTAATTTTTTTTTTTACCTTATTCACACTTGTTTTTTCAGCTCACTTTTAACATTGGCAGAATAGTCGACATCGGCTTTGCTTGCCATTTATTAAAAATAGAATAGAATAGAAGGACATGTAGCACTTCAGTGGACGAGGGCTGATGTTTACGTCAATAACAGACATGCTCAAGGTATTTTGCTTAATACATCATGGATTCTGACGATCAAAATTCCGACCGGTGAGAGATCAGATTCAGATCAGATCGGAAAAACGCGCCCATGTGATCCTGGGCTAATACTTAAGAGAGAAATTCATATACTCACAGAACCCGTCTCCCCAACGACGTTCTTGAGATCAGTCTCTTGTTCAGGCCAAAGACAGATAGGTTGGATCTTGTTGGTGAAAGTGACGGGTTCTCGAAGCGTCAAGATCGCCAGGTCTGTTCTGTAAATCGTCGGGTCGTAATCTGGGTAGATTAGGATTTTGTACACCTGGAAGAAGGTGAAAATAATAGCACTAATTAAAACTTTTAGTGTATAGTGTCTATACACTACGGGTACATACATACATTACATACAGTACATGTAGCAGTGTAGCTACAGATGCCAGCACATCAAGCTACTACAATCTGTCAAATTTCTTTAATAGATTTTCAACTTTATCGCTAAAGCTTAAGGTTCAAAATTGATTGGGAAAATTTGACAGTTTCGGGTAGCTTGATGTGCTGGTGTCTGTACTATGCAACATAACATAACATCACGCCTTGTTTCCTCAAAGGGAGCCTTTCGCCATCAACCGGACGCCAAACCAGACTCCGAGCTGCTACTGAGAAATTCTCATGATGCAAAAAAGCAGTAGCGCTTGTGACCACTAGAACGAGGTAGTCGGTTAGGTACATACATACATGCTTCATCATTCTGTACATGCTTCATCATTCTGCCTAGCCTTTTCCCAACTATGTTGGGGTCGGCTTCCAGTCTAATCGGATGCAGCTGAATACTAGTATTTTACATGGAGCGACTGCCTATCTGACCTCCACAACCCAATTACTGCGTAATACGATACCCCTTGATAAGACTGGTTGGTCAGACTTTCGGGCTTCTGACTACCCGTAACGACTGTCAAAGATCCACGAATGACAGCCGGGACCGACTGCTTAACGTGCTTTCCGAGGCACGCAGGGGTCTCGGTATGTAAAGATGGTCACCCATCCACAGACCAACCGCGGCAAGCGTAGCTTAACCTGATCGATCGACCTGTGCCGCTGTTATTATTTAGCCACGGGCCCCTGCCTGTTGCATCTAATTATCAATTTCAATAGCCACTTTAAAAATGTGTCCAAGTCAAAATCAACTCCACATGCCGAGAATGTGACATTTTGCGAAATTCAAATATGTTATTTTGCGAATGTGGCATAGTGCGATGTGGCGTTTTGAGAATGTGACAATTTGAGAATGTGACATTTTGCGAAATTCAAATATGTCATTTTGCGAATGTGGCATTGTGCGCCGAATCCAAGTCGGGTTCAGTCATCCAATAATTAGTAATGTACACGATCAAAGTTCTCTCAATCAATTAAACTGGGCGTTTGAGCCGGTTTTGACTCCTATCGGACACGGACAAAGGGTGCTAATCCATTTTACGTAAATCGGATTGAGTGCGGGCGACGGTAGCGTGGTGAAATAAGAACAGTTGGGTTATTCCATACAAGTACATGTAGCCTATAGCGAATTTGCACTTAGTCTACTGCTAAGCTAGTGACCAATTTAATTCCAGCAATTCTGTGAACTTCAGTAAAGCTGTAGGAACACGGACTTCGGACATTGTTGAAAATAACATATCCGGACAGAAAAGCTGCAGAACAAAACGGGAAAAAAAGAGAGACGAGAAAAAAAAGAGTGACAAATGTTTTTTCGTCGTATGGAAATCCTAGGACGAGTTTAAGAGGGGTCTTTCTCACTAAAACTGACTGAAACCTGTTCCTCTAAGTATCTTTGGCCAAGGAAGCCAGAGTCGCTCGCCGTTTCAGCCTACTCTCTGGCAGAGTCACTAAATGTGTCAATAAAAGTCACCATCCTATCAACCGAAATTTGTGAAATATCCTTAACTTTACGACAAATATTAGTTAAAGTAGCTGAAGAAATCCGTTTCCGTATTAGCGTGAAAGCGTAACATACGAGTACCTACATACAAAAATCAAATCTTTTCTCCTTATATTATCAGTTTAGAAAATAATACTGTACTTACAAACTTAAGGTCGATTCCCTCCACAGAGGTCCTAAGGTTATGCTTCCCCAAGAAAACCAGCAGGGTGTCCATATTGACGGGCCTGGCAGACGACTGCCTGGCCACGCAGTGAGCTGCCGTGATGAGGTGGCGTTTGGAGACCAGGGTACTTCCGCAAACGTATTTGTAGTGTAACTCTACTGAATTCTGGGAAAAGACGAAGAGTAATTATTATTATGAAACAAACAAAGAAAGAAAGGAAATAATATGTTAATTCGTAAGAACTGGAAAACGTGGAGCTAGTTGTCATATATAAGAAACGAAGAGGGAATAGCATAATCAGCCTTTATTGTTCCCACTGCTGGGACACAGGCCTCCTCTCTTCGAGTGGGAGTAGGCTTTAATATACCACGCGGACCCAGTGCGGGTTGGTAGATGTCACATGTCTTCGAATTTTTGGTTCAGTTTTTGGGACATGCCAGGTCCTCAACTAATACAGCTTATTCTATGATCAAATATTGAACATATCAATGCAAATATAGCAATGAAATCTATTCGGTTCGATGATTTGAAAATAAATGCAAAATTACAACCACTTTTGGGTGCTTTTGGGTGCTTTTGTGAATCAATGATCAATCAATCAATCAACTCAGCCTATCGCAGTCCACTGCTGTACATAGGCCTCTCCCAGACTGCGCCACGACACCCTGTCCTCTTCCACATCCAGTCTACCCCAGCCAACTTCTTTAGGTCATCCGTCCATGTAGCTAGGGGCCGTCCCACACTACGCAAGTGATAGTTTAAAATGTTATTTTTAAATATCCTCTAACCCTTTTGCGCCGAGCCTGAGTTTTTTTTTTTGTATTGAATTTGGGCCATCTCCTTTCCTTTTTAATAACCGACGAAAAATTTCAACGCTAGAGGGGGAAGGGAAGCTCACCTTCAGATCAGGACCAGGCCCGTGCCGGACGGCGCGTACGTGTTCCACGCGCGCCTCAAATAGATGTCAGCATCAAGGAAGGGCCCGTTAGGGCTGAAGCCTGCCGGGTCAACGGGATTGTCCGAAAGGGTTACCGCTGGCCCGGAACATAAAGGGCTAAGGAAGGGACACGGGTGGGTTTTAGTCAGTAAGAGTCTGTCACTCATTCTGACACTCACATTTGATGATTTCCCATCCGCAAAGAAAAAGGGGGTCTAGGATCCTTTGCTGAATTCATGGTTACAGTTTGCGCGTCGATGTCTCAGCTACTCTGTATAGAAGGAGCTACAGACCTGCTGCTGGTAAAGTGCTGTCAGCCAGGGCCACTGTCCTTCCAATGTCCTCGTTGATTGGACATTTTGATCTATTCCCTTGTTTAGAAATACCTTTCCGCACGTGGGCTGAAAATACATAAAAAAGTGCATTAAACTTTATATCCTTACAACAAAAAAAACCGCCCAACTGCGTGTCGGATCACGTACGAAAAAAGGGTTCAGCCGGTCGATTCTGTAAAAATCTCACCTTGAAAACTTAGGTGAAGTGAGTTTGTTTTTGCTAGGAATTGACAGCTCACTTTACCTAAGTTTTCATGGTGAGATTTTTACAGAATAGCTTTAGTTGGAATAAATTTATCCCAAAAACAAAGTTAGGTTACGTCACGGTCAATTCTCCAACTGTAAGTATTTAATCGCAAAAAAATATGTACAAATTAACGATTTCCGGATTTTTTATGTGCGACCAAAATTTCATGATTCTAAGAAAACTATATAAAAAATGTTTTTATTGCGTTGACTTAGAAGCTTGATTTTTTTAGAGCTCCAAGGGACGGTCCCTTATATTTGACGTACATATTTGATATTAATTTCAACTTGGTACCTTCACGCGTTCCTAAGAAAAACGGTCGGACAACGAAAATGGTATATACTTAAAAGGGTCCCGTTTTTTCCTTTTGAGGGAAGGAACCCTAAAAATACAGCGTTACGTATGTGATGTGATGTATGTCGATAGGTTGCTTTGAATATGGCTTTATTTGTTAAGTCAGTCACTACATGTAAAATTATGGTGTTCAGCTGCATCAGGTTAGACTTGAAACCGACCTCAACGAAGTTGGGAAAATGCTAGGCAGATGATGAAGACTGGTTTTTGTTGTCAAAAATACTTACCTACGTCGGATTTTCATACTTTTTTTGTACAGCTCGACTTTATTAAGGTAATTGTACTGTTTAACACTTTTCGTTTTGGTTTCGATGATCCTAACTAATATTATAGGTAAATGTAAAAGTGAGTTTGAGGTTATTCAAACAATAATTGTTGGACAAACTGAAGTAAGAGTGTTATTTCTTTAGTGAGAGTTCAAAATCTCGGTGGCCTCATTGGTCTCGTGGTTGCAAGCGTGACTACTGAGCGTTGGGTCCTGGGTTCGATTTCCAGGTTTTGAAAAGTGTTATTTGGTTTTTCCATTGGGAATGTCTTAGTAACAACCCGGAGTTTGGAAGTTGGTGGTGTGATACCCGCGTGCCTTGGAAAGCACGTTAAGCCGTTGGTCCTGCACCTGATCTTTCTCAGGTCGTGTCGGATTGCCGTCCCATCGGACTATGAGAGTGTGGGAAGAGAGAGTGCACCTGTGCCTGCGCACACACATAAGTGCATTATAATATCTACCGCGCCGAAGGGTGGTCTCCGCTGGGATTGGTCGCCATGGCCGAAATTAGGTCTGGAGGACTTTACAATCTCGTTCAATGTAAACTCTGCCGTTTGTCGATCTCTCGTTCAATTTAGAGCGTAAGATTAATTCAAGCTTCACTCGACACTTAGCAACTACATCAATGTTTTACGTATAAAATTGGGAAGAACTTAGAACAACTTTATAAGGTAATAATGGGTATAACGGGTATTCAGAAGCACCAAAGTCTGGCAACCAGTCTTACCAAGGGGTATCGTCTGACCCAGTAGCTTGGTTGTGGAGGTCAGATAGACAGTCGTTTCATGTAAAATACTGGTATTCAGCTGCATCCGGTTAGAGTAGATACCGACCCCAAAATAGTTGGGAAAAGGCTAGGCAGACTGAATGGGTATCTAGCGAATTTATTTCGGGAATTAATTATTATTTTAATCGAATTACTCGTGCTGATAACTTAAGCGAATGCTTTAGAAGGCTCTCCACCTCTCCCACGACCACTAGTAAAGTTTGTAGCTTTCATAAATCATCATCTGCCTAGCTTTTTTCCAACTATTTTGGGGTCAGCTTCCAGTCGAACCGGATGCAGCTGAATATCATTATTTTGTATGAAGCGATTGCCTATCTGACCTCCACAACCCAGTTACTGGGTAATACGATACCCCTTGGTAAGCCTGGTTGTCAGAGTTTCAGGCTTCTGACGACCCGTAACGACTGCCGAAGATCTACGAATGACCGCCGTTAGTCGTCGGGACCAACGGCTGTAGCTTTCATAAATGATAAATCTATAAAGTCTACTGTCCCTACTACATAGGATGTGCACGGAGAGATCCCACTTTAGCTGTGCGGTTCATTTCTTTGGCAGTCACGCATCCGTGCAAAGCGTCGCTATGGGTCGCAGTACATCGCAGTGGACGATCCCGCCTACATTTTAATACAAAGCGAAGCTAAGTGCACCTGCATAGCTTAGACGTGGGCTGCTGTAACGCAGCTTTTTAAAGGGAACATTAAAGCGCTGCTTGCTGGGATAAAGGCCTCCTCTTTATGATGAGAGGGCCGTACTGCTCTAAACGGGCCTCGTAAGTGAGGATTGGCGGACAGTGTGATAGCAAATGTAATAAAAAAAACACAATAAACTTAAAAATTTATTACAAAATCACAGCAGCTTATATATTATCCTCAATATTATCTTGTATCCAGGGTAGGAACTTGGCCACGTCTGTGAAGATGACGTGATTGTTTGCGTCACAGTGGTACGTGCCCTGTCTGGCTACTGAGAGGGAGACAACTCCTCGGAGATACCAGCTGCCACCTTTCTGGAAGACCATACCGCCTCCGCTGTCGCCGTTGCAAGTCATACCACCTGAAAATTAGAGAAGAATAAATTTTAGGTACTTCTTTACCTGTACTCCCTCAGGCGTCCAGTGAATGACGATCTTTGCCCATCTCTCCGGGTGGATTTGCGCATGAGACATGTCCGGGCCACTCCCACTTCAACCTGGCTGTATTTTCTCTATCGTCTGCTACTTGAGTTAAAGAGCGCAGAGTGGTTTCTATCTCGAGGGAGGACATCGCCGTCGAGGTAGACCACGGCCAAGGTGGTGCGACGTGCGATGGTCTGATAACGTTTGCAGGGAAACATGGCCACGACTTACGAGCTACAGGTCGTAGGTTCGAACCCAGACAGGCGCTTTACTTTGTGTAAATTATTTCATCACCACTGCTCTCAAAACGGTGAAGGAAAACATCGTGAGGAAACCGGCATGTCCTAGAACCAAAAATTCGAAGACATGTGACATCTGCCAACCCGCACTGGGCCCGCGTGGTGGATTACGGCCCACTCCCTCTCACCGAGAGGAGGCCTTTGTCCCAGCAGTGGGAACATTATAGGCTGATTATGGCCAGAGAACGCACAAGAAAGGGAGGTCTGAAAGGAAAGCAGTGGGACACAATACAGGCTATAAAAAAAACTACGTTGACTATGTCGTTGGTCTAGACGCAAGCACGACATTTTTGCTTGGGGTCCTTGGTTAAAAAACTTGGGGTCAGCCAAAGTGTTACTGGGTATTTCCATCGAGATTATTTCTGTAGAAATCTGGAGTCTGGCCGGCTTGCCCTCAACGGCCTGCTATTTTTTTTTTATTGTTGGTTGGGGCCGCTCTTGACCTCAATCACGCCTGATGGAAAACGATGGATGAGGTCTATGATGGAACGAGCGTGCTCAGAGGATGCTTATGGCACTGGAACTCCCACGCATCGACGAAACACAGCAGGCTACTTGACGCCGGACTCCGATGGGAGGGTGATCGCAAACCAAGCGGGCGTTACTATACCACCGCAAGGGAAGAATTGGCCAGTCAAATAAGGTGTTGGGTGTGACTGTCCAGGATGTGCCGAGCGCTCGGTTCAGATGAGTAACTGGCGGAACAAACTGCGCTACACGAGGAGGCTTCTTCATGCATCCCATTATATAACATAGGACTTCCTCTGTAGAAGACAAAGACATGTAGGTTAACGTAGATCACCTAAGTACCTATCCAGACTCGACATACAGTCGTAATACTAATAATAAAGCTGAAGGGTTTGTCTGTTTTTTGTTTGTTTGTTTGAACGTGCTAATCTATGGAACTACCAGACGGATTTAATTTCTTGAGGAAGGCTATAAGCTATTTAACATCACGCTACGACTCTTAGAAGCCGAGCAAAAACAAAACGAGCCACAAAAAACGTTAAGCGAAAACGAAGTACTTAATAGGCGTGCGATGCGATGCGACGGGGTGGGTCGGTGGAACAAGAAATTTCACGCGAAAGAAGTCGCGGGAAGAAGCTAGTTTAAGGAATAATAAATTTCTGCCGAAAGACGTCCACTGCTGGACATAGGCCTCCCCCAAGCACCTCCACTTCGACCGGTTCTGTGCTTCTCGCATCCAACGGGTTCCTGTGGCCTTCACAAGGGCGTCGGTCCACCTTGTTGGAGAATAATCCATACTATCCATAGTCTACTGTCTGTCTGTCTGTCTGTTACCTTTTCACGTCTAAACCACTAAACGGATTTCGATAAAATTTGACAGAGAGATAGATTGCATCCCGGAAAAGAACATAGGATAATTTTTATCCCATTATTCCAATTAGACTTTAAAGAAAATACGGAGGTGGTCTTAACCCAGTCGTGGAACAATACACTACTACACTAGCTAAATAAAACAGTAGGCCAACTCTTAGACGACGAGCTTTAACATTGTCTTGCTAAGTCGTAGTGATGCACGCTCTAGTTAATCTGTGGCACTAGGTCGGGTGCAGGCACCAGGAGATGTATTTGCACTCTCGCTCACAGCTCACGTATAAATCATTTATCATGTACAGAGTGTAGTTTCACGTCATTGTTGTGTATCTATATTAGATCTGTCATAGAAGCTGTCTCGATGGAATCGTTGGTGAACTTGGTAGGTACTCTAATTTGGTTTGCGATCGCCTAATATGACTTGGGAAGTGTACTTGCATAGCTATTCACAATCATCTGACAGGCTATCGTATTGAAAATGACCATAGATATCCGAAAATGACCCATTCCGATAACCTGATTTGCCTTGCCCCCCTTACAGCAAACAGGGAGCCTAAAAGGGCCACCTTGGCAGAATCATAAAAAGGATAACATTATGAATCATATATGGCGAAGACAGTCCGTGTTTTTCTTTTTTCCGCTGCACTACTTAGGTATAATCAAAGACATTGGGATTGATTGGTATTTTGGACGGGTTTTGGACTTGTGAATAGCGTATACAGGACTCCTACGATAATATTGATTGATGTTCGTTACGGTTTGGAATCGTATCGAAGGGTTGGGAATAAATATGTTGTAAGTAATGATTGAGGCATTTTTTTGTATGAAATTCCTTATCGCGCGTTACACTCTGTATTTTTGGCATGCATGAAGAAGCCTCCACGTGTAACGCAGTTCCTCAACTGAACCGAGCGCTCGGCGCATCAGGGACAGTCACACTCAACACCTTATTTGACTGGCCAATTCTTCCCTTCATCATAGATTATAGATAGATTTGTTTATTCATCGAGAACGATTTTATTCGTCCTTTGATGAACTTAAAGCTAAATCTTCCAATGTCCGTAATAAGTAGTAAAAAACCATAGTATTTAACATAATCAGCCTATGACGTTCCCACTGCTGGGACACAGGCCTCCTCTCTGTAAGAGGGCCATTATCCACCACGCGGGTCCAGTGCGGGTTGGTAGATGTCACATGTATTTGATTTTTTTATTCTAAAGCATGTCAGTTTCCTCACCCTTTTTTAAAGCAATGACGAGGAGATGATGAAATAAATTACACAAAGTAAAGCGCCTGTCTGGGTTCGAACCCACGGCCTGCAATTCATAAGTCGAGGCCGTTACCCCTGGGCCACCACTGCTCTTTGTAATAAAGCAGAGCTAAAAATCAATGTGCAAAAATTCCTTACTATTCCTGTATGCAGCGCAGAACGTCTTGTTAGAGTCGATCGTGCTGAA
Source organism: Oligia latruncula (assembly GCA_948474745.1). Taxonomy (NCBI): domain Eukaryota; kingdom Metazoa; phylum Arthropoda; class Insecta; order Lepidoptera; family Noctuidae; genus Oligia; species Oligia latruncula. The sequence goes on along the minus strand of OX419703.1, from coordinate 9,678,714 downwards.
GAAATCTCCGTAAGTTATGTGGCAGGTCTGCTGGTCTATCACTTCCATCTGCAGTAGAGTTTGATCTTCCCTCGGCACTCCTGTAATCTCGTAGCCCCAGCCAACAGTCTGTAGAAAAATACATCAGTTCCTTAAGTTCTGAGTTGAGCTGCACAGGTCCACTCAACAATAGGTGTGGTTCTTTCCTCAAAAGACCATTTCTTACACCAATCTACATGGTCTTCACATAATCTGACCAAGATGTCTGGACTTTAAAAGAGACTGTGATCTCTCAATTTGTTTCGGCCTTTCTTCTTACTACCCTTTAAAATTATTAAATAAACAAATAAAAAATCATATTCACATTCACAACAAATGTACCTAAAGACACCAAATTGTAACATTATCCACGGCTGAACGCTGTGTCCCAAAATACAAGCGATAGCTTAGTTTGGGCACCAGTACCTATCACCAACTCCTGCGATTAACGTACCTTTTATTTAGAAATAATAATTATTATTGTGAAGGATTTTCTGATACCAATAAGCAACATTTTTAGGGTTCCGTAGCCAAATGGCAAAAACGGATTCGTCATGTCTGTCTGTCTGTCCGTCCGTATGTCACAGCCACTTTTTTCCGAAACTATAAGAACTATACCGTTGAAACTTTGGTAAGTAGATGTATTCTGTGAATCGCATTAAGATTTTCACAAAAAAATAGAAAAAAAAACAATAAATTTTGGGGGTTCCCCATACTTGGAACTGAAACTCAAAAATTTTTTTTTCATCAAACCCATACGTGTGGGGTATCTATGAATAGGTCTTCAAAAATGATATTGAGGTTTCTAATATCATTTTTTTTCTAAACTGAATAGTTTGCTAGTTTGCGCGAGAGACACTTCCAAAGTGGTAAAATGTGTCCCCCCCCCCCCTGTAACTTCTAAAATAAGAGACTGATAAAACTAAAAAAAATATATGATGCACATTACAATGTAAACTTCCACTGAAAATTGGTTTGAACGAGATCTAGTAAGTAGCTCGCCGGTGAAAATTTAAAAACGTACGGAACCCTCGGTGCGCGAGTCCGACTCGCTCTTGTACGGTTTTTTTTTTTTTCTCAGCGTAGTATATAGGAAACGCTGACCTCATCTAGGTTTAAAAATACTATTGACGTGTAAAAGGGTTTGTACAAACCTACTTACAGAAATAAAATCATTTATCATTTACGAGTACATTGTCAAAACGATTTTTTTATTTAAATAGCACGTCAACAACAAAACACAATTATGGACATGTAGCACTTCAGTGGACCAGGACCACAGAGTACTTTTTGATAGACTGACGAGGACTGATGTTTACGTCAATAACAGACATGCTCAAGATATGGATTCTGACGATCAAAATTCCGACCGGAGAGAGATCAGATTCAGATCAGATCGGAAAAACGCTCCCATGTGATCCTGGGCTAATACTTAAGAAAGAAATTCATATACTTACAGAACCCGTCTCCCCAACGACATTCTGGAGATCAGTCTCTTGTTCAGGCCAAAGACAGATAGGTTGGATCTTGTTGGTGAAAGTGACGGGTTCTCGAAGCGTCAAGATCGCCAGGTCTGTTCTGTAAATCGTCGGGTCGTAATCTGGGTAGATTAGGATTTTGTACACCTGGAAGAAGGTGAAAATAATAGCACTAATTAATACTTTTACTTGGTACATACATACATTACATACAGTACATTAGTAGGTAGCAGTGTAGCTACAGATGCCAGCACATCAAGCTACTACAATCTGTCAAATTTCTTTAATAGATTTTCAACTTTATCGCTAAAACTTAAGGTTCAAAATTGATTGGGAAAATTTGACAGTTTCGGGTAGCTTGATGTGCTGGTGTCTGTACTATGCAACATAACATAACATCACGCCTTGTTTCCTCAAAAGGGAGCCTTTCGCCATCAACCGGACGCCAAACCAGACTCCGAGCTGCTACTGAGAAATTCTCATGCTGCAAAAAAGCAGTAGCGCTTGTGACCACTAGAACGAGGCAGTCGGTTAGGTACATACATACATGCTTCATCATTCTGCCTAGCCTTTTCCCAACTATGTTGGGGTCGGCTTCCAGTCTAATCGGATGCAGCTGAATACTAGTATTTTACATAGAGCGACTGCCTATCTGACCTCCACAACCCAATTTCTGGGTAATACGATACCCCTTGATAAGACTGGTTGTCAGACTTTCGGGCTTCTGACTACCCGTAACGACTGTCAAAGATCCACGAATGACAGCCGGGACCAACTGCTTTACGTGCTTTCCGAGGCACAGAGGGGTCACGGTATGTAAAGGTGGTCACCCGTCCACAGACCAACCGCGGCAAGCGTAGCTTAACCTGATCGATCGACCTGTGCTGTGCGGCTGTTATTATTTAGCCACGGGCCCCTGCCTGTCGCATCTAATTATCAATTTCAATAGCCACTTTAAAAATGTGTCCAAGTCAAAATCAACTCCACATGCCGAGAATGTGACATTTTGCGAAATTCAAATATGTCATTTTGCGAATGTGGCATTGTGCGCCGAATCCAAGTCGGGTTCAGTCATCCAATAATTAGTAATGTACACGATCAAAGTTCTCTCAATCAATTAAACTGGGCGTTTGAGCCGGTTTTGACTCCTATCGGACACGGACAAAGGGTGCTAATCCATTTTACGTAAATCGGATTGAGTGCGGGCTACGGTAGCGTGGTGAAATAAGAACAGTTGGGTTATTATGGAATAACCCAACTGTTCTTAGTGCAAATTCGCTGTAGGTATGTACTTGTATGGACAAGTACATACCTACAGCGAATTTGCACTTAGTCTACTGTTAAGCTAGTGACCAATTTAATTCCAGCAATTCTGTGAACTTCAGTAAAGCTGTAGGAACACGGACTTCGGACATTGTTGAAAATAACATATCCGGACAGAAAAGCTGCAGAACAAAACGGAAAAATAAGAGAGACGAGAAAAAAAAGAGTGACAAATGTTTTTTCATCGTGTGGAAATCCTAGGACGAGTTTAAGAGGGGTCTTTCTCACTAAAACTGACTGAAACCTGTTCCCCTAAGTATCTTTGGCCAAGGAAGCCAAAGTCGCTCGCCGTTTCAGCCTACTCTCTGGCAGAGTCACCAAATGTGTCAATAAAAGTCACCATCCTATCAACCGAAATTTGTGAAATATCCATAACTTTACGAAAAATATTATTTAAAGTAGCTGGTCACGTTTAAAAATTATAATGCAATGTTAATAGTTTAATTACCTACTTAAATAAATTTATTTAGAATTACATTAATATGTAAGTTAATAACTGGTAATTATATTTTCAAGCCGTTTGGGGTTCAAACCCTCGGGCCGTGGGGTCCGAGTGCTCATGGTCTTTTTATGGAAATCTCGAAACGGCTGGTTGACACTTCCTGTGACCCAAGGGCTGGCTTTTATCTTGGCGAGACGCTAAGCATTGCAATACAACGTAGTAATGTCGCCAATCTCTTGGGTACATTACCAGTCGACAGCGATGCGGATGAATTTTTCGACGCTATATTTTAATTTGTGAACAGTTTTAGTTAAGTTAGGAAAAAAAAATTAAAATTATATTATTATTATTTTAATAATATTATTAAAAAAAAAATTTGGATAAAAATTCTATGACTCATTCCAGGTCATGGTCAACCCATGTGTAGAAATCCGTTTCCGTATTAACGTGAAAGCGTAAAATACATCCATACAAAAATGAAATCTTTTCTCCTTATAATATCTGTTTAGAAAATAAAACTGTACTTACAAACTTAAGGTCGATTCCTTCCACAGAGGTCCTAAGGTTATGCTTCCCCAAGAAAACCAGCAGGGTGTCCATATTGACGGGTCTGGCAGATGACTGCCTGGCCACGCAGTGCGCTGCCGTGATGAGGTGGCGTTTGGAGACCAGGGTGCTTCCGCAAACGTATTTGTAGTGTAACTCTACTGAATTCTGGGAAAAGACGAAGAGTAATTATTATTATGAAACAAACAAAGAAAGAAAGGAAATAATATGTTAATTCGTGAGAACTGGAAAACGTGGAGCTAGTTGTCATTAAGAAACGAAGAGGGAATAGCATAATCAGCCTATAATGTTCCCACTGCTGGGACACAGGCCTCCTCTCTTCGAGTGGGAGTAGGCTTTAATATACCACGCGGACCCAGTGCGGGTTGGTAGATGTCACATGTCTTCGAATTTTTGGTTCAGTTTTTGGGACATGCCAGGTCCTCAACTAATACAGCTTATTCTATGATCAAATATTGAACATATCAATGCAAATATAGCAATGAAATCTATTCGGTTCGATGATTTGGAAATAAATGCAAAATTACAACCACTTTTGGGTGCTTTTGTGAATCAATGATCAATAAATCAATCAACTCAGCCTATCGCAGTCCACTGCTGTACATAGGCCTCTCCCAGACTGCGCCACGACACCCTGTCCTCCGCCTTCCGCATCCAGTCTACCCCAGCCACCTACTTTAGGTCGTCCGTCCATCTAGCTAGGGGCCGTCCCACACTACGCGAGTGACAGTTTAAAATGTTATTTTTAAATATCCTCTAACACTTTTGCGCCGAGGCTGGGTTTTTTTTTTGTATTGAATTTGGGCCATCTCCTTTGCTTTTTAATAACCGACGAAAAATTTCAACGCTAGAGGGGGTCTAGGAAGGGAAGCTCACCTTCAGATCAGGACCAGGCCCATGCCGGACGGCGCGTACGTGTTCCACGCGCGCCTCAAATAGATGTCAGCATCAAGGAAGGGGCCCGTTAGGGCTGAAGCCTGCCGGGTCAACGGGATTGTCCGAAAGGGTTACCGCTGGCCCGGAACATAAAGGGCTAAGGAAGGAACACGGGTGGGTTTTAGTCAGTAAGAGTCTGACACTCATTCTGACACTCACATTTGATGATTTCCCATTCGCAAAAAATAAAGGGGGTCTAGGATCCTTTGCTGAATTCATGGTTACAGTTTGCGCGTCGATGTCCCAGCTACTCTGTATAGAAGGAGCTACAGACCTGCTGCTGGTAAAGTGCTGTCAGCCAGGGCCACTGTCCTTCCAATGTCCTCGTTGATTGGACATTTTGATCTATTCCCTTGTTTAGAAATACCTTTCCGCACGTGGGCTGAAAATACATAAAAAAGTGCATTAAACTTTATATCCTTACAACAAAAAAAACCGCCCAACTGCGTGTCGGATCACGTACGAAAAAAGGGTTCAGCCGGTCGATTCTGTAAAAATCTCACCTTGAAAACTTAGGTGAAGTGAGTTTGTTTTTGCTAGGAATTGACAGCTCACTTTACCTAAGTTTTCATGGTGAGATTTTTACAGAATAGCTGTAGTTGGAATAAATTTATCCCAAAAACAAAGTTAGGTTACGTCACGGTCAATTCTCCAACTGTAAGTATTTAATCGCAAAAAAATATGTACAAATTAACGATTTCCGGATTTTTTATGTGCGACCAAAATTTCATGATTCTAAGAAAACTATATAAAAAATGTTTTTATTGCGTTGACTTAGAAGCTTGATTTTTTTAGAGCTCCAAGGGACGGTCCCTTATATTTGACGTACATATTTGATATTAATTTCAACTTGGTACCTTCACGCGTTCCTAAGAAAAACGGTCGGACAACGAAAATGGTATATACTTAAAAGGGTCCCGTTTTTTCCTTTTGAGGGAAGGAACCCTAAAAATACAGCGTTACGTATGTGATGTGATGTATGTCGATAGGTTGCTTTGAATATGACTTTATTTGTTAAGTCAGTCACTACATGTAAAATTATGGTGTTCAGCTGCATCAGGTTAGACTTGAAACCGACCTCAACGAAGTTGGGAAAATGCTAGGCAGATGATGAAGACTGGTTTTTGTTGTCAAAAATACTTACCTACGTCGGATTTTCATACTTTTTTTGTACAGCTCGACTTTATTAAGGTAATTGTACTGTTTAACACTTTTATTTTTATACTTTTTTAGGTAATGTTTTTTTTTCGCCAGTAGGTACAAACCGCAAACCAGAAATTGTTGAATATCAAAAAAATATTTTTGGGCAAAACTTGTCCTGCACATCTATAATTTGCATTTATATTTTTTTATTTTTTTTTATTAGACGGACTTTATCGATTGCGAATTCTTGTAAACCGGTCATTCTGATCTTGAAACAAGGTGTGGTGCGTGAACTTTATTTTTTTAGCGCATAACTATTCTAGTATTCAAAATATTGTGCATCACCCAAAATATTAATCGTACAGGTATATTTCAATGTCAACACTTCCTTTTCGTGTGATATTTCCCTTCACTGCTGCATAATACAAGGTGGGGCAAAAGTAATGTCATAATGTGAATCGGCTGCCATTTGTTCAGTTGGAAATTAAACAAATTGGGTTCCGTTTTCACGGAAAGTTAAGTTAACATTAAGTCGAAAAAATTATGTCCGTCAAACGACCACCTTCTGAGTAGGTGCAAATTTGTGCTTTTTAGGGTTCCGTACCAAAATGGTAAAAACGGAACCCTTATGGTGAGACTCAGTCTGTCTGTCTGTCACAGCTGGATACTAATGCTATCAACTTGAAAGTTGGAACAGTTTTAGATAACGTTTGCCCAACTATTTTGCAAATAAGAAAGAAATAAAAATATATAATTATTTAAATTTTGCAACAGGGACTGAAAGGGGTCTGAAAAATTCGAAGTGAGGCTACTAGGGCATGTGGGGTATCATATGAAAGAGCGGCGGGTTTTTAGGCCGCATAGTTTTCGATTTTTGATGAAAATAGTTAAAAATAAGAAATGTGATAGAAGTTTATGCAAAGATTACAGGAATAATAAAACTAAGTCTCTAAATAGCACACTTTTTCAGAAATCATTAACAAAAGTTACATTAGTTCCACTATATGTCAAGAGATGGCGCTGACATAAAACTGCATTAATCTATACCACAGTGCACAGTGTTAAAATTCTCTGACGAATATGGGCCTCGCCGATGAAAATTTAAAAACATAATTATGCTGTTACGGAACCCTCGGTGCGCGAGTCCGACTCGCTCTTGCCCGGTTTTTTATTTAAATTATTGTTTCTTTTGCCAGCCCACTCACACGTCCCGAACCACGTGATTACGTCATCTGATACGTCCCCGAACATTTTTTATTTTGGGCCGCGGGGCGCCGCCGCCCGCCGCCGCCCTCGCCACTTATACACGACTCGTACAGAAAAAAAATCTATGGACCGCTGTTAAACTAATCGCTGTTTCTTCAAGTGGATAGACCAGGGTAGATTAAAAAACTTGTTTCGTAACTTTAAGGGACTTTGTTTTTGTTTAATAATTACTTATTTTTAATGTTTGTTTACATTACGAAAATTAAAATAATTTTCATTCAAAATCGAAAGCGATGACACTATTTTTTTATTTACCTAAAAAATAGCCCCATTCATACTGAATCGAATAACATATAATACAAACCATTGTTGTTTCAAAGTTTTGATAAACAATAACATTGACATCACGCGAGTATCGTATTGCGCATGCGTCATCGCCGTCATTTGTTTTTTGACGTGACAACGTCTTAAATTAGGTTGCGGCTGGGAGTCACTTATGAAAAAGTGTAACGCTCGGTAACGTTACGATGAGTCACCGAACGAGAGAGAGAAAGACGTTGTCACGTAAAATCTTCGCCCGTAAAACCGACTTTACAGGCAACCATTTTTTTTATGTTTTTCAACTACAGACAACTTATTTCATAATGCCGATATAACCACACGGCACTACAACAGACAACTTTTTCGAACACATGAAGCAATGAATTAGCAATATCCTTCAAAATTATTCTGATAATGATTGATAGTGTGTGACGCAATTAGGGTGCTGTGTAAAGGTCAATCGGAAAGGGATCGCCACCGTATCGCCTTTCGCTTCGCCGTCAAACAGACGTCAACCTAACGTAAGCACGTAACCAAAGCGGATCAGAAGCTCTGATACGTCGACTCGGCTACGGCTAGGCGCCGCCGCGCTTACAGCTCGCCAACCGCTGGTTGATGGTGCAGCAGGCAGGCCGGAGCGGTGAGAAGGGCAAGGGCGGACGAAGAGACGTAAGCTCGGGTACGGAGAGACGTAAGCGCGGGGACGATGAGTCGTAAGCGCGGGGGTGACGAGCCGTAAAGCGCCGCACCGCAGTTCGTGAGCTTGTTCCGAGGTGAGGCGATTACGTTACGATTCCAATTAGTGTGCGTTGCAGTAGGGAGTTTCATACAAAGAATACCTACTGAACGGCTCGAGTTTATACGGTGCCGATCCCTAACGGTCGGTCTGTAACGGTCGGTGTATATCTCTGAACGGACAGCGAACTGAGACTATCCCCCCTAACGACTATTGCTCTATCTAATTAGACCTTTAAAACTGTATATAAATTATTTTTATTGGTTGCCATGTTTTTCGGGTACCAGCTTCCATACATTTTTGCCCATCCTCCTTTACTTTCGTATTTATAATTGGACTAGCAGCGCCCCGCGGTTTCACCCGCATAAGTGTCGATCCCGTGGGAATATCGGGATAAAAACTATCCTATATCCTTTCCCGGGACTCAAACTATCTCTATACCAAATTTCATCTAAATCGGCTCAGCAAATTAAGCGTGAAGAGGTAACAGACAGACAGAGAGACAGACACGTTCGCATTTTTAATATTAGTATGGATTGAATATTTAACTAATAATTAATTTTGTAACCTACCTCGGCTATATTCTGAGGTCCTAAGTTAGGTATATAGAAGACGGGTATTCCACCTTTGTAATACTCTGCCTGCCTGAAAATATTATAAAAATTAATCAGGCCCAGTTTTTTCCAACAGGGGTTTTCGCTATGGTAAATATAATGTCGCCGCCAACTAGCTTAATCAGCCTTTTGGTTAACTGCCTAGCCTTTTAACTAAACGGCGCCGTTCAACTAGCTGCCTGAATGATATTCAGCCATTCAATCAAACAGCTAGGCAAATGACTTGGATCGCTAACGTTTAACTACTTGCCTAGCCTAGTCATTTAAATTGGCGATTGATTGATTGTCTTAAAGCGGTAGGTTGTTTATTGTATGTTTATTAACAAGTTCAGCAGTAAAAACTGAGCTGTAAAGTAAGTAAAAATGAGTCATAACAATATTTAAATAAACAATAATTATTTGTCACATGTTTCATCTTTAATATTATTTCGTCACATGGTCCCCTTTTGTATAAACGGCCTAAGCATCAGCCAGGCAGTTAATTAAATGTTGTATTAGACGAATTGGCGGAAGATCATTCTGGCATTCTGGAATATCATTTTGTATGGGATAGTAGGTTTCTCCTAGTGACCACCAGGTGACGCTATAAATTTTTCCCATATAAAATTCTAACGCTCTCGCAATCGAACGTGAGAGAAAAAACTCACACTTAAGCCTCTGGCCGCTAGTTAAACGGCGCCATGCCGTTTAGTTAAAAGGCTAAGCAGTTAACTGAACGGCTAATTACTAAACCAGTTGGCTGCGACATATATATCAAGCAGGAGATAGGACAATTTGATGTAATAGATTGATCTACAGAGTATTTCAGGCCAACTTTAACAGCCTTTAAACAATGGCTTTTTAAGGCTAATTTCAATAATAGCCAAACAATTATAGCTGGTCTAATCTCGGCGTCGCCGTCCCTAAATTAAAGACGGCAAGACGATAATGTACTGGGACGGCTCATTCGAGGTTGCACGGAAAAGAGGTCCTTGAAAGATTTGGGGAAGGGCTTTTCCAACAGTTAGACAATAAAATGCCTCGTCTAACCAGAGTAAAAAAGGAACTCTCCGGTTAGAGACCATAGTAATAATAGATCTAATTTTGGATCTTTGTTTAACCTTTTAGAGGTTATTTTGAGATGTTCTTGTAAAACCAATTTATGAACACATTTTCAAATCAGACACACTGTTTTACTCGTTGTCTTAAGCTTAGCGCATATTACAGCCGGATCGGGACGCACCTTACTTAAGTATCAATAAAAAAAAAGTGCGGCGCGGTCCGCCTGCAGTGTGCGAAGGTTCATACAAAACGGACTAAAGTGATGAAGGAGAATTTTTGCAATGCGGTGAGGCTAGATGAGCAATTCTTCTAATTTTAGGAACGTTTACAGTCAGGTGGCCTAAAAAGGCCACTTTGGCAGAATCATAAAAGGATAACATTATGAATCATAATGGACAGTTAACTGTTAAGTTAATCGTATCAAATCCGATTGATGAAGGATTTTTCAGTATTTTTTTTTTGTCTGTGCTAAAATACCAATCAATCCAATCCAAATCCAATCCCAATAATCAGATTATACCTACGTAGTGCAGCGACAAAAAGAAAAACACGGACTCTCTTCGCCATATCCTTATGTTATCCTTTTATGATTCTGCCAAAATGGCCTTTTTAGGCCCGGGATCTCACGTCAATCTGTCAAAAATACCTCTAGTTTCCCCACATTTTTGACAAGTTTTTGTCGCCACATTTGTTTGTCGTCGACACCAAACTGCGACTAGATTTTGAACGTTTTAAATTACGAGAACTGACCTTCAGAACTGCTTCAGATTTTAAACTAGGTACAGTCACGAGCACTAATATGTCAACACTTTGCAACTTCCAATTGCGATTTTTTCACTAAATAACGAATGCAAAGTTGAAATACGACACTTTACATAAACCTATAGGTTCGAAAATACTATGTTCGTAATAACATACGATTTCATCCAAAAATAAAGGAGAAAATAGCCTTTGAATAAAGCAAAGTGTAGACATACTTATGCTCGTGACTGTACCTGTTTTGCAATAATATCTGTTTCATAAGTTTTATTTATTTATTTAATGATTCCGGCAAAACACAAGGTATAATAATCAAGAATTGTAAAAAAGTATAGAAATAATTCAATTCTTACTTTGAATTGTCTTCTTCAATCTTAATAGGGACTGGAACTGGTACTTCTGAGCTCGTCTGAAATCTGTTAAATGATAAACGGCTTTCGTCTATGCTCTTTATTCTGCCATCATTTGTGGGGCTGAAAATAAGTCATAATAAACATTACACCAGACAACACTTATTTAAGACCGCTCTTAAAAGATTACGAATCTTAACCAGATAAGAATTTTCGAATTCCTAGCTAGAGATAGCAGAAAGCCTGGCCATTGTATATTTTGTAGGGTTCGATCTTTTTTTTTGTCATGTATTTTTGTATTATACAATAAAGTATATATAAATAATAATAGTTATATAAGCAACTGTTGTATTTCACCTCGTGTGATAATAGTATCACATGAGTGTTTTAATACCTAATTATGTACAGTCGCATACAAGACTTTATCTATATACATGTTATGAATCCTCTTTAGAAGGTTCTGAAACCATAGGGTGTTGTACAGTGTTGTAAGTATGTAAATTCATAAAAAGTTTAATTGCTGAGTATCTATTATAAACAAACTATGTATAGAATTATTTATTGCTGCATTAGAAATATCTGGTGGGGTGTCATCAAAGCTTGTATCACTCATTTTTGTAAAGAACAAAGTAATAGATTTTTGCAATACTAATATCGAACAAAAATGGTGGGATACGGCGCGTGAATTCGAATAACCAATTTTTTTTTTTTAATTTTGGCGTTGTGTTAGGTGAAACTCGCGTGCATGACAATGTTCTTTTTACAAGATTTTATTTAGCTTGCACTGTTCGTATGTATACGAGTATATGTAAGTTGTCCGTTCAAAATTTGCAAAACATTTTTTTTTAAAAGGAATTGCATAAAGTACAACATTATAACACTCGTTTGGATGATATTATGGTTACTATGACTCTGGTTGTTTTAATGTTGACAATAGGATAACTGTTTCAAGAACTTTTATAGAGGGTTTATAGCATGGGTGTAGATAAAGATTTTTTTTAAACTTCGAGAAATAATACTACTAAAACGTAGATTTTAGTGAGCTGGCGACAGTATTCTTAGAATGTATCCTTATAAAAAAGTTATACTTACTATCTCGAAGTATCAACGCGTGATTGAATTGCCATTTCATTTCTAGCTGGTTGAACCCAAGGCTGGTAACTGTTTTGTGGTGTTACGTTTATCGTCCTATCTCTAGGTTGGTTTTGATTTTGAGTAGACTCTGCTTGGTTGATTGATATATTCGCATAAGGTTGGTTCTGAAGTTCACTGTCGGGGACTCTTTGTTCGTTTCTGGACCTTTCGTAAGATAGACTTTCAGGTCCACTCAGCGCCATTGCTGCTGCTCCCGTGGTATTTTCCGGGATTTTGGACCAATATTTTGTATTTCCTACTTGTTTAACTTCAATTTGAAAGTTATTTGGTCTAGTTGCTTTCGAGCTAACATTTTGGTCGGGTGCTACATTTAACCAAACTGGAGTCGCGGTCCTGTTTCTATCTGTAGTCTGTGAGTAAGGCCAACTCTGGACCTGGCCTGGTACGGAATTATTTTCTGTAGTTATGCGCAACGTATTTCCAGTTCTTATTTGATTTGTTTGTTTAACTGTGGATGTGACTTGCTGGTTGTTATCAGCTTGCGGATAGAACCAATTTGGAGTTTGGCTTGGTTTTAAATTAGGAGTCGTTCGTTGCCAATATTGCGGCTGCTGTGTACGTGATGTGCGTTCTGTTGTTTGGGTTTCCATCCAATACTGAGGCTTTAAAGTTGTCATCGTTGCCGTTATCTGCGGCTGCTCTGATTGATACCAATCTGGAGCGCTTAAAGTCGTTGTTACTGTAGGCCTCGCAGTAGTTGAAGTAGTCATCTCAGGGGTTAATTCTTCGTAGCCAACGGCAACCCTAACAGGTACCCCACTTTCTACTACTTGATGTTTAACTCGACATATCTCTTTTCCGTTAAACCTTATGGCCTTCAGCTTTGGAGGGGCAAGAGTGTCTTTATATTGGACAAAGAAATGTACGGACAGCGGTTTGTCAGGGGTGATCATCATATTTGTATTTTCGATTTTAAAATCTATGTTGTCGTTAGTCGTTACCTCGCCCAGCCAGTTCTGAAATATCAACAAAGTTTCTTCACTGTGTAACGAGGGGTAACTATCTTCGAAGAATAATTATAGTGGAATTCATTTAGAATAGCATACGCAGCCTATAATGTTCCCACTGCTGGGACACGGGCCTCCTCTCGGTGAGAGGGAGTCGGCCGTTATCGACCACGCGGGTGTGGGTTGGTAGATGTCACATGTCTTAAAATTTTTGATTCTAGGATATGCCGGTTTCCTCACGATGTTTTCCTTCACCGTTTTGAGAGCAGTGGTGATGAAATAATTTACAAAAAAGTAAAGCGCTTGTCTGGGTTCGAATCTACGACCTACAACTCGTAAGTCGCGGCCGTTACCACTGGGTCATCATTGGTCCACCACTGGGCCACCACTGGGCCACCATTGGGCCACCACTGGGCCACCATTGGCCCACCATTGGCCCACCACTGCTCTTAAACCACACTTGAGCCACGACCGCTGCATTTCGAATGCTAGATATAAAAGTACATTAGGTACAGCACTCTGCAACAAGACCTAGTAAAACTATCATTGTTTATCTTTAGACGAACAAACAATACCTATATATTTTTTAATGATAATTAAATACGAACGAACGAAATGAAATATAAATACGGTAAGGAAGAGACATAAGGTATAAATGAGTCGACAGCCGATTCCCGGCCACCGTAGGCGCGGGCTTGCGGACGGCGAGCAATGGGCAGCTCGCCGTCCGGTAAGGACCAGGCCCGGGTCGACGGCGCGTTGTGTACCACGCGCGCCTCAAAGAGATGTCAGCACTAACTGACGGGATCCGCTAGGGCCGATGCCTGCCAGGGTCGCAGGTTGCTCGAAAGAGATACCGTGGCCCCTAGCACAGGCAACTGAAGGAACACTGGTGGGTTTTAGTCAGTAAAAGTGTGACACGCCCTTTTCTCCGCCCAGAGCGGGAGAAGTTATTTGATAATTTCCCAACCAAAAAAAAAACTGAACTTACCCCAAGAATGTTAGCTCTGTTTTCAAGCACGATGTTCAGCCACAGCGCATAGAGAGGGGTATCAGTGGTCAAGTTGATGGTTCCATACCATCTGTTAGTTTCTGTCGCCAGCGGATCGTATGAAAACACGTTGGGGCATGGCGATACGAAGTCAGATACTACAGTCGTTTGAGTAGACGTCTGCGCAGCCAGCATAAGAGCCAAGAAAGAGCTCAAAGCTCTAATCTGCGAAATAGTATTGTTTTCAAGTTCTTCGTAATCACTATACGGAGGAAGGAGAGTGGAAGATCCGCCTCCTTGCATGATGTTACTCGTTTGGTGTCTTAAAACAACTGCCGGCGGTTTCGGCAGTGCAATAAGAGTAAAAGACAAAAGTCTTCACCTTTATTGTTTTTCAACAATGGCTTTTAAACTGACGTAAGTAGTGAAAACTATAAGTTTCTAGTAAACATCTTATTATGCTTTGAGTTTCTGTATTATGCGAAAGTAAACACAATTGACGTGTAAAAGTGTTTGTACAAACCTACTTACAAAAATAAATCATTTCATTTCAATGATATTATGACGTTATTCGATATCGAGGCAAGCTGTTTATAATGTAAGTATGTTATACATCATCTGCCTAGTCGATTCCCAACAATGTTGGGGTCGGCTTCCAGTCTAACCAGATACAGCTGAATACTAGTATTATACATGGACCGACAGAATTTGCAGACATTCTAGAATCACACTAATAAAAGGCGAAAGTTTGTGAGTGTGTGTGTGTGTCTATATGTTTGTTCTTCTTCACGCTCAAACGGCTATACTAATTTTGATAAAATTTTGTATGGAGGTAGCTGATACCCTGGATAAACATATTAAAGGATACTTTTTATCCCGATATTCCCACGGGATCGACACTTATGCGGGCGAAACTGCGGGGCACAGCTAGTCATATATAAGTAACAGAATGTTTAGAATAAGGCAAAAGTCGATTCGAGATTCGGAGCTAAAATCTATAAAAGTTGGGCTGCTACAAGGAAGTGTATTAAGCCCATTCCTGTGTTTGCTATACACATGTCAAAACTACACCATCGCAATCTTTGTAGATGACACTGCTATTATGGCTACCGGATCAAGAATTAGAAAAAATCAAACTAAATCAGTCAAAATCAATTCATATTGACTAACGCTGACTACTAACAAACACTGCGATTACCACCCAATCTACCCAAACGGCATACAAGTGCCTTATGCTGGACATAGGTATCTTGGCACAAGGTGAAGCCAAACTGCGTTGGAAATCTTACGTCAAAAGAAAAGATAGGAACTCGACATCTATATAAATAAAACAAAGTCGGTATATTTACACCATTTATAACTCAAGAACGGCTGGACCGATTTTTATGGTCTTTGATTTGATTTATTAAAACATGGCAAAAACTCACGAAAAAAATGTAATTCATTTCATATTCAGAGGCAGTTAGGTCAGCTAGTACAGTCAACAGCAAAAGTAGATGATCAAAATCAGAAATTCAACAGGAGTCAAAACTGATCACGAATATATGGCAGCTGTACTAGTAGTAAACGTTTGGTATAATTTACAATCACATACTTTTGAATCACTTCGACGCCACACAGTTCTGACGCGAACTCCGTTCATTAGTATTGAATTTCTGATTTTGATCATCTACTTTTGCTGTTGACTGTACCTTGTATCGGTTCGGAAGGAAATCCTGCCTATCAATACGTAATAAAATTATAATTATCATATCAAAGTTTACTCAAAGTATTTTTAAATTTAATTCGTTTATTTTGTTAAAAAAGTCGTATTCGTTTGGACACATACGTCGTTTTATTGCTTTTGCGTTTCAAAAGTAATTTCATCACTTTCGCTCGCTTAGTAGACCAGTTGCTACTATTAATTTTCGAGCTAGCGCCTTAAGTGAAGTGAGCATGAACTGAGTTGTCAATAGTGTCATTCCCTAGTATCAGATGGAACTACAGTCCACTTCCAGCTCGCTTCACCTACGTTTTCACGGTGCGTTTTTTTTTCAGAATAGACCGGCTGGAGGTGAATCAACATTACTAACCGCATATTATGGACTAGTTGCATCATGTTTAAGATACGGCATAATTTTTTATGGTAATGCAACTGGAACAGAAACGGCATTTATCGCACAAAAACGATGTACCCGAGCCATTTGTAATCTACAAAAGACTTACACTGGTAAACCTCATTTTAAAAACTTAAAATATTAACTATACTGTCCATGTACAGTCAACAAAAGAGATAAGTATGCAGGATCGTCGGATATAGTTGAAGTTTAGTAAGAAACCGATGGATGTTGTCGACTGAAATTTAATTTGATGTTCACAAACAAATGAATTGAATTGAATTCTTTGACAATGGTTTCATTCATATACTTTTTTTTTTGCAATAATAATATAATCAACCTATAATGCTCCTCTCTGAGTGAGGGAGAGGGCCGTAATCGACCACGCGGGCCCACTGCGGGTTGGTGTTAGTCCACGCTTGGTAAGGGTTTGTTATGATGAAGAATAAAATATTTTGGTGAGCTTATTTCATTATGTCATTCAATATACAAAATCATCAAATTCCCAAGTTGCAGGACTACATCAAGAAGCTATTAAAATTCTTTGGTTTTCTATCTAAACTACCTCCTAAGTTTGACATCCCTACCTTTATGACGAACTTGTTTCTAACAAATTAATACCTAAATATCTAAAGAATATATTTTTAATATGGCACAAACCGGCCCACCATTTGATGTGATCACCAATTCACTTAATAGGTATTATAATCACCACACTTGTCACAATTATCATCACGTAACCAACACTAAAATAATCACCAAAAATCTGCATTCTTACCATTTTGAAAAATCCAATTTTTATTTAAAAAAGGGACTTGTTTGTATGTTTAAACTCGATAGGCGCTTGCGCCTGATTTCGCAAGAATGACAATCAAAAGGAATAAAAATAATACAAAGTTCAAGTTTGAGACGAAGATGAAGAAAAATACATCCTTATGTGGGAAAGAGACAAATATATGTTTTGATTTATCAAATCAATGAAGATGCAAACCAGTTTGTTAATAATCTAACAAAGATAGAGGTTATGGAATTTTAATAAAGCTGTTTTTGTTGACCACGTTTTGCATCGTTTAATACCACGTTACGCGAATAAAAAAAGTAGCGTAGCTGCAAATACATAACACAGTCACACGTAGGTACTTACAATAAACCTACGTCTATTTAGCATAACATAATCAGCCGTTAATCATCATTTATACGGATATACCTACTGCTTAGACACAGGCCTCCTCTCAGTGACGGAGCGGGCAAGCCGCCAGTGCGGGTGGGTAGTGGATGTCACGTGTCTTCGATTATTAGGGTTCCGTACCAAAATGGTAAAACGGAATCCTTATGGTGAGACTAAGTCTGTCTGTCACAGCTGGATATCTCAAGAACTACTAATGCTATCAACTTGAAATTTAGAATAGTTTTAGATGACGTTTGCCCAACTATTTTGCAAATAAGAAAGAAATAAAAATATTTGTATATTTTTTGCAACTGGGACTGAAATTCGAAGTGGGGCTACTAGGGCATGTAGGGTATCATATGAAAGAGCGCAGTTTGCACATTCTCATACATTTTTTCTTTTTTTTTTAGGCTGCATAGTTTCGACTATTGACGAAAAATTTAAAAAAATACCGTTTTAAATATCCGAAGTTTGCAAAGAGAAAAATCAGAAATAATTCTATGTGATATAAGTTTATGAAAAGGTAATATAAATTACAGGAAAAATAAAACGATGTCAAAAAAATACCTTCCCCCCCCCCACCCCTTATCTCCGAAGTTTGGTAAGAGAAAAATCTGAAATAATTTTATGTGATAGAAGTTTATGTAAATATTACAGGAAAATAAAACGAAGTCTCTAAATAGCACTTTTTCAGAAATCATCAACAAAAGTTACACTAGTTCCACTATCGGTCAAGAGATGGCGCTGACATAAAACTGCAATATTCTACACCGCAGTGCGCAGTGCTAAAATTCTCTAACAAATATAATCCTCGCCGATGAAAATGCAAAAACATATGATGGCACGGAACCCTCGGTGCGCGAGTCCGACTCACTCGAGCCCGGTTTTTTTTTGCCGGTTTCTTCACGATGTTTTCCTTCACCGTTTTTAGAGTAGTGGTCATGAAATAATTTACACAAAGTAAAGCGCCTGTCTGGGTTCGAACCTACGACCCACAACTCGAAAGTCGCGGCCGTTAACACTGGACCATACTGCTGCAAAATCAGCCTATAATGTTTCCACTGCTGCGACATAGACCTCCTCTCTGTGAGAGGGAGTAGGCCGTAATCCACCACGCGGGTCCAGTGCGGATTGGTAGATACCTCTTTGTCGAATTTTTGCTTCTAGGACATGCCGGTTTCCTCACGATGTTTTCCTTTACCGTTTTGAGAGCAGTGGTGATGAAATAATTTACACAAAGTAAAGTGTCTCCCGGGGTTCGAACCTAGGACCAACAAATGGTAAGTCGCCGGCGTTTCCACTGGTCCACCACTGCTCATAGATGGCTTTACAGATCTATGGCTAGAAAAGGCGTGACTACTGAGATGACGGCTAGGAATGCATGGCAGAAGGAAGACGTGCTGCGTCAACCCCAAGAAGCTGGGTTAGAAGCTGGAAGATATTTCTCAATAAGTCAAACAAAGGGCTGATTTTGGGTAGCTCACCGTCCGATCAGGACCAGGCCCGTGCCGGACGGCGCGTACGTGTTCCACGCGCGCCTCAAAGAGATGTCAGCGTCATTTGAAGGTTAGGGCCGAAGCCTGCCAGGTTACCGGGATTGTCCGAAAGGGTTACCGCTGGCCCGAAACATAAAGGGCTAGGGAAGGAACACGGGTGGGTTTTAGTCAGGAGTCTGACACTCCCTTCCGCTCCGCCCAGAGCGGGATGATTTCCCAGCAAAAAAAAAGAAAAAAAAAACAAAATGGACTGATTTTTTAATCGACCGATAATTTTTATTCGTGGAATAAAATTGACGTCTGAAAGTTTTTGTATGAAAAAACTCTCAAAAATTGAAAATGATTCCTCCGATAAAGTTATCTGAGGTAGGAAAAATCAGACCAAGGTCAAAGATATTTTATTGCAGGGAAATTATAATTTAACTTCTAAAAGTGAAATACATCAAACGGTACCTTATTTTATGCGTTGGAAGGTATTCCACGGGAGTATATTACAAAACTTTCGAGTATTGTTCTTCTAAAGGAAAACCGGCTTCGAAGTTTTTTCTTCTTCTTCTTCTTTCTTCTTCTTTTTAAAAAACGTTGCCCCACACTAGGAATTTCTCCTGTATTGTGGGTGCGTTTACAAACATTTAAACTCACATACACAAACACCCAGACCCGGAACAACTACTTGTAGGTCATACAAATATTTGTTCCGTGCGGGAATCGAATTTTTAGACTTGTTATTTGCGTACAGCAAGACGTCGGGACAGAATCGTGGTTTAACTCCCTTCAAAATAGTTGAGCTGAATTTTGCTGCTCCATGCGTCATGTTAATGAACGGGCGTCATTAGTTGGGAAGACTGGTCATCTCTTAGCCACGGCTTATTATTATTTTTTTTTATTTTTTTTTTTGCTGTACTTGAACAACGTACATTATAAACTCAACATTAATAATTCACTTAACTTTATTCATTTAGACAGGTAAAAATAACAAAATTAAATTCTAACATAACTAAAACTATACAGAAACTAGAAAATAGCGTCGAAAAACTCATCCGCATCGCTGTCGACTGGTAATGTACCCAAGAGACTGGCGGCATTACCACGTTGTATGGCGATGCTTAGCCTCTGGCCAAGGTAAAAGCCAGCCCTTGGGTCACGGGAAGTGTCAATCAGCCGTTTCGAAATATCTTTAAAAAGACCATGAGCACTCGGACCCCACGGCCCGAGGGTTTCAACCCCAAACGGCTCGAAAATATAATTTCCGATGAGGTTATTATATTTTCGCCGCTTGAGGTTCTCCGCAGCACTTAACTAATATATTTATAACAATATAATTTAAAAGAGTGTCCATGGAGTGTCTTGGCCATTCTTCTCCATAGGTATCTACTACGCTTTGGAATTTGCAACTAGCTTCATATTATTTTCTGACTGACCGACGCGACCCCTTGACAATTCAAAAGTGCCTGTAAATGGTGGTTTAATTGAAATAAACGCTTTGAGTTTGAGCGGTGAAGCTACACTTGATACGTTCATAACTTGGATGAGAGACCATTCAAAAGACCCATCTGGACTTGCAGTAGTCAA
Source organism: Oligia latruncula (assembly GCA_948474745.1). Classification (NCBI taxonomy): domain Eukaryota; kingdom Metazoa; phylum Arthropoda; class Insecta; order Lepidoptera; family Noctuidae; genus Oligia; species Oligia latruncula. Next base: position 9,658,355 of record OX419703.1, on the reverse strand, counting down.
CATTTATATTGATGGTTTTGTAATTTGTATTTTGGTCTTCAGTGCCAGAAAGCCTTAAAATTCTGTCAAGCTTTCTGATACTCAACCTAGTAGGTATCAACCCGAGGTGAATTGCAGAAGCCAAGGCCCCACTATTTGCAACCCCATCCATAATAATTATATTACATAGGTATGTATGTGTGGTTAGTCCTATGCTTGATCTCTCTCCGGTCGTGTCGGATTATATGGCGTCTCATCGGACTATGAGAGCGAGGGAAGAGAAAGTGCACCTGTGTCTGCGCACATACCCGCACCGAATGCTAGTCTCCGTTGAGACCGGCCGCCATGATCGAGATACAGTCTGGAGGACTATTGTCATATTGTGTGGTTGTTATTGGTCACGAAGACCATATTTTCCTGTCCATCTTTTCAATGCACTTCACTGCCATTTTTGTGAACCTCAAACGCAGGTATCCATTTCAGTAGTCCCAAACATAATCGGAAATACCTACACTTTATCTCCTCCAATCAGTAGCTGCACTTAGGACATATCAACGACTCACTCCAACTGATTGATACATCCATCAATGAAACCACACATTGCTTTACTACTGTAGTTCATTCACAGTTATTTTACCTTTGGTATCCACATAACACACCTTATGGTGAAGAGAATAAAGGTCACTGTGATGCAAAATCAGTGGTAAAAAAAAAACTGAGAACGGACAGTACCGACTTAATGGAATTGATTTTTGCCACAGATAATGCTAATGAGCGGGCCGATAAGTATTAGATAATGATACGCCATTTATCTATAAAAAAAAACACAAAGTAATTATTTTTTTCCATTGAGCGGATTTTCCGCTTTACAAATTGTTTTTTCATAAGTACCTATAGAAAATTTTTAACATAATTGCTATCAGCTGGTTTCTGCCTAATTTGAGGGCTCATTGCGTTTTATGACAATGGATAAAACTGTTATGACATTTTTTAGCGCAACATTGTGTAATGAGTCAATTAGGCTTTAGTAGAGTATAGAATGTTGAAGACGTAATCAATGCCGCACCGTTTTCGAAGTTAAGCTGCGCTGTCCGACGTTAGCCCAAGGATGGGTGACCATTCTTTATACATTGCCGCCCATGGGCTTGTGATCGCCCGTGTTTTTCTGAATATTCACGAAAAATTATTTTAATAAAATTAATTTTAATAGGGGGTCTGTCTATAATATTGTTCATGTTATACAATTTTTTATTTTTTGAGTTGCGTTTGTGACCTTACTTTACATGCACGAAGCTAATTTGATCGTACCTATATAAAACCATACACACACACGGTTGGCGCAGTGGTTAAGCGATTGACTGCTGCGCTGCGTGTCGCGGGTTCGATTCCTGCACGGAACAAATATTTGTATGACCTACAAGTAGTTGTTCCGGGTCTGGCTGTTTGTGTACGTGAATTTAAATGTTTGTAAACGCACCCCACAATACAGGAGAAATTCCTAGTGTGGGGCAAGGTTTAAAAAAAAAAATAAATTAACTAGTTTGAATAAAAGAGCCATTTTCAATAGGGTTCTTCCTATGGGTGAAAAGAATCTATTAAAAAAACCGGGCAGGAGCGAGTCGGACTAGCGCACCGAGGGTTCCGTACCATCATGTTTTTAAATTTTCATCGGCGAAGCTTATATTCATCAGAGAATTTTAACACTGTGCACTGCGGTGTAGAATATTGCAATTTTATGTCAGCACAATCTCTTGACCGATAGTGGAACTAATGTAAGTAACTTTAGTTGATGATTTCTGAAAATGTGTGCTATTTAGAGACTTCGTTTTATTTTTCCTGTAATCTTTACATAAACTTCTATCACATAGAATAATTTCTGATTTTTCTCATTGCAAACTTCGGAGATAAGGGGTGGGGGGGACGGTATTTTTTTTACATTTTTCATCAAAAGTCGAAAACTGTGCGACCTAAAAAAAATTGAAAAATGTTTGAGAATGTGCAAACTGCGCTCTTTCATATGATACCCCACATCTAGTAGCCCCACTTCGAATTTTTCAGACCCTGTTGCAAAAAATATACATATATTTTTATTTCTTTCTTATTTGCAAAATAGTTGGGCAAACGTCATCTAAAACTATTCCCAATTTCAAGTTGATAGCATTAGTAGTTCTTGGGATATCCAACTGTGACAGACAGACCGACAGACAGATAGAGTCTCACCATAAGGGTTCCGTTTTTACCATTTTGGTACGGAACTCTAAAAACTGTAAAATCAATGGATATTTGGAGAAGCTACAGCAAGCCTTAAAAGTTTTAATCTATGGTAGTGCAGTTGTCTTTGTTCGCAAACAATACTACAAGGAACAAAATATATTTTTGAGTTAAAAAAATATATTGTTGTGTGTTGTTGTATTTGGCTAAGGATAAGAATGATGAAAATATTTGTTCCCATGCAAGCTATTCATTAGGTAAGTATACATTTCCAAAAAAATAACCAAAAACTCTTCAAAATTTCTTAATATTAGTTCCATTGGGTTCAACCAAAGTCTCTATATCCCAGCAGAACACCGACCCGGTTTGTGAAAAGAACTCATGTCTCCATTTAATCCTGCCATAGTCCTGGACAGAACTAAGCAGGTGCTGCATCTTGTTCACATCCACTCCTTCGAATAAATATTGGCCCTGGAAATTAATTAAAAATGCTGTTGATTGGGTATCTTTTTGAGATTTTTTGGACGAGAAATAGAAGGCCAAAAAAGCCAAGGAAGGGGTCTCGTAATTTAAAACATTCAAAATGTAGTCGCAGACTCATCTCGGCGACAAACAAATGCCAAAAACTCGTCAAAAATGTAGCGAAATTAGAGGTATTTTTGACAGATTGAGACTGAGATGACTGTGAACGTTCCTAAATTACGAGAATTGCCCCTCAAACATGACTTATCTAAACTAATATCACACTCTATTTATCTATACATATAATAAATTTGTAGAAAAGTGGTGTCTGTACAATGGAAATATATAAAAAAAAAGTAGCAGGGGTTGTTATTATATCGATGCCGAACCCGAAATTGTAATTAATTTTTTTTTTGTCTGTTTGTCTGTTTGTCTGTTTGTCTGTTTGTCTGTTTGTTTGTGCACGCTAATATCAGAAACGGCTTATTCGATTTAGATGCGGTTTTCACTAATATATTGTAGTAGGCTTAACTTAACATTTAGTGTTTATTTCATGTCAATCGGTTCATAAATAAAAAAGTTATGTCAATTTAAAGAATCACGGCGAACATTTGTTAAGGTATTCTATCAGAGTACGTACACGCCTCGGGCCTGCGCGTCCGATCTTCGGAACTACTGGACGGATTTGAATGTTTTTTTTTTTTGTTGTATAGTTATTATATGGCTGGACAACATTCAGGCTATAATTTTTCTTGGAAACTTGAACACCTGATGCAGAACCGAAACAGACCAGCTTAACTATAAGAGATACAAAAATCGTACCATAGCAAAAATTGTTCCACGTGATGAGGATTTTCTGCTGAGAGAATAAATTTGAAGATCTGGAACACCTGATGGGGAACTCCAAGAGCCCAGCTACACCATAACAATTAAAGGAATGACGTCTTAGTAAAAGTTATTCGGTCTGATGGGCATTTCCTGTTGACTTATAAAAATCGAAGATCAGAAACATCTGATGTGGATATCATTGAAAATTTGACTCTACTGGCCAAAACTCCCATTTTTTTTTTTTAACGTGATGAAATGCTCATGCATTCTACACTACCACGGGGAGATAGTGCAGTTATGTGGGACTCTAACCCACTAAAACTCCACTGTGTCCTCCTCTGCCGCTTACGGCGGGAACATGGGCACGCGTTAGCACTCATCCGTGAACCCGCCGCGGCTGTCCGTCACCGGACCCTCCGCTGGGGAATACTCCCCGTCACCGGCGCACCAGAACACATAGCACGCCGTGACCACCCCAGGGACCAAACCAGCACATGGGTAGGGGAGCAGTCACTTAGATTTTAATTGATCAGGTATCTTCATAATAAAACTATAACCATGCCTAGAAAGAGGTCAAATCTTTCCCAATGTTCCAAAGGAGCTAAAAGATTGAGGATCATAAGATCCCAAGAATCTACCGAAGAGCGTCAGGAGAGACTTGATGCTGTTTGAGAACATCAGGCTGCAACTCGCTCCGTGGAAAACTCTTTGGATCGCGAAGCACGCCTGCGTTCTCAGCGTATTTACGCATCTACATCCAGATCTCTAGAGACCAGTGAAGAATATGATGCGCGACTGACCGCTGATACGGTGAGATTATCATACCATTGTTCCGAACAAGCACACAACAAAATATTCATAATCAGAAAGTGAGAAAGAAAGAATTGCTGGAGTACGGCATGAAGAGACAGATTAAGAAGAGCGCAACGAACGTTTGAATTCTGAAAGACTTCGACATTCTCTGAACAGAATGTCGATATCATCTGAAGAATCGGATGTGTCTCAAGATATAGCCGTAGGGCATGGCGACCTTCCTTGGGTTGATAAGGAACGGAGTGCATTTACGTATACTCCTATGATTGACTACGCCACATATTCCGCCATCGGAGGTATGGTTAAAAATTTTACTTTTTGTGAAGCTGTAATGAATAGCAAAAAGAAACAAACGGTATGTGTTGCTCAGGTGGGAAAGTACATATTGAAATATTACAAAATCCTCCAGAAATATTAAGATCACTGCTAATCGGTGACCATCACAGTCAAAACATTTCTTGGACAACATACGTTCGTACAATAATGCCTTTCAAATGACATCTTTTGTTGCGAAACAGATTTCAGAAGGCCCATTTATGCCAACATTCAAAGTGCAAGGCCAAGTTTACCACCCTATTGGTTCATTATTGCCTGAAAATGACGTCTCGAATCGTCTCGCGCATCCCGTTGTTATCCAGTCCCCGGGTTCTTAGAATTCGACATCAGACGTTTCAGATCTTCGATTTTGACTACCCCGTTGTCGCTGGCATAACCAACAGGATCCGCGTACGAAGTCGCGGGCAGAAGCTAGTCTCTTAAATAAATTGCAAACTGTAGTTTTGTATAATTTAGAAGCATTTTTTTTTTTTAAACTTTGTAAATGTAAGAACCATGTTTCCTTTTATTATGATTTTTTGATGTTGACTTGAAAGAGCATGGCAGTTGAGAACGTGTCATGCTCACTTAAATGTCTCACCGATGGTGGCGCGTGTGTTGGATCATTCGGTTCCCTACAAAATGGTTGAGCCGGATGGTGCTGATCCACGCGTCATGTTCGTGAACGGGCGCCGTCGGTTGAGATTGGTCATCTCTTAACTGCCAAGGCTTATTTTTAATCTTATGTCTTGAATTGTTTCTTCATTTCTGTCTTTTTTACATTGTTCTCACATATAGAAGCAACAAGAATAATGTACCCAGGTTTTTGTAATATCTTGATTTAAAAGAGTGTCCATGGAGTTTCTTGCCCGTTCTTCTCCATAGAGATCTACGCTTTGGAATGGGCAACTAGCTTCAACTTTCTGACTAACTGACAGACTATTTAATTTTGACAATTCAAAAGTGCCTGTACAAGGTTTAATTGAAATAAATGATTTGAGTTTGAGTTTGAGTTTGACTCATATTATAAAGGCGAAAGTTTGTGAGTGTATTTGTATGTTTGTTACTTCTTCACGCACAAACGGTTGGAACAATTTTGATAAAATTTGGCACACAGATAGTTTATAACCAGTATTCACACATAGGATACTTTTTATTCTGATATTCCCACGGGATCAACAATTATGCGGGTGAAACCGCGGGGTGCTGCTAGTTATAATATAAAGAGAGAAGATTAAATTTGATTTTTTGTTACGCTTTGACCGGATTCGGATGTAATTTGGCACATGGGTAGACCATTACCTGGTTTAGAATATAGAATACTTTTTACCCCGATATTTCCACGGCGGGATCGAGATATGCGGGTGAAACCGCGGGGTGCAACGAGTGATATAGAAAGTTGAAATCGTCTAGTAGGTATAGGCGGGGGAACTTCGGAGCCCTAAGCCCTAATAATTTAAACCTGTTCCTGTTCTTCAGCCACTTAAGGAGTTACGGGATCTCAGAGGATACCACCCATCTCTATTTAAATTGTAAAGTAAATTATTTCCCTATGACTTAGGTATTTAGACTGTAATATGTGAACACGTCATATTATTTGGTGTGCTAACAGCCTGGCTGACTAAGTGCAAGTCGAACTTGCACACGAATGGTTCCGTACCACAAGATAAAAAAACGCCTAAAAAAACGTTTCTTGTACCTATAGTATATGGTATAGTTTATGCCCTTTTAATATTTAAGAACTTTATTTATTTTTATTATTTTTTGTTATAGCGGCAATAGAAATAAATACACACTGGAAATGTCAACTGTCTACCTATAATAATAATAACCCCACCGCCGTATCTCTACGTTGACGTCGTGGTGGGGCTTGCGCGCTCAGAACTCTAGGCCTGTACCGGAAGGGTTTACTTTGCCGGAACAGGTCTAGAGTTAGGAGCCAGACCAAGAGAGATACAGAAATCCGCAGGGCAGCATGTGGCGAGCTGTTGGGCAGTAGCGACCCCACGGACCCTATCTCCAGGGAGAAGTCTTGTTCCTCTGGCTTGCCTTTATTGGCCGGCTGGAGTGAACAATGACGAAGAACAGAGCTCCCACCTCATTCTTGCCTTTATTGACTGGCTTGAGTGGAGATTGGCAAGAGCAAACGTGCTCGGAGGAAGGAATGCTGGTAGGGATCTTGACCGTACTTCCGGGATTGTCCTGATAGCCGTGGACTACCTCTCCACTCCTCATAAGCACCTCAGGACATGTTGCCCCCTTGCCGCTACGACACTATGTGCTAGCGACCGTTTTCGGGGGCCCATTATTGAGTGTGCAAGTCACCCCCTGCCATTTAATCTGTGTAATTTATAGAGAACATCGGTCAGGCAGGGGCTATAGTTTTTCCATAGTCTTAGATAACCAGTTCACTTTAGCCACCAAAACCCATAATCCAATATTTTTGTTTCCTTATTTTGCAATAGTCCTACACCAACCGGGTGTTGTCCTTGGGTGCACTTGCATAGTGCGAACAGGGATAATCGTCGGTTGGTGCCTCATTTCATTGAAAATCTCTAACGGGCCTCTGCGAGTTGGCTTCGGCCCCTCGTACGCCTTTCAAAGGACCGGGACCCCATGGTCCCGAGATATGTTAAAATATAAAAATAATAATAATACTTTATTGATACAAGTCCTTACAATTATGCTTAATATCTAGCTAATAACGTTTATGAGATACAGCCCGCTGACAGAGAGACGGACGGACGGACAACTGAGGCTTAGTAATAGGGTCCCGTTGGCACCCTTTGGGTAAGAAACCGTAAAAAGCAATACCTACTTACATAAAACATTGTTTTCTTAGAGCCTTATACGATGACCACAGAAATTCTTAATTTTTCCAAAAAATACTAAAGCTAGGAAGGTCTGGTTATCCTTAAATCACTTCCAAATACTTATAACATTTCATCTCTGCCCTGCCAGCTCAAATCCAGCTCTTTCAAACCACAACTAATCAACAAAGGTACGTACTGCCAGGGCAATCGAAATGGGCTCGCGTCCCTAATTTCGGGCAATACGCGTATATTTGGTCGCGGTCCGTGATTAGAAATGTGGGTCGAATGTGGGTGAAATTTGGGTTGGTTCCAATCAACAGTTGTAGGTCTAAAATTCAAAATGTGGGCCTTGGTTTCTACCCATGTCAGGAATGAAACGGTTGAATTTTAGCGTAAGTGCTGTTGGGGTTGAAAAGTTAATAACGATTGGATTTGTTAAACTAATAAAGTAGACGGGGCTTAGCCAGAAGTACCTATAGACGCCAGAACATCAAGCTACAATCTGTTAATTTTCTATAATAGATTTTCAACGTTATCGCTAAAGCATAAGGTTCAAAGTTGATTGAGAAAAATTGACAGTTTCGGGTAGCTTGATATGCTGGCTTTATTGAAATTTATCAGTACTGAATTTGACAGGAATTATTAATTATTATGCCCGTATTTGAAGTTATTTTCAATCGATTATATTTGTAACCTTTACAATTCTGAAGTATTTCATAAGGAGTCAAAAAAGAGATGTAAACGGGATAAAGAATTAGATTAAGACCTTTTAGGTGAAACCGCGGGGCGCAACTACAACTAGTGATAATATAGAACGTTGAACTCGTCTTGTAAAGACGGGGGAATTTCGGAGTCCTAGGGCCGAAGCCTGCCGGGTCAGCGGCCTGTCCGAAAAAAAAAAAAAAGCCCTAATAATTTAAGAATGTTTTTATCTGTTCTTTAGCCACTTAAGAAGTTACGGGATCTCAGAGGAGCCACCCATCTCCATTCAAATTGTTAAGTAAATTATTTACCCATGACTTAGGTACCTACTACAAGTTTTCTTAATAGATTATAGCCTGTAGGTAATTATGCGAAGACGCCATATTTGGAACGCAGCTCTTTAACGCGGCTTGAAGCAGGAGTGGACTGGTAGAAATCGGATAGTGGTAGACCGCGAAATTAAAATTTTCTTGCGTTTTTTGCAATTTGCAGGTCAGTATCAGATTGTATCTTGATCAAAATATGATTGGTATGTGAAGACGGTCACCCATCCACGGACTTACCGCGGCAAGCATAGCTTAACCTGATCGATCGACCCGTGCGGCTGTTATTACTTACTAAACATTACAATTTTAGATAGAATACTAATATTAACAACCTTGAAAAATATGCAGTTTTTCTGGTCATACTTGACTCCCAAGAAGAGAGTGAGTATCGGCATGAAGATGCTGCTGCAGCCCATGTTATTGATCATGTAGACTAGCTTCCACTTGCCTTGCTCCCATAAGAAACCTTTGCCATTAATCTATATAAACAAAATATTAGTTAAAAATATAATATCATATCGACGCTTGAAAGGCAAAATTGACTAAGCGACATTATAACCCTGTGTCGCTTAGTCAATTTTGCCTTTCAAGCGTTGACATAATATGTAGGGTTAAAAATACAGTGTAGCAGGTTAACCCCGGCAAACTATGTTAGTCACGAGGAGATCAAATAATAATATGTATTAAAGTACCTATTTAATATAAAAATCGAAACAACAGACTGACTAAAAAATTTAAATTATTATTTTAAAATTATTCTTAAATAAATAAATAATTGACAATAAATTAAAGTTAAATTGAAATAAATAATTTTAAATGGACTAAAATGAAAATAAAATTGCAATAAGTGATTAAATTAAAATTATACAACGGAATCAGGATACATGCAGCCTGATGAGCCTTCCCACAACTGCCGAATTTGGTCAAAATTAATGACTGCTCCGCTCTCTAGAAATGAGCGAACTCATTTTTAATCTTTCTGCCCACTGAGTCATTTCCTATCAACTATTTGTTGGAAACACATGTAAGCAGTTTTCTCCTGCGAGGTAAAATAAGTCATTATTGGGTCCGCTCCGCTCGCGGTGGAAACCAGGCTTTACCATGGATTCAATGTCATGGTTTTGAATCCCCCTGCGTTGAAATAGCAAGTCGGTTATTTAAAAAAAATAAAAAACTGGCCAAGTGCGAGTCGGTCTCGCACACGAAGGGTTCCGTACCACAAGGCATAAAACGCCGAAAAAAACGTTTTTTTTTATACCCCTTTAAATTTTAACTTTATTTTATTTTTATTATTTGTTGTTATAGAGCGGCAACAGAAATACATCATCATGAGTTACAGCCTGGTGACAGGCAGACAGACAGACAGACGGACAGTGGAGTCTTAGTAATAGGGTCCCGTTTTTACCCTTTGGGTACGGGACCCAAAAAATTACTTTTCCACATTTTTTATCGCGCTTTTTTACGAAACAGCATTTTATTTTAATACCGGCGATGTCATTCTGTGCTAGGGGGGGGGGGGGGGGTGACGGTTTCAGTTTGCGCGTCGATGTGACGATGTCCCTGCCCACTGTATAACAAAAGAAAGAAAAAGGGGTAACGGGTCAGCTTCGTTTTCTGGAATTCGGGTATAGTGTTATAATAATTATAAATGCTCATCTGTATACAATTGTCTTTTTAATAAAAGAGGCGAGCGCCGCAATCATGTCCTTACCTTATTATTCTTAGAATTCGTCAGAATACTGACGTTCCCTCTTAGCAGATTATTCCTCAAGCTAGTGTTGTAGACCTCCACATCGAAAAATACCGATGGATTCTTGTCTATGGGCAGTGTAGACTTCAAGCATTTGGATACTTTTATAACTTTTGCTCGATATGGGCCCTAGAATTTTCCAAAATAGACGTAAAATAATGATTTGCATAATCAACCTGTAATGTTCCCACTGCTGGGAAACAGGCCTGCTCTCTTCAAGAGGGAGTGGGCTGTAATCCACCACGCGGACCCAGTGCGGGTTGGTAGATGTCACATGTCTTCGAATTTTTGGTCCAAGGAGATGCTGGTTTCCTCACGCTGTTTTCCTTCACCATTTTGAGAGTAGGTGACGAAATTATTTACACAAAGTGAAGCGCCTGTCTAGTTTCGAACCCACGACCTCTACAATTGGGCCGTTACCACTGAGCCACAACATTCCTTGCGTTATTTACGTTGTTGAGGAGACACATTTTTCGAACTTAATTATGAAGCAATGGGTTAGTAACGGATATCTATGGTTAGTAATATCCTTCAAAATGCTTTAGACTTAGATTGGTAGTGTGTTACGCAAGTAGGGGTGCAGATGTCCCCTATGCTGGCAGGGACAGAGAATTGGAGGGAAGTAGCCTCCTTCTGTGAGACCGTGATGGTCAAGAAGGAGGCCGCCGAGCGGGATCGGGAGAGGGCTGATCCTGCTCGGAGAAGGAGGCGTTGGGGTGGCAACCGCCTTGGCGCCTAACACGCCGAAACCCGCTTACCAAATAAGGTAGGTGGACCTTTGGGGTTGCGGGCGCACAGAATGGGGACTCTGTCCGTCCACCAAGTGACCCCAGGGTAGGCGGTGGCACAGTGGTCACGTGCTGCCATGCACAACGAGGCTCAGGGGAGGCCCCTTTACAGTCTCCCCAGGGATGTGCCTTACAGGCGTTGCACGGGGGGGTTCCGGAATTGGTCTTTTAAGAGGAACCGGGACCACCCCTATGTGCTGATGGTGATCACCGGGGTGGATTTGGTGAGGTAAAAATCCCACACTCCCCGATCTCCCTCCCCGGAGGTCGGGGGCCTTTTGAAGGTTTCCCCCCGACAACAAAAATGTAGACTGTTTTTTTACAACAATTTAAGAGCGTAGACGGGCTGCGCGAGAATTGAGAAATAGGTATTTGAAGAAACTATTGCCGTCTCTCTCTCTCTCGTCTCCGCCCGTAGAGTGCGATAGGGACAACTGCAGCTCAGAACAATTTTACCTAGAAAAAACCATGACCGATCGACGTTTCGTATTCCCCTGTTTTCTCCTCGAAACCTACGCCGATTAAAATATTTTTTTGGTATCAAAATTTAAAGCAAGAATAGATCTATGCCCCTATAATTTGTTTTTATCTTAAAATCTTTTCAATTTTCTTTGGTAGTCGTCTGATTACGTAGGTAAAAACGGGGCATTTTTTTAGGTTTTCGGAAAATCATATTTATTTTTGTAATTATTTTTTTGAAAAAAAAAAATGACAGGGGCATGCCTTCAATAGACCTAGATTTTTGTAAATAAAAATGATTACTCTAGAGGCATTATCCAGGAAGAGAATAGGGGAATACGTTTATATGGAAAAAATGCAGCCCGTCTACGATCGTTTTAATCCAAATAAATAGGTAAACAAACAACTTACTGATCGGAATGCCGAAGCTGGCAAGGCGTCGACGAAATAATGTAAACATAATAAAGACATGCAAATGAATATTATCTCCACGTATTTCGTACTCATTATTGCTAGATATGTGGCTTCAAAAGGTACATTGATATAAATGAGACTATATTTTGGTATATCTATTAGTAGTAAAATAGTTAAGGCGGCGTTTACAGAGCTAGGAAAATAGTAAAACTTGATAAACAAGGTGTTATTAAAATAACTGAAAACCTGAAAAGGGCTCACTGTACACATCATAATGAACGGCTCTGGCAGTCAGTTGCCTAGATTTTGGTCGAGTTAGGGCCTATCTCACTAGGACACCCGTGGCGGCGTAACCAGTCGTGCTACCAATAAAATGTATACAGTTTTATGGAAGTTACCTCACCTGGTGTCCGCTTGGTTGCCAAAAATGTTGATCTTACCTTTGTCGAAGTGTATCGATGGCACCAGTCTGGAGTCCTAGTGAGATATAAGCCTTAGGCTTAAATCTCACTGGGATAACATGGTGGCGCAACCATGGTTGGCCCTGCCAGCAAAATATATACAGCTTTATGGTGGGTATCTCACCAGGCGTCCAATCGGATGCGCAATCAACCATACATTTTTAGGCACTGCGACCATGATTGCGCCGCCATTGGTGTCCTAGTGAGATAAGGCGCTTAGGGTCAGAGCAGGCCGACGGAGTGGCCATAGAGCAGTTTATCGGACACAGACATAGAAATACCTATAACTTATATCTATGGTTACAAGGAACACCGAGCGACACGTGGACCCCAGCAAACCTCCACGCCTCCGTGCGACTCTGAGTGCCGCCAAGCGCCTTTGTTAGGCGACGCTCTGTGAACATGTCCTTATGCCTCATTAAGACTCGCGTAAGTCAACCGACAAAATCACAGCAATTATTTTCATATTACATAATATATTATCTAAATATTATTATATACTACAAGCCATATGCCCCATACATAATCAGCCTATAATGTTCCCACTGCTGGGACACAGGCCTCCTCTCTGAGAGAGGGAGTGGGTCGTTATCCACCACGCGGGCCCAGTGCGGGTAGGTAGATGTCACATGTCTTCGAATTTTTGGTTCTAGGACATGTCGGTTTCCTCACGATGTTTTCCTTCACCGTTTTGAGAGCAGTGGTGATGAAATAATTTACACAAAGTAAAGCACCTGTCTGGGTTCGAACTTACGACCTACAACTCGTAAGTCACCCCATGCCCCATGGGGTTTCCCATAGGCAAAAATATTCTATTCAAAATGTCATCAAAATCCTTCCTTCCCCTTTCATTATTATGGAACTGTTGTGCAAAATATCATGTTTCTAGACCTAGCAGTGTAGGCAGTGCGTTGTTTGTCACTGAATTAATGAATTTAAGATTTATAATAAGTTGATAGATTGTAATGTTTATCTTGTAAAGTGTCGTCGTCCGTTGTTAGATTGTAATGTTTATCTTGTAAAGTGTCGTCGTCCGTTGTTAGATTGTAATGTTTATCTTGTAAAGTGTCGTCGTCCGTTGATAGATTGTAATGTTTATCATTAGCGGAGGCAGAGGCTGGTTGAGTAACGTATCGAAAGTAACTCTGTACGTCTTTTTGTCTGTTACCTTTGCACGCCTAAACCGCTGAATGGATTTCGATAAAATCAATTTAAGCTTTTGGTAAGAAATAAAGAATTAAATACGCGTTTCAGCGTTTCTCTAAAATCATCCCTCAAGGGGGCAAAATAGGGGAAAATTAACAGGTACGTAATATTGAAAAATTAGTGTACCTCTTTTCGAGAAACATAGAATAAAATTTAGTCTTTATTTCATTAAAATGGTTAACATCACAAAATAACTTGGATAACACGTATCATACGAACGTCGTTAATAGCAGTAGATACTAGGGAACGTTTCAAATTGACGGGAAAAAACATAAATTAATAATTAAGAAAAAAAATATGTTAATAAATTGAATAATTAATATTTCAAGTTTGAGATTTACAATCATAAAAACTTATTTTTTTTTTTATATCAATTATGTAATAATTATGCAAACAGTCGAAAACGGACCAAAAAATTAAAACACTAGTGTTTTAGTATGTTGCTTGTAGAATAAACTAACAAAAAATCATAATGATTGGTATGTAAAGAAAAGATGGTACTTAGAACTTTTTGAGTTATCTTGCTTCAAATTATAGAGGGTAGGGCGATTTTTTTGCACAATTTTTTTTTAATAATAGGCACCTGCGTAAACAAAATCATTATTATAAACATCACATGACGTCATACTCCGATTCTCCGAATGTAGGTACAGTCAGCAACAAAAGTCGATTAACAGTTGACTTTTTTAACCGACTTCAAAAAAGGAGGAGGTTCTCAATTCGACTGTATGTTTTTTTTTTTTTTTTTGTTTGTTACGCGATTACTCCGCCAATTGTGGACCGATTTTCAAAATTCTTTTTTTGTTTGATAGGGTATGGTCTCGAGGTGGTCCCATTATCACCAACTTGGAATCTGATGAGGAAATCCCATGGAAATCGAGGGAAACCCTCAAATTTTATAGGCACACCTATAGCGATTTGGGTATTTTTTATAGTAACTCGTGCATTTGCTTTCGGAAAGTACCATTTGGTGAAGTGGAACTGATGATGAAGACCACAGATGGCCACCGGAACTACTCAATAATAAGCAGTTCACGGGTTACGATTCGATTAGGTACTTTAATGTGGTTGCTAAGCAATTTATGCTCGTCACAATGCTTATGGTGAAGTGGAGCTGAGGGTGACTTCTCAGCTCCAGTTCTCCTGGTTCTTACTAGGAGAACTCCTCAACAATTAACGTCCCTGCATCGGGAAAAGCAGTATTTTGTAAAAACTATTGTAAATTGGATAAATGACCCACTAAAAAGTGAAAAATAAAAACTTTTTTGCAAAAAAAAACAATCGACTTCCAAAAAACACTACAAGGTGAAAAATAACTTTCATTTCGGAAGTCGGTGGCAAAAAACTAAAATACAGATCCAAAGACACCGACTTTCGAAATTAAAGTTATTTTTCACCTTGTAGTGTTTTTTGGAAGTCGGTTGTTTTTTTTTGCAAAAAAGTTTTTTTAATCTCTGTTATTGACCAAAATACATATTAAACACTTCAGTTTTTTTAAATCTCAGTTATAGAGCAAAATATTTGTTCAAAATGGCATTATACTTCTGCTGCAATTTTAAACAAATATTTTGCTCAATAACTGAGATTTAAAAAAACTGAAGTGTTAATCGACTTTTGTTACTAACCGTACCTCATATAAAACAAGTTGTAGGTTAAAATCCTCAGTTTCCTCATACTTGCATACCTTGATCTCTGCGATTATCGCTATGATTTCCATTTGTCAATATAAACTGTTGTGATCGCCATTCAAAGCCGTCAGATTCTACACGTCATTTAGGTATCTCGTAGTGCAAGTTTAAACAGTGACATTCTTACGGTTATTACTTACCGAAGACACTTGCGATCGCGGTCGCTATCTCGACACCTCAATGTCGATACCTTCTCGCTATTTCTACATGGATAGAGGTGCGAACAAGTTGGCACAGTCGCACCTGAATGCTCAGATGTGACATGAGATGACATTGTGTAAATTATTTCACAGGACTGGGGTCCTGTGAAATAATTTAGGTACACAATGTAAAGTGCATGCTTGGGTTCGAACATAGAACCTACAACTCGTATAGTATTTTTATCTCACGAAGCTATGCGTGCTTTACTTGTGGTTAACAAGAGTACAGTCACGAGCATAAGTATCTATACACTTGGCTTTATTCAAAGACGATTTTCTCCTTTAGATTTGAATGAAATTTTATGTTATTACGAACAAAGTATTTTCGAACCTATAGGTTTGTGTAAAGTGTCGTATTTCAACGTTGCATTCGTTATTTCATGAAAAAATCGACATTGAAATTTGCCAAGTGTTGACATATTGGTGCTCGTGACTGTACAAACATGGCGGCTGTAAATACGTGTGTAAGGGCAGGAGCTCTCGATACCGTCCGAGATAATGGCGAAGTCGGCAGTGTGTGTGTTATGTGCTCAAGCTACTTGTGTGAAGATGTGTGCGTGTGTGTGTTATGTGCTCAAGCTACTTGTGTGAAGATGTGTGCGTGTGTGTGTTATGTGCTCAAGCTACTTGTGTGAAGATGTGTGCGTGTGTGTGTTATGTGCTCAAGCTACTTGTGTGAAGATGTGTGCGTGTGTGTGTTATGTGCTCAAGCTACTTGTGTGAAGATGTGTGCGTGTGTGTGTTATGTGCTCAAGCTACTTGTGTGAAGATGTGTGCGTGTGTGTGTTCAAGCTACTTGTGTGAAGATGTGTGCGTGTGTGTGTTATGTGCTCAAGCTACTTGTGTGAAGATGTGTGCGTGTGTGTGTTATGTGCTCAAGCTACTTGTGTGAAGATGTGTGCGTGTGTGTGTTATGTGCTCAAGCTACTTGTGTGAAGATGTGTGCGTGTGTGTGTTATGTGCTCAAGCTACTTGTGTGAAGATGTGTGCGTGTGTGTGTTATGTGCACAAGCTACTTGTGTGAAGATGTGTGCGTGTGTGTGTTTTGTGCTCAAGCTACTCATCTTCACGCACACATTCACAGCGTGTTTATACAATTGGTTAACACAAGTAAAGCGAGCGTCGCTTCGTAAGATAAAAACAATAGTTAGTTAACGTTAACGTTTAAAAATAGTTTAGTTAACGGTACGGTTGTCGCAGTGGTTAAGCGATTGACTGCTGCGCTGCGTGTCGCGGGTTCGATTCCCGCACGGAACAAATATTTCTATGACCTACATGTAGTTGTTCCGGGTCTGGCTATTTGTGTATGTGAGTTTAAATGTTTGTAAACGCACCTACAATACAGGAGAAATTCCTAGTGTGGGGCTACGTTTAAAAAAAAAAAAAAGTCCTACATAACAAAACAAAATTCTCGATACGAGTGCCCACGCCGAAAATTTTATAAACTCCACTAGCCCGGTTGAAAACTTGCTTCAATCCGGTTACATAGGGCTTTTCATACTTTTATCCGGGCTCCGAGCACTGAACCCACTTTATGAAGCCTATAATGGCTTAATTACCCATCGCGAGCATTAAACATTCCCTTACTTTTTAATTATTGAGAGTCAACTCGGGCTACGAATGAACTTCATTTAAAAATGTGGATATTACGGAACATACCATCCAAACTTTATATAATTAATTTTGGTTTATCGTGAAGTATTTTCTATCTCATCATCATCTGCCTAGCCTTTTCCCAACTATGTTGCGGTCGGCTTCCAGTCTAACCGGATGCAGCTGAATACCAGTATTTTACATGGAGCGACTGCCTATCTGACCGCCACAACCCAGTAACTGGGTAATACAATACCTCTTGGTAAAACTGGTTGTCAGACTTTCGGGCTTCTGACGACCCGTAACGACTGTCGAAGATCCACGAATGATAGCCGGGACCAACAGCTTCACGTGCCTTCCGAGACACGGTCTTGGTATGTAAAAATGGTCCACGGACCAACTGCGGCAAGCGTAGCTTAACCTGATCGATCGACCCGTGCGGCTGTTATTACTTAGCCACAAGTTCCTCAAAGTATATTCTATCTATCTATGAAATAATATATATCTAAATTAAAATAGGCGCCTTCTCAAAAAACAAAAAATCATGCATCAAACATTAATTGTTTAGCACCTCCAATGCGCTTGGAAAATGAATGTCAAAAATTCCTCATACAAGAAATTGCATGACATAACACCACGCCTTGTGGCCCCAAAGGGTTGGACAGAGGTACCTATAGTACATCCACATTTCGCCGGTTATGTTTAATTCCCATGTAATAGGGAGAGGAACGAGTCATTGCCATCAAGCGGACATAATTCCAGACTCCGGGCTGCTACTGAGAAATTTCAAATCGAAAAACCCAATTACACTTTGCTCGACCTGGGAATCGAAACCAGGACTTCATATTCAGCAGTAGCGCTTGCGACCACCAGACAACTAGGCAACGAGGAAAGAAATAAAATTCTTAAAAAGAAAGTGTTTTATTAACAAAGTAAGTTTAATCGCATCACAAGATCAAAAATATGAAACATTACTATAAATCCATGGCAAGATTTTGGCTAAGTCTGTAAATATGCTGTAGTGTTTTGAGTCGCATTGAAATGCATTCAGCTTTGGTACTGACAGGGACACCAGACCTCGGAGATACCAGGCGTCACCAGTCCTGAAGACCATACCGCTGCCGGCGCTGGGGCACGATGATTTTTCTAGAAATAGAGGGCAGAACTTCAGAATTATGTGTGTGCTGGGACACAGACCTACTCAGGCCCAGTGCGGGTTGGAAGTGTCATTATATGTCTTCAAATATTTGGTTCTATGATATGCCAGTTTCTTCAAGATTTTTTCCTTCGCCGTTTTGAAACCACTGCTCGGCAATGATATCTCATTATAGTACTTATAGGCATATCAAAAGATTTTCGTAATGTTCGTTATTTTTTAACTGCGTAACACACTATCAATCATAATTTGAATCATTTTGAAGGATATTGCTAATCTATTTCTTTATATGTTCGAAACATTTGTCTGCTCAACAACGTAAATAACGCAATGAATGTTGTTGAAATGTCAAAATGAAAGCCATTCCTATTGATAATATGTTACGCAATCACCCCGCGGGAATAATGTTGAGTATTATCTTCATAGGTTTAGCACTCACATTTCGTTGATATCGTTAATCGCGGGAAGCTGCGGTATGCCGCAGAAGGCTTTGGCATGCTGGCTCATACAAATGTTAATGCTTTGCCGTGTCATACCGCGTCGTGGCGCCCAGTAAGCCTTTAATTCAATAGCCAACTCCATCTTAGTGTGCATACACACGAGCGAGACGCGTCAGCAACAAAGGCATCTGCAACGGTCGATAACTTACCGCTCGTGTATTTGAGTCAATCAACTCAGCCTATCGCAGTCCACTGCTGGACATAGGCCTCTCCCAGACTGCGCCACAATACCCTGTCCTCCGCCTTTCGCATCCAGTCTAACCCAGCCACCTTCTTTAGGTCGTCCCTCCATCTAACTGGGGGCCGTCACACACTACGCTTGCCGATACGCGGTCTCTACGCCAGGACTTGTCTGCTCCGCCGGCCATCGGTCCTTCGACAGATATGGCCAGCCCACTGCCACTTCAGTTTGCTTACTCTGCAAGCTATGTCGGTAACTCCGGTTATTTTCCGGATAATTTCATTCCTGATTTTATCCTTCAAAGAGACTCCGAGCATAGCTCGCTCTATAGCTTGCTAAGCGACCTTGAATTTGTGGACCAGCCCGACAGTCAGTGTCCACGTTTCAGCACCGTATGTCATGAGAACGGTGCTCAAATACACGAGCGTCATGTTGTCAACGCGCCGACGGCTGCCGCCGACACGCGTTGACGGCATCCGTCGACACTCTTCGATGGTTGCAGTTACCTCTGTAGTTGACGCGTGCCGCTCATGTGTATGAGCACTTACCGTTTCGATTTCCTGCGCAGTAAGTATATTCTGAAGTGAATCGACTGAAGAAGTTATTGTGTGATCTGGTACATGTGTCACGGCTGACCACCGGCATCTTCTCCGGAACTAGATCGTTCATCACTTGGCCTGCATCGTCGAAAACCCAGCCTACTAACTGTAAAACAAAGGAATAGGTCTTAGGATGATTTTTCATATCCCTCAAAACTGCTGTACTAACTCGTAAGAGCTTTCATTTCGTCAGATAACAGTTCAATAAGTTCCTTACGTTCGTTATTCGAACTTATGATGAAGCGCCTTTCGATTTCCGGGTGCTTTTATCGTGCAAGTGAGAGTGGTATACCCGTCTCCCTTTCTGCCTCCTTTGCATGCATCACCCATCCTTGTATAAAGAGGCAACAACGGCATCCCGCTGGTTCTTGTTTGATTTGTACGTGTTTAGCATGTCTTTGTCCATTCATATCTATTATCCGACAGCTCAGAAGTCTAGAACTCTTTCTAGACATAATCAGCTTTCATACCATCACTAAATAGTTTTTTTGGTTATCTCCCCCTCTCATAAAGCCACGTGTATACTCAATACATACCGTTCCCTCCATCCCAACAACTTTATTTAGATCTGTGGCCTGCTGCGGCCAGAGACAAGCAGGTCTGACCCAGTCAGTGTACTTCAGAGGCTGACTGAGCTCCAAAATCGCCACATCGTGACTGAAGGTGGAAGGGTTGTAGTCCGGATGCACTATTATATCCTTGACCTGAAAATAAATATTTATTTATTTATTATACCACGTTAAATCTATAATTATAGGTTGCCCTAATGTGATATTATGTTACATATAGTGAATTACCATTATGAAAGAAAGAGAGGGTCGTGGCTAAGTTAAAGCTGGACGGGTCTATCTATCGAAGATTAAGTAACGCGTTCCGGATGAGTGACTATTTATTTCTTAGCGAGATCCCTCCGTACTTTAAAAAACATAGTCTCGACTGTTATTCATGTAGATCGGGTAGTCAGAAACCGGAAAGTCTCCACAACAACCAGTCTTATAACACAGTATCATACCAGTATCTGGGTTGTGGAGGTCACATAGGCAGTCGCTCTATGTAAAATACTGGTATTTAACTGTATCCTGTTAGACTGAAAGCCGACCCTAACATAGCTGGAAAAAGGCTAGGTTGGGATGATAATCATGACCGTCTGCCATGATCGAACCTATGAGATACTTACAGAACTAATCTGCACTCCATCCACTGAGGTCCTCAGGTTCTGCTTCCCCAGGTAGACCGTCAGTGTGTGTCGGTCGATGACACGATTGGTGGACTTCCTGGTGACGCAGTGTGCTGCTGTGATGACGTGTTGAACCGCAACCAAGGTACCTCCGCAAATGTACTTGTTGTCCACGTTCTGGAGACGGGGAACGGAATTGTTAGCTGGCTTTGTCAGGAGCCGCTCCGCAGCAGCTCACGACTAAGCTACAGACGGAGGCGTAGCCGGCAAATAAATGATCCCCATAGGTAACGTGGCAAACCTCTCAGTGCAGGTCTTACTTAGTAGTGGACGGCTGACTTAGTGTTGTCGCATAAGTGCAAGATATTGGGCGTTTGACAACTAGCAACGATCGAGAAGTAATTCCAGCGAAAGGAAAACCAAATCTAGCATATTCCTGCGTTTCTCCGGCGTCACCATCTTTAAATACATCAAACTTTCTCGGTAGAGTTGACCTTAATTTCGTGATTATTCGGGTTGGCGACTACTTTCTTCCAAAGTGCTATTAGCTCATTATAAAAACTATAGAAACTCCATCTTATAAAATTCGGAACAAATCAAATATGGCTGGTAACGTAGGTACCTACTCACCTGAGTTCGGTAGAGAGCGATCTGCCAAGGCCATTGCTCTTGCACCGCGAGGTAATTCCCCACCTGAAGTGTGGGGTTCGACGCCACCTTACCGCATTGACCCTGGAAAATTTAAAGTTTATTACTATTACTTGGTTCGTATTTATGCTTTAATATTTAAGGTACAATATTGTGTCTCTCCTGCACCCAAATTGTGTTTAAAATCCGAAGGAATCCAAAAGAAATTCCTAATCCATTGCTTCATTATGTTTAAAAATTTCGTCTGATCTACAATGTAAATAACGCAATGATATTGTCGGATTGTCAAATGAAAGGCATTCCAATTGCTAGGCAATATCAATTGCAGTGTGTTACGCAATTACCCCACTGGTTTCTCGCAATATCCGATCGTCAGACGCGTCTGAAGGTATCTTAATGGCAGACAACTCATCATAATCAGCCTATAATGTTCGCACTGCTGGGACACAGGCCTCCTCTCTGTTGGCAGACAACTACTTATCAAAAAAGTACCTTCCGTACTGCCTGACCCTTGACGCATAATCAGGCAGAGGTGTACCTACTGCAGCTAACGACCCAAAAAATCATCAAATTAATTTATTTTTGGTTTTATCATGTTTATATATCTGTGCCTATCACGTAGTTATTTAAATTGACCTTGTTTAAGTTGCCGGTCAAACCTGATTTTAGGATGAACTAGTTTCGCCTAGGCCAAACCAGTTCTCCCTACACGGGTTGCATGGTTGCGGTCGGTCGATAGGCGACCGACGTAGGATGCAAGAGCGAGCGAAGGGCACCCCGACGTTAGGTTTGGTTAGGTTACTTTTAACCATTTACACAGAAATATGAGCCCCACGAAGCGGAGCTCCGTCGACATAGGATGCAAGAGCTAGTTCATCCTAAAATCGTTTTGGCCGGTAAAATATACACTGATTTTATTGCATCTTTTCAGACTTAGTTCGTATTTATGCTTTATTATTTCAATTGCTCACCTGTCCTTGAGGGCCTTTATGGTTAGTATTTTGTTGGTTTTGTGTTCCTATGTTGGCGTCGCTAGTTTTATCATTGGTATTACTGACGATGGCGGTCTTACGTGGTGGAGTACTAAAATAAAAAAAGTTGTGTTAGCGGAGATAGATCACCCATATGCATGATCGAGGGGCTTGTGGCTAAGTTTTATAACAGCCGCACGGGTCGATTGATCAGATTAAGCTACGCTTGCCGCGGATTGTCCGTGGATGGGTGACCATCTTTACATACCAAGACCGGTGCCTAGGAAAGCACGTTAATCTGTTGGTCCCGGCTGTCATTCGTGGATTGGCAGTCGTTACGGGTCGTCAGAAGCCCGAAAATCTGACAACCAGCCTTACAAAGGAGTATCGTATTACCCAGTTATTGGGTTGTGGAGGGCAGATAGGCAGTCGCTCCATGTAAATACTGGTATTCAGCTGTATCCGGTTAGACTGGAAGCCGACCCGAACATAGTTGGGAAAAGGCTAGGCAGATCATGATGATGGTTGATCCGGAAATAAAGTTTTTAACAGTCTTTTGTCAGGCGGAAACAAGCTACGTATACGTCTACAACGCAGGGTATGTACATATCAAAGTTTTGATGTGGATGAATAAACATACAGTATAGTTCGTCACTGCCATTCGTTAGGCTTTTTTGCCATGTCCCTGACCGCAAATGGCTGTCGGAAGAATAATGGTCGTCTATTTGTTTTTTATTTAACTGTCAAAAATTTGCGGTTTCGGATCTGTGAACAGCATTAAAAGGGGCCCTCTAAAGGCTGCATGTTTTCAAATTTTTGATTTTGGAACATGTTTGGTTTCTTCCCGATTTTTTCCTTCGAGAGATTTTTCCTTTCCATTTTGAGAATGAGTGGTGATGAAATAAATTACACAAAGTCTGGCTGGATTCGAACCTATGACCCACTCGTAAGTCAAGTCCGTGGCCGTTGCCACTGTGCAACCACTGCTCGGCAATGGTATGTTCGATAGACTTGAACACGAAAATGACACATTTTCGGTTGATTTAGCTAGTCTGCGATCGTCGGAAGAATAGTGGTCGTCTGGTTGGTTTAAACTGTCAAAATTTTCCGGTTTCGGATCTGTGAACAGCATTTAGAGGACTCCTTCGATAACATTGATTGGTGTTCGATTCGGCACGGAGGCATATTGAATGTTGTATCGAATAGTCTATGCTGGTTAAGAGCCTATACTACCTCAAATGACTTAGCATGATCCTCCGTTAAGTCGAAAATTCCGCAGCATTAATTTTGAAATAAATATATGCTAAAGTTGAGGATTAATGTTAAGTACTATGTTAGACGAAAACACGATTCCATAAAATATTCTCGATAGAAAATAATCCAAAGTTACCTCCAAACCGAACAATAAACCGCTCATATTAAAAAAAATACTTCAAATTAGATCATGAAACTTTGCATACTAACTGAACTAACTATAAAGCAGGGCTTATGTTATTTTTTTTTTTTGATTTACCTTTATTTTCTCCGTAAAAAGCAAATACAGCACCGCACTCTGTCTCGCCCTCACACAGTCCGCGAGCAGTATCGTGCGAGCGAGATAAAGAGTGAATCTGAGGTAGTACAGGCTCTTAATTAAAGTTTTGACAAAGACCACGACGTAGATGAGGATAGGTAGAATCTTTGGCAGAATACGTACAAAGAATTTTTCACTGGATTCTTAATAATAAAGTTGCAAATTTCTTTTCCATTCAATCTTATAGCCAACAGCCTCGGGGTTATACTTAAAGGATTGTATTGCACGTAGAAGTATACTGTCATAGCGTGGCCAGGTATGATCTTTGTGTCGGGGCTCTCAACTTTAAAGTTCTTGTTATCATGTGTCGACACATTTCCTATTGAGTTCTGAAACAGACAGACAAAATAAAATTAATGTTTGAATGCAGTGACTAACTAAAGTCAGAGATACATTACTGTGTCGTGTTGTGTCATGACACGGGATACGACAATCAATCGAATCAGTTTAGGACTGCGTCAAATTTCAACGAGTTTTGATCGGCTGACACTGCGTCAGAAGGCGTCATTACACGACACAACACAGAAATATGAATCCAAGTTTCAGAATAGGTCTGAGCCTACTGACCCAATTCAATAAAACACCCGCACTTTACTACACACCGAAATTTCTTATCGAAATTTCTTCATTACCTACATGTAAGTTCAATATTACTGTAATATACACGTCATAAACCTTCCGGCGGGGTAATTGCGTAACACACTATCAGTAGCAATGGGTTTCATTTTGACAGTTCAACAACATACATTGCGTTACTTACGTTGTTGAGAAGACACATTTTGGAACATAGGAAGCAATGGTTTAGCAATATCCTTCAAAACTTTTGGATTGTGCTTGAAAGTGTGTTACACGATAAGGTTGCACTGGTGCAGGTCAATAATGGACAAAACGTGGAGTGACATGTGAAGTATAGTCAAGCGATTTTGAACTACGAGGTTTGAAAAATTCGTCTGCTCAACAACGTAAGTAACGCAAATAACGCAATGAACGTGAGTGAACTGACAAAACGAAACAACCCACTATGCGATGCGATCGTTTGTATGAATTTTGACGAACAAACAAGACGAGACTATTATTGTTGATCGCGCGACTATGGAAAAATTATTCAATCAACTGTCACTTTTGGTTAAGACGCAGGGTGAAGGTGACGATCCGACATTGCCTTACAAAAATAAACATGTTATACAATGAGGGATTTTCCTTTTTTTTTAACTCTTCCCTAGTCGTTGGATAGATGGCGCTGACCTTGGTAAGTTTGTGCAAGGAACGGAACTTCACATCATTTTTTCATTATTACACTTGGATGTAATCTTGAGATCGTAAAACGAAAGCAAACGAAAGTGTCAGTCAACGAGCGTATGTGACGTGACGCAATGTTTTTTTCCAAGCGTTTTGGCTTTGGCTACTAGTAACGTAGTCAGTACAACGCCATCTAGTGTTCTTGGAAACTATTTTTTTTTTAATACTCATATATACAGGGTTATTTGTAAAACACCAGCAACCTCTTAAGAGGTCATTGTACTCATCATTATGAACAACTTTTACTATGGGACCAAACCTGAAATCGCAAAAAAAAAATCAGCTGTTCCCTACATTTTGACGAGTTATACGAACATAAATGTAGGGAACAGCTGATTTTTTTTTCGCGATTTCAGGTTTGGTCTCATAGTAAAAGTTGTTCATAATGATGAGTACAATGACCTCTTAAGAGGTTGCTGGTGTTTTACAAATAACCCTGTATATATTTTTTTTATATATTTATATATATATATATATACCTATATATATATATATTTTTTTTTAAGAAAACCTCTCATTTGATTAGATAAACTCACCCCAAGTACTAAGGCCTCGTTATCAAGTAAAATATTAAGCCATAGCGAGTGTAGAGTGCTGTCTGTAGACAAGTTTATGACCCCGTACCACCGACCCGGCTTCGCTCTGCTTGGTCCATACATGAACACGTAGGGACATGGGGATGGGTCCTCGGCATTCTGCTCCAGTGAGGGTGTTGCTAGCAACACCAGGGACAGGCACAAGGTTAGGATCTGTCGAGTTACAAGGGATAAAATTGCCAATCGTAAATTAGATTTTTTTTATGAAATTGACAAGACTTGGCGTAACATAAAAAATAATAAGTAGTTTTTGTTCCAAAGTCTTTGTGGTGCTTATAATAAAAAAAAATCTTGATAAAAAACATCACGACGTTAGGTAGGTACCTCCAATTACCAAGCATTTTCGATTTGTTTAACTAATAGTATAAAATAATAATTAGTTGAATTATAGAACTCGAAAATGTTTGTGTAGGTATTTTATGAAAAATCCTGTAATTTTTTTATTTATTACGATAAAACGCTTTCCGCACTGACTACGGTCTTATTCAGAGGAAGAAGTTGTCTTCCGTCACTTTTTGTGGGAACTTTATGCATAATATATTTTTATTTCACTAATTGGGGGTGTGTAATTTCAACCCCTTTTATGCGCGCGCGCTAATGGCAAATGCGCGAAGGTAGCCCACGAAGTTTTTGCCAATTTCTGCTCTTTGATAAGTCTTATGCTGATTAAGTACGCGTGTGTGAAACGTAATTAATATTTTTTCATATAATAGTCACATTTACATTCAAATAGTTATAGAAATTGGTTAAAACTCACAACTCTTTTATGTAGTAGTAGTGTAGTAACTCTGTTAGGCTGAGAATATGCACTTACATACATACATATACACAATAACGTCAAAATGTCTTGACAATAACGTCAAAATGTCTTAACAATAACGTCAAAATGACTTAAAACTATAGGTAGTAGGTACTTAATAGTACCTAATATTTGGGCTGATTTTTCCATCGCCAGATTACTTTTATTCGAGGAATAAAATTGACGTTTGACAGTTTTTGTATGAAATACCTAACTGTCAAAATTATTCCTAGAATAAAGTTATCAGATGATTGAAAAATCTGAAAAGTACAGTCACGAGTACTATGTCAACACTTGGCAACTTTCAATTGCGATTTTTTCATGAAATAAAGAATTCAACGTTGAAATGCGACACTTTGCATAAGCCTATGGGTTCGTAATAACATACAATTTCATTCAAAAATAAAGGAGAAAATCGCCTTTGAATAAAGCCAAGTGTAAACATACTTATGCTCGTGACTGTACACAGATAAGTACAAGCAAATGCATGGCACAAAATAAATTATCCCCACGTTAGGAAAAACCTGTGTAACAGGAGTCATCCATCTGCCCAATATGGATGTTATAAATATTACAATAGTATTGTGCGCTTTTGTAAAAATAAACCAGACTAAACTTGTACTTACCTACATATAATTTTGAGGTTAAGAAACGAGGCAAAGAAATTTCAAATTAAAAGGGGTAGTTTAAACTGTTCCCCAAAACGCCCACCCCTCACTTCCTAATGTTTTAGCTGGGAAGAAGATCTATCTAGAAGAACAGGGGGCTTAAAAGGCCACTTTGGCAGAATCATAAAAGGATAACATTATGAATCATAATATGGCGAAGACAGTCCGTGTTTTTCTTTTTTTCGCTGCACTACCTGGGTATAATCAAAGAGATTGGGATTGGATTTGGATTGAATTGATTGGTATTTTAGCACAGAAAAAAAAAATTACTGAAAAATCCTTCACCAATGGGATTTGATACGATTAACTTAACAGTTAACTGTCCAATATGATTCATACTGTTATCCTTTTATGATTCTGGCAAAGTGGCCTTTTATTAGGCCCCCAGATCTGCAATTTTCAAAAAGCTCAAGAAAATTCGAATTTGCCGGGCAAAGTTAGAGCATCCTGTTTGATCTTCTATAAATAGATTGTTTTGTATCTTCTGAGGTCACTGGCCGAGTTGATATTGTTTTGTATTTAAAATGAATAGCGTGGAATTTCTTGAATGCACTTTTTGCAAACAAATAAGTAGGTACGTGGTACGACCTGAGTATTGCAAAAAGTTTGTAGACCGATACCTATTTCTAGCCGTATGCAAACCGACAAAATTCATCTAGTGTACTTATTAAATACCAAACACGTTTTTATGACACACACATTTACACAAATTCACACTTAATAATAATACCACAATAACACCATATTTTATCATCACTTTCTTACCATTTTCAACAGAAATCACTCGATTTTCGTAACAACTTCACACTTCAAATTTATCACACAAATATTTATTTTATCGATTGGCGTCGGTCGCCATTCGCGCTGGAGTCTGTTTGAATGACAAAAGGAAACCAGCATAGTAGTAACACATTAGCGGTCAAACTGTGGATTTTTACTAACAACAGCAACTTGTTTTTAATCAATTCAAAGGATGACGTAAAAAGATGATCATAAAGCTATGTTTATTTACTAGTCTGCGGTTCGCCACACATAGGTACAATACAGGGAAAAAATAAAGAAGCTAGAGAAATTCCACAGTCGTGATGGATATCTTATCACGGTAAATGGTAGTCGGGCGGGACCAACTGGTTGCGGAAAGTGGGGAACTGGGTGTCGCGGAGCAACTTGGCAGCGCCCTATGTCTACCGTGGTCTGGTAATAACTGAGTTCAATGAACAAGAAACTTGTTATAAGGATGTTAACAACAAAAAATTAACATATACGACTTATTGGTCGATTCGCACGGATTTAGGCGCCTGATACGGGCGAATCTACTCTTTTAAAATATTTTATTTTCTGCAGGCGTTTCGCACGAAGTTAATTTATTTGTGGGCGAATTAAGAACTCCAGAAATACGTATTAAGCAATTGGCATATTTAAAATTTGTGAAAAAAAATCGGGCAAGAGCGAGTCAGACTCGCGCACCGAGGGTTCCGTACCATCATATGTTTTTAATTTTTTATCGGCGAGGCCTATATTCATCAGAGAATTGTAACACTGCGGTGTAGAATATTGCAATTTTATGTCAGCGCCATCTCTTGACCGATAGTGGAACTAATGTAACTTGTTGATGATTTCTGAAAAGTGTGCACTTCCAATTTTTCAGACCCCCTTTCAGTCCCTGTTGTAAAAAATATACATATATTTTTATTTCTTTCTTAATTGCAAAATAGTTGGGCAAACGTCATCTAAAACTATTCCAAATTTCAAGTTGATAGCATTGTAGTTCTTGAGATATCCAGCTGTGACAGACAGACAGAACAACTTAGTCTCACTATAAGGGTTCCGTTTTTACCATTTTGGTACGGAACCCTAAAAAGGTTCACTACCCTTAACATCAGGCGAACGATGGGTTCGTGGAAACAGTCCATATGGTCTGGTCTAAGATCTTCAAGACTTGTCGCACAAATAGAAATAAGAAGCTCTCCGAACCTACTCTCAAGCAGAGGAGAGGCGCGAGATGATCCTGCAATCTTCAGACGATACTCGTTAGTAAATACCAGTAGCTCAGTAGACTGTAAGTCCTTGAAAAACGACCTTCACTGGTTTAATACTGAACGTATTACGAACGCGATACAGCGGAACAAGGTCTCCATGGTCATTGCAGATCTGTCTATTGGGCATAGCAGAATGGTATCCCACAAACTTTAACTTTTGAGGAAGATCGAGAGGTTCACGGATTTATGGACAGTGGTACAAGTCAAACAGTAACCTGGAACGACCCAAGTGCTATATTGACCCGATACTATACCGAAGACATCCCTGACATCAGCCTGAACGAGATTAGGATGGCTATGACGCAGCTTAAAAACAACAAGGCACCGGCCGATGACAGAATTACAGCCGAACTCTTGAAGGCCGGAATACCGGAAGGTTCTGAAGGCCCCCCAGAAGCGGTTTGAACCTGCATCTGCTTAGAGTCCACTCTAAGCAGATGCAGGTACGAGAAAGCCCCGATTTGATCGAGACTAGGGCTACAGCTCAAATCTAGCGGTGCCAGATTTACTATCGGTACATAGAAAATGCGGCTATCCTTCTGCAGCGAGGTGTGAGGCACGGAATCGTTGTCTCCGAAAGTGTTCACCGCTGCACTGGAGGATAACTTTAAGGCTAGAACGTTAAAGTCATCCTGCAGTGCAGCGGTGAACTGCAGAGGGCTAGGCATCAACATCAATGAAGAGTAGATTACTCACCTTTGGTTTGCCGACAGTATATTTAGTTTGTATAATAGTCATGGCTGAGGCTATGGTGAACCTCAGTACAGTGCTCGATGGCCTCAGTAGAGCAGAGTAGAGCTTTCGAAAGAGTGGATCTCAACATAAACATGGACAAAACAATGGTCATATCAAATGCCGATTTGACACCCACTCTCATGAAGATCGGAGACTACACTTGTAGTTGTTGACGATTATAATTACCTAGGGTAAACAGTCCAGTTAGGTAGGTCCAACTTCGAGAAAGAGGTTTATCGTTAAATTTTACCTATTTGTATCTAATATTATCTTCTTGTATTTCATTTTGTCTAATTTTGTCCAATTTTGTCTAATTTTGTTTAAAATCTTGTCTAGTTTTATGTAATTCAACCTAATTTTATGATTGTATGTGTAAGTAAAGTTATCGGTCAATACTAGTAATTATTAGTATTGACCGATAACTTGTACGTGTGGTGCAAACTGTACATATAACTTGGTTCATCATCCACCTATAGCAGTCCACTGCTGGACATAGGCCTCTCCATTGCACGGCATTCAACTCGATTTTCGGTAACTCTCATCCAGCTGCTACCAGCCATCCTGCGAAGATCGTCGGGTCAGTGGGTCGTCTTAGGGGCGGATCGTCGCTCCACCTAACCTGAGGGCGTTGGTTATCTATACACATAAATGAAATTGTAGTGTCTGTTTGTAATATTAAAATCGTAAACTCTGCGAACTGAACAATAACTTTTTTGTTAAATTCCACGCGGACGAAGTCACGGGTAACAGCTAGTTAATATATAAATAAACAATATAAATAAATTCTAAATAAACTTAACATTCCTAATTTAGAATTCTGCTCGTGTCCATGTTAACGTATGAAGTAATAAACTAACTTCTACGAGCTGACCGCGCGCCAGAAGTTCCAGTTATTATTTTCATGTGTGTTTTAGGATGTTATCCACACAAATTTACTAAAGTTTTAAGTAGGGGTCCAGCTAATGGCAAGGCCCTGCAGCAAGACGTGATCTCTGGCGGGAGCTGCTTAAACCCCGTGACTGCATTTTCGAGCCATCTGAGTGCCTTCCATCTGGGCTTGCGTTACCTTAGCTGACTTGGAAATCCCTGAATAGATTACGAACCCAAGTCCGCCGAACATAACATACATATACATAATCAGACACTGATCACTGCTGTGGGAAACAGGCTTCCTTTCGGTGAGAGAGAGTTGGCCGTAGACCGCCACGCGGGCCCAGTGCGGCTTGGTAAGTAAATGTCACAAAATGTCTTCGAATTTTTGGTTCCTTTTAGGACTTCTACGCAGGCGAAACTGTGGCCCACATTCCAAACATTGCATTGGTACAAAAAAAGGTTGCTAAAATTTGTTTGGGTAGAGACTTTTCGGCAAAACGGCAGGATCCCTTAGATAACGCAATAAACGTAGTCGAACTGTCAAAATTAAAGAAAACGCAATGAATTCCCATTTTGTGTGTGACGCAACGTCGGATGGTGTGCCCTCTAAGTATTATGTTGGTGCGAGCGACGACGCATTCGTGTTCGCCGAACAACATGAACGTGACGGTCGGCAAGTGCTTTGGTGAACACGGCTTAAGACATCAGTATTCCTTCTCTAAGTGCCCCTGAATTCGTATTTCGGACCCTTCCCCTACCTCTGCCCTGACACAGAAGAGTCGTGATGATAACGATGTATGTAATACTATATAACGATGTATAATACAGCATAAAGCGCTTATTACAATCTGTTGCAGAAACTTTTGAGCCGCTTTCAAAGCGCTGCCGTCGTGTTTATGACGTCATAAAGTCGAGGGTAGAAGCACGTGTTAGCGGCCACCCGCTTTTTATAGCGATAGTTCCCATTCTATGAGTACTTGTGAAAATGTTTTATTAGATAAGGTTATTATTTTAGTGATATAGGTATAGCCTATGCTTGGGGGAAAAGGTTTTTATTATTCTGCGAAAACAATGTATTTTCGTTATCATAATTAGCCTTTAACGTTCCCACTGCTGGGACACAGGCCTCCTCTCTGTGAAGTGGGCCGTAATGCACCACGCCGGCCCAGTGCAGATTGGTGGATGTCACATGTCTTCGATTTTTTAGGTTTCCTCACGATGTTTTTCTTCACCGTTTTGAGATGTACGTTGTCGACAGTTGCAGTTGCCTCTGTCGTCGATGCGTGTCGCTCGTGTGTGTACAGGTACACACTAAGTCGGGGCCGCTACTACTGCGCCATCACTGGTCTAGCTTTTCTGTTGTCAACAAAGTATGTCCTATTTCTGTATCAATGTTCAAAAGAAACCTAACTTTTTCGAGGCAGCGTGCAAACTATTTTGTAGTCGGACTAAGTCCACCTCTACTTCAGACTAGAGAATAGTGTATGATGCACAGGAATATAAATTACAGAATAATTTATATAATTGTGGAACTAGCACACTAAAGTCCCCGTCACGAGAAGCTATTAACCTTTTGACCGCCACACGTCAAAAAATCAAAAACGTGTCCTTGGCGTCAAAGTCTGCCATGTAGTCGAACCGTGGCGTGCTGGGCACATTTGGTTTGTCATCTATACATGAGTGTGGCGGTCAAAAAATTAAATAAAGAACTTCTACTAAATTACGTAGCGACAATTCAATCAATAACAAATAATCCCAAATTCAATCAACTGAAAGTAACATCATCATCATCATCATCATTTCAGCCAAAAGACGTCCACTGCTGGACATAGGCCTCCCCCAAGCACTTCCACTTCGACCGGTTCTGTGCTTCTCGCATCCAACGGGTTCCTGCGGCCTTCACAAGGTCGTCGGTCCAAAGTAAAAAAACAAAGAAAGTAACATACGTAAGTATAATACGAAACTAACGAGCAATTTCACTTGGTCGGGTTATATTTTAGCGATATAAAGCGCTATAAGCGATATAAAAGAGTTTTGGAAACGCGTCTGACTTATTTTTATTTGATCCAAAGGTTGCGAACCCCTGAATGTGTGTTTACAAAATTTATAGATTGTCGTGACGGGGACTTTAGACAATAACGGAACTATTTATAATGTAGGTACATACCTATGCATAGACAATATCCGTCTACATCTTGCCCCCCCGAACACAACCTACTAGGTACTAAGTATACCTTTTCACTGATTCCCGTTGTAAGCGAAAACTCAAGTAAAACTCTGATAATAATAGCCGCGTTTAACAATAAAAGAAAATAGGGATTATAAGGGTACCGGTACAGAGGGCAGTCACAAATCTTTATCGGCGGACCGTATTGTGATTTATGTGACGACTGCGTGTGCTCATACCCTATAAGATTCGTTGGAGAAAATCTCTTTTAATTTACGAATGATTGGAATTGGCAGACTGCTGTAGCATCTATTTGTATCAGTATTGTATTTGTATCATTTAGAGCGCTAACACACTAGGACGTCATGGCGACGTCGCCGGCTACGTATCCGAACAATTCGTATTGAAATGTGTGACAGTTAACTCACTTGGCTACGGTCTGGCGACGTCGTCAATTTGGAAGCGTAGCCACGACCGACCGGCCCCTACGTAGAGACTGGATACTCTGGCGACCTGGCGACGTGTAGCCAAGTCAACAGTATTTTTATACAAGTAAGATACGCTTCCTTCACTCAGTGACCAGCTGATCGCCAGACAGAACTGAGAGTCAGTAGCCACTGACTACTTATTTGGCAACCTCATTTGGCTACGGTAAGTAGCCAGTGACGGTTGCCATGGCGTCCCAGTGTGCTAGCGCTCTTTTTGTATAGAAGCAAGTTTCTCTATCTAAACAGACAGCCGTGCTGCTGGGGAATTTATTTATTTATTTATCTACTTACATAAACCATTACAGGACATAACCTAATGCGGTAAATGCGCTTATCCTAAGTTAGACATACTAAAATCTATAACTTATTATAAATAATGCATTGCATGCATTTGTTGCGCCACTTCTTCCCAGTGAAAGAACTAGGAATAAAATATTAGTTTACATTCATCATCATCATCATTTCAGCCAAAAGACGTCCACTGCTGGACATAGGCCTCCCCCAAGCACTTCCACTTCGACCGGTTCTGTTCTTCTCGCATCCAACGGGTTCCTGGGTAGTTTACATTACGTTAAGTAAAACTGTTTTTAACAAAAGAGTAGATAAGCAGAAGTGTAAGGACCTGCACGTAATATTATGGTAAAAAATTAATTCTACTATTATATGTAAGCTTGTTTTCTTGAGGGGCCCGTGGCTAAATTAAAACAGCCGCAAAGATCAATCGATCAGGTTAAGCTGCCGCGGTCGGTCTGTGGATGGGTGGCCATCTTTACATACCGAGACGCCTCCATGTCTCGGAAAGCAAGTTAAGCAGTTGGTCCTGGCTGTCACTCGTGGATCTTTGTCAGTCGTTACGGGTAGTCAGAAGCCCGAAAGTCTGATAACCAGTCTTACCAATGGGTATCGTATTAGCCAGTACCTTGCTTGTGGAGGTCAGATAGGCAATCGCTTCATGTAAAATACTGGTAGGTATTCAACTGCATCCAGTTAGACTGGAAGCCGACCCCAAAATAGTTGGGAAAAAGCTAGGCAGATGAGAATGCGAGATTGTTTTCTTATACGTATATTTCAGCCAAAAACTGAATTGTCGTGTATTCTGAATTTCTGAGTAAGTAATACAGAAATCGAATTTCCTTTATCTATGAAAGCCCTTAGTTACTTCAAAATTATTTTACCGAAACGGAGCCAATTTCGTTTTTCGTTTAGGAGCCGAAATCCTTGTTCCGAAACTATTCGACGCTTTCGGCAAGACCTTGAAGAAAAGTTGTAAGAAAATCAAAATCAAGGGAATTATTTAGTTTTCTCACGGAATGGTACCCACTGCTAAGTGCTATGGTACAGTCAGCCTCAAAACATATAGGGTGACTGGTAATTAGTGACCGATACTTAAACACGTGATTTTACTCATCATTATGAACAACTTTTACTATGGGACCAAACCTGAAATCGCGAAAAAAAAATCAGCTGTTCCCTACATTTATGTTCGTCTAACTCGTCAAAATTTAGAGAACAGCTGTTTTTTCTTCACGATTTCAGGTTTGGTCCCATAGTAAAAGTTGTTCATAATGATGAGTAAAATCACGTGTTTAAGTATCGGTCACTAATTACCAGTCACCCTATATATATGTCGCAGCCAACTGGTTAAATTAGCCGTTTAGTTAACCGCCTGGCCTTTGGAACTAGTGCTCGCCTCGCTTCGCTTTCTTCGCTCGCACGCGGTTGATCACAGTTCTAATCTAACCCATTTGGTCGGGGTGCCCTGGCTTAGTTACTGCGATCAAATTCGGTTATAGTTCCAACTTAATTGTATAATTGAATATCATTCAGGCCGTTAGTTGAACGGCCGCCGTTTAGTTAAAAGGCTAGGCGGTTAACTAAATGCATAATTTAACCAGTTGGCTGCGACATATACACGGACAAAGAACCATTAAATTTTATTGTCCACAACCTTTGCTCCATACCATTGTATCCACCGTATCGGTACAAAACTTAGTATTAATTTATTTATTTTACCAAAAAAAAAAGTTGTACCTACCAAAACATCTATAAACCCTGTGACCAAAACAATATTCACAGTGATACTTCCAAAACAAGGTAAACAAGACTGACGACTGCAGTCATACGACTTAAATCGAATGACACGTATTTAACTTCGTTTAATATATAGAAGAACAAGAATTTTGTTTTTGTCCTATTCATTTCATGCAAGACGTCACTGACGTGTTAGAACCGAACTATCGCAACTGAAAGTTTCAGTAGTTCGGTCAACCGGACTAAAGGGGTACATATTTAAGTTTCAGTAGTTCGGTGCTTTGTTAGAACCGAACTATCCCAACTGAAAGTTTCAGTAGTTCGGTCAACCGGACTAACAACCGAACTACTGCTACTAGAGGGTGATTTGTATTAAGATTTTTGATTTGAAATACGAATGTTACTTAGGCTTTTTAAGGTGGTCACTCACCGGGTATTCGCGTGTAATTAACATTCCATGATTTGATATTGAGCATTGCGACAGCTCGACACTCGAACTCTTGAGTATTCGTACACGTAACATCTATACAGGTATAATGCTCGGTTTTCTACACTCACTGCTGCAATGTTACGTATCGTATAATTACAGGTACGCACTGTAATGCTCGCTGGACGCCTTCACTTATGAAATACTCGAATCTGAACTGTTACATTACAATCAAGTACTTATTTCCGACACATATTCTAGAATTTCAACTATTGAACTGAATTAACTTTTTGGGTGTATCTATTAGATGTTATGGGATACCTTGACCGTGTATACATCTTTTTGGGGCTGACTGAACACGAAAAATCTAAATCAGGTACTTACCCATTTCATGAAGTCTTGGTTTTTGAAATTTTAACTTTATTTCATTGCCATAAAAGTCACAAGACAAGACTTCGTGACCTTTTATGAGTAAACGCGAGTTTTCTAACAGTTCCAATACTGTCGCCGAAGTTGTTAGTTCATCTACCCTTTAATAGAAAACGTCATTAAATACGTTATTAACAAATTTCGTAATAAACTGAAATCAAAACTCATTATTTTAATGTTTCATTTCCAATTAAGACTCCTTCACGCCATTTCGGCCGAAATTCCCCTTTTAAAATGGTCATAAAATAAAACAGCCAGCGGTATAAAAATCCCATTTAATGTAATTAAGTTGTAATAATTTAGAAATGTTCATCAAGGCGTAAGGACGAATGCCGAAAGACGAAGGCTTGCCCAAATCACGCACATTCATTTTCGTGCAGCAGGATGGCTCGGCGAACGTATCGGAAATGGTAGAAACTGAACACCACCACAATGGAGAAGAAGTATAATACTATAACAAAATTATACAACAGTTAATGCGAAGCAATTTAATATTTATTGCACGGCTCTTAAGGGTCGTAGCAGAATTATGCTATTAAATGCGAAAATAATTATTCCAATCCGACTGCTGAATTTTTGTACCTAATTTAATGATGCCTTGAAAACAATGCACAAGTGTGCTGGAAGAGATTTCTTATGAAATAAGTCTTGTTCCTCACCTCTGGCTTGCCTTTATTGGCCGGCTGGAGTGAACAATGACGGGGAACAGAGCTTCCACCTCATTCTTGCCGGCTTGAGTTGAGATTCGCAAGAGCAAACGTGATTGGAGGAAGGAAGTATTCTAGTAAGAGGCTGGTAGGGATCTTGACTGTACTTCTGGTATTATCCTGATAGCCGTGGAATACCTCTCCACTCCTCATAAGCATCTCAGGACATGTTGCCCCCTTGTTGCTGCGACACTATGTGCTAGCGACCGTTTTCGGGGGCCCATTATTGAGTGTGCATGTCACCCCCTGTCATTTTATCTGTGTAATTTATATAAAACATTGGCTATAGACCTTCCATTAGTCCTAAATAACCAGTTCACTTTAGCCACCCAAAGACCAACACTGGGCCATGACTGCTCTCGGTTACAAGTGACAAGGTTAAAATTGATTAAAGTGCAGTCCATTCAGTTATTTTACCTCTGACAGAAGCAACCTTATTGTAACGAGAATAAAGATCACTTTGATTTTGATAGCCTTGTCAGTGGCGGCAATCCAACAGCAACCTTATTGTAACGAGAATAAAGATCACTGTGATTTTGATAGCCTTGTCAGTGGCGGCAATCTAACAGCAACCTTATTGTAACGATAAGAAAGATCACTTTGATTTTGATAGCCTTGTCAGTGGCGGCAATACAATAGCAACCTTATTGTAACGAGAATAAAGATCACTTTGATTTTGATAGCCTTGTCAGTGGCGGCAATCCAACAGCTACCTTATTGTAACGAGAATAAAGATCACTGTGATTTTGATAGCCTTGTCAGTGGCGGCAATCTAACAGCAACCTTATTGTAACGATAAGAAAGATCACTTTGATTTTGATAGCCTTGTCAGTGGCGGCAATACAATAGCAACCTTATTGTAACGAGAATAAAGATCACTTTGATTTTGATAGCCTTGTCAGTGGCGGCAATCCAACAGCTACCTTATTGTAACGAGAATAAAGATCACTGTGATTTTGATAGCCTTGTCAGTGGCGGCAATCCAACAGCTACCTTATTGTAACGAGAATAAAGATCACTGTGATTTTGATAGCCTTGTCAGTGGCGGCAATCCAACAGCAACCTTATTGTAACGAGAACAAAGATCACTTTGATTTTGATAGCCTTGTCAGTGGCGGCAATACAACAGCAACCTTATTGTAACGAGAATAAAGATCACTGTGATTTTGATAGCCTTGTCAGTGGCGGCAATCCAACAGCAACCTTATTGTAACGAGAATAAAGATCACTTTGATTTTGATAGCCTTGTCAGTGGCGGCAATACAACAGCAACCTTATTGTAACGAGAATAAAGATCACAGTGATTTTGATAGCCTTGTCAGTGGCGGCAATCCAACAGCAACCTTATTGTAACGAGAATAAAGATCACTTTGATTTTGATAGCCTTGTCAGTGGCGGCAATCCAACAGCAACCTTATTGTAACGAGAATAAAGATCACTTTGATTTTGATAGCCTTGTCAGTGGCGGCAATCTAACAGCAACCTTATTGTAACGAGAATAAAGATCACTTTGATTTTGATAGCCTTGTCAGTGGCGGCAATCTAACAGCAACCTTATTGTAACGAGAATAAAGATCACTTTGATTTTGATAGCCTTGTCAGTGGCGGCAATCCAACAGCAACCTTATTGTAACGAGAATAAAGATCACTTTGATTTTGATAGCCTTGTCAGTGGCGGCAATCTAACAGCAACCTTATTGTAACGAGAATAAAGATCACTGTGATTTTGATAGCCTTGTCAGTGGCGGCAATCCAACAGCAACCTTATTGTAACGAGAATAAAGATCACTTTGATTTTGGTAGCCTTTTCAGTGGCGGCAATCCAACAGTGGCGCCGATTCTGTTGTTCACAAACTAAACTAAATTTAAGTTCATGTATCTTTTTCTTTCTATTTCACTAAGAAACATTATTATTTGCATGCTGTGTCTATCGCATCATATTGTACACTATGCTTGTATATTGCTTGTATTTTTTTAAGGATAAACAGTGTAACAATTGTGGATAGGCCAATAAATAAATAAATAAATAAAAGGACAGAAGATTAATATTAATTTAGTCCTGTCAAATTAGTCAGCGCCTGACGTAAATTGACGTATTTTTAATAAGAATTTTTTTAATCTCGTCTAAATTGTCTATGGAGTATCTTAATTTGACAGTACTAAACTAATATTTATCTTCTGTCCTTTTCTTAATGACATAAAAAGAAAAAGATGCCTGAACTTAAATTTAGTTTAGTTTGTAAACAACAGAATCGGTGCCAGTAACCTTATTGTAACGAGAATAAATACTGCCGCAGACAGGCACGACGCAACGATGCGGTGCGATTCTTGTAGAACAATTTCCTTAAAGTTTTCATGGAAATTGTCCTACTAGAGTCGCGTCGCTCCAGTCTGCGGGGGTCTAAAACATCATTACGATATCGACGGCGATGCAAAGTCAGTGGTAAAAAATCTATGAAAGAACCGTAGGTATAACTTACTAGCTCCAAGGAAGGTAAGAAGTCCACTGACACACGCCAGGTTAGCCAGTCTGTGCTGCTCGTCTTTTATTTTAGGAGCTGAAAAATAATACCAATCTATATAAGTTGTATCATCAAACCGTTTTTATGGTTCCGTATGTCCGAATGAAACAACGGAACCCTGGATCGCTCGTGTGTCTGTCTGTCTGTCCGTCTGTCACAACCAATTTGCTCCGAATCTAATGGACCGATTAAGTTGAAATTTGATATACTTAATAATATAAATTTTTGTGAACCTTCATCGTGCGCAGCCTAGCACGCACTTGGCCGATTTATTCTACAAAATAATAATTTTACCTACTCAAAAACGCACAATAAAATCATCAAAATTGGTCCAGCCGTTTAAGAGGTGCTCAGTGACGTACACACGTACAGAAGAATTATATATCCCACCAAAAACATTTTCATGTAAAATGTTGCCAAGACGACACCACATATGGCTCAAAAAGTTATCAGATCTCATGTAGAGCCAAGCTTCTAACTCTACACGCCCTAACTTCACAAACTCTACACCTTAGTCAAAATATGAGGCTTGGCCGTTTCGTTACTACAAAAACTATTGTATAACAGAAAAGTAATGAACAGTGAATAAATTTTTCACCTTACGCCCATGTGATGGTAGCGAAACGGCCAAGCCACATATTTTGACTAAGGTGTAGAGTTTGTGAAGTTAGGGCGTGTAGAGTTAGAAGCTTGGCTCTACATGAGATCTGATAACTTTTTGAGCCATATGTGGTGTCGTCTTGGCAACATTTTACATGAAAATGTTTTTGGTGGGATTTCACATCTTTTTGAAAGTTGCTTATGAAATAATTTTTTTTTTGGGGGTTTCTTTACTAAAAATCCTGAAATATGTATTTTATTATTTATTACAAGGAGTCCCTATATCAATTTTCAGAACTCTAGCATCAAAATTTGCGGAAGTCTCTTACAAACTTCCATCCCCTAGTTTAAGGGGTTGGAGGGTAAAAGTTCCAAATCTTAGAATTGTTTGTGTACTATTACTAGCTTACATACCAAATTACAGCTTTCTAGGACTTCAGGAAGAACCTTAGAATATTGATGCTTATGAAATAAAAAAATATTTTTTTGGGGGGTTGGGGGGTTATTTACTGAAAATCCTGAAATACGTATTTTATTATTTATAACAAGGAGTCCCTATATCAATT
The DNA here is from genome assembly GCA_948474745.1 of Oligia latruncula. Lineage (NCBI taxonomy): Eukaryota > Metazoa > Arthropoda > Insecta > Lepidoptera > Noctuidae > Oligia > Oligia latruncula. The sequence goes on along the minus strand of OX419703.1, from coordinate 9,617,596 downwards.
TTCAGAACTCTAGCAACAAAATTTGCCGAAGTCTCGTACAAACTTCCATCCCCTATTTTAAGGGGTTGGAGGGTAAAAGTTCCAAATCTTAGAATTGTTTGTGTACTATTACTAGCTTACATACCAAATTACAGCTTTCTAGGACTTCAGGAAGAACCTTAGAATATTGATGCTTATGAAATAAAAAAATATTTTTTTGGGGGGTTGGGGGGTTATTTACTGAAAATCCTGAAATACGTATTTTATTATTTATAACAAGGAGTCCCTATATCAATTTTCAGAACTCTAGCAACAAAATTTGCCGAAGTCTCGTACAAACTTCCATTCCCTATTTTAAGGGGTTGGAGGGTAAAACTTCCAAGTTTTAGAGTTTTTTTGTTGTTTTTGTACTATTACTAGCTTACATACCAAATTTCAGCTTTCTAGGACTTCAGGAAGAACCTTAGAATATTGATGCTTATGAAATAAAAAAAAAAATTTTGGGTGGGTTGGGGGGTTATTTACTGAAAATCCTGAAATACGTATTTTATTATTTGTAACAAGGAGACCCTGTACAAACTTCCATCCCCTAGTTTAAGGGGTTGGAGGGTAAAAGTTCCAAGTCTTAGAATTGTTTGTGTACTATTACTAGCTTACATACCAAATTACAGCTTTCTAGGACTTCAGGAAGAACCTTAGAATATTGATGCTTATGAAATAAAAAAATATTTTTTTGGGGGGTTGGGGGGTTATTTACTGAAAATCCTGAAATACGTATTGGCGGGGGCACTCCCGTGCCCCCAGATTTTATTATTTGTAACAAGGAGTCCCTGTACAAACTTCCATCCCCTAGTTTAAGGGGTTGGAGGGTGGGTAAAAGTTCCAAGTCTTAGAATTGTTTGTGTACTATTACTAGCTTACATACCAAATTACAGCTTTCTAGGACTTCAGGAAGAACCTTAGAATATTGATGCTTATGATATAAAAAAATATTTTTTTGGGGGGTTGGGGGGTTATTTACTGAAAATCCTGAAATACGTATTTTATTATTTATAACAAGGAGTCCCTACATCAATTTTCAGAACTCTAGCATCAAAATTTGCGGAAGTCTCATACAAACTCCCATCCCCTAGTTTAAGGGGTTGGAGGGTAAAAGTTCCAAGTCTTAGAATTGTTTGTGTACTATTACTAGCTTACATACCAAATTTCAGCTTTCTAGGACTTCAGGAAGAACCTTAGAATCTTGATGCTTATGAAATGAAAAAATTTTTTTGGGGGGTTGGGGGGTTATTTACAGAAAATCCTGAAATACGTATTTTATTATTTATAACAAGGAGTCCCTATATCAATTTTCAGAACTCTAGCATAAAAATCTGCGGAAGTCTCGTACAAACTTCCATCCCCTATTTTAAGGGGTTGAAGGGTAAAAGTTCCAAGTTTTAGAGTTTTTTTGTTGTTTGTGTACTATTACTAGCTTACATACCAAATTTCAGCTTTCTAGGACTTCAGGAAGACCCTTAGAATATTGATGATCATCAGTGAGTCAGTGAGTGAGTCAGTGAGTAAGTGAATCAGTGACGAAATCGGGGTATTTTAGATATCAATAAAATCTAAAGTATAAGAGCTATGCAATTGAAACTTTATAGGTTTAATAAGTCAACCACTGACATCATATCCCGAAAATTTTGTTTATCTGGTATAATCCATACCCAAGTTATGAAGGTTCAAAAATACGACGAAGTGCTTCGAGAAAAGGTAGGTAGTGCCCTTGCGCTTCGCTTGGCTCGTCTTGGCGGGGGCACTCCCGTGCCCCCAGATAGGTATAAAGTTAAATTATTATATTATAAATTAAAGTAGCATTTCGTATCTGTCGACGCGGGTTTCACCATCATTAAGAGAATTTATTCCGGAAATTTAATAGGTATTATAATATATTACTTAATAATAATATTAAACTGACAAAATAATGAAGAAATGTTGATGTTTTGTTAAGTCACTAAAACCATGTGAAACAGAATAATGCTTTTATTAAGCACCAACAGCCTAATTGAGTAACACACGTACAGACGCCAGCAGGTCAACCTACCCGAAACTGTCAGATTTTCCCAATCAACCTTGAACCTTATGCTTTAGCAATAAAGTCGAAAATCTATTAAAGAAATCTGACAGATTGTAGTAACTTGATGTGCTGGCGTCTGTACAATGATTGTTTTTTCCAATTTTTCGTCAATCTCAAAAGTTTACTCAGCGCTACGCTGAATACGCTTATTTGGCTACGCGTCTATTACCGCTACGCAGATGGCGAGCATAGCACCGCTACGCAGGCGTAGCAGGTATAGCACGGCTACGTCGTAGCAGCTTCACAACGTCTTTTACGGGAGTCAGCAAAGGTATTATGGCCTATTCCAAACGTATCAGATGAAGGTGTAAACAAACCCTGTTCAGGTTAAATTCTTATGCAATCACTTACTAAGGGGAATAAGGAATTCATTCATTTGTATGGTTTAAACTTCTTAGCTCACCCCTTTTTCCAAATATTATTGTTTGGTTGAAAAATCGTCGAAGAAAATTAAGGTCATAAAATTAACCTCAATTTTATTGTGAAACTAGCTGCGCCCCGCGGTTTCACCTGCGTAAATGTCGATCCCGTGGGAATATCGGGATAAAAACCCCCCTATTCCCACGGGATCGAAACTTATGCGGGTTACCGCGGGGCGCAGCTAGTTATGATACAAGATTTTTTGTCTAGAGATTATGTCTACCGTACCTAAAAACATTTCAATATAAGTAAAAAGACATGAAACACCGACACATTGGAAAGTAAGGGCACTTACACACAGAAAAGGTCTCTTCACATAAGAGAAAAACATTCCCGAACACATTTTTATCAGAATCCTGCCGTTTCATACGACAGGGGACTCCTAGATTAGGTCGGAGAAGCTCCCCCGTTTGTTCCACATACTCAATTACATATTGGAAACGATTTCGGGACCAATAATACCACAGAGCACGGAATTGCCACGACGATAGCGTCCATAGAAGGTGCAACAAGTGCGTTTTATTTATTAATAATAATAAAATAATGTATTCATTTTTTATATTTTTAAATGTTTTGATATTTTTTTTATACTAATATTAAAAAATATAATTTATTAGCTGCGCCCCGCGGTTTCACCCGCATAAGTTTCGATCCTGTGGGAATATCAGGATAGCCTATATGTTAATCCAGGGTGTCAGCTACCTCCATACCAAATTTTATCAAAATTGGTTCAACCGTTTGAGCGTGAAGAAGTAACAAACATATAAATACACACACACACCCCCTCACACACACACACTCACAAATTTTCGCCTTTATAATAATTATTAGTGTGATAATATAATATTAATAATATTAATTTATATTAATATTATATTTATATGTATTTAGTGAAATAAAGGAAATAATAATAATAAAACCTTTATTTCCAGGCTACTTTGGTCCATAGATACATATACTTTACAGACTAACATATACAATTATAATAATACAAAGTGTGTTTGTGTGTAAATTTAAAACTATGTTAGTAAAACTCACTTCACTCGAGCACTATTACGTCACGCCTTCAGTATCTACAGGGTCAAATTAAATTAGCTAGAGAAACTCTGCAGACGCGATGGGTATCGAAATACTATAGAACAAAAAATACTTTATTGAAGTGAAAACTTCTTTAGGCGCATTGGGTATTTTTTGAGATGGAAAAAAAAAACATTGAACTCGCGACACTGTTACCGTAACCGACACCGCGCTACATTCGGATGTGTGCGGCTGTCCTCGGGATGTACTCGGTTTTAATGTATACCCGATATGTCAGTGAGTGATGGCAAAGTATTCTGTTTGTTTTTTGTTTTTAAGATGATTCAAAAAATACACACGTAATTGTTCAAGTTTTCACTTCTGTCGGCACTCGCGGAGTGCCACTGTTTTTTTTTTTTTTTTGGTGATTTGTTTGCCCACAATCAAATCATCAAATTAATATTGGGGTCGAAGACTGGGATCTTGGACCCCATTTAGCGTAGATCCTTGAAATATCGTCAGATATTTCAAGGATCTACAGGAAACTCAGAAGGAAACTCAGTTTTTTTTGTATAAACTTCACAGACGTTTCCCTAGCTATCTTAATTTGACCCCGTATTATGCGTCATTTACGCCGGCTGTGGCTAAAAACCAGCGCTGGGGCTCTGTCTCGTATAGGGTCTTAGCATTATGCTGAGCGATGGCCGTTTTGCGTAGATGTGACGCATACTTTCTGCCAAATTGTTATTTTTTTTTGTTTGTTTTTTTTTATGCGTCATGTTTGCCGCAAATAAATGTATTTTCTTTCTATTTATATCGTAGTGTGAGTAAACTGTGACGTCACTGACACACTTGGTTTGTATGGAAAGTAGACAATACCGCCTCCAGCAGTAACCGCCGAGGCGCCTCCGTACTCTATGGGCAATGCTAAGACATAGTGAATTTATGTAAATAGTCAATGTTATGTAAAGCGAATGTTTTGCAAAGGCCGCAGGAGACGGTTCGGCAATGTAGTACGTTTATGAAGAGAGATGTGTGCCAGCGGTGCTCAACCTTTTGGAGTGAAACTTCATACGCGGCGATTCGATAATTGAATGAGAATTTAGAGTGAAATTTCAAGGACACGTCACGTTTAGGCAAATTTCGTTACATGAGAGAGAAGAAAGTTGTAACTCTCTTTGTCTCTCACACTAAAAATCTCCTATTCTATGTTTTTTAAGAAGTTTCTTTTCAATCACGTGTACGTTGCTGTACGCGCCATTTTTTTATTTTTTTTCTTTGTCATTTAGTTTTTGTATGTTCGCTCTTTTAGAGACCAGTTTCTTTTTAAGCCGTCGGTCTCCTGTTATGTCTATGGACAGATGATCCAAAACATTTTGTAATTTATTTACATATTTATATGCCCAGGCAGCCTGGTAATAATGGGTTTCATTTTGACAGTTCAACAACATTCATTGCATTATTTACGTTGTTGAGCAGACACCTTTTTCGAACATGAAGCAATAAATTAGTAATATCCAAAATGATTCAGATTGACATTAATAGTGTGTTACGCAGGTACGTTTTGGCATTAAAAAATGCTACCATATTGGCAAGCAAAACGATTCGTTTTTGTTTAAGTATAAGAACCGAGCAATAATTAACATTCTTTACAGCACGCGTACCTAGCATGACCACCATACGGGTTTTGTCGACGGAAGAATAGACAAAATGACTGATAGAATAGACAATCCTTTCCTCCTCCAAATGACAGATTACTTTAGAAATCTGTCTAAAATCTGTTACTTTGTCTTTTCTTCCGTTTCCATTGTGGTCATGCTACGCTTGCAGGAGTTGCGCTTGCTGGAAAAATACAATTTTTTTCCTAAAATCCACATTTTTTTGACGGCCCACGTTAAGACGGTACCTAACGTGGGCCGTCAAAAAATTTGGATCAAACTTTGGGTCAGTTTGAGCATCGCTGTTGTATATATTATGAACAAAAGTTTTGTGCGAGGAAATACTCTAGATATTTTACGGCAACAATTTACCGTATTGTTTCCGATATTTTGCGATTGTAACTTGACAGGAGAGGCTTTAAAATGAACGAAATTAGAGTAAGAACTGATTTGTTTTCAATTTGATTTTTGTATTGACAGGAGAACGTCACTTACGTTTTCGAATCGAAATTCCGGTTAAAAGTGAAGTTTATTATACACTGTTTACTATTAATTAATTGAGGCTGTTTTAGCCCAGGTATGCACGGAGTGCACGGACGTATATTTACCGCGGATTGTTTTGGCGCACTGGATTTCCATGCTCTGCTTGTACCACGAGTTAAAAATCCAACAGAGTTTTTTTGACGCGCAGGGATGCGCTCTACTGGATTCTCAATGCTGAGAGTGGCAAACCAGGTCTTATAGAAAAGCTTTTCTTCAAAAATTCTTGGATCAAGAATGCCTCATCCTTTTTAGGGTTCCGTACCCAAAGGGTTAAAAACGGGACCCTATTACTAAGACTTCGCTGTCCGTCCGTCCGTCCGTCCGTCTGTCACCAGGCTGTATCTCATGAACCGTGATAGCTAGACAGTTGAAATTTTCACAGATGATGTATTTCTGTTGCCGCTAAAACAACAAATACAAAAAACAGAATAAAATAAATATTTAAGGGGGCTCCCATACAATAAACGTGTTTTTTTCGGCGTTTTTGCCTTGTGGTACGGAACCCTTCGTGTGCGAGTCCGACTCGCACTTGGCCAGTTTTTTTTTTTGGCCAAGCGCCAACATAGCCTTGTAGCGTTGTATAATGAATGAGTATTTGCAATTTTCCTTACCGTCTTTAAACCTGACGCAACCTCGTACGATTTTTGTTACAGCTAGTGACATCAGTCCTTTCCATACTATTGCAGCCACAAAAAGGTATACCTGGACAAAAAAAATGTTACTATGAAGATAGAAAACAGAATGCCTCATTTGTCTAGAAGTTCTAACTGGGAGTCTACTGGCTATGTTCGTCAGCAAATATACGGGCTCGTTCGAAAATTTTTGATCCGTCAAAACAATTGTCAAATTAAACTTTTCGGGCAGGCAAAAACTTATGGGGTGTAGGGATAACTGTTAAATCGTGTTGTCATTCATTCTAATTTCGGGCCCTGAACTAGTAAATATGTCCGTAAGTGATAGGAATGGAAACGCTCGTAACTTCGGCCGATTCTACGGATTTCATGCTAAGGTAGACCCCCTGATGTGCATGGGATCCTTAGGGCAAGACAGAGCGTGTTTTCACTTTACTAATAAAGCAAGCGTCGCATATGAATGTGAACACTATTTGCATAGTCTTAATGTTCATATTCGAATGAAACGCTGCTCACATTCAGTCAACGAATGGCCCAAAATTTCTTCAGAAACTTGTTCAGGGTACACATTTGACGTGTTAATAGTCCTAACGTTTAGAAAATGAGCCGGAGTTCACAAAGTTCCCACTTTTGGGTATTTTCGCATATTTATCTCAAAAACAATAAGTAGGGAAAGAATTTCTTATACCAAATGAAAGCTTATAAAATTCTAAGTAGTAATTGGAAGTGTGTTACCAGCATAGCTCTGCAGTTTTCCGTCAAGGCGACGACAATAAGCAGCACTCCCGCTCCGGTGATGCCGCTCAGCACGATTCCCGTCGCGATGCTAATAACTGCAGAAAACATTGTTGATAAAAAACGTTAAGTATTACAAAAAAAAAAACCTTTAATGCTTCAGCAATAAAGTTGAAAATCTATTAAAGAATTTTGACAGATTGTAGTAGCTTGATGTAATAGCTTGAGGGGCCCGTGGCTAAATAATAACAGCCGCACAGGTCGATAGATCTGGTTAAGCTACGCTTGCCGCGCTTGGTCTGTGGATGGGTGACCATCTTTACATACCGTGACCCCTCCGTGCCTCGGAAAGCACGTTAAGCCGTTGGTCCCGGCTGTCATTCGTGGATCTTTGACAGTCGTTACGGGTAGTCAGAAGCCCGAAAGTCTGACAGCCAGTCTTATCAAGGGGTATCGTAGGTATTACCCAGTAATTGGGTTGTGGAGGTCAGATAGGCAGTCGCTCCATGTAAAATACTGGTATTCAGCTGCATCCGGTTAGACTGGAAGCCGACCCCAACATAGTTGGGAAAAGGCTAGGCAGATGATGATGATGAAGTAGCTTGATGTGTTGCGTCTGTATCAAAAGTCCAGTGGCCTTAGTGTGAGTTTTTTCGACTCACGTTCGATTGCGAGCGCGCTAAAATTTTTTATGGGAAATTAGGTTTCACCTAGTGACCACCAGGTGGCGCTATAACTTTTTCCATATAAAATTCTAACGCGCTCGCAATCGAATGTGAGTGAAAAACTCACACTATGGGCACAGCAAGTATCACTCGTCGTTGTCGCGCATTCGCTGCTCGTTGCTCGCCAACTCATTTTATAGCAGCTCTACTCGCTTCTCAGTAAGACATTGCAAGTATCTCTTGTCTCGGTAATGTAAGGCATAAGTTCGAATCATTGCCGTGAGTTTGACAAAACTCATCAATCAACAATTAGATAAGAGATTTATTACATTACTGCGCCCCGCGGTTTCACCAGCGTAAATGTCGATCCAGTGGGGAATATCGGGATAAAAAGTAGCCTATATGTTAATCCAGGGTGTCAGCTACCTCCATACAAAATTTTATCAAAATTGGTCCAGCCGTTTGAGCGTCAAAAAGTAACAAACATAAACAGGGGACACTCACAAATTTTCGCCTTTATATATTAGTGTGACAATGACTTAGTAATGGTTTACATCATTAAAATTTATTGTGAAGGCGTGTAATTGGGGAGGCCTATGTCCAGCAGTGGACAGCTGTAGGCTGATGATGATGACATGGCTAGGCCTTGTAATAATATCTGACTAGCATTAAATAATAATGAGAATTCAGATACAACAACTTACACTGTGTGGCAGACGTCTTGTGCATATCATCATACTGTGTTCCGTGTGTCAGGATAAGGGTCAACAGGATAGACCCGACCAAGACTTGACAGAATGCTGTCAAGAGAACTCCTGGGAACAGGTTGCAGACTCCACAACAGCTCTCGAAGTGGAATCCTGGCTTGTGGATCGAGAAGTGTAAGGGGACCTGCTAAATTGGAAAAGGTAAGTCTTTAGTCTTTTAATCATTTAATAAACAGCAGCACTTGATCATATTTTATACTTATTCGAATCAAATTTCTGGCTGAAACTGAGTAACCATGGCGTAGATCGCCCAATCTTCTCCATAGGAGTACGTTCTAAACCTGACATTCAAACACAAAGCATTTATTTCAATTAAACTATTTACAGGCACTTTTGAATTGTCAAAGAGTCGGTCAAATAGTCAGAAAGTTGAAGCTAGTTGTTCATTCCAAAACGTAGATCTCTATGAAGAAGATTGGGCAAGAAACTTTCAAAGGTAGTGTCCAGGCGTCTATACTTAATGTTATCTAGTGACAAATATTAAACGACAAACAAAGAAAAAAAAACGAAAACTGAAAACATTTCTTTAACGTTGAACAAAGCACAATATCCAGTTAGAATTCCGTTTCCACATTCATTCGAAGCTAAAAGAATTCTGAATACGTCTTGTTGCTTACGACTCGGTACAATGCACCACAAATGCTTCCAGCTTTGCCACTGTGCAGTTCCCGCATTCAATGTATGACGGTTTTGTAGGCTGTTACCTCAATATTTTGCTCCTTTGGCGGCATTTTCTAAGGTTAGAAGAAAGAATAACCGTTTGAACTCAAAGTAACCTTGTTTTTAAAGATTTTACAGTAAAAAACGCTTGTTTGAAATTAAACAAAGCTTGGGCCTCAACCATAGAAAAAAAGCTTCAACCAAAGGAAAGGTATTTTGCATGCTGGGACAGACTGGATGAGGGAGGCGGCGGACAGGATGTTGTGACGCAGCCTGGGAGACGCCTATGTCCAGCAGTGGAGTGCGATAGGCTGAGTTGATTGATTGATTGCCACTATTACCAGCTCACTTGAAGCTCACTTCACCTAAAGTTTAACGGAATAGTTACATCTGTATTTACTTATAATTATATAAAGCTGAAGAATTTGTTTGAAAGATAGAAAGAAAAGAAAAGAAAGAAAAAGTATTTAAGTTTTTGTGTTGTTGTTTGTTTGGTTGAACACGCTAATCTCCGAAACTACTGGTTCGAATTGAAAAATTCTTTTTGTGATGAATAGTCCATTTATCGAGGTAGGTTATAAGCTATATTAACATCACGCTACGACCAATAAAAACGGAGAATCAATGAAAAATGTTGCAAAAACGGGAAATTCCTTTTGAGAGCTTCCGTTGCGTACACAATTTTAAAGTTACCTACGCAAAAATCATGTAGGTATGACAGAATTGCTTCCCATTAAAAGTTCTAAAAAAAAGTCCGCGACAGCATTTATGTCTATCTTTTAAGGTTGACTCACTATGATGGAATATATTTTAGGTTTTTTCCTCAAATGAACGCGAGTGAAACCGCGGGGCACAGCTAGTACTACTAATAATAAAGCTAAAGAGTTTGTTTGTTTGAACGCGCTAATCTCTGGAATTACCAGTCGGATTTGCAAAAATCTTGTTGCATTTGATAGCTTAATTCTTAAGGCAAGCTATAGGCTATTTAACATCACACTATGACTCTTAGGAGCCGAGTAAAAAGAAAAAACGTAAAAAAGAACGCTAAGCGAAAACGGCGTTATAGCGCCGGCAGCCGATGGGATGCGACGCGAGGGCCGAAATAGGCGGACGAAGTCGCAGGCAGAAGAAAAAAAAACCGGGTAAGAGCGAGTCGGACTCGCGCACCGAGGGTTCCGTACCATCATATGTTTTTAAATTTTCACCGGCGAGCTACTTACTAGATCTCGTTCAAACCAATTTTCGGTGGAAGTTTAAATGGTAATGTACATCATATATTTTTTTTAGTTTTATCATTCTCTTATTTTAGAAGTTACAGGGGGGGGCGACACATTTTACCACTTTGGAAGTGTCTCTCGCGCAAACTATTCAGTTTAGAAAAAAATTATATTAGAAACCTCAATATCATTTTTGAAGACCTATTTATAGATATCCCACATGTATGTGTTTGATGAAAAAAAATTTTCGTGAAAATCTTAATGCGGTTCACAGAATACATCTACTTAACAAGTTTCAACAGTATAGTTCTTATAGTTTCGGAAAAAAGTGGCTGTGACATACGGACGGACAGACGGACAGACAGACAGACATGAGCATGACGAATCCATAAGGGTTCCGTTTTTGCCATTTGGCTACGGAACCCTAAAAAGTAAAGGCTCGCCGCACCTTCAGCCTACTATTGTTCATAGGGCCAACCATGGGCCAAGGGCGGCTATAGAAAAAGGCAGTGGATTTAACAAGGTAGGTACCTGTAACGCTGTTGTACTTCTGCTAGTACTTCTCGGTTTCTCACTGGATCTGGTATAATCATCCGTTACACTCTTTGGCATTTTGTAAAAAATAAAAATACACAAAAAATACCACAAATAGTATTGCACTGACAAGTATCTGCTATTGACACTGTTTGACAGTGACGTTTAATAGCCGCCTTTTTTAATGGCCAGTTTGTTGGTTTTATGCTTTTCATAAAATTATTTAACAAAAAACAATGTCATAACCAAATCATACAAAAAAAAAACTATGCACAAGGAGCACTGTATTATTGTTAAATAGAGGCCAGTGTCGAGGAGGCACGAGGTGTGCGATCACAGAGTACTTTTTGATAGACTGAAATGTGCGATGCAATGCGCAAGGTGCGCTACGCATAATGAATAGGATGCTCAAGATGTGCGATGCAATGCGCAAGGTGCGCTACGCATAATGAATAGGATGCCAAGATGTGCGATGCAATGCGCAAGGTGCGCTACGCATAATGAATAGGATGCTCAAGATGTGCGATGCAAAGCGCAAGGTGCGCTACGCATAATGAATAGGATGCTCAAGATGTGCGATGCAATGCGCAAGGTGCGCTACGCATAATAAATAGGATGCTCAAGATGTGCGATGCAATGCGCAAGGTGCGCTACGCATCATGAATAGGATGCTCAAGATGTGCGATGCAATGCGCAAGGTGCGCTACGCATAATGAATAGGATGCTCAAGACGTGCGATGCAATGCGCAAGGTGCGCTACGCATAATGAATAGGATGCTCAAGATGTGCGATGCAATGCGCAAGGTGCGCTACGCATAATGAATAGGATGCTCAAGAAGTGCGATGCAATGCGCAAGGTGCGCTACGCATAATGAATAGGATGCTCAAAATGTGCGATGCAATGCGCAAGGTGCGCTACGCATAATGAATAGGATGCTCAAGATATGCGATGCAATGCGCAAGGTGCGCTACGCATAATGAATAGGATGCTCAAGATGTGCGATGCAATGCGCAAGGTGCGCTACGCATAATGAATAGGATGCTCAAGATGTGCGATGCAATGCGCAAGGTGCGCTACGCATAATGAATAGGATGCTCAAGATGTGCGATGCAATGCGCAAGGTGCGCAACGAAAAATGTTCAAGTGCACAAGGTATGAGATACAGAGTGCGCAAGGTGCGGGATGCGGAGTGCACAAGGTGTGCGATGCGGAAGCGGGCGTTACAGAGTGGCCCAAAACGCCATAGTAGGTATGCAAAGTAATTATGTAACATTACGAGACACAGAACATTAAAATTAAACCAGAGTTATAGGGAATATTTTTGCATTTGATTAGAATCTATCCGATAGTAATTGCGTGATGCTGGAACATAGATTCAGAGAAACAGACAAAAATTCTAAATACTATATCTTCATCGCTCCCAGACCTCGTAGCAAAATTTGTTACGAGGTCTGGGACCGATGAAGATAAATACTCTTTTTTTTAGCAGCGAACTTGTTACGGCCGAAATGATGATGATGAAATGGCGTCGCTTTCTGCAGTCTTCACAGTTCCAGAATTGCGTTGGAGACCGTCAGGATCCGCCGTCAAAGCCTGTTTACATGCAAGTTGGCTGTTGGATTATGCTTCGACTATTTTGTGAATCAGGTAAAGGATCTTGTGACGTCACTTTTGGAATTGATTAAAAAAACAAGTTGTATCTAAACACGACGGGATCCTCAGTTATTGGGAACTCGTTGTTTGACCTCTAAGATATCGTAAAGATTCTTTTATCATTCACATAGTATCCAGCACGCATACCGTTCGTTGTGCCATAGCCAATCCTTAGTTGTCTTGTGTGAAAAGCCAAAATTGTAGTTGTTATAAGTACCGGGATTATTCCTTCACAAATGGTAAGAATAACAAGTTTTTTTTTAGTTTCTATAACATGAAAGTTTATAAAATGATGTACGCGAATGTCAGTGTTGTGAACCTGACTGTTATTTATACGCTACAAGATAGGTTATTGATTATTAAACGGACAAGTTCATCGAGGATAAGTAGTTGCTTTTCGTGTACTTTTTTGTTTTTCCCTACCTCTAGACTTCTTAAATACCCCTGATTTATTAACAGTCAAGTGTAATTTAGACATCATTTATAAGCTAACCGTCTTAAAACAATAATGCGTATACATGTTTAAAAACGAAGGGGGAAGGAACGAATGTAAGAATTTGTCCGCATCGCTGTCAACAGGAAAAATGCCCAAAAGGCTGGCAGCATTGCCACTGGTGTACATAATAAAGAGTATTTCTATTCTATTCTATTCTATTGCCACGTTAAATGGCAATGCTGCCGCTCTCTGCTTGATCTAAAATCGACTTACCTAAACTGTAATAATATTAATACGAATGGTATTTTCTGTAAAATATTGAATAAAAACAGGTAAGCACAATTTACCAGTTTGTATATTATAGGCAAATCCTGGCCAGGACCTGGGTTTTTTGTTCAACCACCGGTTTTCTAATGCACAGATCGCAGCACTGTGCACTTTCCTGGCGTTGTTAGCTACACCCACACTCGGGCAGGACTCGCAAGATGTCGCGCCACCATCGCCATGTCCCACCGTGTTCAGATACGACCCGGCCGGATCAAAATCCGGCTCGTGGTCAGGAGTCATCAACCTGTCCTCAGACTTTCTTCTTCACTCGCTGTGGCTCGACATCGTGCTGGATAGCCAAGCAATTACGCTTCTGGTAAGATTTTTATTTTTAAGTTCACAAGAAAATTTATAAAATAAAATACATTTATTTATATAGCCGTAACTTAAAACTGTTTTGAATCACATCTTTAAGAGGAAACAGGGCGTGCGATTCTCCATACAAATGTATTCCCCTTTTTCTTCCTGAATAATGCCTCTAGATCAAAATTCTTTTAAGGGTTCCGTACCCAAAGGGTAAAAACGGAACCCTATTACTAAGACTTCGCTGTCTGTCTGTCCGTCCGGCCGTCTGTCTGTCACCAGGCTGTATCTCAAGAACCGCGGTAACTAGACAGTTGAAATTATCACAAATTATGTATTTCTGTTGCCGCTATTAAACAAATACTAAAACCAAAATAAATATTTAAGGGGGGCTCCCATACAACAAACGCGATTTTTTGCCCTTTTTTGCTCGATATCAATAATGGCAACAGGTAGGCACTTGAAATATTCACAAAATACTCAGTTGTATTTTTACTTTAATAATAAATAATAAAATTAAAATAAGATAAATATTTAAGGGAGGGGCCCCTTACAACAAACGTGTTTTTTTCGGCGTTTTTGCCTTGTGGTACGGAACCCTTTGTGTGCGAGTCTGACTCGCACTTGGCCAGTTTTTCATAAAATCAAGGTCTGCTGTAAATACGTCCCTGTCGTTTTCTTTTTTTCAGCAACTAATAAGTAAAGAAAATATGACCCTCTAAAAATTACAAAAAAAAACCTATTTTTACCGGCGTGTTCAGAGGACTACCAGACAAATTTGAAAAATAATTAACATAAAAAAATTATAAACACCTAAACTTACTCTTTCTTAAAATGAAAATGTAGAAAATATATGAATCGGCTCAGTTTTCGAGGAGAAAAAAGGGGAATATGAAACGTCGATCTCGTCAAAATTTTTGTGATGATTTCGGTCTGAGCTGCAGCTGTCCCTATACACACTACGGGGGCAGACTTGAGGTAAGACGACGGAAATAGTTTTTCAAATTCCTCGCAGGCCCCGTCCCCTCTTAACATTTCATTGCTAGAATTTCGTGGTTATCTGGGGGCACGGGAGTGCCCCCGCCAAGACGAGCCAAGCGAAGCGCAAGGGCACTACCTACCTTTTCTCGAAGCACTTCGTCGTATTTTTGAACCTTCATAACTTGGGTTTGGATTATAATAATAATGAATAATAAGACCTTTATTTTCAGGCTACCTTGGCCCATAGATAAATACCTTACAGACTAACATATAATAATAACAACAAATAATAATACAATGTGTGTTAGTGTATAAACTTAAAACTATGTTAGTAAAATTCACAGACCAGACCACAAAAACAAAAAAAAACCAGATAAACAAAATTTTCGGGATATGATGTCAGTGGTTGACTTATTAAACCTATAAAGTTTCAATTGCATAGCTCTTATACTTTAGATTTTATTGATATCTAAAATACCCCGATTTCGTCACGTCACTGACTCACTTACTCACTGACTCACTGACTCGGCCAAGCCAAGCCTCATATTTTGACTGAGGTGTAGAGTTTGTGAAGTTAGGGCGTGTAGAGTTAGAAGCTTGGCTCTACATGAGACCTGATAACTTTTTGGCAGTGCGAGCCATATGTGGTCTCGTCTTGGCAACATTTTACATGAAAATGTTTTTGGTGGGATTTATTTTTAAATGTAAGATCAACACACTTTAACGTCACTGTATTCTAACTAAGTACAAGCAAGCTTACGAATGAGTATTATAATGAGTAATAGTAATGCTATTATATTACATAATACTATTATCATGCATTTAATTAAGTACTTACTGTTAATAGTTGTGAATATTCTTAATTACTCAATTGTTTTGTTTAATCCACTAGCGTCTGCCCGCAATTTTGTCCGCGTGAACTTTCTTGATCCTTCCTCCTTGAAGCCTTCTCAAAGACTTGGGCTATCAAATGCAAAAATATTTTTTTCTAATGCGACTACACCCAAACATATTCACACAATTCAAACAGATTCAGACAATTTAGAGATTACACCCTACATGCAAACTTACAAACTACAATATTTTCAAAGATTTCAAAGTCAAAGCATTTATTTCAAAGAAGCACATAAAAGGCACTTTTGAACGTAAAAAATTACAATAAAATAGAATTGATTCTAGTCGCCCCTTCCAAAATGTGGTTTTCGTATGGAGAAGAAACTCCACCGTTTCTCTTTTAAAATGTTTTACAATATTTTGCATACATTAATATGTGAAGACGATGCACCTGAAATAAAATTAGTATGCCACAATAGGTAAAAGAATAAAAAATCAAACCATGAGATATAAATTAATTATCTGATAGATACATGGTGCTCACATATTTACAAAAATGGTAAAAGAAAACGATTTTCATTAAAAAAAAAAAACAATTACAAGTCAGGGTGTGAGTTAAAGTAATTACAGAATGTAAATCAATGTCAAAATAATAATAAATTTTACAACTAAATTGGCAACCAGTTTGATTTTGAATAGATTTATAATATGAGTATAGATAAATTAAAGCATATAGGTACCTTTAAGTAACTTGCCTTGAAGGTCAATTGGCACACATTTTCCTCCTTTACTGTCTGGTTTTGCCAGATTTATAAATACATAGTAGGTATAAAAGAGAGGGAGGGGGGGAGAGGGAGGGAGGGAGGGAGGGAGGGAGGGGCCCGTGGCTAAATAATAACAGCCGCACAGGTCGATCCATCAGGTTAAGCTACGCTTGCCGCGGTTGGTCTGTGGATGGGTGACCATCTTTACACCGAGACCCCTTCGTGCCTTGGAAAGCACGTTAAGCCGTTGGTCCCGGCTGTCATTCGTGGATCTTTGACAGTCGTTACGGGTAGTCAGAAACCCGAAAGTCTGACAACCAGTCTTACCAAGGGGTATCGTATTACCCAATAACTGGGTTGTGGAGGTCAGATAGGCAGTCGCTCCATGTAAAATACTGGTATTCAGCTGCATCCGGTTAGACTGGAAGCCGACCCCAACATAGATAAGAAAAGACTAGACAGATGATGAGTAGGTATAAAACAAAGTCGCTTTTCATTGTCTGTATCTGTCTGTTTATCCACTTAGTTCTTTAAATTAAATAAGGATTTAGGTTGCGGTGTGGCAAAAACCCTTTTTGTGCGGGGGTGTGTATGTATGTGTGTGTGTTTGTGTGCTTTGTGGGTGTACTTATAGGTACACCTCTGCCTTAGGGGATTACTGATGAGATATTATGTGATGTGTTTATATGTAGATACAATTAATAATACATGAATATTTAACTTAGATACCTATAGCACAGAATATTTTGACAGCATGTCGCCACATCAGACGATGACAATCCAATCCATGTGAAGCAAGGACGTCTCACTAGTATTATAAAAAAAAAACATATTTTATTAACCTTTTGAACGCCAGAGCATAAACGCACGCGCGTGCCCTCCACGCCAAGCCACATTTTTTTTATATTTAAGGTATACAAATAAACACACACAAAATAATGATTTAATTGTTTATTTCGTGATAAAGTGCACCGCATTTAATTGTCACATATTTGGGTCGCTCGTAATAGGATAGGCGACACACGACTGGCGTACAGGGCACGCGCTTGCTTGTCACGTATATGTGACAAAGCGTTCAAAAGGTTAAATTTTATCTCAGCACAAGACGGCAGAGGCAAACACACAAAACTTCAAGATCTTTAGGATAGAAGACGAGAGCATGCAGATTCAGCCTGGTATCCCGACATCAATGCGTTTCTCCGTTCAATACGATACGAATGACAGATTCCCCAGACTGCAGGCGATCAGACTAAATGGAATAATCATCTGTAATGGGCTATTACCTGAGGGAAAACCAGATTCAGGAGTTAAAACTAACATCAACACAAATAAGAGACCAGTTACAAATCCGTCTAAGCAGTCTATTAATCCTGTTTCCACGAAACCTGACAACAGACCTGACCCTGGAAACATGTGAGTATATTATTTGCAAAGTTATTTATATGAGGGGCTCGTGGCTAAAATAATAATAACAACTGTACAGGTCGATCGATCAGGATAACGCTTGCCGCGGTTGGTCTGTGCATGGATGACCATCTTTACATACCGAGACCTCTCCGTGCCTTGGAAAGCACGTTAAACCGTTGGTCCCGGCTGTCATTCGTGGATCTTTGACAGTCGTTACGGGTAGTCAGAAGCCTGAAAGCCTGACAACCAGTCTTACCAAGGGGTATTGTATTACCCAGTAACTGGGTTGTGGAGGTCAGATAGGCAGTCACTCCATGTAAAATACTAATATTCAGCTGAATCCGGTTAGACTGGAAGGCGACCCCATCATAGTTGGGAAAAGGCTAGGCAGATGATGATGATTTATATGCCTGGTGAAAATCATACCGAGTTATCGCATCGCAAAAATTTTAAACTTACCACACCCTCTCCAGAAGGAGATGCCATGACGAGCTATAGTCCTTCTTAAAGGATTGGGTTCTAATTGCAAAGGAGAGAGAAAAATAGAAAGACGGAAGGCAGGCCTTTGCCCTGCAGCAGGACACAACAGGCATGAGCCGGTAGTAATAATAATAATCCTGTTTTTTTGGCGCCTCCCTTATTATTATTATTATTATCAGCCATTTATGTCCCACTGCAGGGCAAAGGCCTCCCTTCCCTCCTTCCACTTATCTCTATCCAGTGCTGTTAAACGCCAATCCTTCTGGAAAGAGTTGAGCTCGTCCCGCCACCTCATTCTGGGCCTGCCGCGTTGTCGTTTACTGCTGTTTGGGACCCATTGTGTGATTACTTTAGCCCATAGTTCCTCCGGCATGCGACAGATGTGACCAGCCCAGTTCCATTTTAGCTTGGCAGCCGTGTGACCTACATCAGCAATTTGAGTTTTAGCCTCCCTTATTATTATAAAATATTTTTCACTTCTCTTGCTCTAAATGTTCGTCTTTATGTTGTGCGTAGGTGACATAAAGTCACTTTTTATTAGTACAAAAAGTAATTTTTAGGGTTCCGTACCAAAGTGGTAAAAAGGAACCCTTATGGTGTGGTCTGTCTGTCACAGTTTGATAACTCAAGAACTACTAATGCTATCAATTTGAAATTTGGAATAGTTTTAGATGACGTTTGCCCACCTGTTTTGCAAATAAGAAAGAAATAAAAATATGTTGTATATATATTTTGCAACAGGGACTGAAAGGGGGTCTTAAAAAAACGAAGTGGGGCTACTAGGGCATGTTATCATAATAGAGAGCTGTTTGCACATTCTCAAACATTTTTTCTTTTTTTTAGGCTGCGTAGTTTTCGACTTTATATGAAAAAAAAAAAAACGTAATAATTAAAGTCGTTATTTTATTTAATTTGCTTTAGTATCATGCCCGTGTTTTCTATCGTTAATTAATTAAAACCAGATAAAATAGTTATCATTTATTATTCAAAAACGCAAAGAAACGTTTTTATGACTTGGCAGTATGAAGTACCAAGTCGAATGAAACATCTTGAAAATAAAAAAAATAAACTTTTAAAAAGTTTTGTATCGGGAATTAGCTATTCTCTTCTTCAATTTTGCAACATTTTTGAACAGTGAAAATACTGATATACTTTATGCCTGTTTCATTTTCGCGCAATCGAAAAGCAGAGTGTGTATAAACGAACCATTTTATGCACTAATTGTACAATCTACTATTGTCTAAGGGTCTAAGGCAGTGTGTGTAAAAAAGTAAAATATGCAGTTAAAATCTCAATCAAAATCAACATTTTGATTGAGATTTTAACTGCATATTTTCATTGAAACGATTCACAATGATCTACTTTAATTTCCAGGTCCACCGCCGGTGATATCTCGTCAGGCAGTCGTGGACAGGTGATCAGTCTTTTATTTTTTAGATAACTCCTTATCTTCCTTCAGGCCTTAGGCATTTCTGTGCTGATCAATCTCAGTCTCAGCCTCAAGTAATGGAACGAGTGCCATTACTCGAGACGGAACATGAGCGCTAGGATCATTATAAAATAATATACATAATAATGTTCCCACTGCTGGGATACAAGCTTCCTCTCGGTGAGAGGAGTGGCCGCAATCCATCACGCGGGCCCCGTGCGGGTTGGCAGATGTCACATGTACATGACATGACGGTTGTCTCACGATGTTTTTCTTCACCGTTTTGAGAGCAGTGGTAATGAAATAGTTTACACAAAGTAAAGCCTGTCTGGGTTCGAACCTACGACCTACAACTCGTACTTAAGTCGCGGCACTTACCACTGCTCCAGATAGGATCATTATCTAATTCCACTGAAACCAATTTTTTTCTCTAAATATAGTGTTTTCTTTTTCTAGCAGACGCAGTGTGGCACTCCTGCGTTGAAGAGTGAGTGGCCGTGGGTTGTTGCTATTTTCGTAAGTTTTACTTGTTACCACACTAAAGGCGAAAGAGTGTGGGGGTGTGTGTGTGTGTTCATATGTTTGTTACTTCTTCACGCTCAAACGGCTGGACCAATTTTGATAAAATTTGGTATGGACGTATAAAATTACCCGTGGTCCTAATGCAGGTCTACGCGTGTGTCAAATTTAATTTAAATCCGCTACGACATTATCAACTCAGCCTATCGCAGTCCACTGTTGGACATAGATTTATCTGAAGCTGCACCACAACACTCTGTCCTTCGCCTTCCGCATCCAGTCTGTCCCAGCTACATTTTTAAGGTCGTCGGTCCATCTAGCTGATGGCGTCCTAGGCTACGCGGTCATTATTCCAAGACTTGTCTCTTTTTACGTGAAATGAAACGATTTCATTATAGAAGACTAGCAGCGCCCCGCGGTTTCACCCGCATAAGTGTCGATCCCGTTCGAAAGACACGTGACGCCAACTATTATCATAATAACGTTATTGTTGTTTTCCTCGGAAACAGCACTTTTTTTCGGGATATGTCCGTTTCTGTACACCTGACAACGTATATGCAAAATTTCGGGATGATCTCAGTGGTTTAGGCGTGAAAACAAACTTACTTTCCCATTTACTAGATATCTCGACGCTATGATAAAGTCTTAATATTGGTATGTATGATATCTACAATACCAAGTTAAGAATTTCTAAATTTATCGCAGAGCGGCAGAGAAGAAGACAAGACTTATAAAAACTAACTTCAAACTTCACCTACTAATCTCAGATATACTTTAGATAAAATGGTGGTATGATTTTACGATTTATTCCGGTCTAACTTAGTATTCTAAAACAAATGAAAAATAAAATGGACATAATATGGCTATTTGGTCAGACAATCAGCCTCGAGCAGGCGCTTTCATTTTTATTTATCCTCAAAAATCAAAGTGACACTTCGTCGCATTGTCATTATGAACCCTGAAGACGCAGTGACTGCTGTAAAGTGCTGTACAGTCGAAAGGGCTATGGTTGAGAACCCCAGGCAAGGGAAGCGTTACCAGACAAGATCGGAAGATTCTTCCTTTTACACCTTTCCTAAGCGACACATTATTGTGTTCCGACATCCACGCGAACGAAGTCGCGGGCACAGCTAGTTTATAATATTAGTAAGTTAGGATTACAAAACCGGCCAAGTGCGTGTCGGACCACGGACAATGGTTCGGTAGTTGGGATGAATTTATCCCCAGAACAAACTTAAGATTGTACTAGTTGAAAATCGTGGTCGCGGAAACATTCCAACTATAAATGCATTAAAATGCGAGAGAAATGTTAATTTCGTAATGTTTACCTTTAAAACAGACTGTTTGCTTTAGTTATCAAAGTTAACCAAAGTGTAAGATATTCGTAACTTTCTTATAATAATGAAATTGAATGCATAGATTACTTATTTCATTTATTTTATAGTTTTTTTTTTTTTTTTTAGATAATTTTTTATTGTATGTATTTGTATAGATAACTAACTATTTACACTAAATACTATAGGCCGACCGCTTAACTGAGACGTTGCCTGAGGTAGCAGCGCGGTGCGGAAGGGGTGTGGTGACGTGATGCGAGAGCTCCCACACCGCGAATGATTAACTAAGGGTCAGTTCACACCGAGACGCGACGCGACGCGACGTGACGCGACGATACTGGAAGAGGCCAGTGACGTCGCGCTGCGCCGCGCGCCGCCGCGAGACGCATCCCAACGTCGCGAGGCGCATCGTAAAATCGTTGGCAACACGACGCCTCGCTGCGCAGCAAGACGCCGCGCGGCGCAGCTAGACGCCGCGCGGCGCAGTGGGACGTGTCTACATTTGCTACGTGCTCCCAGCCCCGCCCCGCGTCCACCCGCAGTCTACCATTTGCAAGCGCATGAGAACGATGTCTATTTGGCGGGTGCATTATGGAGATCGAGGAGAAGTTAATTTTTTTGTGCAGCGCTACGAATGTTTGTATAATAAATCGTCAAAACGGTATAGTGACAGAAAAAAAGTCCGATTATAACAAGATCCCAGTCTATTCATTATAATATCACTCGATCACTCGATCGTACTGCATCAATTCTGCACGAAATCTGGACGGAAATAGTAGAGACAAGTCGCCACGGCGCGGCGGCCTCGGACGCGCCGCGCGCCGTCGCGCTGCGCAGCGCCGCTCTCGCACGCCGCGGGCTGCCGGTGCGTCGCGATGCGTCGCTCTACGCCGCGAGGCGTCACCAGGCGCAGCGCTGCGCAGCGCAACGTATTCTGATCTCTCACAATGCAATGTGTACCTTTTCGTGTAGAAAATAAAGTATATTTTGAGTCACTCTTTTAAAGTGCGCGCAGCGTCGCGTCGCGTCGCGTCTCGGTGTGAACTGACCCTAACTTACTATACATAGGCGTCGAAGTAATCGTCCGCATCGCTGTCATCAGATAGAATATATAATAATACAATATACTAAAATGCATAATGAATGAAATGTGGATATTTTTTGCATTTTAAAACCGTGTGAAATAATTATGTATATGTTACGGCTAATGACCGAAGTGCGGCTACACCTAGTTTTAACCAAACCTAACCTCGGGGTGCCCTTCGCTCGCTCTTGCATCCTACGTCGACGGAGCACCGTTTCGCGGGGCTCCTATTTCTGTTTATGGGGTTTAAAAGAACCAACCAAACCGAACCTCGAGGTGCCCTTCGCTCGCTCTTGCATCCTATGTCGCCTCCCGAAATACACACGAACCGCATGTGGTCGGCTAAAACTAGGTGTAGCCGCACTTCGGCCGGCTAAAACTAGGTGTAGCCGCACTTCGGGTATTAGCCTTGACATATATAATATAACTTCGTTCGTAAGTGCAAAATAAAACACTACGCATATTTTCTAGGATTTGCGATACGAGTATTTCTGCGGAGGCACTCTACTCACCACTTGGCACGTCGTCACAGCAGCAAAATGTGTCCTCGTTGGTGCATCCCCAGATAAACCTGTCAGAACGAGTAGGCTGTTGGTCCGCCTCGGAAATCACGACATGGACTCTGTTGTAGGAGTGCAGATTAGGCTTGTAAGTGTCCTTGATTAATTTGAAGTAAAGTCGACCTCGTAATTGCATGCAGTAGCGGCCCTAGGGCGGTGCGAGTGGTGCGATGGCACCGGGCGCCGTCATGGGAGAGGCGCTGAAATAAACCGAAATGCGACCACCCCTCGAAGTTACTATCATCAATGACTGCTGCCTGGTGGGCAGTCCACCAGGCAGCAGTCATTGATGATAGTAACTTACTATAAAGACGATCGTCTACAAGAAAGCAACTGCATTATACCATAAGAACATGATACATAGGGGCGCCACGTTAAGATTTTGCACCACCTAAAAAAATTCTAGGGCCGCCGCTGATTGCATGAGCACTTAGTCGTTTTATTTATTTACTAGCTTTTACCCGCGGCTTCGCCCGCGTGGAGGTCGGAAATTATTCACGGAAAATTCAACCCCCCATTTCACCCTCTTAGGTGTGGAACTTCGAAAAACCCTTTCTTAGTGGATACCTACTCTTCACAAACAACACACCCTCCAAATTTCATGTCTCTAAGACCCGCGGCTTAGGCTGTGCGTTGATATATCAGTCAGTCAGGACAGGACTTTGAATTTTATATAGGTCTAAGTATAAATCGTTTGGGGTATGTTCATTACTTGACTCAAAGATTATTTATATGAATTTTTGAGTTAATCAAGCCACGCTGTAAAATCTTCCCATGTATAATTAACTACCCCCTTTCACCCCGTCAGGGGTAGATTTTCGAAAAACCCTGATACACGTTATTCTTTATTTTTGGTCTTAAGTATAAATACAGCGTTTCGAGGTAATCGGACCGAGCGTTAAAATTCTTCCATGCAAATTTTGACCTCCCCCAATCCCCCTTTAAAAAAACTGTTTAGAAAAACGAAAAATGCTAAACTTCATAATTTACTTAGATAAGTATTCCTGCCAAGTTTCAACTTTATTAACTCAAGGAATAAGATTGTTCATACAAACTTTCATCCCCTATTTAACTGCTTTAGGGGTTGAATTTCAAAAAATCCTTCCTTATTCCTTGTATACATTATTAAGGGAACCTCTGTGCAAAATTTCAGCTCTCTAGGTCCAAGGGTTTGGGCTGGGCGTTGATGAGTCAGTCAATCAGTCAGTCAGTCAGGACTTTTCTTTTTATTTATATAGATTGATTTCATTATTGTTTTTACGTTTGCGTACTGATTTTTTAACTAAAAGTATCATCATGCCCCTCATACCCGAGGAATGTACCAGGATCATCACTAGTTAGTGTTTTTTTTTATATTGCTTGTCAGTGGCAGTGGTGCCGTTTCTGTTGTTCACAAACTAAACTAAATTTAAGTTCAGTGTATCTTTTTCTTTCTATTTCATTAAGGCGAAAGAGCCAGGGTAGCCCGCGAAATTCAATTTTTTTACGTTTTTTGCAATTTGCTGGTCAGTATTAAGTTGTACGTTGATTAAAATATGATTCGCCACCGTAACAAATATATACTTATTTACAGAATTATAATCATTAAAGTCATCAACACAACTCTCTAAGACCAAGTAATCCCCAAGAATTATTATTTCATGAAATCTTGACATTTGGGGATTATATTAACTTACGTATTGCTGATTGTAATGATTATAATTTTATAAATACTTAATTGTTACGACCGCGAATTAAAATTAAAATGTATCTTCTGTCCTTTTCTTTTTAAGAAAAGGACAGAAGATAAATTTTAATTTAGTCCTGTCAAATAAATTATTCCTACCAGTTGCTGTCTCAATTTGAAGTACAGTTCGCGTCAAATAACTTTACCGCTCTGAAGTAGGCAACAAATCACTGAATAAACCAGCAGCGCGCATGGCACCGATTGGCGCGGCTAGCGAAAAGCCTAACTTCAGAGCGCCAAAGTTAGGTATTTGACGCGAACTGTAATGTGCCGGGAAACATAATGATTGTAGTTTATTTTTACAACGACAGGTGCAGAAGGTAATAGTGTCTTCAGACTATACCGTTAACAAAATATACCACGGGCTCGATGCGGCGTTATTGGTGCTTCACGAGCCAGTGACGTACACTGACTGGGTTAAACCTGTTTGTCTCTGGCCAGCCAGCCAGATAGATCTAGACAATGTTATCGGAAAGAAAGGATGGGTATGTAAAGCCAGGGAAATTAATTGTTTACGTTTACCAATTTGACTAAGCTAAGCGAAGCTTGGCGAAGTTGAGATTTGAATATACGGACGATTTAAATAGTAATTTTTTAACAGTTGTTTAAAATTCAACACGGCAAATTGTCGAAATGTATCAATTTGATAATTAATTAATTTTTCCGAATATTTTTATTGTTTTATTTTGGCCTAGTTGTGCCTACTCTGGAGTGGCCTGCAGATTATGCAATTCTGTACACGTGAACCTTCCGACCCTAATCTTGTGTGATATGATTTCAGTTGGTAGGATGGGGTTATGGCGACAGAAACAATCTGGTAGATGAGCTAAGAGCAGAGGAGATTCCGGTGGTAGAACAAGAGACGTGTTTTAAGTCGGAGGGCTTCGCATACTACAACATCACACAATCAGATAACACCTATTGCGCTGGGCTCAGACAAGGTGAGATCGACTTTTCTTATTTAGTAGATAAGTAAAAGTACTTAAGTATCTATTAAACAAAGGTTTTTGATGATAAGTAAGGTAAAGACTACAGGCTGATTCCCGGCCACCGTAGGCGCGGGCTTGCGGACGGCGAGCAATGGGCAGCTCGCCGTCCGGTCCGGGCCGGTCCGGACCAGGCCCGGGTCAACGGCGCGTTGTGTTCCACACGTGCCTCAAGGAGATATCAGCACTAACTGACGGGATCCGCTAGGGCCGATGCCTGACAGGGTTGCGGGTTGCTCGTCTGACACGCCCTCCCGCTCCGCCCACAGCGGGACAAGTTATTCGACAATTTCCCACCGAAAAAAAAAAAGGTCTGGATCACAGAGCATGGAATCGCCTCGCCGGCCTATGCTCCAGACAGCATTGACAAACACTTTCCATACAAACCAAGCATGTCAGAGGATGTCACCGTTTTCAAAAGTTTTTTTTGTGCTATGTTACTTACGGCAAATTTTTCATTATTCTAGGAATCATTTTGAAATTTTGACAGTTATTTCATACAAAAACTGTCAAACATCAATTTTATTCTTCGAATAAAAGTTATCCGCCGATGGAAAAATCAGCCCTTAGTTTGATGAACAGAATGCGTAGTTGACGGCTATATGATGGGTCCTTTTACATCCTGTATCATCATTTTAGCCGAAAGACGTCCACTGCTAGACATATGCCTCCTCCAAGCACCTCCACTTCGACCGGTTCTGTGTTTCTCGCATCCAGCAGCTACCTGCGGCCATCACAAGGTCGTCTGTCCACCTGGTGGGAGGCCTTCCAACGCTACGTCTTCCGGTACGCGGTCGCCACTCCAGAACCTTTCGGCCCCATCGGCCATCTGTTCTGCGAGCAATGTGCCCTGCCCACTGCCACTTAAGTTTGGCAATTCTTCGGGCTATGTCGGTTACCTTGGTTCTCCTGCGGATCTCCTCATTCCTGATTCTATCACGCAGGGAAACTCCAAGCATAGCCCTCTCCATTGCCCTTTGGGTGACTTTTAGCCTTCTTATAAGGCCCATTGTGAGCGACATAAGTCATCAGTTTCAGTGCCATAAGACATCACTGGCAACTTGCCAGTTATGACCAGTGCGTGTTGCCAGTGGAAACACGCACTGGTCAAAGATTTTCGTCTTAAGACACTGCGGTATGTGGGACGAGAAGATATTGCGTAGCTTCCCGAACGCTGCCCAGCCGAGTCGGCGATTGACCTCTTTCTCGAAGTTAGACAGGTAGACTTACCGGTCTAACTGCCCGGTGTAGTGGCCTGGTAAGTTATACCTAACTGGACAGTTTATCCTAGGTAAACATACTCGTCCACAACCGATCGATCCTGTATACTGGCGTTAGATTAGCAAAGGTGGTGATTCGGGAAAGACCAAAAATAAATTACACTAGTGTGCGTCCTTTTCTCGGAAAGCACGTTAAGCCGTTGGTCCCGGCTGTCATTCGTTCACCTGATTTGAAGCCGAGAGTCAATTGCACTCTCCGTCATTGTGATTTTTTTTTTGTACTGGAACATACCTGGGAAACTTCTGGTTACGGAGATATTGGCGCCGACTCCCTTGTTCACAAACTAAACTAAATTTAAGTTCAGTGCATCGTTTTCTTTCTATTTAATTAAGAAAAGGACAGAAGATAAATATTAGTTTAGTCCTGTCAAATTAAGATAAGTACTCCATAGACAAGTTTAGACGTGATTAAAAAATTGGCTACTAAAAATACGTCAATTTACGTCAGGCGCTGACTAATTTGACAGAACTAAACTAATATTTATCTTCTGTCCTTTTCTTAATGAAATAGAAAGAAAAAGATGCACAGAACTTTTTAGTTTAGTTTGTGCACAAGGGAATCGGCGCCATTGAGGGTCAAAATTCCAACATTTACTGACGTTTTTTTACAAAAACAAAGTTTTAATGTTAGACACAACTTTAAATACCCTCACGATAACTATGCAACGGTACAGAGGTCGTGGTGTCGCAAAACATTGCGCACTACCACATACAGCAAACGTGATAAACACCAGAATAAGAATAATAAGTATTTAATGAATAAATATCAAGTTAGAGGATTCACACCAAAAATAAAAGTCGATACGACTTTTATTTTTGGTGTGAATCCTCTAACGAATCAGTAATTATTCTTGTGCAATGTTACTTAATTAGTTTGATGTATAGACGCCAAGCACATCAAGCTACTACAATCTGTCAAATTTCTTTAGGTACCTAATAGATTTTCAACTTTATCGCTAAAGCATAAGGCCCGGGTAAGCGGGATTGTCCGAAAGGGTTACCGCTGGCCCGGAACGTAAAGGGCTAAGGAAGGAACACGAGTGGGTTTTAGTCAGTAAAAGTCTGACACACCTCTCCGCTCCACCCAGAGCGGGAGGGGTCATTTGATGATGTCACACCCCAAAAAAAAAAAACATAAGTTCCAAAGTTGATTGAGAAAATTTGACAGTTTCGGGTAGCTTGATGTGCTGGCCGTCTGTACCTACTTACAGAATGTGTAGTTGACGGCTATGTGATGTCTTTTTACACCCAGCTGGTCGATTCTGTAAAAGATTTTTACTGTAAAAATCTTCTTTTTTTTCAATTTTTTTCTGTAAAAATCTCATCGTGAAAACTTAGGTGAAGTGAGTTAGTTTTTGCTAGGAATTGACACTATTAAGGTGCCACTAGTCGATATTTTTTCCATACAAATTTCGGGAGAGTTTACTCCACTGTTCAACATTGTGCATCCAAAGTTAAACATGATATCGTTTTGACTTATTATTAAATTTGTCTGTACGGAAACAGATTTTTAACGTAAGTTTGGGTGTGAATAAGTAATAAAAGATCTGTAAAATCTTCAAAACCAAGTCCGTACCGACAAAGCTCAGTTATCGAAGAGTTCAATAAACTTTATTTGTAATTGATTTATGCAGTGGTTTTTTCATAAAACTCGATTTTCCGAAGCACTTTTCGAATGTTTTTACGCGCCTATCACTTTGGAACGGTGTTTCTGTGCGTGAGAACTAGACGTTGTTCGTGTAGACTAGCGTCTAACTGCTCATCACTGATACCAGCTCTGTCGGACAAGAAGCCAGGTGAGACAGCGTGCTTTTTGGCCATGAACTCAGTGAGTTCAAGCTCGCGACTAGTTTACTCTTAACAGCTCACTCCACACTCACTTCACCTAAGTTTTCACGGTGAGATTTTACAGAATAGCACCGTTTATATACCTATACTCATTTGCACCTCTTTTTCTAGAGACTGTATTGTGCAAGGGCGTCATTATAGGCAACGGCATGGTCTTCAAGATGGGTAACTCCTGGTACCTACGAGGTCATGTCAGTTTTTTCTTAACAAGGAAATTGAAGACGAAGAAAACGTGTGACCCGACAAGGTTCTTCCAGTTCTCCGACCTAGCCAAAGGCCTTCCATGGATCTATGGCATTGTTTCCAGTTATCTTTAAAATGGACGCTTACCTGTGAGTAGGTCTAACTTTTTATTAAATTGGTACTTACATATTAGTAATTTTGTAAATGTGAGGACTTTGTAGGCATTGTAGACTTTAGATCTGTAGACCATTTTTTAGGGTTACTTTTGGATACCAATGTGAAAAAACTCATTGCAGTGGTAGATATATATAAGTAACGAAATTAAAATAAAACTATCATAGCTAAGTAGGCTTTACAAGTTTACGAGTAATAGTCGACCAACTTAAATTTGTAGTTGCAATGTATGGGAGATCATAATTTTCAAGTACAATGTTAAGTTTGTTCTTGGGATAAATTCATTCCAACTACGGAACCCTTCATTGTGCATGGTCCGAGACGCACTTGGCTGGTTTTTATTTTATTAAGTACCTGGTACTTGTTGACCGGCCTACGCTGTCCTCCCATACCTACTGTAATTTGAAAACATTGTAAAAGCTACTTATTTTTAAAAGAGTAACCGTGTAGTTTCTTGCCGGCTCTTCTCCATAGGAAACGACCAATTGGAACAGTGCTCCTAGCTTCTGACGTTTCAGGTGTCCATGTAGGTTTATGTGAAATAAAATAATTTGATTTTCACCAAGTTTAGGTACTTATTATTATAAAAGAACACTCACACATTTTATTACATCATATTGCCTATAAAATAATTAGTTTTAATATAATATAGTAAATTATACTCAGATAAGATAAGGAGGATCGGCAGACGGCTTTATGTATTTACTTTCTGATATTTTATGTATTTATTTTCAGGTGACAAGACTACTACGCGCCCGGACTATAACAACCGTAGACAGAGTAACCTATAGACTCATGGTGTCCGTGTCACCGAAAGGGACAAAAAAATCCGGCAATCTTCATCATACTATCATTTTTACAGCTTATTACACTGCACCTTACCATTTTCACAGTTGCGCAATGTACTATTATTTAATTATGCACAAAAAAGATCTTATTTTCCGTTTAATCGCGGTGTAGTTTTTATTATTTCATTCATAAACGTCAAACTTGTTGTGCACATTGATGTGCTTAGCCGACACGCAGTAAGGGACAGAAATATTCTTACTCTGTCTCTTTTCTTTGCTAGTGACGTTAATATATTTCTCTTTTTCTAGTGCGAATGAAAAAGAAGATATGCAGCAGTCTATAGTTTACTCTGTCTACGATAACAACTATAATGTAGTCCCGATCCATGCTTCATGTTCGTAAACGGGCTCCGTCAGTTGGGACTGGTCAGCTTTCAGCTGCC
The DNA here is from genome assembly GCA_948474745.1 of Oligia latruncula. Lineage (NCBI taxonomy): Eukaryota > Metazoa > Arthropoda > Insecta > Lepidoptera > Noctuidae > Oligia > Oligia latruncula. The sequence goes on along the minus strand of OX419703.1, from coordinate 9,587,110 downwards.
ACGACTTATTTTAATTATTTTCTATTAAACGTGTACGAAGAACTTTATTTGTTTTAAAATATGGTACAGACAGCACATCAAGGAACCCGAATCTGTCAAATTTTCCCAAACAACTTTGAACCTTATGCTTTAGCGATAAAGTTGAAAATATCAATTAAAGAAATTTGACAGTTTGTTTTAGCTTGATGTGCTTCGCGTCTGTACATTAAGGTCTTATTAATATAGTCATGATCTTACATGTTTCGCCATGAACTGGCGAACATGAACAAATATTTAAACTTGATAAATGTAAAAAAAGTTAGACAATACTTTCTTTTTATTTTAACATATTTAATAACATTGGTTATTAGGATTTCTTATCTATTTAAACACTTAATAATAATCCCACAAATAATAAAGGTGAAAGTTTCTGAGTGTGTGTGTTACTTCTTCAGGCTCAAACGGCTGGACCAATTTTGATAAAATTTTGTATGAAGGTAGCTGACACCCTGGAATAACATACAGGCTACTTTTTATCCCGATATTCCCACGGGATCGACACTTATACGGGTGAAACCGCGGGGCGCAGATAGTAGTTACATAAAGTCATATGTCAGTATCTTATAACTGTTACTTTTTATCCCCTCTGTTTCTGTCGGGGGTTAAAAATAGACCTTTCGATCGGCAAGAGTCGAACTGTATCAAGTGAACGGATATCAAAAAAAAATATTTTACACTATAAAAACAATTACCAACAAGCCGTTTGTGTAGATTGGATTTAAAATGTTGTAGAAGGAGTTCCCTTATTTCTTTATAATATTGTTGAAAATTTTATAATTTAAAGAAGTGGAGTTTCTTGCCTGTTCTTCTCTATAGGTACCTACTACTTGCTTTGGAATGCTTCATATTTCTGACTAACCAAGTCCTTGACAATTCAAAAGTACATACCTATAAAATGGTTTCATTGAAAGAAATGCCTCAAATTTGAATTTAAGAGCATTTACGCCGTACGGCATTTTATACAAACTTTCAGGCCCTTGTTTTTCGAAATGAATGAACCGACTTTAATGAAACTTCATACGCTTAAGCAGGATACAAAGGTCTAAAAAGGTACTTAAGAACATCTTTGAGTTTGTTTCGGCCTTTCGTCTCAGAGTACCTAGTCAGATAGGAACCGCCGCGCGACCTCATCTAGTTTTTTTTAAATGTGATTGACATGAAAAGTGTTTGTACAAACCTATTTACAGAAATAAAATCATTAATTTATCATCAATGACGTTAACAAAATAAAAACAACCGACAGAAAAATTACGTTCCGTGATCAAATGAAAAATATGGCGCGTAACGGGAAAACTGGGAGCCCCAAGGGAAATCATTAATATCACATAACTAGACGTGCCACTTATATTTAATAAAGTATCTACCTTTATCAAACAGGTTTTGGTGTCATTTTTATGAGGTTGGTGTGAATATACCAAATATGCTTACTATAAACCCTAAGGCATCGTCCTAATAGAACGCGAATGCACGATCATCGCGCGAGTAAGCGACGCGACCATCGCGTGTTCGCGCAATAGCAAAAACTGGGTGTCCTAATATTTTTGTTTGTTGACTATTTTTGATTAAATGTACAACTACGGCAAGCGTAGCTTAACCTGGTCGATCGATCTGTGCGGCTGTTATTATTTAGCCACGGGCCTCTCTCGGTTTTTAATAATATATTTCATTAATCTGCTAGATGTGCCGTTTTTTGATTAAATGCGAAGATTTTCATTCAAAAATCATTGATTCAGTCATTATAATTGTACCTACCTAAAATATTTGCATGCCATGAAAAATGGCAGACATGTCGTGAGCCACAAGATCAAGATCAAGAAAATCAAGAAAAACATGCATGCAAGATCAAGATCTTGCATGCATGTTTTATTTTAATTCTGTATGTATACACATGTCAGAGCAAATAAAATTTCTTTCTTTCTTTCTTTAACTATTGGCGCCGATTTCCATTACAGTCGCTAAGAACTACATGAGAGGACGGAAGACAATAGTGGATTTCAATAAACAAATGCATCTGTTCCAAAAATATGATGAAATATTGAGAAAGCCAGACATAAATATAACGACTCTATTTTTTTCAAAATGTCCCATGAGTAAGATTCTAAAATGTCACCGAGAGCTTTGTATTTGTCTTTTGATAGAAATTTCAACACCACTCATTTAAGAATCTTTTAAGAACAACAACAGACATCAGAAATTTTGTTTGAAATTTCTAATTCTACATCCTTGGCATCAAGTAGATGATCTACTTGATGCCAAGGATGTAGAATTAGAAATTTCAGTTTCAATTAAAAAAAACAGTCTGTCGACTATGATATAGATCATATCTAGATATCATATGTAGATCTATATCATAGTCGACAGACTGTTTTGGACGAAAAATGTAGTAGTATATTTTCGTTTGACGTCGAAATGTATGATTTAAAAAAATAGACCCTTATTATCAAAGAAGGAAAAAATCTGAGTCGGGTCACTATCAGAGATATATAACTTTACCCAAATTCAAATCGTCTCATAATATTAAAAAGGTATGAGGAACAGGGTGTATCTATGCTAATTGCGCGGTAAACTCTGCTTGCGCGATGTAGGATTTGCTTGACGTACTTAGTATGACGCGTTGTTTGCATGTGGCGTTGTAGATACCGCTACAATATGATTAAAGAAAAGATATGGCTTCATTCAAAGTTACCTTGTACTGTACTGGGTCTCTGAAGAAACATAAAATTCGTGATGAAGCCGTACAACTAATAGGAAAATGTTCTCAATGTAGAGCAGAGAACTTTGAACAAAACCAACAAAATACATACGTTTATCTATTTTTTTTTTTTATTATTTGGCTAAGACTTAGGATAGCAAAAAGGAACCACTTTATTACCCGACTACGGCGAAGCAAAAAGAAGGGTTATGATTTTGATCGGTATGTATGTATGTATGCTGTATGTGTGTATGTTCATCTGTTCCCTCATAACTTCAAAAGTTTTTATAATAATTTGACAAATGAGTTATCGTTAGAAGCGTCTTGACCGTCCGCTGGTTATAGGCTGTGACGTCACACTAAATTCAATATGGCGTCCTCTAGAGGACATAAAGTAATGAATTTAAAAATAAATATTTTGGGACGGTGCCTTGTGGGGTAGCAAATGAAAGGGTTTAATTAGCACATTTAAAAAATATAAATGTTACTGAAATAGGCCCCAAAATAAGTAAATAAAAAAAAGTTTAAAAACTGAAACCCGACTACCGAAAAGCATGAAACAAGAAAGTACCTTGCCGTGGTCGCATGCTACCCTATATACAACTAGCATAGATACAACGGCCCGACATAAATCATCGGGCAGTTGCCCGCCAGACACAACACCCGTCTGGTCGGAGGATCCTCCCTTTTCTATAGAGTATGAGTGAACTTTACACCCTGTTCCTCATACCTCTATAGTGTACACAAGGCTTAGTCTAAATCCATCGTGCAAAATAATATTTAGATTTTTAATTACATTTGGAGTTAGTAAAAAACGGGCGTTACCTCCTTCTTTTTCCATAAACCATTGATCCACTCCCAAAAATGTTTTCAAGATTAAACTACCCATACAACCAAACAATCTATCGCAATTCGTGAAAGCCTTACGGTCTCGGTCGTCTGGGTAGGATCACTGTTTTCCACCGATAAGGTTTATTAGCTGTCAAAAGGCAAATTGGCTGAGATACGGAGTCAAACCCGTGAGACAAATGACTCTGAAGCGGCCAGTCACAAAATAAATAGTTATCTGCGTTCGCGATTAATTTGCCAAAAATGTAAACAAATTTGAATTAATGGAAATTTAACTTTAATTCCTACACAAAAAGTTCAGTTTACGCTACAACTTGAAACATTTTTATAACTTTTTCAATAGTGCTAGTCACTCTGAAATCAACTTAAGTATCATTGAAATAAAGTTAATATTTGTTTAACTGCACTGCGCACTTATACTATAGGTAGGTAGGGATTTCAAAATTACGCGAGCTTATGCTTGGATTTGCTAAGGAATTGATGTGGTTTCGAAGTAACGACTCGATAAATGGTGATAGTGAAATAAGGCCCTGACGCTGAGCATGAATCGTGCGCGCAGTCGTTAGTTTGACTTGAATACACACAAACAACTTCACCTTTGATATTCGACGTCGATGCGCGGTTACGTTACTCCGAACGCGCAGCGAAACGACGACGCATATAAAAAAGCATTGTGTGTAAAGAAAGATCCTAATTTAAGCGCAGGCTTATAAAATGTGGTCCAATCATACAATTAAAAAACTCCTATCTATTCCTACCTGTTGTCTATCTGTTCCTACTAATGAATGAAAGCAGACTTCATTATTAAAACCCTATTCAATTAATTATTAAAACCCTATTCAATGCTCAAAGATACTTACCGATTTACCAATTATCTTAGTACAATGAATTAAACTCTTCACAAAGATGCAGAGAGCATTTTACACAACTTTCAAGAGAATTGTATCCGAAGATATCTTTGAACATGCAAAAGTCATCCCTAAGTAGTTTTAATACAGTTCCAAGTCTTTCAATAGTGACAATAATAAGCTCCTTGTAGTTCGATACAATAGATGTTACATTCTATTTCTTGTGCGATAAGGTTCTATATCGATTTGTGTGTTGTTCAAGTCGTCGTTCAAGCCATGCGGTCGTTAATCGGTCTAAGCAGACGCTTTCCATCCGTCTCAGAATGTCGATGGAAGATTAGCGGCATTGCATTAGGGATGTGCCCTACGATATATTAAAAGTATCGATAGCATTTTGGCTTCTTATTGTTACTTAGAATTATATAAATTTAATTTATAAATAAAAATGACAACAACCAAAGCAAGTCTTGAGTCTAAGTCGATTACAGCCTTTTTTTGACTAAAATTCAAACAATTTTCCTCTTTCACACAATAATCCATTCTATAATCTGCTTCTTTTCCTGTGGCCCACGTTCATACCAAACATTTTTCTTGGCACATGCTCTTATCACATGGTCTTATCACGACAATCTGTTACAAATTAGCACCAACTTTGCGTGACAATTTATTTATTTATGCCCGACTCATCACGTCCTGTCCTGACATTCAAATTCTCTAAATTATTTTCTCATATTGTAATATTAGATACGTTTACACAAGTCAACAGTATGTTAAGCCTTTTCCCGCTAAACCGTGTATGCAAAATCCATTGTGTGTATTTGACACTTCGACAGGACCATCGGATATGCAATTTTCACGTATTCCTGTAGTTTCAGGTCGATGCGTAGACTCGTGGTTCACCTGTCAAGCTTTCATACTGCGGCTTAGTTTAACGGTTTTACTCCTGTGTTAATTGTTGGTAGGTTTTATTTCGATTTCACCACGTAAACATTAAGGATTGAACTGAATTTGTAGTCTCTTATAATAGTTGATTTTTGTGTTTTTAGTTCCTTTTTGTCGAGGGAAAATACTTATGGATGTATTTTCTAAACCAGTCAAATCAAAATGATGTTCGCAAAAAAATTGTTAGAGAAACAAAAAAGTAAAAACAATTATATCGATATTTTAATCAGCACATCCCCACAATCGACAGATAACACTCGTAAGAAGCCGCTCAGTACAGTCAGTTAAGTGAGGTTATTTTGTTGCGAAATAACTTCTTATGGATAATTTCCACCAAACGGCTCGGATCAGAAAGGATACGAACGGATGCGGCGACCGCCGATCGCGTCCGGCAGCATGTCGACGCATACGATCGACTCCGTACCGTCGCTTGCGAACGTATCCGTTTCTGCGCCTAGTCAAATAGTTTAATTCCTACCGTGTTGACGTGTTCTAATTTTTTGAAAATGGGTGAAGTTGACGTAGTATTGTTGGCTATTGCATTAGAAGAAGAAGAAAATAATCATAAAAGACAGAAGAATAAAAACATTGACCCAGGAATATGCTCTTTGCATTTGTAGAAGTACTTTTCTGATAAAAGTGATTTTTTTCTTGTTTCATCAATACAATCATTTTAAACGAGGGCGTAAACCAAGCCCTCTCGGAGATGTCACTTAGTAAGGTAGTAATCCTATTCTATCTATGTTATATGTAGGTTTGGTTTCCGCATTAATCCTTCAAATGGACCATTGTGCGTTCTTTTTTTTTTTCTTCCGGATCTGAAATCATCAAATGACCCCCTCCCGCTCTGGGTGGAGCGGAAGGGAGTGTCAGACTCTTATTGACTAAAACCCACCCATGTTCCTTCCTTAGCCGTTTATGTTCCGGGACAGCAGTAACCCTTTCGGACAATCCCGCTGACACCATTGTTTATCATCATTCATCATGCACTTCACAATTGACCAGGAAACTCTATTCGATTACACCAAGCTATTGGAAAAATCAAACCCGCGGGTTAATTGCGTAACAAACTATCAGTAGCAATGGCTGTCATTTTGACAGTTCAACAACATTCATTGCGTTATTTACGTTGTTAAACCGACAAATTTTTCGAACTTATGAAGCAATGGATGGCGCCTGACGTAAATTGACGTATTTTTAATAGAAAATTTTTAAATCTCGTCTAAATTGTCTATGGAGTATCTTAATTTGACAGGACTAAACTAATATTAATCTTCTGTCCTTTTCTTAATGACATAGAAAGAAAAAGATGCATGAACTTAAATTTAGTTTAGTTTGTGAACAACAGAATCGGCGTCATTGTCTGGTTTTGTTGGGTCATCGCTTTAGATCTTGAAATAATATTATTTATTTTTTTATTGGCGTAATGTAAACAAACAATTATTGAAAATATCAAAGTCATTTAAAGTTACGATTACGAAACAAGCAGTGTAATGTACCCTGCCATGGTCTGTCCACTTGAAGAAACTGCCATGCGGTCCGTATCAGTGGTTATAGTCCGGGGGCGAGTTAGTCCTGTGACCTGAACATAAACAAAACATTATTTTTTGATCACTAAGATATTGATAAGTACCTAAGTACAGACGCCAAGCACATCAAGCTCCCCGAAACTGTAAAATTTTTAACCCCCGACAAAAACAGAGGGGTGTTATAAGTTTGACGTGTATATCTGTGTCTGTCTGTGCCATCGTAGCTCCTAAACGGCTGAACCGATTTTGTTTTTTTTTTTTTGTTTGAAATGTGACTTGATCGAGAGTGTTCTTAGCTATGACTCAAGAAAATTGGTTAAGCCGTTTGAAGATTCAGCTCTTTTCTGGTCTGATTGAGTCGTTTGGCATTTCGTTACTTCAATGATAGTAGAGCTAATGTATTCTACAATAGCATACATTAATTATTGTTGGGTATAAGCCTCATTGGTGTGGCGTCATTAGCCTTCCCCTGACGCGAGGACGCTTGGATTAAAATATTTCCTACAACTTATATTAAACCTAAAGGGCCAATATAATATGATTTTAGTTTTTAGAGGTTTTTGTTTGAGTCGGGGTTTTTTTTAATTTTAAATTTTCCTAATCAACTTTGAACTTTATGCTTTAGCGATAAAGTTGAAAATCTATTTGAAAGATTGTAGTAGCTTGATGTGCCTATTTAATAAAAGGTAGACCTACTCACAGTTAAGCGCCCATTTTAAAGATAACTGGAAACAATGTCATGGATCCATGGAACGAATTTGGCGACGTCTGTGAATAGGATGTAGCGTGTTGGATCACACGTGAGCTTCGTATTCAATTGCCTATATAAAAAAGAAGTGACATGACCTCGTAGGTACCAGGAGTTACCCATCTTGAAGACCATGGCGTTGCCAGTATCGATGCCCTTGCACAATACAGTCTCTAGAAAAAGAGGTGCAAATGAGTATATTTGACAAAAAATTTAATCTGTGTCTCTTTTTATAAGTCAGGGGGCCTAAAAAGGACACTTTGGAGAATCATAAAAGGATAACATTATGAATTATAATATGGCGAAGAATACGTAAGTACAATCAAAGAGATTGGGATTAGATTTGGATTGAATTGATTGGTATTTTAGCACAGACAAAAAAAAATAACTGAAAAATGCTTCACCAATGGGATTTGATACGATTTACCTACTTATCAGTTAACGATCCATTATTTTATCCTGTTGTGATTCTGCCAAAGTGACCTTTTTAGGGCCCCAGGTTAGTAGCGACTTCGGAATAACAATGATGGTGAATGTGACCTAAAAAAAAATATTGTATTCCAATTTGAATGTTTGATTCTTGTCAAACCTATCCACAGAGCACGGAATCGTCGCGCCAGCAGCGACTACAGTCGCCAACTCAGTACTATAGTCCTTTTACACTTATTTTACCTCAAATAGCAGCAACCCAACAGCACCCTTATTAACACGTGAATAAAGTTCACTGTTGTTACGAGTGATTTGTTAGTGGCAGCATGCCAACAGCAACCTTATTGTTACGAGAGTAAAGTTCACTGTGATTACGACATTATATGAGCTGAGCAACCGGCAGCAAGTTCGTCATGCTCCCTTAGATGTCAAAGAAAAAAATAATTTAAAAAAAACTATCAGGGCTGTCAATTTATTTTTTTTAGATAGCCTAGTTCTTCTTTTATGTTTATTTTCTTTGAGCACTATGCGAAGTGATTGAAAAAAAAACAAAAATTGTGCATAACTTTGAACCGAAAAAAATTCACCAACATTCTCAGGGTTAAAAAGGTTAGAACTGACCATGCCCACGCCCCTATTCGATTCCATCCATACTTCCAGGGACACCCTGTTTAAATCGATAGTTGCCATCAATGCAAACGGAAAATATAACAGGACCAAACGCCGTATAGTGTGACATCCATATTTTTAGGTGTACATCTTGTTGCTTAAATGTTTGACATAATCACTTTGAAAGTTTAATTTAATTAAACATCTACGCAACAAAATGTGAGCAAGTTCAATCCCCTTTATGTCTTGACTACTAAGCCTTGTGTTCACCAACATTTAAATCAACTGTTAAATATCTACATTTAAAATTTCCTGAAATTTTACATAAACCAACTGTTGAAATACCTAACCGGCGGTGGTTTGAATGTTGGTGAACTCAGGCCTAAGGCCTTTAAGTCAAGTCTTTTGAAAATAGTGACATCCACTGACACGCTTCATCATCATCATCACCATTTCAGCCGAAAGACGTCCACTGCTGGACATAGGCCTCCCCCAAGCACTTCCACTTCGACCGGTTCTGTGCTTCTCGCATCCAACGGGTTCCTGCGGCCTTCACAAGGTCGTCGGTCCACCTTGTGGGACACTGACACGCTTGGTTTGTTTAAAAAGTGTTTGTCAATTCCGTCTGTAGCAGCGGCTAGCGAGGCGACTTCGTGCTCTGTGATCCTTACCTTACTTATCATCAAAAACAAAGTATCTACTAAATAAGAAAGCCATTCACAGTGTTCATTCCGTAGCATTCATTCAATATTAGTGTAAAAAGGTGTCCGTAGCCATAAAAGTCGATCTCACCTTGCCTGTTCCCAGCGCAATAGGTGTTATCTGTAGTTGAGAGGTTGTAGTTTACGAAGTCCTCGGACTCAATGCACGGCTCCTGGCTTACCACCGGCATCTCTACATCGCTTATCTGGTCTATCACATCGTTTTTGTCGTCATAACCCCATCCTACCAACTGAAATCACATCACACAAGATTAGGGTCGGAAGGGTCACGTGTACAGAACTGCATAATCTGCAGGCCACTCCAGAGTAGGTACAACTAGGCCATAATCTATACATATAATAAATCTGTAGACGAGGCGTTTCTGTACATTGAAATTATTTTTTTTTTAAAATAGGTGGGGGTGTTAAAGGATGACCAACAGATGCCATTTCATCAATTTTTGGAATTTTTGTCTGTTTGGATGTGACAGATTTTTTATTTGAACAGGTTCAACGTAAAAAGTACCAAACCAATATGGTTCCTTTTTATACTCAAATATAGTGTAGAACTCGAAGTAGTGATTAGTCTTTGTTTCATCGCATTCGCTTCAGTCTATCAAAAGATATAATCAATTTAAAGCGTTCTATAACAACTTTTTATTGCAATAAGTGAAAACACGTAACGACATCTATTGGGGCGATATAGTAGGTACCTACTAAAGAAAACATATTGTGATCTTTAAAACATTATTATGTGTATTATTAACTCTGATACTTATGTCTGTGTTATATAAAAAGTAATGATAATGATTATCTATATATATAAAAGAAAGTCTGTTAGTTACACCACTTATAACTCGAGAACGGCTGAACCGATTTGGCTGAAAATTGGTGGGGAGGTAGCTTAGGACCAGGAGACGGACATAGGATACTTTTTTTTTTTTTTATAGTAGGAGTAGGGTAGGAGTAGGGTACAAGTAGGGTAGGAGTAGTGTAGGAGTAGTGAAGGAGTAGGGTAGGAGTAGTGTAGGAGTAGGGTAGGAGTAGTGTAGGAGTAGGGTAGGAGTAGGGTAGGGTAGGGGTAGGGTAGAAGTAGGGTAGGAGTAGTGTAGGAGTAGTGTAGGAGTAGGGTAGGAGTAGTGTAGGAGTAGGGTAGAAGTAGGGTAGGAGTAGTGTAGGAGTAGGGTAGGAGTAGGGTAGGAGTAGTGTAGGAGCAAAACAACGTTTGCCGGGTCAGCTAGTAATCTATAAATATAAAAGAAAGTCGTGTTAGTTACACTATTTATAACTCAAGAACGGCTAAACCGATTTGGCTGAAAATTGGTGGGGAGGTAGCTTAGAACCAGGAGACGGACATAGAATACTCTTTATCCGGTTTTTTATCCGGTTTTAGACGAACATAGTATTAGTAATACTTTTATTTACTTATAGGAGTAGGATAGGAGTAGTGTGGGAGTAGGGTAGGAGTAGGGTAGGAGTTGGGTAGGAGTAGGGTAGGAGTAGGTTAGGAGTAGGGTAGAAGTAGGGTAGGAGTAGGGTAGGAGTAATGTAGGAGTAGGGTAGGAGTAGGGTAGGAGTAGTGTAGGAGTAGGGTAGGAGTAGGGTAGGGGTGGGGTAGGGTAAGGGGTAGGACACCACGCGAACGATAGCGCCGGGCAGCTAGAAATAATTTATATAGCAAAACAACGTTTGCCGGGTCAGCTAGTAAATAAATAAAAATATTCAAGAAAATTAATTATTTATCGAATTGACACACTTCGTCAATTTGTCTTATTATAGCCATTTCATGCAACTGTCAAAGAATGACAGTTATGATTTGAATTTCATCATCTCATTCTCCTGTCCTTTTTCCAATATATTTGGGGTCGGCGCATCATGTGTTTTCCTTTCATACTTCTCTAGCCCCCGACAAAAACACTCTCTCTCTCTCTTCTCTTCTCTTCTTTCTCTTCTCTTCTCTATTTGGAACCGAGCTGCCAACTGCAACTGTCACCACGTGCAGCGACTGCATGCCGACACGAGCCACTGCACGAGCCAGACACGAGCGAGGCATGAGCCGCTGCACTTGCTGTCGGCAGTTGCAGTTGGCAGCTCGGTTCCAAATAGTACCTTTAGTCATCATCTCGGTAGTCACCCTATAGTTGAGATTGGAATTTACAGACAATTTAAGTTAGTAGTCAATTTGGCATACAATTAATTTCCCTGACTTTACATACCACTCCCTTCTTCCCGATAACATTGTCTAGATCTATCTCGTTGGCCGGCCAGAGACAGACAGGTCTGACCAAGTCAGTGTACTTCAGTGGCTCGTGAAGCACCAATAGCGCCACATCGTGCATGAATCCAAATTGGGTTTGGATATAGTATGGAGACACTATTATCTCCTGCACCTGTCGTTGTAAAAATAAACTGCAATCATTATAATATACTTCAAACTGAGGCCCAGTAACTGGTAGGAATATAGTGGTACTACTTCCCCGGGGCCTGGAGAAATGAATCACTACATCGTCATTAATCCAAACCTTAATTACACTTGTACACATGATATAAGTTAAGCTCTGCCTAAACTGAGAGAATCCCGCGCGGGATGCGGGACCAGATTCGCTCGCACCGTTTCTGTCATCTAAGTTGCATGGAGGTGTCCTAAATGGAAAACAATCTACGCGCACAGTCACGTCCCGTATCCCACGCGGCTTTTCTCAGCAGCAATAAATGTGGCCCAAGCTATGTGGGTGAACTTGGCAGATCATTCCCCAGCAGACAATAAAAAGATGTGAGTTTTATTCACATGTGGTAGAATTCCTTATACTTTTAAAAAATTGTTCTGTCGTTTTTGCCTGTAAAATGTCGAAAAAGAAGAGAACATTTTGATTTGACGTTTGCTCTGCTGGGAAATGATCTGCTAAATTCACCCGTATGGCCAAGCCACACCCGATTTGTGAACTAACAAACCTATTCTATGGGATGTGTAATGAAAATAAGTGCCAAAGCAGCTTCTCTAGACAGTCCATGTTCGGGGTCAACAGTATAGAGGTATGAGGAACAGGGTGTAAAGTTCACTCATCCTCCATAGAAAAGGGAGGATCTTTCAACCGGGGTGTTGTGTCTGGTGGGCAACTGCCCGACGACAATTGTTTTTTTAGTGGCATCTCGTTGTTTAACCTAGGAGGTTGTCGGCTGCTTACCCGGGACTTGCCTGTGTCATGTAATATAGGGATGGTCGACTTCGTAATTGCACAACCACTCTAAAAGTCATGGCACACGTATCAAACCGGAAAGGGATCGGCACCGTATCAACTCGAGCCGTTCAGTATCCTTTGTATGAAACTCAATAATGCAACGCACACTAATCGGAATCGTAACTTAATCGCCTCGCCTTGGGACAAGCTCACGAACCGCGGTGCAGTGCGTTACGGCTCGTCGTCCCCGCGCTTACGTCTCTCCGTACCCGAGCTTACGTCTCTTCATCCACCCTTTCCCCTCTCACCCCTCCCGCGGCCTGCCTGCACCATCAACCAGCGGTCGGCGAGCCCTAGCCCGGCGGCGTCGCCTAGCCATAGCCGAGCCGACGTATCGGAGCTTCTGATCCGCTTTGGTTACTTGCTTACGTTAGGTTGACGCCTGTTTGACGGCGAGGCAAAAGGCGATACGGCGCCGATCCCTTTCCGATTTGATACGTGTGCTATGACCTTAAGAATGAATGTCATTTGCATGTCATAAAACGACAAGGTCTATTTGTCTATGTGGTTAGATAGGTAGTATCAACTTTAGTGACGTTCAATTTGCTGGGAATTGTTGTCAAAAGTGCAACTACAAAGTCGACTGTGCTTCAAATTATTCAAGGACCTTACAAGCCTAATCTGCACTCCGAGAACAGAGTTAAGGTTCTGCTTTCCGAGATAAACCACCAGAGTGTTCGCGTTGATGATAGTTTGCGATGGGTATGGCTCATCCGCCTGGACACATTGTGCTGCTGTGATGACGTGCCGGTGGCTGAGTAGAGTGCCTCCGCAGATGTACATGTGGCCCATATTCTAAAAAAATAGATAATAATATGAAACAATAACACAGGATGAAATTTAATAGGTGCGACAAATTAAAATACCTATCTAATTCAGCGTGCTATTAACTAAATTTAGAGAGGGATGGGGGGGGGGTATTCGAGTGATTTGCAACGTTGTCGCGCGCTCTATTTTTCGTAGGAACGCGAAGGGTTAAAATCAGGTAAATACTGCTAGTTTAACACGTTGCCAACTTGCTTCATGGTTTGAACTCAGCGATGCATGGATTGCATATCGGGTGCGCGCTAAAATCGATAATTTAATTTTCTTATTAGTTTTGATTTTTTTTTATTTGATCTGCAATCAGTCGCAAGACTATAAGCGGATGAGTTGAGTGAATATGGCGTTTAGGTGAAGAGACCAGTATCTCAACTGCCTTATTAGAACACATCCTTCCTTTTCAGCCTTCTCGCCGTTACGGAAGGGTTTAAGATGTCATAGGCCAGAGTATTTGGATGAACCGAGAGCCGATCGGCATATTTCTTTTTGTATTTCTCAATTTCAGTCTGAATAGTGGGAAACTGGGAACGCCAAGATATTCGTGGATCTCGTCATTTCTGGAGAACCACGGGGCATTTGTAATGGTACGCAGAATGTTGTTTTGGACACGTTGGATGTACATGACGTTGCTCTTACTGGCAGAGCCCCACAGTGGGATTCCGTAGGTCCAGATGAGCTTCAACATGGAGTTTTAGATCAGAAGCTTGTTATCAGTAGAGAGGACAGAGTTTCTACCCATAAGCCAGAGCAAGTTTCGGAACTTGTGATTAATTTCATCCCGTTTCTTCTTAATGTGATACATCCAGGTGAGCCTTCTGTCTAAGTTAAAGCCTAGATATTTTACATTCTCGGTATGTGGGAGAACATCAGTGCCAGGTTTGACACGAGGGCAATTTCCCCTTTTTAAAGTGAATGTGATGTGGTTCGATTTTTGAGCACTTGCCCGGATGCGCCACTTTCTCATCCATGTATGGGTCTCGTCTAATATGTGTTGGAGCATATTACTAGCCTGTGCTGGGGCTTCATCACTGACAAGGTAGGCTACGTCATCTGCGTATGTTGCTACGGTCACGTCTTCAGATACCGGTAAGTCTGAGGTAAATATATTTGTATATTACAGGGCCGAGTACTGAACCCTGTGGAACGCCGACTTTAATTTTACGTAGCGTAGATCTGACATCTCTCTGTTTCACTTGAAAAAGTCTGTCTTCGAGATAGGACTTGATGATGAGGTAAAGAGAATATCTGAAGTTTATCTTTTTATACGATTTTCTGTATAAATTATTACTAGCTTCAGTCTGCGTGATATTTCTTGTTCCCCCGACCCACCCCGTCGCATCGCATCGCCTGCCTGTGCATTCGTATTTCGTTTTCGCTTAGCGGTATTTCCGAATTTATTTTTGGTCGGCTCAGAGTCCTTACCATGATGTTAATAGCCTATAGCGTCAAGAATTGGGCTATCAAATGGAAAAATAATTTTTCAAATCCGACTGGCAGTTCCAGAGTTTAGCGCGTTCAAACAAACATACAAACGCATTATTCAGTTTTTATAGATTATTATTATGCTCTGAAACTAAATTTTAGAGGGCGCTAAGGAGTGAAATTTTGAGTTATATTCTGTGTCTAGTGTTAGGGTTTGCCTAGCTTTGCACCAGCTCATCACAGCCATTTTTCTCGTCTTATTTAATAATGATAATGTTACGTTTTGAATGAATTCAAACATCCATGTACACTGAAAAATACAACCGATAACTTCGTGCCATATTTCACGTTAATAAATGCGTGGGAGCGTCTCGTAACTGCGGCGCACGCGACTGTTGAATACTGGTGCACACCGAGATTTCGAAGCGCGTCGTTTCAGCAGATTTGTATGAAGTCGTAATATTGATTACTTTATTATACTGTGACTTTGGATTCGGTCGTATTTATGTAGATGCAACTTGATTTTTAATCAATTTTAAAGGTGACGCAAACCTGTTTCACAAAAAAGGTCGACACATAGTCAATCTTGCATCTAAACAGGAATTGAAGGCGGCAGAGCCGTGCGAATATAAAACTGCGCCCAGCGGTGCTATTCTGTGAAAATCTCATAGTGAAAACTTAGGCGAAGTGAGTGTGGAGTGAGCTGTCAATAGTGTCAATTCCTAGCAAAAACAAACTCACTTCACCTAAGTTTTCACGGTGCGATTTTTACAGAATCGACCGGCTGATCAAAGCCTCATTCTAGCGCCTCTACACTAGATGAGTTTTTAGACACTACCTATCATTTTTTTCTAACTTTGTCGTATTACTGCGTGATAGTATACCTTTAAACCTAGGAAAGCTGTTAATAACCCAATGTTACCATGACGTGATCCTTTCTTTAATACTGATTACTAGATTTGTGCGATCAATAATAAATCATAAATAATTTATTTATTTACATGACTTAAAGCGCGGTCTCTGTCGGACTGCATAGAAAAGAAAGAGAAGCGCGATGACACAACGCTGGTAATATATTGCAAATTATGAAGCAAATAACTATTTACAAAAAATCTTTTGTTTCGCCTAAAAAAATAAAACAATAGTGCTTTAGTATGTTGCTTGTAGAATAATCTGACAAAAAATCTGAATGATTGTATGTATATTACTATGGTTTTTATTGTAATAAAAAAGTTTTTAGGGGTATCTTCATGATTTTTTTCTATCGTATTAAATTAGTTGCATTATGTTTTAATACACTATCTAACTAGCATATATCCTGAAGTATATCATATATTTTTCTGATTTTGTTTACTGTAGTCGATCACATACTTTTAGGCATTATAAAACTTGTGTTTTTTACGTTTATGTCCTTTATTTATAAGTTTTCAACAAATGAAACTTACGTAGATTCGGTAGACAGCAGCAACCCACGGCCACTGCCGTAACCACGTAGAGGTGCCACATTGCGTCTGCTGGAAAATTTAAAAAAATATCATCACTATTTAACCTACTACATAGGCCACGGCTTCTACAGTAAATTTTCCGAAAAAATAAATTGACTTCAGTGGAACTACATAATATAATGATCCTAGCGTCATCATTAGGTACTCGGGACTATAGTCCGCGCGGAACTAGAATAGAATATTTATTTGCCAATATAATATTTATTGGTGTTTACAAAGGTGTTCATAACATTGACAGTGCTACATGTCTCACCGTTTTAACGGTATGCAAAAATAAATTACAATCAACAATTAAATGCATTTCTTACAAAAAAAATACAATATAAGTGCATTATTTACATTACATTAATTTAAAAAAATTTATATTATTTTAATTATTATTATCATTTACCTATATACTGCACACTTCCATTTTACTATATTATTATTAATAAATAAAACAATACATTTAACAATTATTATCACTTAACTTAAATAATTACTTAGGCCTATATTTTGATGCCAGATCAAGAGAAAAAATTTACAGGGACATTTTACAAAAAACTCGTGAATTGAATAAAAACATTTCTGCAACAACCACTTCCGTAGTGCCGAACAAAATTTTTTGAAGGGTAGTTGGTTAATTGACTTCGGCAAAGCATTATAACTTAGTTGGCCGCTGAGGTAGGGACAGGGGTGAGGCGGCGGGTTGCAACGCACGTAGTGAGTAATGCGCCCCCGGCCCTACGTCCCACCGCTCACATACGCGGCCAACTACATAGTTCCGCGCGGACTATAGTCAGCACAGAAAAGCCTGAGGTCTGAAGGAAGAAGAGGAGTTATCTTAAAAAAAAATCAAAGTTATCACCTGTCCACTAGGTCCAGCTAAGCTGTCACTGGCGTTGGAACTGAAAATTGAAGCAATTGTAAATTATTTTGTATTAACATTTTGATTACACTGCCTTAGTCACAATATTGTATGATAATTATGGAGGTGGCAGGATTAGCTGTTATTATTATTACATGCTCCTGCCTGTTGTGTCCTGCTGCAGGGCAAAGGCCTCCCTCCGTCTTTCCATTTTCCCCTCTCCTTTACAATTAAAACCCAATCCTTTAAGTAGGAGTACAACTCGTCATTCCATCTCCTTCTGGAGATGGTGTGGTAAACTTAAAACTTTTGCGGTGCGACAATACGGTGTGATTTTCACCAGGCATATAAATAACTTTGATAATAATTATACTCACATGTTTCCAGGATCAGGTCTGTTGTCAGGTTTCGTGGAAAGAGGAGTAATAGACAGCTTAGACGGATTTATAACTGGTATCTTTGCTGTGTTGATGTTAGTTCTGAGCTTTGAATCTGTTTCTCTCTCAGCTATTAGCGCATTACAGATGACTATTCCATTTACTCTTATCGTTTGCAGTCTAGGGACTCTGTTATTCGTATCGTATTGAACGGACAAACGCAATGATGTCTGGATACGAGGCTGAATCTGCATGTCCTCGTCCACGATCCTAAAGCTTTTAAAGTCTTGTGTGTTTGCCTCTGACATCCTGAACTGAGATAAAATGTAAAAGATCTCATCTGCCTAGCCTTTTCCCAACTATGTTGGGTTTGGCTTCCAGTCTAACCGGATGCAGCTGAGTAACAGTATTTTACATGGAGCGACTGCCGATACCCCTTGGTAAGACTGGTTGTCAGACTTTCGGGCTTCTGACTACCCGTAACGACTGTCAAAGATCCACGAATGACAGCCGCCCGGGACCAACGGCTTAACGTGCTTGCCAAGGCACGGAGGGGTCACGCCGGTATGTAAAGATGGTCATCCATCCACAGACCAACCGCCGAGTGATGGGACGTGTGTATTCTTTGCTCAGGACATTACCAACGTATCGATACGGCAAGTGCGTGTAGAACCACGGACAGTAAAGGTCCCCAGGTCCAGTAAAGGTTATGAATGCGGTTAAATGTTTACGAATGTAATTTTATTAACATTGGCAGTATCAAATCGCGTAAGTGTCGCCGACCAATCACCTTCCCATATTAGTTTCAAAGTTATTTGAAAAGATTGTAAACAAAAGACTACCAAATTTCCTTGAAAAACAAGCAGTTCGGCTTTATGAGGAGCAGGTCGACAAATATTATTAACGCGAACGTTTGTGAGGATGGATGGATAGATATTTTTTACGCTTTCACGCAAAAACTACTGAACGGATTTGGATGATATTTGGCACACAGATAGTTTATTACCAGGAATAAGACATAGGATACTCTTTATCCCGATATTCTCACGGGATCGAAACTTATGCGGGTGAAACCGCTGCTAGTAAAAATAAATAAATTTGAAATGCCGTGCCGTGCCGGACGGCGCGTACGTGTTCCACGCGCGCCTCAAAGAGATGTCAGCATTGAGGAGGTGCCCCATAGGGCCGAAGCCTGCTGGGCCAGCGGGATTGTCCGAAAGGGTTACCGCTGGCCCGGAACATAAAGGGCTAAGGAAGGAACACGGGTGGGTTTTAGTCAGTAAGAGTCTGACACTCCGCTCCACCCAGAGCGGGAGGGGGGCCATTTGATGATTTCCCATCCGAAAAAAAAAATACTCCTTCGCAAGCTTGCTCGCTGGCAGAAAACAATGATGTTATAATTTGTAGAACTTACCTTTTGTAATAATAAATAACCACGAATTTCTAGCAAATAAATAGGCAGTAAAAAAATAGGCAGTCTCTCCATGTAAAATACTGGTATTCAGCTGCAACCGGTTAGACTGGAATCCGACCCCAACATAGTTGGGAAAATGCTAGGCAGATAATGAATAAGAAATGTTAAAGTTGTGATTCAAAACAGTTTTAATTCACGGCTATTATTATTTATTATAAATATATTTTATTAATTTTCTTATAAATAAATCATACCAGAAGCTTAACTGCTTGGCTATCCAGCACGATGTCTAGCCACAGCGAGTGAAGAAGAACGTCTGAGGACAGGTTGAGGACTCCTGACCACCAGCCAGGCTCCGGTCCGGGCGGGTCGTATGTGAACACGGTGGGACATGGCGATTGTTGCGCAAAGACCTGGGAGTCTTGCCCGAGTGTGGGTGCAGCTAACGCCAGGAAAGTGCACAGTGCTGTGATCTGTTCATTATAAAACCGGTGGTTGAACAAAAACCCTAGAAAGAACAGGTCCTGGCCAGGATTTGCCTATAATATACAAACTGGTAAATTGTGCTTACCTGTTTTTATTCAATATTTTACAGAAAATACCTTTCGTGTTACAGTTTAGGTAAGTCGTTTTTAGATCAAGCAGAAAGCGGCAGCATTGCCATTCAACGTGGCAATATAATAGAATAGAAATACTCTTTATTATGTACACCAGTGGCAATGCTGCCAGCCTTCTGGGCATTTTTCCTGTTGACAGCGATGCGGACAAATTCTTACATTCGTTCCTTCCCCCCTTACTTTTTGTTTTAGCATTATTGTTTTAGCTTATAAATGATGTCTTTATTACACTTGACTGTTAACAAATCAGGGGTATTTAATAAGTCTAGAGGTAGGGAAAAACAAAAAAGTACCTTAGAAAAGCAACTACTTATCCTCGATGAACTTGTCCGTTTAATAATCAATAACCTATCTTGTAGCGTATAAATAACAGACAGGCTCACAACACTGACATTCGCGTACCTACATAATTTTAAAAACTGTCATCTTACGAGCTACAGAAACTAAAAAAAAAACGTTATTCTTACCATTTGTGAAGGATTAATCCCGGTACTTAAAACAACTACAATTTTGGCTTTTCACACAAGACAACTAAGGATTGGCGATGGCACAACGAGCGGTATGCGTGCTGGATACTATGTGAATGATAAAAGAATCTTTACGATAGCTTAGAGGTCAACCAATGAGTTCCAAATAATTGAGGATTCCGTCGTGTTTAGATACCTAACTTGTTTTTAGGGTTCCGTGCCCAAAGGGTAAAAACGGGACCCTATTACTAAGACTCCACTGTCCATCTGTCTGTCTGTCACCAGGCTGTATCTCATGAACCGTGATAGCTACTTAGACAGTTGAAATTTTTACTGATGTATTTCTGTTTCCGCTACAAAAACAAATACTAAAAACAGAATAAAATAAATATTTAAGAGGGGCTTTCATTCAACAAACGTGTTTTTTTCGGCGATTTTGCCTTGTGGGACGGAACCCTTCGTGTGCGAGTCCGACTCGCACTTGGCCAGTTTTTTAATCAATTCCAATGGTAACGTCATAAGATCCTTTACCTGTTTCACAAAATAGTGGAAGCTTGCATGTAAACATGCTTTGACGGCGGACCCTGACGGTCTCCAATGCATTTAAAAATACAAAACTGATTAGGTATTTGTGCTTTCCAGTTTTTATTCAGAACTAGCAGCGCCCCGCGGTTTCACCCGCATAAGTGTCGATTCCGTGGGAATATCAGAATAAAAACTACCCTATGTTCTTACCAAATTTCATCTAAATCGGTTCAGCGGTTTAAGCGTGAAGAGGCAACAGACAGACACGACATACTTTCGCATTTATAATATTAGTATGGATACGCAAACAAAAACACGCCACAAACACTTCGAAACACATAGCTGCCTTCGTCTAATACAGTTAAAAAGCGAGCAAGATGATTCAGTGCTTATCGAACAATGACGGAAACTTCTCACCGGATTATTGTCCCATTTACATGATCCCCACAACCCTCAGTGACAGTTCAGACTAAGTTCCTTGGACTTCCGCAATTCCACTTCAACTCTTCCTAACCGGGCAAACCGTCAGCACGTGACTTGGTTTTCCTCGCATGTTGAGAATAGAATAGAATACTCTTTATTATGTAGGTACACCATATAAGAGACTGCATAATCAATACAAAACGTTCCCACTGCTTGTACAGCACATCAAGCTACTACAATCTGTCAAATTTCTTTAATAGAGATTCAACTTTATCGCTAAAGCATAAGGTTCAAAGTTGATTGGGAAAATTTGACAGTTTCGGGTAGCTTGATGTACTGGCGTCTGTACAAAAGCCTCCTCTCAGTGAGAGGGAATAAAGGCTCTTACACACCGGCGCGACTTGTCGCGCGACGTGTCGCCTGGCGATTCTGCGATATTATCGCGCCGCAACACCTTTCACACAAGCGCGACGCGAATCGCGGCGCGACACCATACTAAATGAACATTTAGTATGGTGTCGCGGCGAGATCGCGGCGATATCGCGGCTACACGGTGTAGCGCTACTCGTCGCGCCGCGACGGTGTCGTGGCGCGACAAGTCGCCCCTGTGTGAAGTGTCGCGCGCGTTTCCATAGAAATTGTTCTATGGATATATATCGCAGAATCGCGTCGCACTGTCGCGTCGCGCCTGTGTGTAAGAGCCTTAAGGCGTACCCCACCACACAAGCCCAGTGCGGGTTGGTAGATGCCACATGTCTTCGATTTTTTTTTCGGTTCTAGCACATGCCGGTTTCCTCACGATGTCTGCCTTCAACATTTTGAGAGCAATGGTGATGAAAATAATATGACCTCAAGCTCCGCAAATAAGACACAATTGATTTTCTATTGTATCGTACTACTTGACCGGTAATTTCCACAAAGTAAAGCGCCTGGCTGGGTTCGAACCTACGGTCTACAACTCGTAAGTCCACTGGCCCACCACTGCTCTTGAGACTGACAGAGACTGTAATGACCTAGAATGTTCTTTTTGCTTCTCGCAATCAAATTGTCGTCAACCTGTCAAGTCGCACCAATGACATTTTCCATGGAAACAGATTGTAATCGAACGTCAAAATGACTGACAATCCCCAACTGCTGCTGCTGCTGCAACTGTGCTTCAGCTGGGAAGAAGATGTGGCGCAACAAACTCCCCAGCCCCAAGCAGACCTCTCGTCATTTCGTACTGCCAACATTTTTTTTTTGTGAATCTGATAACTAATTTGATTTTGATTGCCTTTTCGTGTTATCTTATCATAGGTACATAGATCAAAATGGTTTCTCGAAACTCATTATGGTAAACCAACGTTGAAAGGACAAGCTGCAAAAATACACATTTCTGTATCGTGATGAAGATTAATGAAATTCGCGTTCGCGTTGAAGAGTTGTGACTTAAAGATGTCATCATCATCATTTCAGCCGAAAGATGTCCACTACTGGACATAGGCTTCCCACAAGAATAAATAGAGAGAAGGAATGACCTCGATCACCACGCTGGCTCAGTGCGGGTTGGGGATTTCAGAACGAAGTCCAGGGTTTCCTCACGATGTTTCCCGTCAGTCAGTGATGTCTAAGAAAATTAACCAACTTAGAAACTACGTAAAACTTTGAGAGCAGTGGTGGCCAAGTGGTAACGGCCGCGACTTACGAGTTGTAGGTCGTAGGTTCGAACCCAGACAGGCGCTTTACTTTGTGTAAATTATTTCATCACCACTGCTCTCAAAATGGTGAAGGAAAACATCGTGAGGAAACCGGCATGTCCTAGAACCAAAAATTCGAAGACATGTGACATCTGCCAATCCGCACTGGGCCCGCGTGGTGGATTACGGCCCACTCCCTCTCACCGAGAGGAGGCCTGTGTCCCAGCAGTGGGAACATTATAGGCTGATTATGATTATAAAAACTTTGAAAAAGTCACATTTGTACTTGCTGGGTTTGAACCCAGCTTGGAGCGTAACATGCAGATCATGTAAGAAATGTGCCACTATGACAAACTCAAAGATGTACAGACACCAGCACATCAAGCTACAACAATCTGTTAAATTTCTTTAATAGATTTTAAACTTTATTGCTATAGCATAAGGTTCAAAATGGATTGGGAAAATTTGACAGTTTCGGATAGCTTGATGTGCTGGCGTCTGTACTTACGTAGATAATTAAATACTATTCGGGTTTTCTCCAATGACACACATCATTTCGAACCTGCTCAAGAATTTGCTAGAAACTGATAGCTAATTACTTTTTTATTACCCTTTAAATTAATTGATATATTAATTTTAACAGTTCTTGGGAATTTGATAAGGTTTTCTGTATTCTGTTTTCCACTACGTCTGTGGTCTAGCTCCAATTAGTATTTCCACAAAACTTCTGTCTAACGAGAAACACGTATCTATAACCGTTTCATAGATTCATAGTGCTGGGATACTGTTTTCCGTTTGGCACTTTGTCTGTGATTGGAGGCAAGCGTGCTTCAATCAATAAACTCAGAGTAATTGGGACATAGGCCCCTTCCAATTTGCCACAGCATCCTTCGTTTACCTATATGTAGTCTAAATAGAGAGATAGTCACTTGTTCGTCATACAGCGGTGCTATTCTGTTAAAATCTCACCGTGAAAACTTAGGGGAAGTGAGCATGGAGTAAGCTGTCAATAGTGTCAATTCTTAGCATAAACAAACTCACTTCACCTAAGTTTTCACGGTGAGATTTTTACAGAATCGACCGGCTGGACGTGTGTAGCGTAGCGAGGGTAGACCATCATTCATGTAGGTGTAGGTGACTTACGCTCAGTTTTGACGTTCTTAACTATTGATTCGATAAAATCCATATTTTACATACATCATCATCTGCCTAGCCTTTACCCAACTATGTTGGGGTCGGCTTCCAGTCTAACCGGATGCAGCTGAATACCAGTATTTTATATGGAGCGACTGCCTATCTGACCCCTACAACCCAGGTCCTGGGTAATACGATACCCCTTGGTAAGACTGGTTGTCAGACTTTCGGGCTTCTGACTACCTGTAACGACTGTCGAAGATCTACGAATGACAGCCGGGACCAACGGCTTAACGTGCTTTCCGAGGCACGGAGGGGTCACGGTATGTAAAGATGGTCATCCATCCACAGACCAACCGCGGCAAGCGTAGCCCAACCTGATCGATCGACCTGTGCGGCTGTTATTATTTAGCCACGGGCCACTCATTAAGCCAACAGCCCGTTATACTAAAATCACACTAATATTAAAAAGGCGAAAGTTTGTGAGTGTGTGGGGGTGTGTTTATATGTTTGTTACTTCTTCACGCTCAAACGGCTGGACCAACTTTGATAAAATTTTATATGGACGTAGCTGACACCCTGGATTAACATATTTCCTTACATATAGATATCGTGATACAATACTTACTATATTATCATACCGGCTGACTTTTTTTACCGTCCGCCCCATCTGGACAAAAACAGGGTTTAAAAGGTTGAACGGAGTAGAAGCCTATGGCACAGAAATCTCTTTCAGCCGTTACTGAACGGATTTGGATGAAAGGCATATGAATACTTAGTTCCGGACATGGGTTAGGGCAGAGGAGTTTTTAACCCTGTTACTTCGTTCCCGTGAAATAATTACCGACCTACACTCGGTCAAAGCCGCGGGCATAAACTAGTTATCTTCTATATACGGTGGCATATCGCCGCGCAAACTATAACCATGAATTCAGCACAAGATTCTAAACACCCTAGCGTAGACATTTTACGTCGGTAATAAAAAAAACTGGCCAAGTGCGAGTCGGACTCGCACACGAAGGGTTCCGTACTACAAGGCAAAAACGCCGAAAAAAAACACGTTTGTTGTATGGGAGCCCCCCTTAAATATTTATTTTATTTTTAGTATTTGTTGTTATAGCGGCAACAGAAATACATAATTTGTGAAAATTTCAACTGTCTAGCTATCGCGGTTCTTGAGATACAGCCTGGTGATAGACAGACGGACGGACGGACAGACAGCGACGTCTTAATAATAGGGTTCTGTTTTTACCTTTTGGGTACGGAACCCTAAAAAGCTGTGTCATAGATAAGTGCAATACTTACGCGGTCAAATTCTATGGAACAGCAGTTTTTTTTTTTATAACTGATGAAAAATTTTAACGCAGGGGTGTTCAGAATCATGTACAAAGACAAAAGGCACATCAAGCTACCCGAAACTGGTAAATTTTCCCAATCTACTTTGAACCTTATACGTTTTAGCGATAAAGTTGAAAATCTATTAAATAAATTTTACTGATTGCAGATAGTAGCTTGATGACGTAGTAACTATTTAGTAATCTGTGGTGCTGGCGTCTCTGTACCTACTGAATCCATGGTCACAGGTTGCGCATCGATGTTCCTGCCACTCTGTAAGCATAAGTTCTTCCCTAAGTGACTGTTCAAAAACACCGTGTCAGGTGCACTTTCTATTCCCTCACTCTCATAGTCCGATTGGACGGTACTCCGACACGACCGGAATGACATAGGTAACGCGCAGGAAAACCCACTTTTATCAAAAGATCTACAAAGGCAAAACAAAAGAATATAGAACAAAATATCAAATAAACCAACATTATTTTATTGCTGAAACCTTTAAAAAAAAAAATACCATTGCTCTCTAGCTTATCGAACACGTAGAGGACTGCCAGACACAAGAAACCCGTAAACATAGACAGTCAGCCAGTACGAATTACTGCGCACAGCTTCGTCACCTCGTTTTAGCTGCTAACTGCTGATTTCGAGTCGTCGGAGCGGGCTAATACTGGCTTAAACCCCACAAACGACGCAACTGTGGGCAACTTTTTAATTTTCTTTTTGCCAGCGGCGGCAGCAGACTTAATTTGCTTAACGTTTGTGACTGGTGAGCTTGTTAATTATATGAAAAGAGTATGAATGTCGGGTTTATTTGCAGGTACTCACCCGACGTGCTCACGTTAAAGGGTTGTAACTGTGTGTATGTCGCTGCCAAATAACACGAGGCGTAGCAGAGTGTGATAATAGTATCACATGAGTGTTTTAATACCTAATTACTTGGTTTTATTAGGTTTTTATTTTTTATTTATCCCTTTGATAGATTCTTATTTTGTAAATGTGAGGACTTTGTAAGCCCTGTAGACTAGAGATCTGTAGACCATTGTTTATTTTATCAAGTACCTGGTACTTTTTGACAGGCCTATACCTACTGTAATTTGGAAATATTGTAAAAGCCAATTATTTTTAAAAAGAGTAACCGTGGAGTTTCTGGTCGGTTCTTCTCCATAGGAAACGACCAATTGGAACCGTGCACCTAGCTTTTGACGTTTCCTAAGTGCCCATGTAGGCTTAAGTGAAATAAAATATTTTGATTTTGATTTTTGATTACGTACGTAGTTGCATACAAGACTTTATCTGCACCCATGATTTATGAATTCTCTATAAAAGATTCTGAAATAGTTTTTGTAATAGTAATATCGAACAAAAATGGCGTCCGGCGGGATACGACGAGAATTCGAATAACCCATAAGTTATTTTTTTAAATTACGGCGCTGTGGTAGTGAAACGCGCGTGCATTCATATGACAATGTTCTTTTTTTAAAAGGAGTTACATAATGAAAAAAAAACATATAAGGACACACACAAACTTTCGCCTTTATAATGTTAGTGTGATAACTATGATAGTGAGATTTATAGCATGGGTGTAGCTAAAGTAACTTACGTAATGAAAGTATCAATAAATGTAAATGCCCTAAGGCAAATAATAATTTTATTTGATGTTCTGTGTCTCGTAATGTTAATTACCTTGCATCCCTACTATTGTATAGAATCAGGTTTTTCTAACTAATCAGACAGCTGTGCTGCTGGGGAGTTTGTTACCTCACTTCATCTTCCCAGCTTAAGCAATAGGAAGTGGAGAAGGGCGGGCGTTTTGGGGGACTGTCTTATGAAATTTTTATAATCGAAAATTGCAGATTCTCAGCCTAATTTTAATCAATCACTTTTGATTTTTAATGGCCCAACTTTTTGCAGTTCCCGTGTAGACAGCCTAACCTGTACAACGCGAATTGGTATTTATTTAATTGGCAGCAGAGCTTCGTTCACAACAAACGTTGAATATTTAGCCACAATGGACGTATTGGTTCTCATGAGACACAGGCTACTATCATTAAGGAAATGCAGTCCGTTCACAGTTTATTTTATTGAAGTGAAAACTTGCTCGCGTTGGCCTTTTTTGAGATGGGAAAAAACCATTGAACTCGCGACACTGTTACCGTAACCGACACCTCAGTTTTAAGTTTTGGTCATTATAAAGACATCAACGCGCGGTACATTTTCTTTGGGAAGAATAACCTTCAAACATATTTATAAAATTACTACTTATGCTTTTTCAAGTTTTCATTTTTTTTCAGCAGCAACCTTATTAAAACGACAATAAAGATCACAGTGATTTTGACAGACCCGTCAATGGCAACAATCCAACAGAAACCTTATTAAAATGAGAATAAAGATCACAGTGACGTTGTCAGTGATGCAAAATCAGAGGTGAAATAACTGTGAAAGGACTGTAGTACTTATCATTAAACTAAAGGCACCTGAGAATCATGTTTGTATGATACGATTATTTATTTACCGTTTCATCGATACCAAAGTGCCAAAACCGAACCTCTAAAAATACTCTCGAGAGTAACGTTTTATATCTATAAGTGTTAATATCACACGAATCCACAGTGTACATGCATACCAACCCTTCATTCACTCCGCTAATGTGTTCCCGGGCGAACGCCACCGCCATCACCTGTCACCATGCTGTCACCTGTCAGTCTAATCACCCCGGCGCATGCCCCGGCGCCTCTTGTCACCCTGCACTATGGACGTACGGCTGCACCTTTCAACCTATTTCCACTCGTTGCCATGACAACCGTACTCATTTACCTCGTTACCTTATTTCCCTGTCTATTTTATTTTATTTTTATTTTATTTTATTCTGTTCGGGATACTTACAGCTAAATTAAACAATGCTCTTAAACAATATAAATCTGAAGGCCATTTACAAGTTTCCACTAATAAAATACTATTGTTTATACTTTAAACCACACTCCGTTGTGGCAGCCATTTTAAATATGCATTTTGGCGCGGAAACTGTTTTTTTTATAGCGTTGTTTACGCAAAGGTCATTGCGCTTGGGTGATTAATAAAAAAGGGCAAAATGAAAAGAAACGTAACATTTAAAAATGTTTTCTATGTTATTAACGTTTATGTAGAAAGTTTTATTCGTGAACATAAGAAATATTAATGACTACGTGCATACCTACATTGTTGATTTATTAGTGAGTAAGAACAATTTTTGAACTCTTTTCCTTATTCTATGCAAGTAACTAAGGTGTGTTTTAATAATAATTTTAATAAATGTTTATAAATTATGAACTGACTACTATTATTAACTTCGTATCAGGAAATATACTTCGTAAAATGTACAATAACAGCATAATTTGATCTCAATTAAACACCTTTTAACCATTTGTATTAAAACATGTATCTGTAATCCGTCTGCCTGATCAAACAGCACCCTATAAATCTCAATCTGAATAATTTTGCAGGATATTACTATTCCATTGTTCAAATTTGTCTTCTCAACAACGTAAATAACGTAATGAATGTTGTTGAACTGTCAAAATCAAAGCCATTCCTACTGCTGGTGTGTTACGCAATTACCCCACTAATCTCTACAACTATTGACCATTAGCTTCTGCCCGCGACTTCGTCCGCGTGAAATTTCACCCTCCCTCCATTCACCCTCTTAGGGGTGGAATTTCGAAAAACCCTTTCTTAGTGGATACCTAGGTACTCTTCACAAAGAACACACCCTCTTTCATGTCTCGAGGACCAGCGGTTTAGACTGTGTGTTGATATATCAGTCAGTCAGGATTTTGAATTTTATGTTTATAGATTTTTGGTCTTTTAAAATCCTCCATACAAATTTTGACACCCCCCAATCTCCCTTGGGGTAATTTAGAAAAACAAAAAATACCAATCTATATAATTTTCTTAGATAAGTATTCGTGCCAAGTTTCAAGTTTATTAGGTAACCAAATGAATAAGATTTTTCATATTAACTGTATTCCCGCTTTTCACTCCCACAGCTGGGGTGGAATTTTGAAAAATCGTTTGGGATTATGTTCATTACCTACTTGACTCAAAGATTATTTATAAGAATTTTCGAGTTAATCAAGTCACGCAGTAAAATCCTCCCCTGTATAATTAACTACTCCTTTTCACCGGTAGATTTTCGAAAAACTCTGATACACATTATTCTTTATTTTTGGTTTTAAGTATAAATACCGAGTTTCAAGGTAATTGGACCGCGCGTTAAAATTCTTCCATAAAAATTTTGAGACCCCCCAATCCCCGTTTAGGGGGTAGTTTAGAAAAACAAAAAATGCCAATCTTCATAATTTATTTAAATAAGTATTCATGCCAAGTTTCAAGTTTATTAACTTAAGGAATAAGATTTTTCATACAAACTTTCATCCCCTATTTAACTCCCTTAGGGGTTGAATTTCAAAAAATCCTTTCTTATTCCTTGTCTACATTCTAAAGGGAACCTCTGTGCAAAAGTTCAGCTTTCTAGGTCCAAAGGTTTGGGCTGGACGTGGATGAGTCAGTCAGTCAGGACTTTTCTTTTTATTTATAAAAAATAATAAAGAAGATAGATAGATGACTCCACCCGATGTTTAACCACTCTTCTTTATCAGTAAGTTCAAGAAAGTATTTTACGCAAAATTATTGCCGATTCACCTCCAAAATCAAAGTACCTACCTAGTTGAAGGCTGTATCACTAGTAATTATCCGATTAAAGCCGATTCCGGACTTCGAACTGCCTGTCCATAACGACTATCAGTTCCCATGACCTATGGCCGTGGCACTCAGATGTTCAAAATCTGCAGCTTTAAGAGGAGTCTGCAAGCGTCACCCATCCAAGTCTTGACCGCGACAATTTTGCTTAACCTCGAGCTGTCAAAGTAGCTATTTCCTAGCCACGATTATCCCGTAAGAATAATATGTTTATGCAAAACAATGCAATAGATACATAAGTTCCGCTTATACATAAGCGTTGTTTTCTGTCATCACTATTTTGTTTCTATTTCCTTTGTTATGTATAAGATGTTGAATATTTGTATTTACCCATAAAACATTGTATACACACTGCATTTAATTATTAATTCCATAACAATTTTGATGATCATTGCCAACCGGTTTGCGTGTGCGCACCCTCACTAAACGATGAACTAATCAACATACGTCCGTCTCTTTCACACGATAGGCCAAAATCCTCTATCTCCTTCTTCTGGCTATCGTAAACTTGACCTCTAAGATTATTGCTATGATTTTCTTTTGTCATTCTTACAGACTCCGCCGCGGATGGCGCTCGTCGCCAATCGATAAAAACATTTTTTTTGTGTGTGTCAATCCATACAAATAGTCGTTTTAATAAGCTGCGGGAAAATTCCTTTAAAAATGGTAAGAATAGTGATAAAAAATATGGTGTTGTGTTCTTAATCATTGTGCAATTATGTTATTTGTGTGTAAGTTGTAATTAAACAACGTGGAGGAAGTTTTTTAAGTGTTAACTCGAATGTCATACGTGTTGTGCTCAAAATGGTGGTGGACCGGTTTGCGATTCGTTGGAGGTAGCCTTTTTATTATTCAGTCGGCTCAAACCTTAATCGAGGCCTTTCAGGATTCTTTTCAAAGAATTCTCCCAAAGAGCTTGTTGCCAAACAGTACTTTCACGGGATCGTAGGCATACTTTTGAACTCGTGAGTTTGGAAGAACTTTTGTACGCCAAACGGCAAACTGAAGGTAAATTCTCGTAATTTATAGCGTTCAAAATCTAATCGCAGTCTCATCTCGGCGACAAACAAATGTCAAAAACGTTTATAATTACTTACGGGAATTGGCCTTCAGACTGTAAACGTTCCAAAAATTACGAGAATTTCCCCTCTGAAATTTAATCACGAAAGCATTTGGTTGCCTAAATATTTAAATTCAGAACATACATTTTAAACTGAGAACTTGTAATGGCGGTCTACCGGAGAGGTTACCTGTGCAGGTTTGCCTGCGCAGGTCAACCACACGGCGGTAGCGTGTATGGGGACGTTCCAGTGTACCGAAGCGGTCTTCAGTTCTTTTACAGGTACACCGTACGGTGTCACTCGAAAGACTTGTTTTACGATTTTGCGCCGATCGCCTGCGCAGGTTCAAAAAACTGCACAGGTCTATTCTCACACACGCTCCGGTTCACCTCTCCGGTGGACCGTAGTGTGTATGGCCGGCTTAACGGACCTCTTTGTCAGAAACAGTGATAGTTCATTCCGGTCTTATCCCCTGAACCCCCCTGGATCCCCTGCTGGTTATTTCCGACTTAATTTAACTTTTAACCGTTCCCTCTTCATAACTATGAATAAACAATGTTTTAATTATGGTCTTTAGAATTCTAATCTTATTGTCTAACTGAAAGATCTATGACCATTGTTGAGTTGAGTGACTGTACTTAAACACTGGAAATACCAGCTATACCCAGTTGTTTTATGTTCAGGTAATATCACAGGGGCAATTCTCGTAATTTTAAGAACGTTCCCAGTCTGATCTCAGTGTCAGTCTGTCAAAAATACCACTAATTTCGTTACATTTTTTTTTATAACAGTTTTTGACATTTGTTTGTAGCCAAGATGAGACTGCGTTAAGATTTTTAACGTTTTAAATTACGACCATTTCTTTTAGATAATGGTTCAGGTTTCAACACAGTCTACTTATAGATTTACCAAAAAGTTTAGTTTTGAAAGTATGCTAAATACGGAATGCCAATTGAATTCCCCTTACTCAAAAGCAACAATTTCGAAATCATAAAAACGAATAAGTCAACAATAACTTCATTAGACATTCATAAATCTGTTTACATTATATTCAAATCATCTTCACAAAAAACTTAAAACCAGTTTTGACGTCATTAGTTCCCCACTTTTTACTAATGTTCAGCCACATAAGTAACCATAATATCTTGTTTATCCAAGTAAAAAGCTCACGTCTTTATTTCTTGACTTAGAAAAGTTTTGGTTCCCATAATTTCTAATCTATACAAGGTGACATCCCATCCACTCGCAAACTGTAACCACGAATTCAGTTGATTTTTTTAATAACCGATTCTAGCGTCTGTTATCATAAAAAAAACAGCTGTTCCATTAAAAAGTGCAATACCTACCGTCAAACGGGGTGAATAGGGATGCAGGGGTGAATCGGGACGAAACTTTAATAGCGATTTTAAATTGAAATAATATAGTTTGTTGCCAAAAAGGAGTCTAATGTGTTTATCTATATATATAAAATGGTAAACTGACTGACTGACTGATTGTTGATATACAAAGAGATTTAAGATTACCTAGAGGGGCCATGCAAAGAAATGTCTTGGAAAAACTGTGATCCCATGTCTCAGTGACGCCATCTGGCGTAGTATAGCCAAATTAGAGCGGCAATTTATTCAATTAGATTCAGCTATCGCTCGGTAGATGGCCAGTGTGGCTAGTGTTGCCAGATACGATTTTCAATCGGTGGATTGAAAATCGGATCAGTGGTGCCTGAAGAACCTAATATAAATCGAATCGGTTAGATAAATATCGAAAACTAAACAAATTAGGCAAAAATTGTCTCAGAAAAAATATTCTACAATTTTATTCGCTACTATTAATTGTCCGTATCTCCGTCTATGACAAGGTATCGGTTTCAGTGTGTTTTTAAGTAGTTATTTACATTTTAAAATAAAATACGCGGTCGCGTTCCGGAACGGTATAGAGAATAAGCTCTCTCTTTCCCTCGCCAGGCCGTTGCGATGAAGGCACGTGGAACGCGCGCCCCTCGCACCAGTGCCCAGCTCCGCTAGGAGTAATAGTGTTCTGTGGTGCCTAGTCCGCTGCCCACACGCATACTGCGTAGACGCGTATTTATTATCCTACCGCGCGCTTGCGCGGTAGGTTAATAAATGGGGGAGGCACGTGCCTCCCTCGTACCGCCATTGTAACGCGAAAGAATAATTATTAAGGGTCTTCGTTCCAAATGTTTAAAACAAAAAATTAAAGTGTCCTAAACTTTGTGCCTATAATACAAATATACTCTATGTCTAAAAGGTGGTTTCCCTAAGATAACCTTTAGATTCATACATTTAAATGAATATTATCGAAAACAAAATCGATATATAATATCACATCTCTGTAAGGCAGTATACTCCGACTTTTAATTAGTTTTTAATTCTACTAATAATTATTACCCTGTTTTAAAAAATCAATTTAACATGGATCGATTTTGAACTGAATGTTACTTGAATAAATCGAATATTTTGTCACACCACTATTTAAATTTCGTTAAAAAGTGGTAACACTTAAGCTGACATTTTACCCAACTATAGTAAAGCTACTCAACAATAGATGGCGTTTAATACAAAATAAGCAAATTTTCTAGATCTATCTACGAAAATTATTTTATTCTAATTACTGAGTAAATATAGATAATACATACGAAAATAAACTGAAGGTAGGTCCAGTTGTTCTACCATAACGAGATTTGCAGTATCGTAATGCGCAACCCGGCCATATTTCCATACAAAATATTTTTCTTTTGTTGGACACGAATGCGTCAATGCGACTTCACGCGCAGGCGTACCATACTAGACTGAGAGACTCGTTACCGGTATGTAACAAGTATGGGATCACGGTTTTGTTCGCTATGTCCCGTCTAGGTTAATAACTTTAATGTCTTTGTTGATATATCAACGCACAGTCTAAACCGCTGCTCCTAGAGACATGAAATTTGGAGGGTGTGTTCCTTGTGAAGAGTAGGTATCCACTAAGAAAGGGTTTTTCGAAATTCCACCCCAAAGAGGGTGAAATTTCACGCGGACGAAGTCGCGGGCAGAAGCTAGTTGTATATAATTAACGATTAAGTGTCCTTTTTGGCAACAAACTATATTATTTCAATGTTAAAATAGCTATTAAAGTTTCGTCCCGATTCACCCCTGCATCCCTATTCACTTCACCCCGTTTGACATGAAACAGCTGATTTTTTATGATAACCGACGAAAAATATCAACCCAGGTTTAGAATCATGTACTGAATACATAGCAACAGGATGCGCGTCGACTTCCCCGCCACCCTGTATATTAATAAAAATGAAATGCTCTTCATTGGTAAGAGCATCACTTCAGAAAAGCTAGACCGATTTGGCAAATGTTTGTTTTAAAATTTTTACGGAAAAAAATAAGTATTTGAAAAGTTGCCGGGAAATTGGAAAATTCGGGAAAACCGAAACTGCATTCTCTACGGGGATTTTGTATGAATTATTGAAAGGACAAGAAAATGTCTATCGGGTCAGCTAGACTTTACTTTTATTACATAGTATAAAACAAAGTCGCTCCCGCTGTCTATAAGTTTAAATCTTTTAATTAAACTACGCAACGGATTTTCAGCAATAGATAGAGTGATTCAAGTGGAAGGGCTATATGTATAATAAATGCATCATTATAGTAGTGAAAAGCCGAGAAATTCAAAGATTTGTAATGTGATGTCGTAACAAACATATTTTTGTGCGCTTACATTGCAAACGCTGGCTAAACCTTACGAGATAAATCAAATTAACTGTCAAATTTTCCCAATCAACCTTGGACCTTATGCTTTAGCGTTATAGTTGAAAATCTATTAAAGAAATTTGACAGACTGTAGTATCTTGATGTGCTGGCGTCTGTACTACGGAATTGTATATATCATAAAAAGATCGATTAAAACCCACAGTAACAATTTTTATCTTTTACATATTACAAAAACATTATGGGTTATTTACCAAGCTATTTTAGACAATACAGTATTACACCTTATCCTATTAAATACATTAGATCCGTTGTGCATTTTATGTAGATCAAAATTGCCCTTTACAGCATATCATTAAAATGAACATCTTAGA
The DNA here is from genome assembly GCA_948474745.1 of Oligia latruncula. NCBI lineage: Eukaryota > Metazoa > Arthropoda > Insecta > Lepidoptera > Noctuidae > Oligia > Oligia latruncula. The sequence goes on along the minus strand of OX419703.1, from coordinate 9,552,036 downwards.
AGATATAAGAGATTTAAAAAGCGGAGGCAGAGCGGCTGGCGGGGCGGTACGAAATTCGCCGGGTCAGCTAGTTAAAAATAAAACACGAAGTTTCCTATTCCTAAATTTTAAATATTTGATAAGAGTAGATTAGAGTGATAGATTTATTGGCTTGGTCATTATGTAACAACAACAAAAAACAAAACACAACCATAGATTTGTGTTTGGAACTTGGCAGCCTATTGTATCGGCTAATATCGCCCTAAGAAGGATTAAGGAAAAAGTTCTAATTCGCTGGTTACAGCGGAACATAGATTTATTTATAGAGGCTACTCAGAAAATGCTGGATTTTGGGTCAAGATGGCTGATATTCCGGTCAAGATATGGTGTTTATGTTTACGCGTAAAGTATAATACGATATTGGTTCCTTGTTTATGAAGTTCTGATTTACCTACTAATAAATTCCCGGAAACCCACGAGTGAAGTCAAACTGTGACAGTTTCATTCATATTAACAAGGTGTTAGGGCCGGTAAAAGACAGGAAAACCACGTATATTTTCAGGTTTCAAAAACTCATAAATGCATGATAATACACGAAAAAGACCAGCACCCTAATTTTATTGCGTAACACATTATCAATCAAAATCTGAATCATTTGAAGGATATTGCTAAACCATTGCTTCATAATGTTCGAAAAATGTGTCTGCTCCACAACGTAAATCACGTAATGAATGTTGTTGAACTGTCAAAATGAAACCGATTGCTACTGATAGTGTGTTACGCAATTAGCCCGCTGATTGATACTGAAATAAAATCTTACATTCGTTAATATTTCGGTAAATCTCACCATGAAAACAGGTAAAGTGAGCTGTCAATGGTATCAAATTCCTAGCATCAGGTTTAAGGTGAAAGCGCCAGGGTAGCCCGCGAAATTCAATTTTTTTTAGGTTTTTTGCAATTTGCTGGTCAGTATTAAGTTGTACGTTGATTAAAATATGATTCGCGGTCGTAACATATAAGTATTTACAGAATTATAATCATTATAGTCATCAACACAACTCTCTAAGACCATGTAATCCCCAAATGTCAAGATTTCATGAAATAGTCATTCTTGGGGATTACATGGTCTTAGAGAGTTGTGTTGATGACTTTAATGATTATAATTCTGTAAATACATATTTGTTACGACCGCGAATCATATTTTAATCAATGTACAACTTAATACTGACCAGCAAATTGCAAAAAACGTAAGAAAATTTGAATTTCGCGGGCTACCTTAGAGCTTCCCCCTTAATGACAGTTCACTTCAAGCTCAGCGATCATAGATATCCGTGTCAGCAATGCTATTCTGTAAAAATCTCACCGTGAAAACTTAGGTGAAGTGAGCTGTTAATAATGTCAATTCCTAGCAAAAACAAACTCACTTCACCTAAGTTTTCACGGCGAGATTTTTACAGAATCGACCGGCTGTTCACCTAAGTTTTCACGGTGGCACAGAATAGATCAGCAGATAATAACAGCAATATTATTGTTTAACAACTGAACCCTGGCTATAAAAACAAAGTTCTTTATGGGCAACTGATAGTAGGAATGATAATAATTATGTAATGTAATAATATGTACCGCGATGCAATAGAACAACACTAAACAACATTCAGAAACTAGTGTGATGTTCGTGTAAAAAACGGAATAGGAAATGTTTATATAAAGAAAGAAAGAAAGAAAGAAAATACATTTATTTAGCACAGACTAAAAGACACACAATACAGCAGGTAGTCAGATAATAGTCGTACATACATCAGAGAAAAACAGAAAATATAAAAATAAAAAGGGTAAAAAATAAAAAGTCCGATGTAAGAAGTGCAGGAATGTGTGCCTCACGGTTGCGGGGTTGCGGTTTGTCAAGCAATGATATTTGCATCCTACTACGCGTCATTTGCATGTGGTTAGAAGTGACGCACTGTCTGACATGACGTGTCACGTTTCCTGGCTAAAGGTAGTTCAAGAATGCCGTGTGGTTTTAGTCAGCAAGAGTCTGGCAAACCCGTCAGCGCACCCCAGGTGGTGGGTGGAGGACAATCAACTCAGCCTATCGCAGTCCACTGCTGGACATATACCTCTCCCAGGCTGCGCCACAACACTCTGTCTTCCGCCTTCCGTATCCAGTCGGTCCCAGCCACCTTCTTGAGGTCATCTGACCATCTAGCTGGGAGCGTCCCACACTACGCTTGCCGATACGCGGTCTCCACTCCAGGACTCGTCTGCTCCACCGGCCATCGGTTCTTCGACAAACATGGCCAGTCCACTGCCACTTCAGTTTGCTTACTCTGCAAGCTATGTCGGAACTGCGGTTCTTTTCCGGATAATTTCATTTCTGATTTTATTCTTCGAATAAACTCCGAGCGTAGCCCGCTCTATAGTGCGAAGGACATCCATGAGGATTACCAAACGCTAAATTATTTTTATTTTTTTTGTGTCATATTTATGTGTCACCTTCATCATCAAAATAGGGTTAACCTGACCACAGGAATTACGGGTACCTACATTTGCAATTTAACTCATGACCTACAGGGGTTAAATTACCTGGTCGAACAATGTGTTATTGGGTTTTTCCGTCAGCAATTCCTCAGTAGAGGCACGGAGTCTCGCTCGCCCCATTCCCCAAATGGTGAAATGTAGGTATAACTAGACTTCTGCCTATTCTTTCGGACCTACATAATTTATGGTCTTAAAAAATGATTTTTAAAACTGATTTTACCAACATAACATTATTCCACAAGTGAGACAGTGTACCTAAGTGTTGTGTAGTGTACGTGCTCATACACACGAGTTGCCTCTGCCGTCGACGAGTGTCGTTCGTGTATGTTTCAGTTAAACAAAAAACCAACCAATTTACAAAATTAGCCAATCGCAGTCCACTGCTGTTCATACATCAGCGTCAGTTCCACATCACAAAATCCTCTAATTGCGAGTCGAAAAAGTTTACCCAATTATCATCATCTGCCTACGCAGATGCAGAAAGTGGTGAGATTTTGTTTGAAAGGGTTATCGTAGCATAGGGATCTCGTAGTTGCGTAGCGTTTCGTAGCTCTATTTCGTAGTAACGCTACGAAGCAAAAAGTCCGAAATTATCTGTGCGTGCATGTCGGAAATTATACCACGGGAACTTACTACCGGGACAAAAGACAAAATGGCCTTCCCCATATTATATTATGGATGTGTTACTGGGTACTGGTAATAAACTCCTAAGCCAATCTTAACACTAAAATAATCATTAATAGGAAAAACAAAAATTTTATCTGCCTATGGTAATTTAAAATTAGTCTGTGTACGTGTGTGTTACAAAACTGTATTAAACGTTGGAACCGTCAAGCTATTGATGTAACTGTTGAGGAAAAACAACGATTCTGAGAACTTGATGACAATCTAATAATTGCTCAAGTGCGATTGTCATAAAATTTCTCAAGTTTATTGATTAACGAGACTACGCTTCACATGGTAGTTCAAACTACATAGGTAGTTTATTTTCTCCGACAGAAGCCCGAAAGTCTGACTACCTGTCTTACCAACGGGTATAGTGATACCCCGTAACCGGGTTGTGTAGGTCAGATAGGCGTAAAATATTGGAATTGTCCGTGTTTAGAGTTAGACAGACTTTTGACAGCTCGTTACTAAGCTCTCAAAAGTGAGTGTTATGTAAGCTGTATTGTAATTGGTCGAAAAAACTTCTAGACTAGATCAATCGGACGAGGTTTGAGTCCGAATCAAATTGAATAACCTCCAAGAAAACATGTACTGGAAACAATATCATCATCATCTGCCCAGCCTTTTCCTAACTATGTTGGGGTTGGCTTCCTGTCTAACCGGATGCAGCTGAATTCCAGTATTTTACATGGAGCGACTGCCTATCTGACCTCCACAACCCAGTGACTGGGTAAGACGATACCCCTTGGTAAGACTGGTAATTAGTTTCGGGCTTCTGACCACCCGTAACGACTGTCGAAGATCCATGAATGACAGCCGGGATCAACGGTTTAACGTGCTTTCTGAGGCACGGAGGGGTCTTTGTATGTAAAGATGGTCACCCATCCACGGCCCAACCGTGGCAAGCGTAGCTGCTGTTATTAGTTAGCCATATTAAACTTAGATGTAGTAATTATAGAAATCACGATGTCTTGTCAAGTCGTAAAAATCATGCGAAATAGGGCGGGGCGGGCGTTCGTTAGTACAAAATAAAATGAACATTGAACATTGCTTTCTTATACCGTTATGACAAGATGATTCGCTGCAAATAACTACGGACTGGTTCCAAAGTGGTTCCATGCTGTAACCGGTTACCTTCTACAGGTTGCTCAGAAACCTTCATTATTGTGAACGCGTTCAACGACTGATCTTACCGGTTTTCTATATATACTAAAATTCAAAGTCCTGACTGACTGATACCTATATTCAACGCACAGCCTAAACCGCTAGTCCTAGAGACATGAAATTTGGAGGGTGTGTTCTTTGTGAAGAGTAGTCTGTGCCTCAAAATATGAAGCAATTTATCTATTTACAAAGAAATCTATTGTTTGGACTTAAAAATTAAAACACTAGTTCTTTAGTATGTTGCTTGTAGAATAATCTGACAAATAAATTTGAATGTTTGTATGTATATTAGTTAGTTATATTAGTTAGTACCTATGGTTTTTATTGTAAAAAGTAAGTTTTTAGAGGTATTTTCATGATTTTTTTTCTATCGTATCAAATTAGTTGTATTATGTTTCAACACACTATCTACCTAGCATATATCCTGAAGAATATCATATATTTTTCTGATTTTGTTAGTTAGTCGATAGATTTTAGATAGTTTAGTCGATCATATACTTTTATTGTTTCTAAAACTTGTTTTTTTTTGCGTTTAGGTCCTGTAAGCCCCTTGCCCCTTTCATAGATTAGGTGGTGGGCGTGGTGGCCCAGTAGTAGCGCCGCAGAATTACGAGTTGCAGGTCGTGGGTTCGAACTCGGGCAGGCGCTTTACTTTGTGTAATTTATTTCATCACCGCTGCTCTCAAAACGGTGAAGGGCATGCCAGTTTCCTCACGATGTTTTCGTTGTTTTGTTGTTTTCGTGAGGAAACCGGCATGTCCTAGAACAAAAAAATTCGAAGACATGTGACATCTACCAACCCACACTGGGCCCGCGTGCTGTATTACCATACATTTCGGTCTGATCCCCTGATGCTCCCCCTCCACCCCCCTCCTCGACCCCCTGCTAGTTCGTCTAAAGAGGAGAACTGTGTCCCAGCAGTGGGAACATTATAGGCTGATTATGCTATAGTTTCAGATAAACTAAGCTTGAAAGATTACGAGGCAATGTATTTAACAACAAAGTTATAAATAGTGGGTGCACCGTAATAACAATATTTTTCTTGTAACATCTTATTATCAATTAGAAGAAATATTTGTCCGATAACTAACAAAAAAGCCGTAGCTACGTACGTCACAGTATTACGTAGATACAGTCACCAAAAGAGATAAGTAACCAGTGTCGTCGGGTATAGTTCAAGTTCATTATGAAACCGATGTCCGGCATGTCCTAGAACCAAAAATTCGAAGACGTGACATCTACCAACCCGCACTCCCCGCGTGGTGGATTAAGGCCCACTTCCTCTCAAAGAGAGGAGGCCTGTGTCCCAGTAGTGGGAACATTATAGGCCGATTATGCTAAGAAACCGAAAAAAAAAACGAATAAAATTCAATTTTATAAAGTTAACTGTTTGTTTTCTATTAATTAAATTAAATTTTATTCGAAAACATCTATAGAGGTCATCGGTTTCTTACTAAACTTCAACTATATCTGCCGACCCTGGTTACTTACCTCTTTTGATGACCGTACATTTATGTAGGTAAATGTACGGTCACCACTACAGATTCACGCAAATAATGATAAAAACTACCACAGAAAAACTATTAATTAAGTACTTACTATTTTTTAAAGTTTCTTATAAAACCCAAAGCGTCATCTAACTACCAAAAATACCACATAAAATAAATACTCAGAAATTACTTGTTATATAAAAACAAAACAATAATGACCACTATTACTAATTGTTATGATAATATTAATGAATTGAGCAATTTATAAATTGATTAGTTCATAAATAATTATTATAAATCACCTATTACCTCAAAAAACATCATGCCTGTATTATCCCAAAGTCAAAAAAAAGGTAGAAGTGTATAAAACATAATATAATAACACTAGCTTCTGTCCTCGACTTCGTCCGCGTGAAATTTCTTGTACCCTCGACCCCGTCGCAACGTATTGCCCGTCCGCGCCGTTACTTCGTTTTTGCTTAGCGTTCTTTCTGACTTATTATCTATTTGCTCGCCTCCTAAGGGTCCTAGCGTGATGTTAAATAGCCTATAGCCTTCCCCAAGAATTGGGCTATCAAATGCAAAAATATTTTTTCAAATCCGACTGGTAGCTCCAGAGATTAGCGCGTTCAAACGAACAAAAAGCAAACAAACCCTTCAGATTTATTATTAGTATAATAGAATATAGATATACATAATATAATATAATATGAAAAACAGAATATAATACATTTCAACAGTTATGTAACATGTAAGTCATGTACGGCCAAGTCTATTATATCTTCGTCAGTTTTCAAATTCTTTCCTTTTCATAAAGGAAAGAATATGAAGGCAGGACACATGATACCTTTGAAGCTGCCGTAGGTACTAAGCATCGAAAACTGTATTTTATAGCTCACAAAGATTAAAATAGCTTACCTACACCTTTAACCAATGTCGAATTGACATCAACCTACACCCGTTTTAAATGGCCTGGCCATTATGAAATATAAATAAAATCGTTAGAGTCGGTCGTTGTCATATTTTTAATACGATGTCAAGAAGATGGTGAATGTCATTCTGCGACAAGTGTATGACACGACGACGCAATATACAGGGTGGCAGGGTCCTCGGCGCGCAAACTGAAACCATGAATGCAGCACATGATGGGGCACCAAGGGGGTCTAGAAAATGTCTGGCCAGTTATAAAAAAAAGGTGTTTCAGGAAAAGTGCAACACCTACGCGGTCAAAATGTATGAAACGGCTAATTTCTAAATAAGCTAAGCTAAGCGTATATTGGCTAATGTGAAACTTAATAGATCAAGATTGAGTAAAAAGTTAATAAAAAAAAGTTCATAATAAAGAAGAGCAAGTATGCAAAAATGCTAACAGTGTTGACCCGGATTGAGCAAAACAAAACTCAAATTCGCCCCATATGGTAGTGTGGTCACCAAACCCGTTGAAAGTTGGTCAATGACCCTTCAATACATTGGTGAACCTGAAGCAAGTAGGTACACAAGAGACAAGTATATTTTTCTTCCTCTTTTTTTCGCTGGCACAACAGTTATTCAGTTCTGGTTGGTCCAAAATTCGCCACTTTCACGTTATTGATGACAGCGCAGAGGTCGCTTTGACTGCATGTTTTGGGGCACAGAAAGAATAATAAATACACTTGTAGAGGCTTCAATAGAAACGGGTCTTTTTTATCGATCGTCATAACACACATAGCCATTGGTAGGGAAAGACTGATCGAGTATGCACTCGCCCCATCGTAAGCCTTAGTGAACACATACTAAATATTCATAAAATAGGACTTAATTTTTCTCTGATTTTTAATTTGCTAGACCAACATTTTTACGATATTCCTCCTTCTTATCTTAATATGTTATAAATAAGTTACACCTACTGCGTGCGTCCTATTTGCCACATCGTCTTCAAGTCAACCTGTTTTCTAAATATATCACAAAGTGAACGTACCTACTTAGGTAGGTACTTGAACCTGAGCATCTTGGCATCTGCAGTTTTCTAGACATTTACTATGTTCAATATATTTTTCTCCATAATCTGTTGAGGAGGAATGGGGATCCGTCAATGTAACGAAATTTTACGTTTTTTTTTTCTGCAAATTAAGGCGCTGTTGTGCGTTGATAAAAATTCAATAGGTATGTGTCAATTATGATAAAATAATTGAAAACGGCTCTCGAAATTATATTTACTGCAAATAAGACTATTTCGTGAAAAAAATTATGACGATTTAGAGATAATCAACATAGGGGAAATGTTTCTCCGGTTATCATAAAAAAAAAATCAGTAGTTTCATAGAAAAGTGCAATACCTACGCGGTCAAAATGTATGGAACAGTTGATTTTTAGGGTTCCGTACCCAAAGGGTAAAACGGGACCCTATTACTAAGACTCCGCTGTCCGTCTGTACGGCTGTCATCAGGCTGTATCTCATGAACCGTGAAGATTAGGAAGGAGGCTCTTGTTACCTTAAACGCAAGCTTTGAATTATAGAAAGAAAGTACAGACGCCAGCACATCAAGCTACCCGAAACTGTCAATTTTTCCCAATGAACTTTGAACCTTATGCTTTAGGTTATAAAGTTGAAAATCTATTAAAGAAATATGACAGATTGTAGAAGCTTGATGTGCTGGCGTCTGTACATACCTACTTATTTATTTGTTTGGACTGGAATAGAAATAAAAAGGCTTCCATACAACGTACCTACACAATTTTTATAAAAAAAAATATTTACGTAATAACTCCATTTTCAAGGTGGACCGACTACCTGCACCTTATATGCGTATCACATTTTCAATCACAAACTAAATTATTTTGAAGGATATTGCTAATCCATTGCTTCATATGTTCGAAAAATTTGTCTGCTCAACAACGTAAATAACGCAATGAATGTTGTTGAACTGTCAAAACTGTTAATGTGTTACGCAATTACCCCGATGTTATAGGTCGCGGGAATCCGGTGAACGTGAGAAGCACAGGACCGGTCGCTGCGGCGATGTTGATTGGGGCTATGCCCAGAAGTGGCCGTCTTTCGACGAAACGTACCATCGTAGTTTCGTCGAAAGAGGTCCGACGTTATAAAACTATAAAGCTAAAATAAACTAAAATTGGACGTAGTTTAGCAGAAAGTACTCAACAAAAAAAATTACAAACTAAAAAATGCGTTAGTCTGTGTAATACAACTTGACTTATGGAAAATATTAGCCTATAGGTGACAATATTTCAATTAATTCCAGATACAACATCATTGCAGCAATACACACCTAAACTTAAAACCTCGATAACTCAAAAATTACTTCTTGTGGGTTGAGTCCTTTCTGCTAAACTACGTCCAATTATAAAGTGCTAAATTCACCTAACTTTTACTCTACAGATAATACCATTATGCACGTTCCTGGCGTTGCTGGCAGCACCCACACTGGAGCAGGACTCCGGCGGCACGCCAATATCGCCATGTCCCAACGTGTTCAATTACGAGCCGCCCGGGTCCGAACCCGGCAGATGGTACGGAGAAGTCAACCTGTCCACGGACAGCACTCTACACTCACTGTGGCTCAATATCGTGCTCGATAACAAGGCTGATATACTTGGGGTGAGTTCTATTCCAATTTAAAAGGTTAACTGCATCGCCAATATACAGCGTGAAATTTTAATGGTTGTTTTCCCGAAGCGAAATGATTTTGTCTTGATAGTATAATCGATTTATAAAAAAATAAAAATAAAGTATCAAAAAATGACAGATTTACAATAAAACAAAACTCGAATCGAACGCGATCTCGAACCAATAAGTATAGCCACAGCGCAAACGGACGACTGCGCGTTGTCGTCCTGCTACCTGCAAAGATGTTAAGTAGCGGGCGGGCGCACGTGAGCTACTATTGATTCTCACGCTTACGAGTTGAGACTTGTCAGTTTAATATCAAATAGACGACTGACGATATTCTTTCGATAGCTGTTTGCTGTCGAGGGCAAGGCAAATCAGGTTATAGAAACAACAGGCTATCGTACCGAAAATGACACAGTCATGCCTGACATAGCCTGTTGTAAAAATGACACAGTCATGCCTGACATAGCCTGTTGTAAAAACGACACAGTCATGCCTGACATAGCCTGTTGTAAAAACGAATTGTTTTCTTTCTTTGATATCCAGTTCTGCAACATTTGCGACTTCTTTATTTTTATAAAGTCAAAATCTGTATGCATTATGTATGTCAAAACAGCTTTATTCCACTTGTACGCACGACGACATATCAAGCTATACATTTCCAGCATAAGCTGACTCCTCAATGCACGAACTCAATGTCAGCTAAAACTGGAAAAGCATAGCTTGCATATTTATGTCTATGTATAAGTGACAAAAATAATATTCAAACCGTGGTATGTGTCTTGGACATTGGACTGAAAAGTACTGTACTTAAGCAAAAAAGAAATAAAGAAACATTCAAAGTCTTCCATGTCTTTCAGAATTGGGTAGGAGACGTGTCCACACAAGACAACAAGGACTTCAAAATTGAGAACGGTGACATGCAAATTAACCCTGGCCCTGCCGTGCCAGTGCGCTTCTTCGTGCAGTACAACCCTTTGAACAAAACCCCGAAACTGGTGACAATAAGACTGAATGGCAGGGAGATCTGCAACGCGAACACCCCACAGCCTACCATCAACCGACCTGACATAGGGGAATCGAATAGTGGAAGGCGGCCAACACAGAGGCCAACACAGGGCAACGGCTTGCCCAGCGACTTTGAAACGAAGCCGGTCAGGGACCCACCTAAAGAGACTCCCAGACCTTATTTTCCACAAAATCATGCCAACGAAGCTTCTCTAAACATGTAAGTATATATATGAAACCGCGGGGCGCAGCTAGTGGGAATATAAAACGTACAATACAACACACAAACAAGAGTTTTGTTATTTTTTAGTTTCTTTGGTTCATGTAAGTGACTATAGTTACGTTAGCCATCAGTAAGATATCTAAGTCGTAGTGCTCTGGAAAATGTAGTGGCTAGTATATTTTTTATTAAGTATAATTTAAAGTTAATTTGAATCATTTTGAAGGATATTGCTAATACATTACTTCATAAGTTCGAAAAATGTGTCTGCTCAACAACGTAAATAACGCAATGAATGTTGTTGAACTGTCAAAACGAAACCTATTGCGACTGATAGTGTGTTACGCAATTACCCCGCTGGGCCTGTGTAGGTAACATGCGTAATGAGCAATTGATGACAGAGTTCATTAATATCGTTTGCTATCCACCGCTGCCACTGTCGTACAAATGAAACTGTACTGTATGCTCGGTGATTACTTTTCCCTTTTAAATGGATAAAGTAATTTTATTAGTTGCTTACGTCATTTGCCTCTAATCATTGCACCGCAGTGGTGCAACGATTGGAACTATTATTCCACTGTTTATGGCCAAAGAATCAGTGCCTTTTGGGCACTTTTCCCGTTGACAGCGATGCGGACGAATTTTTTTATCCCTTTTTTTTTGTTTTAAAATATAGATGTACAGACGCCAGCTGGCACATCAAGCTACTAAAATCTGTCAAATTTCTTTCATAGATTTTCAACTTTATCGCTAAAGCATAAGGTTCAAAGTTGATTGGGAAAATTTGACACTTTCGGGTACCTAGCCTTTTTTTTTTTGATGTGCCAGCTGGCGTCTGTACATCTATATTTTAAAACAACCATTTATTTCCCTGATCGTACGTATATCATCGTATATTTTTGTCATTTAGCCCAAGCAGTGACTCCCAAAACCGGCCGGACAATGGATATGCCACGCAGCGACCAGAAAGCAGGCCGAGACCACCAGTAAGGCAAGTATCCACTTTTTACGTCAGGTTTGGTATGGCCGACTTCCTTGCTGGAATAGTAGCTTATTGGTTGATTCGCATGAATTTATTCGCCCGAAACGGGTGAATTGACACTTTGAAATATGATTTTTTTATTGTAGGCGATTCGCTCGAAGTTTTATTAGTGTGCGAATCGACAACTCCAAAAATACGTTGGTATTAGGCAATTGGTACGTTTTGAATTGTATGCAATAAAGTTAAGAAAAAGTATACTGCAAGCAAGCACTTGCTATAAAGTGCAGTGCAATTCAAAATAATGCCTACTACATATTTCTACAAATAAATTAACTTCGGGCGAGTAAATTCGTGTGATTCAAGCAATTAGCCGGAATATTCGTTACAACCGGGACTGTTGAACAAGTTAATTGTTGCTCAGTTCGATTCTCAGGTTAGTTGAGCCTTACCATACAAAACACTGTTTATCGAGATTTTCGTAAAACGTAAATCTTATAAAAAAAAATGCATCAAACATAATAAAAACCAGTTTGGCAAGTCACGCGTCTCTTTTTCCTCATTAGAAACTCTTAAAATATTTAAATTCTAATTTTCCGTTAAAAATATGAATAAATGGTGATAAAAAAATGAATGAACGGATCAAGGTCCGTTCGAAACTAGGTGACCCGTCAAAATAAGTGTCAAATTTAATATTTCGGACGGGCAAAAACACATCGGGCTTACAAACAACTGTCAAAACATTTTGTATGAACAATGTGTTATTCAAATCAATTGACAATAGACAGACCACTGAAACTTTTGTGAATTACGCTTTACGATCATCAGATAAACGGATCTGAATTTTATTTATGTAATATTTGAAAAATTTCAAGTGTTTTTTAAAATCCTTTTTATATTTTCAGTGAACCTGTTGACCATGACTACTGGACAGGACCCGCTTTTATACAGTTACCTAAGCTAGATACTTCTAACACTAACAGCCCTGGTGGACAGGTGAGTCTTTCTTCCTCTCTGCTTGTTTCTTCCTTTCCCCGAGAGAAAACTTTCTGTTAAGAGTAAACTTATAGTCGCGAGCTCGAACTCACTGATGGTCATGGCCAAAAAGCACGCTGTCTGACCTGGTTTCGTGTCCGACAGAGCTAGTATCAGTGATGAGCAGTTAGACGCTAGTCTACACGAACAACGTCTAGTTCTCACGTACAGAAACACCCCGTTCCGAACTGATAGGCACGTAAAAAAATTCGAAAAGTACTTCGGAAAATTGAGTTTAATGAAAACACCACTACATAAATCTATTACAAATAAAGTTTATTGAACTCTTCGATAACTGAGCTTTGTCGGTAGTCGGTACGGACTTGGTTTTCAAAGATTTTACAGTTCTTTTATTACTTATTTACACCCAAAATTACGTTAAAAAAAATAGCAAGAAAAACTAATCTTGGTTGGCTCATAACTTTTTAATGGCTTTTTATTTTACTATTCTGTTTCCGTACAGACAAATTTAATAATAACTCAAAACTATATCATGTTTAACTTTGGATGCACAATGTCAAACAGTGGATTAATACTCTCCCGTTTGCATGGAAAAAATATCGACTAGTGGCACCTTAAGGTGATATATTGAAAAATAAATGTTTTTTCTATTTCGTGTAACTTGATAGGGATTTAACATTTTGGTATATGTTTTTTGACTCTTTGGTCTAGTAAAAAGTAAAAGAAATACACGGATTCAATGATTTTTTTCTCGATACAAAAAAATTGCAAAGTTATATCTATTTTTTTACTTTTTTCGACATCACGGCGTAACGCTTAAGAGTTATTCAACGAAATTTACTTTAAAACATAGAGGATTATCGTATCAAAGTTTACTCAAAGTAGTTTTACATTTAATTAATTTATTTTGTTAAAAAGGAGTAAATTCGTTTTGGCATATACGTCGTTGTATTCCGAGCACACACGCACTATATCCATCACTCTTCTTTTGCGTTTCAAAAGTAATTGCATCACTTTCGCTCGCTTAGTAGGTTTTCGAGGATTTTAGATTTTCGAGGTAGCCCCTTAAATAACTGAAAATCATAGCCCGGAAATTGCAAAGGAAATCAGTTAAAAATTTCACAATAAACACGGATGTTACAATAAAGCCCTTTGTACAGTCAACAGCAAAAGTAGATGATCAAAATCAGAAATTCAATACTAATGAACGGAGTTCGCGTCAGAACTCTGCGACACAGCCACAGTCTCTGCACACAGCTCAACAACGACAACAACAACAGCAACAGCTCTGCCACATAGTTCTGACGCGAACTCCGTTAATTAGTATTGAATTTCTGATTTTGATCATCTACTTTTGCTGTTGACTGTACAAGGCACGGTTACTTTCGGTTTTTTTTAAACAGGCGCCGTAGCAAAAACGTGTCCTACAACAAGCTTCCATAGTGATCAATACAAGACTCACGACCGTGCTAGAGGCGGCGAATAAACCATAGTTTGTCACGACATGAAAACTGTGTTTGTACAAACAGCCTAAAGGAGTCAAAATGTTAAGCATAATCAGCCTATAGTGTTCCCACTACGGGGACACAGGCCTCCTCTCAGTGAGAGGGAGTGGGCCGTAAACCACCACGCCGGCTCAGCGCGGGTCGGTGAATGTCACATATTGTATTCGAATTTTTAGTTCTAGGACATGCATTCCTCACGATGTTTTTCCGCGCAACTATTGCTAGTTGCGCGGATATATGCATATTCATATGCATACATGCATATACGCGTAATGTATGCATATTTAAACAACGGCCCGTCATGAATCATTGGTCAGTCCCATTTCTATAGAAGATGAGTGAACTTTACACCCTGTTCCTCATACGAGATAACTTAATGTTATCTATGTAGTCGGAAAAATCATAAGGTGCAATTGCTGTCACATTTTGAATGAAAATGATATTTCGAAAAAGTGACATGCTCCCTGTTAAAGTTGCTTATCATTTTTGCTCCTTGCGTAACACACTATCAATCACCAACTAAATTATTTTGAAGGATATTGCTAATCCATTGCTTCATATGATCTAAAAATTTGTCCGCTCCATAATGTAATAACACAATGAAGGTTATTGAACTGTCAAACTGAAAGCCATTGCTACCATTTGTGTTGTGTCAATTACCCCGCGTAAACTACGATTTTATTTATCATCATTGTATTTGACTGACAATAATACTTTAATATCATTATCAAAATATCTTTATAGCACAGCCTTTTAATTTAAGAGCATTCTGTTTACATTATTAGCATACTAGATGTTGTTTGGTGAGTTAGATTCGATATTTAAATGTCGCTTTTAACTGTCAAATGACGTCACAAATTCCAGCTTGTCTAAATTTGTATGATTATTTTTGTGAGCTTTACAAATTATTCTATTTACATTATTAGCATACTGGAGTTTGGTGAGTCAGCTTCAATATTGAAATGAATAATAAAATAAAAACTTAATTCAGTTCCGAATAAAGTACAGCACAATATTTTAAAAACTAGCCTACCAAACCGTACTGGACCTGGCTGGTGGATTACAGCCTACTCCATCTCCTCTCACAGATCTGTGACCCATCAGTGACTGATTATGCACGTGCTAGATTTTACAAACGCCGGACCTGGACCCCACACTTATTATAGGATTCCCTGTGTCGCGAGGTGCAGTCTCTTCCCAAGTAAGGCAAACATTTTCATTGATTTAAATTTCACTTTTAACTGCCAAATGACGTTTCAAATCCAACTTGTATATAAAGCTGCTATTAATATTGTTTTTTGTGATGCAAATGATTATATTAAACAACACCTAAACAAGCGTACAAATATACTGACGACCATAGGCCGTTTTGTTTAAAAATTTAAAATTACAGTGCATTAGAAATCAGTAAATAGAATTAGCATTGCAGCAATCATAGAAGCATACCCTATAGCCGGGCCCTGCTCCCTAAGATACAGGCCTAGCCTAGTTTAGGGGACAGGGTTGAACCTATTGTACTTATCTACCTAATGCTAAATTAAGATCTTTAATCTGTATACAGTGCAATGTACTTGAACTGTGTGGTATACAATTTATTATTATTATATATTGCCATTCAACGTGGCAATGTTGCCGCTGCCAGTCTTCTGGGCACGTTTCCGTATGACAGCGATGCGGACGATTACTTTGACAACTAAGAGTAAGTGTCGTTTTGTTTTTGTATTTACTTGTATTTGTAAAGTGAGGTAGAGTCATTTTAGTGTAAATAGTTAGTTCTGTTTTATATTGTTTATAAGAATTTAAGAGTAAACTAGTCGCGAGCTCGAACTCACTGGTGGTCATGGCCAAAAAGCACGCTGTCTCACCTGGCTTCGTGTCCGACTGAGCTAGTATCAGTGATGAGCAGTTAGACGCTAATCTACACGAACAACTTCTAGTTCTCACGCACAGAAACACCATTCCGAACTGATAGGGGCGCAAAAAAATTCGAAATGTGCTTCGGAAAATCGAGTTTTATGAAAAAACCACTGCATACATCAATTACAAATAAAGTTTATTGAACTCTTCGATAACTGAGCTTTGTCGGTAAGGACTTGGTTTTCAAGATTTTACAGTTCTTTTATTACTTATTCATACCCAAAGTTACGTTAAAAATACCAAGAAAAACGAATCTTTGTTGGCTCATAACTTTTTAATGGCTTTTTATTTTAATATTTTGTTTCCGTACAGACAACATTAATAATAAGACAAACCGATATCATGTTTAACTTTGGATGCACAATGTCAAACGGTGGAGGAATACTTTCCCGAAATTTGTATGGAAAAAATATCGACTAGTGACACCTTAAGGGCTGTTCATTTCATCCAAATCTAATTTTTTCTTTCGTAGGGGAGGGGGGAGTAGGGGGGGCAGAAAGTGCTCAAAATGGTAAATGAACAGCCTCCTAAGAAGTAAGTAGTTGAAAAGATCCGGAGACGTCGGTCAGGCTTTGCCGCAATATCATCCTCGTCCAGCATTCCTAACGGTATACCTATGCACACTGAACAATGATACAAAATGTCTATTTCGTTATCAAATCAATTCGTCAATAAAAATCCATCTCGAAAAACCAAGTGTCTCAGCTACTACCTACGTTCCAAGAAAAACTTAATGATTGATAAAAAACTTGTTCTTAATAATCTATTATTATCCAACGTGTCGCAATCGTTGTACCTAAATGTCAAAAGGTCAGCTCCGATACTGACGCCACAAAATACAGTTACTACAGAAGGCAATCTACATACAAAGTGCGCTCGAGCAACGCACACATAGACACCGCTCACGGACACGTTATCTCGGACGGGTTGGGAGTAGTGCGAGCGCGGGTGCCATCCGCTTGAGACACGCGTTTGTGAAGTGTGAAAATGGAGCAACAAAAAAATGGCTATATATGCTCGATTTATATAATACATAGTTTCCTATTTTGAATCAGTATAAACGAAGTAACTTTTTTGTAAGGTAAATTCACGCCACCAACTATTACGTTAGTTGAAAACATGATTTTTTGTTTGTGTTTATATTGTGTTGTTTTTAGTGTCATTTGATAGGTAAAGGCCTATAATTGATAGTGATAGGGCAAAATAAATTTTGTAAATAGGGTAATCCGTTTTGAAGCTATCATGGATGTAAAATAGTGAAAATTGACAAAATGTAAAATTTTATATGTTTTTGTTCTGTAAACTTTTTATATTGTAATACCTACTATGCTTATTGTTTTGTTTTAATATTGTAGAATAAGCTCAACAATAAATCAAAACACTAGATACGATAGCCACTACCACGATATTTTTTGTGCATAAACCAAAGTTGACAACCCTAGCGCGACCGCCGAGCGTAGGTATGAAAAGTGAAGTACATACATGTGATTGCCTTCTGTACTCTCTGTATTTTGTGCTGAAGCTGTTGGTAAATATAATTATCGAGCTAGCGTCCTCATTTGGGCATGAAGGAAGATAAGTAACGGCGCCCGCAGACAGGCGCGACGCGACTCTACTAGAACAATTTCTATGAAAACTTAATGGACAACTACCAGAATCGCGCATGTCTGCGGGAGCCTCAATATCGTAGAGCCCATACTTTATTATTTTATTATAACAGTAACTTCGTTCGGGGTATCGTATTACCCAGTAACTGGGTTGTGGAGGTCAGATAGGCAGTCGCTCCATGTAAAATACTGGTATTCAGCTGCATCCGGTTAGACTTGAAGCCGACCTTAATATATGTAGTTGGGAAAAGGCTAGGCCGATGATGATGACTTAGTCCGCGTAAAATTTCTTGTAACCCCCACCCACCCTGTCGCATCGCATCGCCGGCCCCCACTCGCGATAATTTCACGCGGACGAATCGCGGCCAGAAGCTATACCTACAGAAGCTGGTGGAGTACTTGTTTAAATAAATTTAAAAAATATAAGTACTCACGCGACCAAAAATGTATGTATTTTTATCAACACGAATACATCCGGGTACAAGCTTAATAACAAAAACCTTTTTTAGTTTCTCGTTAATTTTGAAAAAACACATTCTTACGTGACCTTCAAAAATTTCTTGTAACGAAAGACTTTCACACAGCATTCCTTACTTTGTTTATGTCTAGATTCAGACAGAGCATGTGCGAAACCAGTTTCGTCGTGTCCGTATTTGTACCCAATGATATTAATTTATATATATTGTACCTAATTAGTAGATATTCTAGAAAAAACCGGAATTTGTTTTTGTAACGTCATTTTCTGTGAAAGTAGTGAAGGTCGTTTTGCCGTTAAAGAGGAAACGCGGTCACTTGGCTATTGGCGTTCATTCTATACAAACGAATTTCTTTTCTCTATGGTATTAAGTAGTAGAGCAAATACTTTGACGATATAATTTGTATCTATAGGTGTGGTACAGAGCATCAAACTGAGCCACTTTCTCCATGGGACCATTATCGTAATCGCGAAAAAATATCAGATGTCCCATACAAAACTTCAATACCTACTCGACCGAAATGTGTAGGATGTCAGTGGCGTATTTACCCTAGGGCCAAAAGGGCCATGGCCCGGGGCGGGGCCTGCGAGGGGCGGTGCAAGCCGCACATCGTGCTCAGCTTTACGCGCCTTTCTTTTTGACTTACAAGGCATGAAGAAAGAAAAAATCCGTACATAAAAGAATAAAAAATTATCTACAATCCTTTATCAGTTTAGTCCTATTCTGAATATAGAAGCTGAGTTGACAAACTCCGTTAATTATGACAGTGTCATTGATGAATTTGCTAACCAATCTGTTCATCAGAAAAAAATGGTGTTTATTTCTTTGTATGGACTTTTTAGTTTTTCATTTATTATAATCATTCTCAGCCCACATCGACACACTGCTGGATTTTATTTTATATTTCATAAAAAGTTTTTGCTTTTTTCCGTTAATTTATAGAGCAGCAAACCTTACAGGCCCAGGGCGCTGAATCTTAAAATACGCCACTGATGACTGATTATGTTTTCGCGATTACGATGTTGGTCCCATGGAAAAAGTTGTTCAGTTTGATCGTCTGTACCACGCCCGTAAAGGAAACTTGGCTATAGTAGTCTACATACCAATAGCGACACGGTTTCGATATTTGTGTAAGGACACCGGGCACCCTTTATCTTTATCCATAGGTACGCAAAGTGGCACCAAAATCTGACCCCGAATTTTGGTTAAAACACACTTTTAAAAAATACATACATATTCGGATGTATCATAATATTCATAATACATGAATATTCGGTAATAAACACTTAATGTAACCTAGCGCCATGAAAAAAAAAATTGAAGACTATCCAAAACATTTTTAAACAAGTTAACCTGCATTTATAAATTTTGTAAAAAAAGTAAAGTCAGCATGAATATGGAGCGCAAGAGATTGATGAGGTATCCTACAAATATCAAAACCACATCGCTATTCTGTCGTGCTAAATGCGAAAGCGGTATCTCAGGAAAAGCTAGTGTTTCGAGAAAATTGAAGTTTTGCTCTTATTCTTTTACGGCCGAAACAATTACCTATCTATCACCAGTTTTGGCATACTGGAGGTAGAAACACTATCTCTTGATTTTAACGTCCCAATAATCTATATCAGTAGCGATCCGTATGATTGTTTAAAATACTGATTTGAGGTAAAACTGAAATAGGGAAAACTTTTTTTATGGGTTACTAGCTGCGCCCCGCGGTTTCACCCGCGTAAATATCGATCCCGTGGGAATATCGGGATAAAAAGTAGCCTATATGTTAATCTAGGCTATCAGCTACCTCTATACAAAATTTTATCAAAATTGGTCGAGCCGTTTGAGCGTGAAGAAGTGACAAACATATAAACACACCCTCACAAACTTTCGCCTTTATAATATTAGTGTGATTTTATTAAGATACCGCTATTTGGCTAAGCTCATTGGATGCGTATTTCCTTAGGTTATCCGATGCCTTAAAAATCAACTTTACAAATTTTTTTGAGTTACCGCTTTTGAGGTTAGCATGGCAGTATTAGTCTATAGACCACTTCCCATACAAAATCGCCCAGTCTCCTTTGGCCACACCTTTCTGATGCACGTTGTATAGGTTGATTCTTTAAGTTCATCTGTATAATCAGCCTATAATGTTCCCACTGCTGGGACACAGGCCTCCTCTCTAGTCTGTGAGAGGGAGTGGGCCATAATCCACCACGCGGGCCCAGTGCGGGTTGGTAGATGTCACATGTCTTCACATTTTTTGGTTTCCTCACGATGTTTTCCTTCACCGTTTTGAGAGCAGTGGTAATGAAATAATTTACACAAAGTAAAGCGCCTGTTTGTCCGTAACTCGCGGCCGTTTCCACTGGGCCACCTCTGCTATTTTAAGTTCACCTGATTACTATATTAAAACGAATGACTTTTATTTGTTCGGAGACATATCGATCATCGATGATAAAATTAAATATGCGAGCAAATCAAAAGTGTTACCTATTGCATAATTAAGACAGTGTTTCCTATAAGAAAAACGCTACAAAATATTATAATGAATAACGTCTAATTTGAGAAGAAGCACCTTTGCAAAACAGCACCCTGCGTAACACACTATCAATCGGAATCTGAATCATTTTGAAGCAAATTGCTAATCCATTGCTTTATAAGTTCGAAAAATTTGTCTGCTCAACACGTAAATAAAGCAATGAATGTTGTTGAACTGTCAAAATGGAACCGATTCCGATTGATAATGTGTTACGCAATTGCCCCGCGCTGGCTACAGCAAGGTCTGTTGAAGATTGAATGTGCAGTCGTGGAATGAAAAGGTTAGGCACCTTTCAGTAAATTTTTCACTTGCATCGTGTTTAATGTACGAGTAGATATAAATAAAATTGAAGTATCTGTTTGTAATCCATAATAATATGTATTTTAAACGTCTCTGTCTGTTACCTCTTCACGCTCAAACCGCTGAACCGATTTGGATGTGATATAGAGATATTTTGAGTCCCGGGAAAGACATTAGACGTTTTTATGCCGATATTCCCACGGGATCGACACTTATGCGGATGAAACCGCGGGGCGCTGCTAGTGTGAAAATAAAAGCTTTTTAGTAAATGCTGAAAATATATACGTTACTTACATAAAACGAAAAAAACAACTTTTAAAATTGTTGTCTGTTTCGGCTAATCTCCAAAACGGCTGGACCGATTTTGATGATAATTATTTGGTATGGGTTTACTTTGAACCCTGGGAAAGGACATAGGTTACTTTTTATTGAGATACCAAGCGGGCGAAGCCGCGAGTGGAAGCTAGTTATAAATATTTTCGATTACTGCCAACATTGTAAATCAAATGACAGTGTTATGTGAACGTCGAGGCAATCCAGTTTCTCGACCACACAAACATAGAAGACTAAAAAGAAAAATACCGTTCGAGCTAGTATTTAGTGTTAGTAAATAGTGTTAAGTACAAAAGTGCCAAACAAACACAAGAACGAAGTGTATTCGCCTTAGATTTTTCCATCACATTCGAGAAATAAAATTAACGTTTCACAATTTTTGTATGAAATAACTATCAACATTTAAAAAATATTTCTCGAATAAAGTAAACAGATGATTGAAAAATCAGCCCCTAATTAAAGACAAAAGGAGAAGTGCTCTTGGACACATTCTTAGTAAAGACAATTTAATAGTTTAGTTTATAATTAAATTACTTATTAGTCTATTTATAAGGCTAGATTGTAATAAGATTAGGGTCCATCCTATTGTTGAACCCTAGGACAAGGGAAAAAATTACAGTGTCATAATAACCAGCCAGAAAGGAATGTGTTTGAGAAAGAATTTATATAATAAAATCAAGTTTACACAAATACATAAACTCACACGTTCTTCCCATGGGGGCAAGCAGACACTACAGAAAGCCACCTTCTACGATCCTTACATACTCCTTTTCCTTTGTTTACGCTCATACATCCATACTACGCGCACGCCGGCCGGTTGCGAGTACTACGACTTTTGTGAAAATCGTCACCAATTAGGTCACTATAATTAATTATGTCCTCCTAGGGCGTCCACTTATTTGTTGATCCGCACGAATTAACTCACCCGAAACAGGCGAATTGACACTCTCATGTAGCATTTTTTTTTTTTGTAGTTGATTCGCACGAAGCTTATTTATGGGCGAACACAAATAAGCCACATCTGCCTTGTGTCCTTTTGTTAGTCGGTCCATGTTTGAGTGTATTTAAATCACTTTATATTTCCTTTTTATTATTTATTTCAATCACTGAGGTAAAGTGAGGTACCCTAGTAAATGCCTTTTTTTTTTGGGTGGGAAATCATCAAATGACCCCTCCCGCTCTGGGCGGAGCGGAAGGGAATGTCAGGCTCTTACTGACTAAAACCCACCCGTGTTCCTTCAGTTGCCTGTGCCAGGGGCCACGGTATCTCTTTCGAACAACCTGCGACCCTGGCGGGCATCGGCCCTACCGGACCCCGTCAGTTGGTGCTGACATCTCCTTGAGGCGCGCGTGGAACACAACGCGCCGTCAATCCAGGCCTGGTCCTTACCGGGTTGCGAGCTGCCCATTGCTCGCCGACCCTAGTAAAAGCGTGCTGTCGTACTGTACGAATAGTGTAAAATTAACTTTGTTTATGTATCTACATTAATAATTGCCCAGTAAGTAGCACTGGACCGTTGCAAATTATCATCTGAGATCGCCAACCTACTTCACGTTCAGCCTTCTTAAACAAGAGGTTTCCTGACGTTTTTCGTCTTTATAAAATCTTGTGAGTTTTAGAAAATTTAGTACCTAACTATACAAGCTCAAATTAAATTAGGTAGCGAAACTCCGCACACGTGATGTCGATATGTATCTAATCATCATCATCTGCCTAGCCTTTTCCCAACTATGTTGGGGTCGGCTTCCAGTCTAACCGGATGCAGCTGAATACCAGTATTTTATACGGAACGACTGCCTATCTGACCTCCACAACCAACCATAACCATAACCATAATCAGCCTATAATGTTCCCACTGCTGGGACACAGGCCTCCTCTCGGTAAGAGGGAGTGGGCCGTAATCCAATAAGTTACTGGGTAATACGATACCCTAGTTTGGTAAGACTGGTTGTCAGACTTTCGCTTCTGGACTACCCGTAACGACTGTCAAAGATCCACGAATGACAGCCGGAACCAACGGTTTAACGTGCTTTCTGAGGCACGGAGGGGTCACGGTATGTAAATATGGTCACTCGTCCACAGATCAACCGCGGCAAGCGTAGCTTAACCTGATCGATCGACCTGTGCGGCAATATCAATATATCTAAGCATGGTAAATCGAAAAAAAATAATATGATTTGATGATATTTATTTAGGGGTCAACGACCACTTTTACTGTAGTTACCTACCTACTTGAAGTAGGTATGAGTTTAGTTTAGAATATCATCGAATTTTTTTTTATTATATTAATTTTTTGCTTTTATTTCACCCTGTAGGTATAACTTACGAGTAACTTTACATTATCTTGTTTATCAAGTTTTTGCTTGGGCCTAAACTGAACCTTGAAGTACTCACTAGGAAACTGTTCTTTGGAAGATTATTAATGTTGGAACGACGTTCTTATTAATCGCACGTTATACTCTACATACTTGGCGATTGAGAGCTGGGCCGAAAAATGCGTAACATTTTGACACGCACGACACTTTTGTAACGTAACGGTCGACCAATAGGACTAGGACCATTTATCGAGGAAGGTATAGCCTTCCACGATAGATGGACTATCCAACACAAAGATATTTTTTCAATTCGAACCAGTAGTTCCTAAGATTAGCGCGCTCAAACAAACAAACTCTTCAACTTTATAATATTGGTATAGATTACTAATACAATGGATTCTGTCCGAAATAAATGGCAATTATTATCTATTATTGTTATAGATATATCGTCGTGCGTACATCAATAGCTCGAAATCCGCTTACAGTTATAGACAATCGATTTAAACTACAATATTCATAAGGTGATGATTACTGATGGAGGATAGATTATCTTATAAATAACTTATACAATAATAGGCACGGATGTAGATACCTACCAACTCGAGTCATTATTTCTAACATTAATATCTACCTACTTTATTATTTATGTGTACGGAACTGATGGTTTCGATAGTCTGCTTGGAACATTATTATTCGTATCAATAAGTAAGTCTCTAGTAATACGAGTACAAACAGAACTTACATTGCCCTCAAAAAGTTAGTTGATATTTTTCCACTTCAGCGATGCCACATAATGATTTAAAATAATGGTCAGCGGAATTGTCCGAAAGGGTTAGCGCTGGCCCGGAACATAAAGGGCTAAGGAAGGAACACGGGTGGGTTTTAGTCAGTAAGAGTCTGACACTCCCTTCCGCTCCACCCAGAGCGGGAGGGGACATTTGATAATTTCCCATCCGCAAAAAAAAAAAAAATGATTTAAAATAATAAAAATAACCAGCACCCTAATTGCGTAACACACTGTTACTCTCAATTTGAATAATTTTCAAGCATATTTCTAATCCATTGCTCCATAGGTTCGAAAAATGTGTCTGCTCAACAACGCAAATAACGCAATGAATGTTGTTGAACTGTCAAAATGAAACCCATTGCTACTGATAGTGTGTTACGCAATTACCCGGGATTACCAATCTACGTGGTCTTCACATGATCTGATGGCCAATTCCCGTAATTAAAAACGTTCAAAATCTAGTCGCAATCTCATCTCAGCGACAATTAACATGTAAAAAACTTGTCAAAAATGTACGGAAATTAGAGGTATTTTTGACAGATTGAGACTGAGATCAGACTGTGAACGTTCTTCAAATTACGAGAAGTTCCCCTCTGGTATCTGAAATGGTCTTTATTGAGTGGACCTGTCCAGTCAGTGTACTCATTTGTCAGTAATCGTGCAGCTCAACTCAGAACTTAAGGAGCTCGACGATTTGACGAAAATACCAAAGAAAGTATATTTGGGTAGGCCGCATAAATTACTCGAACTGCCAGATATTAACTGAGAAAATAAACAAAAGAGCAATGAGCCACCTAGTCCTCACATTTAAAATAATTAAAATAATATAATACGAATATTCATATCATTGTATGTCAACATTTTACATGGAGCGACTACCTAACTGACCCCCACAACCCAGTTACTGGGTAACAAGTTGGTCTTACCAAGGGGTATCGCCCTTGGTAAGACTGGTTGTCGGGCTTTCGGGCCTTCCGACCCGTAACGACTGTCAAAGATCTACAAATGACAGCCGGGAGCAACGGTTTAACGCGCTTTCTAAAGTAAGGAGGGGTCTCGTTAAGGAATGGAGGGTGGAATCCACGGACCAACCTCGACAAGCGTAGGTTAAGAGTAAACTAGTCGCGAGCTCGAACTCACTGATGGTCATGGCCAAAAAGGACGCTGTCTGACCTGGCTTCGTGTCCAACAGAGCAGTATCAGTGATGAGCAGTTAGACGATAGTCTACACGAACAACGTCTAGTTCTCACGCACAGAAACACCCCGTTCCGAACTGATAGGCGCGTAAAAAAATTCGAAATGTGCTTCGGAAAATTGAGTTTTATGAAAACGCCACTGCATAAATCTATTACAAATAAAATTTATTGAACTCTTCGATAACTGAGCTTTGTCGGTAAAGACTTGGTTTTCAAAGATTTTACAGTTCTTTTATTACTTATTTACACCCAAAATTACGTTAAAAATAGCAAGAAAAACGAATCTTGGTTGGCTCATAACTTTTTAATAGCTTTTTATTTTACTATTCGGTTTCCGTACAGACTAATTTAATAATAACTCAAAACGATATCATGTTTAACTTTGGATGCACAATGTCAAACAGTGGAGTAATACTCTCCCGAAATGTGTATGGAAAAAATATCGACTAGTGCCACCTTAACCTTCGGTCGACCCATGCGGCTGTTATTATTTAACCTTACATCCCTCATTGTATATGAATAAAAAGCATAATTTTCATAACTGACCAAAACTCAAAATTGTTTACCCTGAAAACCTCCGATCTGAGATACTCTAGTTTTTAAATTCGTATAATTTAAATCCGGTTACAATAAATTCTAAGAAGACTTAGTTTTTAAATTCGTATAATTTAAATCCGGTTACAATTCGAAGAAGATTAGTTTATTCAAAAGTATATGAACGTATGTAGGTATGCTAGAGCTTTCGCACGGACGTAAAAATAGCGCGGCGGAATTTTATCGACGGACGTAAAAATAGCGCGGCGGAATTTTATCGCGCACTGGATTTTCAACCCTCTGTGTGCAGCTGAGCATTGAGAATCCAACAGAGCGAATCCCAGCGCGTCAAAAAAGCACACTGTTGGATTTTCAACTTTGAAAAAAGTGTGAAAAAAATCGACGCGGGAAAAACGCGCCCGTGCGCTAACGGCTGCAACATTCAGATGTTTTGATCCCTAAGTAACCGCTTGTGTAGTAACACAAGCGGATACTTATTATAGGTATTAAATTAAAGTCACCATTGTTTTCTCAATTCCCATCAAACTATCTCTACGAATAAACAGTACCTAACCCCCACAGGGGCGAAGCTTCTAAATATTTGAAACAGAATAATAACGCAATTATTCTAAAATTTGAAAATTACTCAATTTAAAAAATTCTGATGAAAAACTTATGAAAAACCACAAAAAAAAATTGTAACATGGATAGCACCAAAACTTCTTAAAATTACTACTACCGCATCACTAAACCATAGACAATATCGAGCGGCCATTGTTGTTTACATCTTTGGCAAATTTTGAAAGTTTTGTACTGCCTTAGGGGTAGTACACCCTTGCGCTTTTAAATTAAGTTTTCTCTCGATCTGGTTACCTACTCCAGTCGCAGATCGTCAGCTGTCCCTCAAAAATTTTCGAAAAGTTTTTTTGAATTGCATAGAGTTGTTAATCCACAAAGGAGACTGGGCGATTTTGTCAACATTTTTTTTTTAAGCTTGAGTACGAGGCATTTGACTACGTCGTGTGTGTATATTTATCTTTTTTTTATTATTATTTTATTTTTTTATATGCAATGTGCGTTTTGTTTGTGCAGAATAAACAGTTTTTCTTTCTTCTTTTTTATTTTGTATTGGAAGTGGTATATGGACCAATAGCGATACAGTTTTGATATTAAACTGCCTACACAAATTTTGTGTAAGCAGTAGCGGCGTTAGGGTAGGGCACGGTTGGGCGATCGCCGAGGGCGCCAGATTTGAAGGGGCGCCATTTCCGCTTGTTCATTGAGCGAATCCTACTTACCAGTAAATTCCCTAAATCTAGCTACAAACTATAAATAAAATTCTCCAGAAAAGAAATTTGAAGTTGAATTTTTGACTAACGAAACTGTCTTTTGGACACTACCATAAATTGACTCAATGAAAGATTTGAACAGTTAAATGAATACTCAGAATCTTGGTCTTTTTTGTACAATATAAAAAAGTAGGTGTATATAGAAAACTCTGTAGTGATCTCCAATTGAAATTAACTGTAGACGCTAAATCAGATATAGATGGTTGTATGTTGTGCAATGAACTCATAAGTCTAAAATCTTTTTTGCCTGATCAGAATGTGGTTACTCCTGTCTTTATTTTAAAATTTATTAAAGATCGCAACTTTCTAGAGCTGTATGGATAGCATTGCAAATATTGATCACTATACCTGTAACTGTGGCTAGTGGGGAAAGGAGTTTTTCTAAGCTTAAACTTATGAAAACCTAGCTGCGATCAACAATATCTCAATCTAGAGATTGAAAAACTTAGCAACTACGGAAATGAAATTGCGGACAACATGACTTTGACATGACATGACTTTGATGTCTTATTAAAAGAGTTTGCCAATAAAAAGGCTAGAAAAGTAAAATTTTAGTTTTTTTTTTTAATAAATGGTTATTTCATTAGGATATCCCTTGCCTCTTTTTTCGTATGGGTTTCAATGGCAGATAGGGGGAGCCGTAGAAATCTCGTCCAGGGCGCTGGTAGTGTTAAAACTGGCACTGTGTGTAGGGATACCTCAAATCTATACTGTTGTTCATGAAAATCTGATCCGGCAATTTTGTGAAAATATACTTTTTTTATTTATTTAAAGGATTAACAAGGGCCTAAGGTCCTTAATCGTTGTCAGGAAACTGTTCTTCGGCGACAATCCTTAACTTTTGAGTAATTGCCAACTGTATTAACAGATTTTGTAGAAATGGTAGGTACAGTCAGCTAGAAAAATGACATATCCTACGTTTTATTTTTATGGTGCCAATCGACATTTTTCAAAATCTGTAAATGCAGGTCAAAATGTTTAAAAAAGTTAAGGACTGTAGTCTCTTATGAATGTTTTCCTGCAGCTACTACGAAACCTGCCTTTACGACCCGTTAAAATATCCACCGTGTATATTATAAAAATGTATTTTTATCTAAATTGCCCGATCAGATTTAGATGCCACTTTGAACAGGGGTAAAGATGAGGTATCCTTACACAAATATCAAAACCGTATCGCTATTGGTCCAAAGATCACTTACGCACAGTCTCCTTTGTAAACGTGGTGATGCAAAAAAGACAACTACCTACTTTCCTGGTTGTAACAGCTCTATATAAGATCTCATAATCGCGCGTTCATATTTCCGAAGACAAGCGATGATTTCCGAAGCGCATACTATTCTTTGGTTATCTGTATTTGGTTTGCTTAGATTTAAAAAAATATTCAGTTTTTGAAAGATTCAGATGAAAATAGCATATTAATTTTTACCACTTTGCATATTATTTCAACTGAATCTATCTTTTTGTTCATACACATGAACGGCACGCGTCAACAGTAGAGGCAACCGTGCCGTCGACAACGTGCCGCTCGTGTAGTACGGTGCTCAAATACTCGAGCGACACATTATCGACGGCAGCTGTCGATGGTGATGGCTGCAGTTGCATCTGCTGTTGACGCGTGTCGCTCGTTTGTCCTGAACACTTAAAGTGAATGGGTAGTGGTAGTCCGCGAAATTCAAATTTTCTTACGTTTTCTGCAATTTGCAGGTCAGTGTCAGGTTGTATCTTTATCAAAATATGATTCGCGACAATAACAGGTACATATTTAGAGAATTATAATTATTAGAATCATTAATACATCTTTCTAAGTTAGATTTCTACCATAAGCAATTTTCCATAAGAGATTGAATCTTAAGGTACAAATCTAACTTAAAAAATGATTATAATTCTCTAATTTATATGTACCTGCTATCGTCGCGAATTATATTTTGATCAAGATGCAACCTGAAACTGACCTGCAAATTGCAAAAAACGTAAGAAAATTTGAATTTCGCGGTCTACCACTACCCATTTCACCCTAATAGAATTAAACAATTGCTGCATGGCATGAGCTGCATCTTTACTTATTTTTTATTATAATTTTATATTTTCAGAAGTTTTCTTTCGTCCAGTGTCTAATGACTTGAGATAAGAATCTGTTGCTTATTTATTTCTGCATGCGCTTGTAGAATTTTGAAAACACGCCCTGTAGATAAAAAATACTTATTCATAGAACTTCCTTGTATCCTTCTCATATTTCAACGACTATACATTTTATATACCTACACTCCTGTTATTTTTTTCAAAAACTAAACTTCTATTTAACAGAACAGAAAAACTAGAAATATAATCATAAGGCACCTACATTCTATGAATTAAAAAAGGTCACACTTTTATTCACAGAAATAAGTAGTTATATAGGCGCCTTAAAATAATATTTCTAGTAGGTGTATCTGAATTATTAACATTTCAAAAAAAATCTGTTGTGACTTTATTAGTTCTTATACTTAACTAAACTTAATACATCTTTTAATTTCATAACAGGTTTCAAATTAATTAAGCATTTTGTGGTCGATTGTTAAGGGGGAGCGCTAAGGTAGCCTGCCAAATTCATATTTAAATATGATTCGCGACCGTAACAAATAATATACAATATTACAAAATTATAATCATTAAAATTATCAATACAAATATCCAAGTTCAAATTACCCTATTGAATGTCTATTTCATGCAATCATGACAGCCCAAGGCCAACTCGGAGAGTTGGTTGTATTGATAATTTTAATTATTATAATTCTGTAAATATGTACATATTATTTACAATCGCGAATTACATTTTGATTAACATACAATCTTCCTTAAATAAATAATTATTAGTTCCCAATATTAAAGGGACTTCCTCTTCAAACGCTTCCGATACTTCTATATGGTAACCTTACATTGACCTGCAAATTGCAAAAATCGTCAATTCAAGTCAATATGAATTTCACGAGCTACCCTTTCGTTTTCGCCTTAACGTTTCAGTTGATTCAACATTAATTTGTGGTCGGGATTTCCTATCTTGATAACAAACGCATTCTGTTTCCATTATGCACGGAAATTAAATATTTATCAATTAACTTCATCGTATTAATGACATTTGCATTGTGTGGTTTTGAAACAACTAATTGAGTACAAAAAAATGGGTACTTTTTCATTAAATCGAATAGTCAAGTAAGCTATCAAGATGTTTCACACCTTAAAAAGTATTTAATTAATGCATTCATGACTTTTCTAGCATATAAGTATAGCGAAAAATCAAACCACTTTTCAAAAACGTTAATAAACATCATCACTTTTAGGATGACGTGGCCTGTGCTACACAAAACCTTTGTTTTTTTTTAACTTGCTACGTTTAAACTACTTGTAATGTTGATTACTTTACAGTTCCTAGTAAAAAATCATAATAAACCCACATTTTTTTTATTATTCATATAATAAGTAAGAAATTTAAGTAGTCATTTCACTGACCACAAATTTTCAAGAATTATTGTCGACCACAAAATGTTATTACACCCTGTAGAACAGAACTAAACAGTACCTACAGTTATTTTATTTCTGATTTTTCATCTTTGTAAAATCACAGTGATCTTTATTCACATTTTAATAAGGTAGTTGTCAGGTTGTTGCCACTGACAAGTCTGTCAAAATCATTGTAATCTTTAATCACATTTTAATAAGGTAATTGTCAAGTTGTTGCCACTGACAAGTCTGTCAAAATCATTGTGATCTTTATTCTCGTCACAATAAGTTTGCTGCTCTCAGAGGTAAAATAACTGTGAAAGATCTGTGTACAAGGATCTTTTGGCGCTCGAATGACGTTGACAGGGGGCGCTGTTGGTAAACATTTTTGCTATTGTTTTGTGAAATGTATTGAAAATACATGATGGCCGTGTTAGTTCCGATTTTGACCACGCGCCAAAACATCCTTGTTGTACATAGAAAGAAATTACTAAAACAAACCAAATGTTTGCGACAGCTAGCTGTATTACTTTATTTATTTTGCAGTCTCAATGCGGAAAGGTGGTATTAAATCCAATACCGCTGGTGGTGAATGGTACCCCCACGTTGGTAGGCCAATGGCCGTGGCACATCGCTCTCTACCAAACTCAGGTAAGGGTTACGTTAGCGGGGTTCGTTTGAATTGCGCCGAGCCTCATATTAAGGTAAGATTTCTATGGAAAATATACAGGCGAGCCAATAACACTCACAAAAGGCGAATGGGCAAAAATATAGTGAAGCCGACTTGTCGACTGGTCGTTATGGTCTATCTATGGTGTGGCCTCTTATAGATAGTCCATCCCCATTAGCAGAAACAAAAAAAAATATGCCTCAAAATAAATAAGTACCTACATCAAATCCTCGAATTCCAGACCGTGGACAACAAGTACATCTGCGGAGGAACCCTGGTGTCGCACAAGCACGTCATCACGGCAGCACACTGCGTTACCAGAAAGATGTCACAGCGGGTCGTCGACCACAACACCCTGACGATCTACCTAGGGAAACACAACCTTAGGACCTCTGTGGAGGGAGTGCAGATTAAATTTGTAAGTATCACCTTAATTTTTGAGTAGATATTAAAGGAGACTGGGCAAAAGTGGTAAATAGACCAATAGCGATATGGTTTAGATATTTGTGTACGGATACCTCATCTTTACCCAATTTTGAGGAAAATATACTTGTAGAATTAACAGGATTTACAAAGGCGTTCGTAACGTAACATAACCGTACACACACACACACAGGAAAACTTTCTTAGAGGGAGAGGGAGAGGGCCATAATCCACCACGCGGGCCCAGTGCGGGTTGGAAGATGTCACATGTACCTACTCGAATGTTTGGTTCTAGGACATAGCGGTTTCCTCACGATGTGAAAGAAAGTTCTGTTTCCTCATTCTAAATGTAAACTAGTCATAGTACTTAGTACCTATGTGTTTGAATGAAACGACATCTTGGAAACGACTGGTTTATTCTTTTTCAAGGGCCGATTTTTCAATCGACAGATGTTTTGGGAATAAAATTGACGTCTGACAGATTTTGTATGGAAGAACTGTCAAAAATTCAAAATTATGTCTCTGATAAAATTATCTGAAATGGATACTAAAGATTAATATAGACTAACCCACTATATCTCCTTTCTTATAACCAAACAATAAAACAAAATATAAGAAACAGTTAAAATACAATGTGCCAAATAGTTTTTTTTATTAGGTAATAAAAAAATATACATTATTATAGATTTAATTAATCACTACACTAATACTCCAAGCAATGTTATATAGGCTTAATCACCTAGTCTTAACAAACAACAGTGTATTACTGATTTATTCCGGTCTGATCCCCTGAAACCCCCTCCACCCCCCCCCCCCCTCCTCCTCAATCCCCTACTACTAATCACAAATAAAACAAAGTCGGGTTAGTTACACCATAAATATATAACTGAAGAACCACGGGACCGATTTCAATGTTCTTTGATTTGTTGGATTTGTCTCCGCCCCGAATAGCAGAATAACTATTAAAACATGGGAAAATTTCGCGAAACATAATAATGAAGTACCTAATTCATATTCTGAGGCGGTACGAAGTTTGCGGGGTCACCACACACACAGACTAATCTGACAGGTGCAATGTCAAATTTCTAAACTAAAAAAACGCTAACATAAAAGTTTTAAATGTCAGATTAGTCTCTGGGATAAAAAACTAACTAAGTAGGTATAGTTATTTAATAGATAGTGATAGATATAATATATATATTAAGACTGTTTGGTTATGTAGGGTATGCAGATCCACATTACTATGCTACTGTATTCTGTAGGCTGAAAATAAACACAGACAAAGAAACTTTCTCCAAGATGAGTCTACTTCATCTGTGAACTCTATTCCCACTACAAAAGTTTTATGACTCACTAATGAGCTCTCTTAAACTTTGAGCTCAACACAGCTCACCATTCATAGCTTTTATTTGTTCGTTCAGCCACTTGAGAAACTCCAGGACTGCGCTATTGGCTTCCCGCTTCCTTTTTCTGCGAAAATCTTTTAATTAAAGAATTTTAATTGGATTAAAAGAGTTTAGCATATACTTTGAATCGATTAACTTTATTTTTTGAGATACTTTAGTTAACGGTAATGGGAAAATTGCATCATTTGCCACAATTTTATAGGTATAACTAGCTACGCCCGCGACTTCGTTCGCGTGCATTTTGCATTTTATGGGTTTTATTTATTTTTTCGCGGAACCCTAATTATTTTTTAAAATAAAAGTATCCTAAGTTTCTCCATAAAACATCTGCTATTTACCAGTGAAAGTCCCGTCAAAATCGGCCCAGCCATTTCGGAGATTAGTCGGAACAAACAGACAAATTGCTGCTGATAGTGTGTTACGCAGTAACCCCACTGAGCAGGATCAGCCCTTAACAACTATCTTTTGGAGTATCTAACAAAAGTTTTCGATTTATTTTAAACAATTGCGTGCCTCAAAAACGATTTGTACTAAAATAAATTAGCGCCCTTTGTCTGATCGGTCGCTGAATTACAAAACAGGATCAGAAATCAAGAAGATTAATTAACTGAGGGCGAGAACTTTGGTCGTGTCCATTGCTAATTTACAGCTGATCGATTTCGGGGGCTTCCCCTCTGATGGAGCCGTTTGGAACAGATCATAATTTATGCGCAATGGTTTGGGCTGTTGTGTTTATAAATAAATGAAAACCGAGTTTATACACCTGTCAATTATGGTTTCGTGTGAATAGGTCATCAATTAAGTCTTCATACTTAAAAGATGTTTTTCCATGGAATGATAGTAGCATCAATCATATTGTTGGTGTCAATTCGGTTGCATTTCTGGATTTAATTTTAAAAAATGTAGGTTATAGGTATCCCTTGGAAAGACTGGTTGTCAGACTTTTTTTGGGCTTCTGACTATCCGTAAAGACTCTCAAATGACAGCCGGGACCAACGGCTTAATGCGCTTTTAGAGGCACATGTGAATGTGCGTCAGTGAATATGCAGCGAAATTAAATTTTTTCTTACTTTTTTTGCAATTTTCAGGTTGTATCTTGATCAAAATATGATTCGCGACTATAACAGTTACGTATTTACGGAATTATAATCATTAGAATCATTAATAGGTACATCTTTTTAAATGAGATTTGTACCATAAGAACAAATCTCTCATGGTACAAATAAAGAGATATTTTAATGATTTTAATTACTTTAATTCTGTACATATCTATTATAGTCGCGAATCATATTTTGATCAAGATACAACCTGACACTGATTTGAAAATTGCAAAAACGTAAGAAAATTTGAATTTCGCGGTCTACCACTGCGCCCATCAGTCCAGTCCAGCCCAGACCAGTCTTATCAAGGGGTATCGTATTACCCAGTTACTGGGCTGTGGAGGTCAGATAGGCAGTCATGTAAATACTGGTATTCAGCTTTATCCGGTTAGACTGGAAGCCGACCCCAACATAGTTTGGAAAAGGCTAGGCAGATGATGATGACCACTGCGCATTACGACCCGTGCGGCTGTTATTATTCAGCCACGAGCCCCTCCTACCATTATTAGAATAACATTAAGACTCATTTCTCTTAGGCAGCATCAAAATAAAAAAGTCGTGCAAAAATAAACATTAATTACGCACATACAATGACTGACGCCGCCCGCTGCTGCCTCGGACGCCGAATGTCGCATTAGTGCCAATTAGTGACCCCTGCACCATGCCCCGCGTTTACGTCCAATTCCTGACTTGAATATTTATTGTACCAGTCACCTATAGGGGCTAGGATGTAATTTCGTAGGCTGTATTAAATACAAGGTAGCAGCGACGCGCCAACTGTAACCATAACCAACCTGAATTCAGCACATGATCGAACCCCTAGCGTTAACATTTTTTGTCGGTTATCAAAAAATAATCAGCTGTTACATAGAAAAGTGCAATACCTACACGGTCAAAATGTATGAAAGAGCAAATTTTTCATCGGTTATTAAATGTTCACCCATGGATCATGGATTATCCATGACACAGGTAACAGAGAGGCAATTCTCGTAATTTCAAGAACGTTCATGACTGTGAACGTAAAATAGAAAAAAAAGAAAGAAAGAGAAAAAAAGAAAGAAAGAAAAAAAAAAGAAAATAAAAGAGTAATCTTTCACTCTTTCTTTTTTCTTTTTTTTTTCCTGAATATTTCTATGGTATTCTTGAGAGGGATTCTTGTCAAGAATACCTCTTTACCTACATGTTTGAAATGAAATGATTTGAAATGAAATGATTTTATTTTTTGTAAGTACTTAGGTTTGTACAAACACTTTTACACGTCAATCATGTTTTTTTTTAAACTAGATGAAGTCGGCGTTTTCTATCTGACTACTCTGAGAAGAAAGGCCGAAACAAACTCAGAGGTCACAGTCTCTTTTAAAGTCCAGACATAATCTTGGTCAGGTTATATGAAGACCATGTAGATCGATGTCTGAGGTGGTCTTTTGAGGAAAGAACCACACAGATTGAGAGGACCTGTCTAGTCAGTGCACGCATTTGTCAAAAATCGTGCAGCTCAACTCAAGACTTAAGGAGCTCATTTGACATTGATTCTCGCTGAGATGAGATAACGACTAGATTTTGAACTTTTTTAATTACTTGTTTTGGCGTTCTGGTGCTACCTTTTGGTTTAGAACAGACCCAATGGTGAATGTTGAAACAATTAAAGGCATGATTTTGAGTCCAGATTACCAGATTTGCTTATATTTCGTGAGGAATATTTTAAGTGTAAATGTGGATGGCTATAAGAGCTGGGGAAGACGTTGGATGGACTGCGTGAAAGATGATATGGCTAAGGTGTGACGAGTGAGATGACGACGAAAAAAAAGAAAAAATGTTTGAGAATGTGCAAGCTGCGCTCTTTCACATGCCCTAGTAGTCTTTCATAGTCCCCACATGCCCTAGTAGCCCCACTTCGAATTTTTCAAACCCCCATTCAGTCCCTATTGCAAAAAATATACATATATCTTCATATCTTTCTTATTTGGAAAAGTAGTTGGGCAAACGTCATCTAAAACTATTCCAAATTTCAAGTTGATAGCATTAGCAGTTATTGAGATATCCAGCTGTGACAGACAGACTGAGTCTCAGCATAATAGTTCCGTTTTACCATTTTGGTACGGGACCCTAAAGATATCAAGTAATCCCTTAGGACTACCTGACAATTTATTTTATTTTAAATCATAATGTGGCTTCACAGGCAGCACAGCTGAAGTGGAAACATATCAACTACCTAATTTTTGGAAGCCGCTGTAAATTGGGATAAGGACAAAAAACGATGATTCACAGATTTGCTCATGATCAGCACGCTAATTCGTTTGCAAACTACCTTCTATGAAACCTATTGATTCGAATAATTAGTTCGCAATCGAATTACTTTCGAATGCTTGCTCTACTTTGATTACTAAAGCTCCAGCTTTAGCTTTAGTAATGCTAGGCTTGTGGTGACTTATCGTTATGAAAAAGTGTACCTGGCTTGAGCGGTAATTGCGTAACACAATAGCAGTAGGAATGGCTTTTATTTTGACAGTTCAACAACATTCATTGGGTTATTTACGTTGTTGAGCAGAAAAAAAATTCAAACATATGAATCAGTGGATTAGCAATATCCTTCAAAATGATACAGATTGTGGTTGATAGTGTGTTGATTGATGATGGAAGTGGAAATTTTGACTAAGTCTGCCCAACGAGATTTTTTTTTCCAGTTGGTCAGATCCGACCGTATTAACTCCGATAACGGATCATATTCCCCCTAATATTTGGTACAACATCAACAAGACTATGGGGTTGTTCCTCCCATCGATGTATCGATGCCAAAGGCTGCTGCCATAAAAACATCTGAATACTGTAAAGGTTTTCTATGTGTTCCTTGTATTGTGCATGCTGGCAGAAAAAACTGGTTGCATTCGAACATTCAAGCGAATTTAGAATGAGCTGTCAAATTATTTCTACTAGGGTTTTTGTTTCGAAAAACAGTGATAGAACTACGGCTCCCTAGAAGAACGGTTCTTACGGTTCCGACATATTATAACGGCCTTCGTGAAAATGACAGATTTTCACGAAGGCCGTTATGAAGGAGTATCTATTTGTTTTTGAATTTATTTTTTCTTTTTTTTGTGTTCTTTTAAGCGTCGTTTGGAATAAACCTCTTTACCGCAAATATAAGTATTGATGTATACCTACACGTCCGCTTGGAAGAAACGTAACAAATATAGCGTTGTTTCATTTAATAGCCACACAGTAGGTACCTCTAACATGTAGGGAGTAACTTCCCAAGCAGCACACATAGCTGTATAGTCACTGGACAACAGAATTTTTGAAAACTTTAGATATTTCTAAACCAAAAAATGTATGCGTTTCTTCAGTAATCTTCGTGTTTCCGATTATGCGGCGCCATGTAAGGCAAAGTTTGTAAGTTTTGTACTACTGCGCTTTGTACATAATTAGTTCGTGCAACTACCATTACGTAAATGAAGTTCGCTCTGTGTCGGTTACGTACTCTGATCGCATTCAAAACTTGGTATCTCTCACTCAATAGTTTTGAAAAGATATTTGGAATTGCATAGAGTTCTTGATCTATCATTTTGGCATAATAGTCGATTCGCACAAATTTACTCGCCCGAAACGGGCGAATCGTCCCTTTTAAACTATTTTTTTTTTATAGGCGACTTGCATAAATTGACACATTTTGAATTTCATGCAATAAAATTCTTGTCAGTTTCGAGGCAGTTAAGCTACGCTTGTCGCGGTCGGTTCGTGGATGGATGACCATCCATTACATACCAAGACCCCTCCGTACCTCGGAAAGCACGTTAAGGCGTTGGTCCCGGCTGTCATTCATAAATGGCAGTTGTTTTGTTACGGGTAGTCAGAAACCCGAAAGTCTGACAACTTGACAACCAGTCTTACCAAGGGGTATCGTATTACCCAGTAACTGGGTTGTGGAGGTCAGATAGGCAGTCGCTCCATGTAAAATAGTATTCAGCTGCATCCCATTGGAATGGAAGCCGACTCCAACATAGTTGAGAAAAGGCTAGGCAGATTGATTGCAATACAAAACAGGCAAGTACCTACCTACTAAACGGTTCCACGGTTGTAACCAAATGAGTAGACAAAGCTGCTCTATATAGCCGCGTGACGACTTCCGGCCACCGTAGGCGCGGGCCTGCGGGCGAAGAGTAATGGGTAGCTCTCCGTCCGATCAGGACCAGGCCCGTAAGGAAGGACCACGGGTGGGTTTTAGTCAGTAAGAGTCTGAATCATTTGATGATTTCCCATACGAAATAAAAAAGCTGCTCTATATTAAGATCTTGCTCATCGCGCGTTCGTTTTTCGAAGTAAGGAGAATGATTCCCGAAGTGCGTACTTTTCTTGACTTTCTTCAAACGGCCGTTGGGGTGAGTGCTCATGGTTTGTTCAAAGAAATCTCCAAACGGCTGGTTGACACTTCCCGTTACCCAAGGGCTGGCTTTTACCTTGGCCAAAGGCTAATTGCCATACAACGTGGCAATGCCGCCAGTCTCTTGGATACATTACATACCAGTCGACAGCGATGCGGAGGAATTTTTGACGCCATATTTATTTTGCTAATAGTTTTAGTTAGGCTCAGTAATTTTTTTAATAATAGTGGTTAATTACTTTAGGACCGAATTTTCCAACACCAGATAACTTTATCGGAGGAATCATTTTGAATTTTTGACAGCTCTTCTAGACAAAAACTGTCAGACGTCAATTTTATTCCACGAATAAAATTATCGGTCGATTGAAAAATCTGCCCTTTTATTAAACATTTCTTACCAAACCAATTTTAATTTGTTTTCAGGTGAAGGAAATAATAGTAAATCCAAACTATAACTCTACCCTCTTCAGCCGTGACGTGGCCATCTTGGAGCTCCGTGAGGCAGTGACATACTCAGAGTATGTCAGACCTGCCTGTCTCTGGCCGGACAACGAGGTCGATCTCAGTAATGTTATCGGGAAGAAGGGATCGGTATGTACATTATTATTATTTTTTTGAATTGAAAACTTCTTAGGCATTTTTTGAGATGGGAAAAACCATTGAACTCGCGACACTGTTACCGTAACCGACACCGCGCTACATTCGGATGTGTTCGGCTGTACTCGGGATGTCCTCGGTTTTAATATATAGGTATAATATCCGATATGTCAGTGAGTGATAGTACAGTATTCTGTTTGTGTTTTGTTTATAAGACGATTAAAAATATACACACGTAAGTAATTGTCCAAGTGTTCACTTCTGTCGGCACTCCAGCCGGTCGATTCTGTAAAAATCTCACCGTGAAAACTGAGGTGATGTGAGTTTGTTTTTGCTAAGAAATTACATTATTGACAGCTCACTCCACGCTCACTTCACCTAAGTTTTCACGGTGAGATTTTTACAGAATAGCATGTCAGGAGTGCCACTGTTTTTTTTTTTGTTTTGTTGGTGACGTAAGAGATTGGAACGTTAACTGTCAAACCAAAAAAAGCGGCCAAGTGCAAGTCGGACTCGCACACGAAGGTTTCCGTACCACCGCCGTACAATATTGAAAACAACTTAAGTATTTTTTAAATACTTAATAGAACAAAAATACGCCGAAAAAAACACATTTCTTGTTGGGGAATTGCGGACCCCTTTTAACATGATTTTATTTTTATTAGGTACTTCTTGTTATAGCAGCCATAGTACAGACGCCAGCAGGTCAACCTACCCGAAACTGTCAGATTTTCCCAATCAACCTTGAACCTTATGCTTTAGCAATAAAGTCGAAAATCTATTAAAGAAATCTGACAGATTGTAGTAACTTGATGTGCTGGCGTCTGTACCTAGTACACACTTTGTGAAAATTTCAAGTATCTACCTATTACACTCAGATTATAGAATTACAGTTCAAAAGATACAGCTATGTGACAGACGGACGGACGGACAGCGGAGCCTTAAGAGTCCCGTTGTCACCCTTTGGTTACGGAACGATAAAAAACGTTATAGGTAACGGTAAACCTGTATTCCCCGAAAGATTTAGCAGAGGTGTAATATAAGTACATCCACATTTCCCTCATCACCACCTCAACCAATCTAGACATCGGGCTGCTACTAAGAAAATTATTGATCGTTAAAACTCACTTTTACCGACCTGCAGAGCTATTCACAGCCGCTCGATTCGCTATCTAATTCTATTGTTATTTAAGATTCGTTCAGGGGGAACCACGAATATATCTATGGGAGGAACGCTACAAAATGATAGCTTTATAAAAAATATTTAAGTTGTAAATAAATTATTATTATTATTAGGGTGTTCGTAATACCTACTAGATACTATAAAAAATACATTGATTATTAATTTATGAATAGCTGTGCTGGGAATCCTTAAGCTGCTCCTGGATCCCATGATCAGCAGTCGTGCTACCGTCCACTAGACCAACGAGGCAAACTAATCTGTAAAATTAAAACTTCTAAATATGCAGCGACACCTTAGATCAGATATGTACCTACCTATAATTTATGCTGAATGTAAACCAATCAATCTTCTTTAATGAAATCAAAAAAACGAATTGCAAACCAACAGTTTAACCAAGTTTAACTTTGGTTTAACTGCACCAAATACGAACCACAGATAATTAAAATCAGACAGCAAACAGATCTATGGTTCGGTCGGTCAATTAGCAACTTATGGATAGAGCGGGCAAAGGCAGGGCGTCCATTCTGCCTGGCAACTCGCTGCAGCTGCAGTTTTGTCCGAACACCGTAATTATCCAACGCTTTGCTGCTGAACGTTCAATTAGTACTCGTTCTCTTAATTAGCCGAATGACGACGTGTAAATAATTGTTAAGTTGATACAGTAAATTGGACGAAATAGTATTTATAACGGTTCCAATTTCCGTTCATTTGAATAAAAATGAGCAAACTCAAGTAAATACCTAAGTAAGTAGTAGAATTGTCAGTAGTAGATTGGAGACTAGACTGATGTAAAACATTCAAACAATGCT
Organism: Oligia latruncula; assembly: GCA_948474745.1. NCBI lineage: Eukaryota > Metazoa > Arthropoda > Insecta > Lepidoptera > Noctuidae > Oligia > Oligia latruncula. Next base: position 9,510,495 of record OX419703.1, on the reverse strand, counting down.
GCTGTACCTAAAGCATTTTGGTACCTACCTAATGATATTTTCATTAGCAATTCGATTCTAAAAGAAAGATACGGGGCGGGTATGTGCAAAGTAGGAGGTATAGATAGTAGAAGCTAATAACACAAATTACTTTTGTGATTCCCAAGCTACAAAATAAGGCTGACTGAAATATAGTAACGCTCTATTAACGAATCTATTTCTTTCATTCTCCCAGGTGGTTGGCTGGGGTTTCGACGAGACTGGCGTAGCGACTGAGGAGTTAAGCATGGTGGAGATGCCGGTGGTAAGCCAGGAGACGTGCCTCAGGTCGTACAACGAGTTCTTTGGGAGATTCACTTCAGATTACACCTACTGTGCTGGTGACAGAGACGGTAAGATGGACCTATAGTTATTCTTATTAGCTATATAAATTGATGTTAATTGTGTGTAAATACTCTTCTTACCTAATATAATACCTACATCTAGTACCTGTCTACCTACCTATTACCAATCTTCATGTAAATCTGCGGTGCTATTCTGTAAAAATTTCACCGTGAAAACTTAGGTGAAGTGAGCTGTCAATAGTGTAAATTCCTAGCAAAAACAAACTCACTTCACCTAAGTTTTCACGGTGAGATTTTTACAGAATCGACCGGCTGTACCTATCTATAACTTCCGTTTTTCAGCCTTGTATTTCGCGCTTGTCGGGATAAGCTAGAAGGAATTTTCTGGTCCAGAATTGCCTAGATCTGAGCCCTAATTTACTATGACCACTTAATGATTCCTTACTTCCAAACCACATCAATTCCTTAGCTAATCACGACATTTCTATTAACGTATTCTCTATGACACATGACACAATGAACGAAACCGCGCGAAAAAAAGGCGAAGTTAGCGTGGTTTGAACTGTCAAAATACCACGCTTGACAACCGTATATACATAGGTAATTATGTAGTTTGCACGTGGTAAGATTATGCGGGGAATAATAATCAAATCAATATCGTGTCTTGATAGCGGCAAGGAATCGAAATGTCAACCGTACGGACATGTATTTTGACAGTTCAAACCACGCCGATGTGTCATACGTTTAGCAGATGACATGATTAATTTAAGTGGTCATTGTGAATTAGGGCCCAGCGGTGCTATTCTGTAAAAGTCTCACCGTGAAAACTTAGGTGAAGTGAGCGTGGAGTGAGCTGTCAATAGTGTTAATTCCAAAAAACAAACTCACTTCACCTAAGTTTTCACGGTGAGATTTTTAGAGAATCGACCGGCTGAACAATGAATCGGATAATAAAACTGTGTTAGTTCAAACACAAAAACTTCATGTGAGATATTATTAGGATTGACAGATTTTTACAGCCATTCTTATCCTTTTGATTGTTGTTAGTTGCATTTTTAAGTTTAATGTGCGTTTTCGTAATTTCTAACGTGACGATATTAGCATGGACTTGGACGTCCACGTCCACATCCATAAAATGTATGGAAATAGTAAATACGTGCACGTTTTAACGTTATCATAGACGGAAATTTAAAAGCGTCCATAAATATTTTCATACATTTTACTTCCCTGTGTTATCGTGATGCCTTGACGTGGACGTCCACGATAATACCGCCACATTAGAAATGATAAAAAAGCACATTGAGTGTAAATAGTACTTAGATAGTGTAGTTAGCATAATAAAATGCTTCGTTACTTCCAGGAGTCTTCAATGAAAAAACCGGACTTAGGGAAAGTATGTTTCGTCTTTAGTTTGTTGCGTATTACTATCTAATAACTACACTAATTAAGTACCTAATGGTGGCACTGCCGCCGCTTATGCATCTTCTGCTTACTAAATCTTTTTTATTTTCTTTTTTCTTATAATGAATGCACATTGTAGGTTTTTAACCTTCACGTGGAGCTACCTACATACCTACTTACTAAAATATACAAGGTCAAATTAACTTAGCTAGCGAAACTCCGCAAACGTGATGGGTAGGTATGGATAGCTAACACGATAAAGTAAAACAGAAAGTTGCTTTGTTTTTGGTTTTGGTCTACTCCCACTAGTATTTTAGTTATGAAGTTGAGAAAGTCTGATACTCGTCGCATTTGTGAAGTTTACAATGCAAATAAAACCCTACGGTCCTTGGCAAATAAAATATTATCAAATCATTTTTTTTTTGTTTTATCACTAGTTTAGATAGGAATAATATAAGCCATAAGTAGCAATAGTTAACACGTTGGTCGTCATAACAACTACAAATGACTATAGCATGTACCTACATGACTAGCATGCAAGGCAAGGTCACAGGTGGGTGAAAATCCATACTTTTCCGTGTCAAAATCAAACGTCATTTATTCAAACTAGGCTGAGAATCAGCGCTTTTCAAACGTCAAAATGACCAGAAAGTCGTAATTTAAAATATCATAACAATCCGTGAAATCTTTTTTGCATTTTGACTCTCGGTCTATAGCGGAACGAGAGGGAAATAAAAAAAGTGCCAATCGTCACCACTGGGGACGAACGAAACTTTTGTTTTGCCACTCGTTCCCAGTGGGGGGGACGGGGTGGGGACGACCGGGAATAAACGGACCTAGACCCCAAAACGGCCGCCCATCACTTTCTAGTGCTTTAGCCGAAGAAGTGTCTAAAAGACTTCGATTAGGTACGACTGTTTTTTTTTTTTTTTGTCCGTTTGTTAAGAAAACCAGGAATGAAAAACATTTTGTTAAAAGTAATTTTTATTCGCCTGTTGAAAAAAAAAATTGGCTTGCAACAAACATGTTCTGGGGATATTCGATTCGGTGGTATTTATTAAACAGCAAAGCCAATCCAAATGAATTACTACAATTATTCGGCTTCCATTCGGCTGCTGCTAAATCTAAAGCAAACTTCATCATGCCGAGCCAAACATGTGGGTAGCGTACCTACTCCTCAGACTTTTTAGCCTAAAATACAGATTTTCTTTCTATCAAAATTTTCAGGTACCTCAGTCTGCAACGGTGACAGCGGTGGCGGCATGGTCTTCAGGACGAACGGCATCTGGTACCTCCGAGGGCTGGTCTCCTTGTCAGTGGCCAGGCCGAACGAATACCGATGCGACCCAACACACTACGTTATATTTACGGACTTAGCCAAATTCTTGCCATGGATTTATGCAACCGTATCTGATTTTTGATCTTGTGATGTTATTGGAGGCTAATTTTGTTTATGAGTTTCATAGGGATGGGAAAACACGTACTTAATACTATATACCTACCTACCTACCTACTTACATAGCCACATAGCCAACCTTCTCTACACAAACGAAATACAGCTCCTACAACTCAATTGTTGTAACTACCTTTCTAATCGAATATAAAAAACTACCTTATCTACTTATATTGAATATAAATATTAGGTAGGCAGGCACTTCATCATCATCAGATTCAGTCCACGGCAGTCCACTGATGTTGCACGCCATTCAACTTTATTCTCTATTATCTTTATTCTCGGCAATTCTCGTCCAGCTGCTACCAACCACCCTGCGAAGATCGTCGCTCTACCCAGTCTGAGGGCGTCCTATCTTACTTTACCGATTCGCGGTCTCCACTCAAGAACACGTCTACCCCAACGGTCATCGGTTCTATGGCTAATAAGGGCTGCCCATTGCCACTTCAGCTTGTTTATTCTGTGAGCTATATGGACAACTTTGGTTCTCTGCCGGAACACCTCGTTCCGGTACTTAGTAGGTAAGTACACCTGAATACTTGCTCAAATGTTGATAAAAAAACTTGACATTTAAGTAAATCCTCATAACAAAATTAGTCTGTAAATAATGATTCGCCATTTTGTTAAGGCAGCCATTTTGTTTTAATGTTTAGGATATTAAAGTATTTCCTTAATTGCAAATTAATGATTGCAGAGCGAGACGAATTTTTAATACGTACCTAATAAGTTTTGTATGTTAAAAAGTAAGGCGCTACAGTTACTTAATAAGTAGATAGATTGAAAGTTTTTGTAGGCTATAACGTATACTTTGGAGCTAAGAAGGTGCGAAGGAATTTCCTTTACGACTTTTTAGCTACAAGATATACCTAAGTATTTTATACCCGGTTACTGAGGTCCTCGGATAAATTAAAAAAACAATTACCTATGCCCGTTTACACTTACATAGGTACACTAGGCGACACCTAAATAAAAGCGCGCTGTTTGATTTTCAACGCTCGGGTTACCGCGGAAAGTTGAAAATCCAACAACAAAGTTATCTATGCGATGTTCTTCCGTACTTGTGAGTGTCCAGAAAAGCAATGTGTTAAGATATAACCAATAGCATTATTTATTGAATAGTCAAATTTGGTTAAGAATTAATCAGAAACCGGGGTCGGACCGGTAACTAAACGTATCTGTGTGAGATTAAGTTATGATTTACTATTTGTATTAATAAGGCGTTGACAATTATATGTATGGACACTAGCGGTTTAAAAATGGTCAACCACCCGAGTAAGATGTTGAAGTACAAATTCAAAGCTATCAATTAAATTAATTAAAATATTGTGCTCACAAGATATGCTACAAACAGTCTAGAGTTTTCGTCGCGACCTAGAATGCAACAAGGATCTTTTTACGCTCAAATGACGTCGACAGAGGGTTGGCAAGGGGGTCGTTATAGTTCTAATTTTGGTCAGGGGGTCGTTAGTTCTAATTTTGGCCAGGCGTCACAAGATCCTTGTCCAGTTATACTAAATCGGGACTAACATAACTTGTGACATTCCACGGACCGTAATGTAAGGCATGCTACGTTCGGGACGGCATTAAACAGCACAGTCGGGCGCACATTCATTAAAAGGTAGATACCGAACGGAGTATGCCGATAGCCATGATCTGAATGAAAGACGAATATATGTAGAATTTCTTCGGGTCGGCTTTGTTGTTCAACAAATACTGCTGAATCGAATGTGCCGCCCTAAAAAGTGTATCACGCCTAATGCTACTTACCAGTCACAGCGTCCGACAGTCACGACTGCAACCCACGTTCTACATCAAAGACTACAATATGATGCTGTTCTACATTTCGCTTTGATGTTTTGCAGTTCGCGTCAAATAACTTTACCGCTCTGAAGCTAGGCTTTTTCGGTAGCCGCGATGCGCGCTGCTGTTTTATTCCTACGATTATCTACTGCGCAGTGATTTGTTGCCTACTTCAGAGCGGCAAAGTTGTTTGACGCGAACTGTAATTATCTATTTTTTTTTACAAATGCATTAGTAAGTACCTACCTATTATAGGGTCATTACAAATGCAAAGTTATTCATAAATCATTATTTAAATAACAATACCTAACAAAGGGTCATAAGTGCGAGCGAGAGGTGCGATAAAAGTGATTTATGTTATACTTATTTTACCTCTGATTTTGCGTCGCTGTCAACATCACAGTAATCTTGAATGTTCGTTATAGTTAAGTTGCCTTTGGGTCGCTGCCACTGACAAGACTGTCAAAATCAGTGACCTTTATTGACGTTACAATAAGGGTGCTGTTGGGTTGCTGCTGTCAGAGGAAAATAACTGTGAACGGACTGTAACACAGTTCGCACAACAGCACTGCTCTATAAGGGTCTTAAGTGCGAGCGAGAGGTCCGATAAAAATGATTTATGATTCTAAGTTTTCGTTTGTAATGTCCCGAGTACCGAGTAGTCCTACAGTGAACTGCTCCTCTATCGTAACAATTCGAAATCAACAGTACCTTAATTTGGTAGCCATAAGAGCGTTTTTGCTAGTTCTATTCATTAATGACGTGCAGTTGACTGCAGCTACCTAAACAATACTAAAAAAATACCATATAATATGTACTTATCGAGTTTTGATACTGAAGAATGATAATAAAAATATTTATTTAGACTGATATAATATGAACAATTTAATCCTATTACATTTTCAATAAAACTTTCCAATGTATGAGGCATTTTATTTTACACCTTCCTACAAACAATCCGGAATATTTGTGGAGGATAAAGGTCAAGGTCACTCAGTGCCATTGAGATTAAATGAAATTGTTTATTGAAGTACTTGTTTCATAATTAAATTGTAATTATAGTTATTCAATCTTTTTATTGACATATCTGGTTAAATATGGATGTTGTTTTTTTTTTTTATGTCACCGTGTTTTGTACCCTTGCAAAATAAATATCTTATCTAAAACAAGCTAAACCTAAAGGCGCGGCGCTAAACCCTCAGCGGGAGCATTCGCCGGTAATGTAACAGTTCAGATTCGAGCATTACATCGGTGAGCGAGAAGAACCGAACGTTACAGTGCGCAACCTGCAATATTGCAATTAGCATTACATTCACCGGGGCCATTCGCCTCTGAAGCACGGAATAACCGCCTGTAACTTGCACCAAAGTATGCACGTAACTTGCATGCCGTATGCCATAACAACGTTTGATTGGTAAATACCATAATGGCCTGCAAGCTACTTGCATACAATTGTGCAAGTTACAGGCGTGTGTATTCCGGGCTTGATGTAACAGTAGTGAGTGGAAGCACCCGTATACAATTTGTACCATGAATGCGAATCTTGTATTGTTACATTACAGACGAAAGCTCCGGTGAGGAAGCGCCTATAAATTATAAAACTCAATTAAAACAAAAGAACAGTGTTATAACATTTATAATGTTACAAAGAGAAGAAACACTTGTAGAAATAAACAAACTCAATGCAACGTAATAATAAAATCATAATTACAAAAAAAAATACACAAAAATTTACAAAAAAAAAAAAGAAACTTACGTTACATACGAGAAAATACATACACAGGATGTTATTCTTTCATTCAATGCGGCAATGAAACACTACTTCATTATTACATAACTAATTTAAACTAAAAAATCAATCTGCCCTAGCCTTTTCCCAACGATGTTAGGGTCGGCATCCAGTCTAAACGGATCCAGCTGAATACCAATATTTTACATGAAGCGACTGCCTATCTGACCTGCACAACCCAGTTACTGAGTAATACGATACCCCTTAATAAGACTAGTTGTCAGACTTTCGGGCTTCTTAATCAACAATCAATCAAGCAGTCCACTGCTGGACATAGGCCTCTCCCAGGCTGCGCCACAACACCCTGTCCTCCGCTTTCCACATCCAGTCTGCCCCAGCCACCTTCTTTATGTTGTCCGTCCGTCTAGCTGGGGGGTGTCCCGCACTACGCGCCTATCCCGCAGCGTTTGAAGACTAAGGAAACCAGTGCGTCCTGCCCGTCATGATATATGATGCCGAAGCGTGGACACTCACGGTCGGGCTGGTCCTCAAGTTCGGGCTTCTGACTACCCGTAATTTCTGTCAAAGATTTACAAAGTAGTTAAACAGATACAATATAAATTGGCAATTAAGTATGTCAGTCTGCAACATATTTCAGTCCTAAGGCACGTGGGACAGTCGCTGCTGCAACTAGAAAGAAGTCAGTGATAGCCACATTTCACGTAACTATTTTGTTGCAAACGGCGCTACTAGCTAAATATGTGAAAACTGTCTGTTTTACTGCTCGACTAAAAAAGCTATGTATTATCTTCAAAAGAGGCTTTATATCCTCACTATCTAGAGATAATACTTTAGAAAAGGAAAAAGAAAAGAAAAAGGATCTGACAACCGCTTTCGTACAATAAGAATGCGCTAACCGTATTACCATAACCATAATCAGCCTATAATGTTCCCACTGCTGGGACACAGACCTCCTCTCGGTGAGAGGGGGTGGGCCGTATGAATGCGCTAACCGTATTGTCGTACCAAAAACTGTAATACGGTAACTCGGGTTTGAACCCCGCCCATTTTTCCTACCACTGACAAAACATTTATATACGTTAACTGGGCGTACCTCTAGGTCAAATGAAACTTGTTATTCTCGAGTCAAAACCTGCTATATGTGTAGAGTTTAGACGCATAGACATATAGCGCGCATAATATTAATTCTCACGCGTCTGTGCGCCGCACTTTTATCGATAAATTCATATGAAACTAAAGCTCTATAAGTGTTTGGAATTTGCGCGCAATTTGTGCTCTAGCATTTTATTTCATCGTGTACATTGCGCTTCTCAAATGGTGTCAAGCAAATCACATCGCCACATTGAATGAAGAATAAGTAATGTCTACGACTAAATGAAATGAAAATATTAAAAGTTAGTTACCATAACAAAATAAACCAAAATTCATGAGACGATAACGGAGCGGTTACTCGTCGAAAAACATGAGCAAAACTAAAGAAAGCATCTTCGAGACAAAGTCAGAAAAATAATATTCAATTAATGAAAAAATAACAGTCATTTATTTTGTTTGCGTGGAAGCACAGTTTTTCCGTCATAGACATTTTAAAGCAGGTATACACGTCTGCGATTACGACGTACCATAGATACTTATAAGCCACAAGCCAAACCCTCCATTCACAACGACAACATAAAATGTTACAAACACTTTTTGTCCACCATCCGTCGCGATTCGTTTTCATGAAAATGAACTGAGAGGGCAGTTCGGCGAAATCGCTGGGGTAGCCCGCGAAATTCAATTTGCAGCTCAGTATCTGGTTGATATAAAGTTAGACGCGTCCATAGCAAATGTGTAATCACCGTTCGCGATTTATTTGCCAAACATGTAAACAAATATGAGTATTTGGAAAGACAACTTTAATGCCCACACAATAAAGTTCAGTTTACGCTACAACTTCAAACACTTTTATTACTTTTTAAGTATTGTTAGTGACTCTGAAATCAACTTAATTACCATTAAAATGAAGTCGATATTTGTTTAACTTGAAATAACAACAATAAGAAACATACATTTGAATAGACCTTAGGTATTTACACCACAAGTAGTAGTTATGTACTCATTACATACATACATATTCTCACGCCTTCTCCCCATGAGGGTAGGAAGAAACTACAGAATGCCACCTGCTACGATCCTTATATACTCCATTTACCTCGTTTACGTTCATACATCTGGTCATACACGCACGCTGTTTGCGAGCACTACGCACTAGGGATGAGAATATTGGTTGAAATTATTTAATTGTAAAAAAAAAATATCGATATTTTTATTGGTTGAAAATATTCGTTAATATTTTTATTCAAGTATCTGCAACATGTTGAATATTCTATTAACTAATGCATGTTGAAATTGTTGACAACTAAAATCAACCATTAACCGACCGAAATAATTGTTAAAAATATCACTTCCTTTGTTTAGAATAAAATATCTACAACAGTAAATGTGTTTTATCGTAAGAGAGATTAGAGCATACAATTGAATGAACGTAACGGAATGAATATGTTTAATTATTAGCTAGAATCCACTGGATGCAACACGACACTGACGACACCGCGTTGCCATTCCGAATTTCGACCCGAGCGAGCAAGAGAAAGCGTGTTGTTAGAGCGAGACAGAGAAAGCGCGTTGTTAGAGCGAGACAGAGAAAGTGCGTTGTTACTTGTTCGACATTGCCAATTTTGCGCCGAAGAAGTTGATATGATATTTTTATTCGATAATGTTAATTTTGTTTATTGAATATCATAGTTAATTTTAAATATTAGTAAAATTTAATGGTTGATGGTTATATTCGTCATCTCTACTACGCACCTGACCAGGGGCCCAAAGTCTATTTTTATAAATTCGCCATTCCAACACGATCCCATTGTCATTTTGCTAAAAGTTCGTAATCTGCTAAATATGAATGGTCGATCATTGGTCAGTCAATGACACAGAACATATACGATACTCGTAACGAATTAAAAGCAATGACTGCACAATGACGTTCTAATGGTAGGTCACTGATCAAAGGAACTGTAAAAATGTTAGCAGATTAACGCCAAGTCAGTCATTCATTTGTCATTATGTACGAGATTACCATTCTATGCCATTTCTTTCAATGGAGTGTCAGTAGTTGACCATTGGAAAATCATAATGATGCCATTATATTAGTAGATTACCAAACTTGTCAAAATCAACAATTATGAAATCTATGATAGACCATTCTGACACTATTGTAATAGCAGACTTGAGGCCCTGTCTGAAGAACATCACCAATAAGGTCACAATGCCCTAGGGCGTCGTCCCGGCGTTTCCTCTCACATCTGCCTTGTAAACACCTTTTGTTAGTCGCCTTTCATTCATCCTCCATGGCCAAACCATATAAGCACACTCTTTTCAATTGTTGTCACTACATCTTCTTTTGAACCGTACCGTTGTAATAATTAATATCATCAATACAACTGTTTAAATGAATTGCAAAAAATGCACGAATGTTTGATTTTCGCGGGTTACCCTAGCGCGTCCACCCTATAAGGGAGGGCGCCCACGAACAACTTTTGTCTCCGCAACTAATTTGTCTCTCACATGTCATCAAGTCTACGGGTTTGTATGAAAGTGCACGCATGCAGCGACGCGACAGCTGGAAGAATTTTTTGTCCGCGGGTTTGTCGTCTTCGGTTTCTTAGAACAAGCTCACAGATCACAACCGTCTCTTTGAAATCCATTTTGATAAATGCAGCAAAATTTTACGAATAAGTAGCGCTTTCGTGTGCGCATTGTCCAAATCTCGGTAAGGAAACAGCAACATAGACAGAAAAGTTGCCAAGCAACTAAGCTGCACATGGGCGCCCTCCCTAAATGGTAACTAAGTACCAATTATTATTGTCAAATATAAAATAGTTATTGACAAACGTTACCTCCACGCAAAATAAAACAAATGACTAATAAAATGCGCAAGCAAGCCGTCAGTCAGATTCTAAAAAATCCATCGCAAGTGATAAAAATCTCCAGTTCTCACGATTCATGTGTTATTTTAAAATCTAATTGTTATGCCGCGCATTCGTTGGAAACAAAGTTGAGAAACAATCATCGAACATTGTGGCTGAAACATCAAATGTTGGAAACAATGTTGCTCAGTTGTTGTTCCCCAATGAAGACGGTCCCCGCTACATAAAAACGTTGCAAAAACAATTTTACACAACTTTGTTTCCCAACGAATACGAGGCTTTACAGCAATGCCTTAAAAACTTATGTTCTTTAAAAATAGAACATTGCACGCACACACACATCTTTACATCTCTATTTACACTTCGAAACCAAATAAAATACTGGGTCCATATAATACCGTAGTCTGGAATAATTACCTTACAACCTCTTTTTAATGCGACTGTCCACTTTGGTTTGGGAGAAAAACGACTTCTTTACTTTTACATAACTACTTAACTATATTAGGACCTGCAAAATATATCTAGGACACTATATAATGACGTGGACGTCACAGATTAACATACAAGTTGTTGTATTCCAATAAAACAAGGAATATCCATTCACTTTTTTAGGCTATGCAAACGCAAGCGTGTGCACAAAATAGCACCTTATTGCGTTGTGGTTTTAGCTTACTTCGCCTCAGCAGCCAAGTAATGGATGACAGTAATGTAATAATGTATTTATGTTACCCTTTGAAATAGTTGGCACTCTAGGAGTGACGGTTTTCTGATAATTAAACGAAATAATTTATTCAATTCGAATTCATTTAACCGGTTGAATGCCGTAATTACAGAAACAATTAAAAACCATTGTGTCTCGCGTGGATCTACGTTCCTGGCATACTAAGGGTTAAATAAGCCATAAGGTTGCCCCACACTATCGATAATATATCAACTTTTCCTTATTTTATCACTTCATCCTTATCACAAACAAACCATTACTTTCCTAACCAAAAAAATAACAGTAAAATGAAATCATAACTATTATTACAATATAGTTACAACTCATCAGTCATCAGCCATTTTGCTAAAATGAAGATGAGTCCTATCCTTTAAGTTATAACCATTCCTTCTATCTAAATATTATTTTTCATAGCTGCAAACTAAATACTACAGTATCATATGAACCAAATAAGAACTGGTCACTAAAACAACTTGACTCGGCTTGCGCCTGCACACTATTTACAAATTACATACTGAGATCAAATTCACAACTGCCCTCAAGTTACAAGTTTAAAACATTTCTCCTCTATACTCTGTGCTACGGATCGTTTTATGGCATGGTTTTGTACTATTTGGGGGTAGGTACACTGTCGAAAAGATTGAGGCAATTCGCGGAATAATTTAGGACTTCAGGCCTTCATATGAGCAGATTCTCGAGAATAGTTTTCAAACTACGAAATTTATACAAATCTCCTGTTTCATAGACTAAACTGACCCGACTTCACATAATTCTAATTATTATCATATTATAATACCAGCAACAGTTTGTCATTTTCGCAATTGAACCTCAATCCTAACACCTCCACATAAAACACTGCCTTAAACAATCCGCACAAAACGTTCGAAATTCGAACATAGAACTACTATACGCCATTTTGAAATGTCAAACCGTTACCAATATGGCGCCGGTGCGTTTCTGCATCGCTGTCCTTTATAGCGATCTTCGGCCCCAAAATTGGGGGCCCATGGGAGGTTGCGACCTCTGTTCGCTCGTGGGGCCCCCTTGCCTACGTAGTTGGGGGGATACACCCGGTTGTTGACGCAGACTCCGGGCCGGCAGCCGTTTCTTGGGGTCGTAGGGTGACTGCCTGGTAGAGGAGGTGACGAGAATCTCTCCCATGGATCCGGCATCATACAGTTACCGCACTGCCACGCGTAATCACCTAGAGAAAAAAGTCTCGATTGATTAGAATGTCTGATAAAATCTTTTACCCGCGTTTTTGAGCGATGAAAAAATGTTAACTAATTGAATGGTAATAAAATTCATCGTTCATGAATAATATTTATTTATACATCACTATTTATCGTTTGGCCAAAGTTTGGAAGAATACTTTTGCATTTTCGTTCGACCTAACCTTAGTTTTTTACGTACACTTTAATACAATCACAAAATACTATATCATAATATTAAAAAGTATTCATATTTTTTGTATATTTTAAAACATTATAACGCTACATAGCCAATGTTGCATTGTTCAATATTATGTGACAATATTCCTTAAGTCTGGGCAAGGAAAATACAGGTCAGTTCTAAACGTCATCGTCACAAATATTAGACAATATAGTAGGGATTAATGAAAATTGAGAAAAAATACATTTCTTAGGTGACATTACTAGATACCGTTGAAAAAGAAAGTGCGGTAGGTAATTAAGTAAACCAATCGTTAAATATCAAATAATATTTTCGTTTTAAATAGATATAATCTCATATATTCCTCTCTCGATAAGCGAAAACTACAACATTAATAAATAAGTAATTTACAGTCAAATAGGTATGACAAATTAACCGCTAATAGTACAATATACTAATAAATAATTAATTTTACAAATATCATTATAACCGCTAAAATATTCGTAATAATAATAATTGAATTAGTATCATAAGAAAGAACTTAAACGATTACAGTTTATACAATTATCTTCATAAGGCCAATTATAGTGATAACAGACAGTAAAGGTGCTAATAAGCAAACTCGACTAAAAATACGTGCTATTTCACATCACTATTTATTTATTCAATTTTAGAACACATCTATTTTTCTAAACATCAATAAATGTCATTGTCATAATTTTTTATATCCTAATTTCAAAATTATATTCTTTTTTACAACAACATTATTAAAAAGTATGGATATAAATAGGCCATATGCTTAGTCGAGTTTCAACATGAAATAGAAAAACATTGTCACGTCACATGCATAGTTTTATAAATTAAAATTATAATTACATTATAACTAACAGACGCCACACAATATAATAGCTACAGCCACTTAGTATAACAACAGTACTGTAACAAGCATTCACGCCGACATTTTTATAACAATTTTCATGTTTAAAAAATATTATAAGCGCTACAAGATTTACGAAGGTGATTGTCATATTTATATTGTTCATGAAAGGATACTTTAAATATACTATAAAGCTTGAAACACATTTCTTACATTCTCCGTCATTTTGACACGAATAAAATGACGTTAGGATCACCCCTTATCATAGGGGAGTCCTCCACCAAATGCCGTGTTCGAAGTTTTAGGTTATACACCCCTGTCCTTTCCTTCGAATAATTATTGATATTTATTTTAATAATGACGACTTTTATCTAACATTTCTATATACACAATATCAGTCGCATTTATTTGACAGAAGCGGAATGGTCGTTTTAAGGGCAGTAACGCACTAAATTAGTCATTGATTCATACTTAGGCGTCGGCCGGTTACACATCGCACGTTATTCTTAAATTATAAGAGGAAGTTTATTTACAAAGAAATTACAACACTAACAGGAAGGCTAACAAATGCACCGAGACAAAACATTACGTCGTATTATCCCGCGCTGAAAGGAGATAAATTATATGTTTGCGCATAGTCATTCTAGTTTTGGCACGAGATATTGCGACCACAACATTTTGTCACGCTGAGCCTGTTAGCCTGGACTTATTATGCCAAACCACGCTCACACAATCACGTTCCTAATCTTGTCACACTTATCATAAACAAGTTACATTGGGTGCTATCTCAATGTCACCTAAAGCTTAACTTTACAACATTTTATTTAATAGCATATTATTATTTATAATTTCCAAACCTTTTAAAACCAGAATTTTGAGTATAGCACCCTACTTACACATGTTTAGTTTTAAATATAACTTTTAACAAGTTTTAAATTTCATCAAACAGTAGACTTCGTGAACCCCGATAGTACATCACTTAGAAATACGCTTTATTTAGGCACAATTCACATTTGGAAACTAGTTCTAGCATTCTAGACCTACGTTCCGTGTTCAGTGAGGAATATCGAGCTTAGAAAGTATAATAGATTATAAACAAAAGTTATATTAAGCACCTAACATAATATTATATAAATTATATTGAAATAGGAAAATTACAATTTATAATTATGACAAAATATATCTCCTAAAATTAAAACTAAAACACATGGCCACATGAAAGTATCTAAAAATATCTGTACAGTAACCTATAGGAACATAATGTATACGAGAACCTATTTAAAGTACTACCTACAAATTCAAGTCGAAAAAACTACCATAGTCTACCCAGATGCTCCATACAGTAGGTAATGCGAGCATTCTGCAGAACATTCTTTACAAAAGAATGACAGGTCGTGTCCCGAGCTGGCGTATTCCAACTCGGGATATGAAATTTTGGAATTAATAGCTGTATGGAGAAGATAGTTACAAATTCATACTACATAAAACGACTAGAGTTCCCCACTGAACTCGAGTACTTATCAGAGTCTACAGTTACATAGTAATACAATATACAGTTATAGTAAATGGCCTAGAAGTAGAAAGGGACGAGAGATGTGATGGGTATCGGGACGACTTACCTATCTCTCTCTTTCTTAATTCAAACTTTTTACACTTTTTTTAGTTGCTTACGACTCTAATATGTTCGAATACGTTTACTATAATAATTTTGACTACTTGTTTATTGGAAGTAACTAAGATCAATTGGGCTAACTTTAATCTTTGGAAATCTAGCTACTGTAAAAAAAAATGCCTGAAATACTTTACTAAATACTCCTGAAATATATTTTAATTTCTAACAACAACAACTCGAAACTGATTAGATAAAGTTTTTATTTGACTAAAGGTAAATACTTATGTAATTTTTTTTTACTCTGTGTGACAACTACTTAAAGCCAATTTCAAATACGTTCGACCTTAAAATGCGAACCTCCTTATTATAACCTATCACAAAGTCCGGACACCCATCACACAGTAGAATAGGAACGTAGATACGGGAACAACACTCATAAACTCCGAACTACTGAACGTACGAATCACCGTTGCGTATTGTCAATGTAATTCCGTCATAATGAACGCATATTATTTAACGTAATTTCAGTTAGTGTTGCACTAGCGTTTGTCTAGCGTAGGAGTGTTTCAAATGTGTGCGCCGTGCCACGAAGTGGTAAGAACATAAGGGTCAAAGTGGGAGAACGCCGAGACCAAAATCTATTCAATCAGAGCATCATGTTGCCGACGATAGTCCAGTAACAAATGAAGGCATTTTTCCTGTCTTTTCTCCCCAGAACATTCAAATAACAGCCATTTTAGTCAGTTTTTGTTAAATAACTTTTACATGATTCTTTCAGATATATCCCCCCTCTCCTAAAACAGACGCATTCGCATTTTTATTGTACATAGAAAAAATATTTACCCCAACTTTTTAACTTTATACGCTGCGCACACACTGAAACGGCGACATACGTGTCGAGTATGAACCATATTATGCTGAACTAACGCTAGTGTGACATCACCCTAAGACACGACCGTGTATGTCGAATACCTAAAGATTATTTGAAGAAACTTAGTTTTAACTTTTAAATTAAAGTCTCAAACAGCATTAACACATGATAAAGTTGGCAGCATTGCCAACAGTATGGCCGCCGGATGCACTAGACCGAGCGACGACTCGGTCAGCGATGCCTTAGCTGGCCGGGGCAACGCTAGAAAGACGAACAAATGTTACCACATTATAAAATCCATCATATGTGTTAGCTGCAATTATTTGAAAGCGCACTTAAAGGAGATACGCTAAAGTAGCCCGCAAAATTCAAATTGTCTTACGTTTTCTTGCAATTTGCAGTCAGTGTCAGGTTGTATTTTGATTAAAATATGATTCGCGACCGTAACATATTTTAATCAACATACAACTAAGCAAATCTCTTTTTTCGTTCTTTAGAGTTTGGTACAGTTTAAAATAACTACTTGCAAAAGTGTAAGCGTTTTATTACGCCTTTACGCAGCTCTCAAACTTTTGAGTTTAAAAATCTGTCAAAGCAAAAAGCTCATTGCCAGTCTGTCAGAAATAAGCGTTCATTACATCGGGAGCTTCCCAATTACGTATGAGACTAACATCAAAGTGTATTAAAATTAATATTTTGTACATACCTAGTGCAACAATGTGTAAAATACAAAGCTTAAGAACTAAACGCCAACGTTTTACGCGTCAACTGTTGATGACGTCAAAAAGCGACGACTTTAAATAACTTTGAGACGATCAATTTTTTTTCGGTGAAAGAGTCAATCAATCTGCTTAGTCTTTTCCCAACTAGGTTAGGGTCGGCTTTCAGTCTGACCTAGCAGCTGAATACCAGTATTTTACATGGAGCGACTGCCTATCTGACCTCCATAACCCAGTTACTGGATAATGATACCCCTTGGAAAGACTGGTTGTTAGTTACTGTTAATTTCCGGCTTCTGACTACCTGAAACGACTGTCAAAGATCTACATGATAGTATGTTATGTCTTGTTGACGTGAAAACTTCTTTAGGCGCGTTGGGTATTTTTTGAGATGGGAAAAATCCAATGAACTCGCAACACTGTTACCGTAACCGACACCTCTGTTTTGTGTATGATGATTTTAAAGCTTTGTATGAAATGCATGAACCAAATTAGTCGTCGCTTTTCAACGCAATCCTCTTTCTCACCGTTAACTCAGTAATGAGATCAACAGCCTAAAATATAACAATACAGTGCCTAAACATATTCCTGTTAACATTATCTAAAAAATCAATAATTCAACAGCATATGAACTAGACAAGCGCGAGTCGGTCTATAATAACATACTTTATAGTGAACTAATGAAAAAGCTTGTATTTATACAAACGACTAGCTACAACGCTGTTTAACAGACAATTATATATTTATTTCTATTGAGCACATTATTATGTTTTCATAAGCCGATAAGTGGGTAATGTTGTTCACACAAATGCGTTGAATTTTGTATAGAAAAGCTTCGGTATTAATTGTAACTAATTTCAACTGTAATCTACTTGACCAACCCGTACTGGACCCTCGTGGTGGATTACAGCCCACTCCCTCTCACCGAGAGGAGGCCTGTGTTCCAGCAGTGGACACATTACAGGCTGGTTATGCTACTTGATTACACTCTAGGAGGTCGCTGCACTTACCATGTGCAAGCTTTGTAGAAGTGCAAGCGTTTTGCAAGTTTGCGCAGTTGCAAGGTGCGATGGTAAGCTGGAGTTTTAAATTCGCAGAAATATTTGCCAGTATTAAATTGTTTTTTTTTAAAGGCCTTAGTTCGGTTTTTGAAAATTAAAACAAAAGCAGTTAACTTTAAACTGATTATTACTATAATTATTGTCTATACTACTAAATTGTTTTTGTGTGAACAACTTTACGAAGATAAAATTAATAAATTGACATTTTGCACAACTTATGTTATTAAAATGATTTCGTTCATAGTTTCGTACAAACATGATATTCTGTCATCGTAGATAAAGAATATTCGACACACTAATTTATAATTACGAAGAAAACAAACAATTTTGGTACTAAAACAGCACTAAATACATTTCGATATTAAAACAAGGCTGCGAAGAAAAAATATACAAGGCTTTTTAAAAATAAAATTAAAAAAAATAATTAACAACAATTTTTTGCGTGTAAAAGTGAAAGCCGAAACTATTTTAGAACAAGTATAAATACTATTTATATTACATAATAAGTCATTTATTATTTTTACTACTATTGAGCGCTTTTTTATTTCAAACTTGACGATTTTATGGTGGACGTCCACGGCATCACGGTAAAACAAGAAAGTAAAATGTATGGAAATATATGAAGACGCATTAAAATGTTCGTCCATGATAACGATAAAAAGTGCACCTAGTTCCATACATTTTATTGACTCCACGTCAATAAAATGTATAGAACTACGTGGACGTCCACGTTAAAAACGTCACGTTAGAAACTAAAAAAGCGCATATTGGGTAAACGTTGCGAGTGCTTCACTATGAGACGTCTAAAAGTCTAGAACGTTCTAGAAAATGCTAGAATAATAACAGGATTTTTGTGCTGAGACAGGGTCCCTCAGTTGTTAAGTTTAATTTTCAGATTAGGTTTATATTAATTAGTTATCTTGTGTTGAGTCGAAAAGGAGGGCACTTACGTTGAGCTATCTAAAAAAATATTTTAAATAAAAAGTATTCAACGAGAAATGAGTACTGATTTTTTAAACCCAAAAAAGTGGAATAAATAAATTAAAAGGTTTAACAGTCGATATCGAATAAGGGGGTATAGTCGTTTAACAGGTTCCGGCGCGGTAAACGAGGCACGATATAAGTTTTGTCTTTATGACGGCTATAGCCGTATAGTGCCCTTAAGTGCGAAAGCTTAAAAAAAAAAAGGAGAACAATAAAAGATAATAAAGATGACAATAGAGAATGATAAAGATGATTTTAATAGAGATGACATTATTTTTCAACCCAACACGAGTTCATATCTTTAACATCCAAAATTTTAACGTTCCAATTTTACATTAACATTTAACATCGCCCCAGTCGTGGCCAGCTCAAAAAATCGAGAATAATTTTTGAGTTTTTTTAAGTCTGGCTACAAAAACAATTCCCGTAACTGGCAACACCATCGAACGTTACCACTCATACTTTATAGGAGTCTTGTCTATCTTAATTTAAAGACGAAGCATAGGAATTTAACAATGGAGGGGGAACTAAGCGCAAATTAATAGTTAAACCACACTTGTACCAAGAGTGTTCTTGTGGGAATCTTTGAGAACACCGTTATTAACTATTTATCCTTTTTCCTTATATTAAGACTTACGCCGAAATAGGTGGGACCAAGAGATACTATATCAAAGTATATGAGACCATTTTAAAGTTTCTTTGGTACCATTTTGCTAACGAACATAATATGTATATTTAAAAAAAAAAAGAAGACACTTTTCAGTCCAAAATAAACAAAAAATATTTTCAAAATCATAACTTACTAATCAAAAATCCGCAATATACAACAGCATACCCAACTTTCTCAAAAACTCCCACAGTCACTTAATAATAATAATTATAAATAACACCAACACTATATTACACTACTAAAATAAAAAGTCCGTCCGTCTATATCCGCGTATCGGTGAGACGGAACTTCTTACAGTAAAGCCCTTTTCAAAATGGGCGATGATGGCTCATATAAGACGGCTGGTTGTAATAGTCGCGGCGGAGGTAGCGGTTGGAGTGGCCTCCGTACATTCCATAGTTGGTCGTGTAATCTTGCCGGCTGTGGAGCATGTCTAGTTGGTCGAGGCTGTGGTGGCGTTGGGGGGCGATTGCAGCTATCCGAGCAGCGTGCACAGTGGGTAAGGTTAGGTTTGCAATTTATAAAATTAGATTGAGCGGATTTTCGGTTTAGTTAAAATAAATACACATTGTAATATTGAATCCGAAGTCTTTATAGGCTATTCAATAATATCTATTATCAAATTAAGTCAAGTACAGTTCGTTCACAGTTATTTTACAACCTTATTTTAACGGTAATAAAGTTCACTGTAGTTTTGACAGAGTTGTCAATGGCAGCAACCCAGCAGCTTATTGCAACGACAATAAAGATCATTGTGCTTTTCAGTGATGCAAAATCAGAGGTAAAATAATTGTGAATGGACAGTATCGCAGTCACAAATACTCACAATAATGCATGCAAATACGATGCATGTCAATATATTTCCTATTCTTGCCATATGCCATAAACTGAGGAACGTCTTGGGCAAAGAGAATATAACCACTAGAGAGCGTATAGGCCGATTTCTTCGAAACACACGACTCACTGCCGCGGATCGGGGGACGAGGAAGAACGCGCGGCTGCAATTGGTCAGTTTTTGTAGGTATGCCTATCGTTAGAGCTGCTCTACTTCATTAAGGGGAAAAAGTCGATATCGATAAAATGGATTTTAACATTATGAACAATACTCAATTAAAATCATAGAAATAATATTTAATCAAAATCAATCAATTACAAAAAAAACATGTATCCTGTTAATATTGATTTTTAAAATGAATTAATTTGGTATAATTATGTTTTACGAATTAAAGTTTTAGGGATTGTTCTTTGTAAAAAAATATAAACGAGCGTCCACATAAATTTTTGAATTATGCATCTTGCTAATTCAATTATATGATTTGTTGATTCTATTTCAAATTGATGAAAATTAATATTCGGGAATAAATTATACCCAATCAGAGATTTTAAAACCGACCTTATAAAAAATCGGTATTATATGTATTTCAAAACACAAAAACATGTATGTCAAACAAACAGATGAAAAAAACTTTTTTACATCAAAGAGTTTTTGAGGGCGCCACCGCCCTCAAAAACTCTTTGATGTAAAAAAGTTTTTTGCGAAAAATATTTAGCTATTAAAGGTAAACCTATTTTTTACGATAAACATACAAAAGGAAAGAAAGGGATAGGAGCATTAGATTTGTCTAATACAAGAACGAGACTTTTCCAAAAGATATCAACGAGCGACTAAATAAATGTGCTTGTTTACCCAGCGACCATTTTAGATAGACCCCGCTGCGGTGGCTCATAATCTGATTAAATCAAAAATAATTTTTCGCACTGTTTACTTACCGGTGAAAAGTTATACCATCCTTTTTGTAACTAGATGTCTTGGAATGTTTCCCACACCACTTCACCGCGCATGAAGGCATTTTGATGCGTTATAATTGCATACAAAGTTATATTTTTTTTTATTAATTTAGCGTGCACACAGGTCTAACACTTGGACACAACTAAAATGGTTACTAGTACCGTAGCCTATACATTGGCGACCAAAAGCCAATAGTTTTCGAGCGTCGGGGCACTGTATGCGCAGTCAAATGGTTATATATTCTTTGGTCTTGGGACACCGAAAATCATGAATCGAACAGCTTGACTCATAAAAGCACTCTCGATTAAAATTTTCAAGGAATACAAAAAGTTCTTAAAAATAATTCTATAAGTTAGCTTAAGTAATAATTCGTCAAGTTCTCGAATTTTAAATCTATTATATTCTACGGTTCTATATCGATGCTAAATCGATTTTTATGGATATCGATTACGCAATAATCGTACTTACTCACCTCTATTATGGTGGAACCCTGCCGCCCATCCCGCGTAGTACGCTGCTTTCTGCTTACCATGCTCTTCAGCCACCTGAAAGCACCAAAAGAGAACCATTACCAACTTATGACTCCATTTATATGGTCGCTAAAATAAAGCAACATAATATTGTTCATATCCACATAGATAAAAACATTGTAACATTAAAATACACAATGGCCGATTTTCAATATAATTTTGGGTAAGAACACCCAAGAGAATATTCTAGGCTGGTGAATAGTCTTCTTTGAATTCTGTAAATGTTCCACCATCAATTCAAAACACTGAAATTGGTTATGCGTATCAATTCTGACGATTTAATCGGAATCATTTGTAGCCTGCTTCGCATAATGTAACGGTACCGGCCATTATGTTAATAAAAACGATTCATTCCCCACTACCGGATTACAATTTCATATCATAACGAATAGAATTTGCAAACATTCTTAAAACAATGAAAGGAAGCTACCAAAAAAGCTGAAACTCACAAAAAAAATCGAATGACTAGAAAAGAAACGGATGACAGAAAAATGGCAAAGGCATGAAGAAAAAATAATGGAGAAAAGAGCACCATCTGGCACTTTGAGCTACCCCTCTAGAGACACAGAGTTGTCTTTCTATTGATGACAGAAGTACAGTCACATCCAAAATATGTTCGTCACCTTAAGGGCTATTTTTGTCTGCTTTACCGACACAGCATTTTATATTTTGTATGTCAATACCGCAGAATGACATTCAGCCATCTTCTTGACATGTCAGGCCGAATTAATATTAAATGTGACACTGACAGACTGTGACAATTAAATTATTAATTTTTTAATTTATATTTCTTAATGGCCAGGCCATTTAAAAGGTTTTAAGTTGATGTCAACTCGACATTGGTCAAAGGTGTATGCTATTTTTTTTTCTTTGTCATCAAGTAATTAAAAATAGTTTTCTAGTCTGCTCAATGCCGTAGCTTCTTCTTCTTGATAACGGAAATAATTTGAAAACTGACGAAGATATAAAAGATTATGTCTGTGCTACTTTGTGCCCCTAGCGGGGCTCACCCCGGCGCACCATTGTGTCACTGTGGAGCCGCAGTCGGCTGGTCGCGCGCGACATCCCGCGTCGGTACACAGCGTCACTGCTGGTTGGCTGCAGAGAGATATATTAAGAAGAATTTAGACCCGACCCCGCCAATAGAACATGCACCCGGTCCATGCTTGTGTAGGAATAAAGTGTGAGAAAATTATAGTTTAGTGTTCTAAAAGTTATTTTGATACTATAAAACGAATGACTTGCGAAATGAGGGTGTACTATACACATCTGCCTAATCCTTCCAGGAATATAGGCGTGATGCTATGTGTAATTAATGCACTTTAACTAAAAGAGATGTCTGTGGTATGATATTCCACTTTCAAAAAGCCAGTGACCATTAATAATAGTTTTTTTTTTTTTATTGAGGTGTGTTTACTGGACAACACTGTAATTTTTAAATAAGTAACGCTAACAAAATTATTTGTTCTTAGTAGTTTTTAAAAAGTCTTCAAATGAAATACTGAACTAAATGGTGTTTTTTACGTGAAAATGGCTCTTTTTTTGTATTAGTAGTAGTGTTTGTTAGAAATCACAATTGACAGGGTAGTTCCTAAGATTCCAGAAAAGTAATATTCTATTATGTTTCAAGAGCGACTAAATTGCATAAAATCGACTATCAGATTAAACTAAAAGTATCAACTTCCACAGTAGAATAAAATAATACCAAAAACTCGAAGAATATCTAATAGTCACCATATAACAATTAAATAAATCGACTAAGCTCATTTTAGTCGATTTATCGTAACGTCGAATACAGCAGTACCTACAGAAGTCCCTGATTATTATTAAAAAGCGAAGCAATTTGTTCTAGAAGTTAAGTATAGATGTCACCACGTGCCTTAACGCTGAGTGGCTCAGTGCCGCCCTCTGGTATCACATTGTTTAGCGCTGCTATCGCCTCCTGCGCTTCTTCACGTTTGTCGTATCTGTAAACAATATTTATTAGTTAAATATACAAGGGATATATAAACTGCTTGTAAACGGGCTCTTTGGGGACAAATTCCACGTGAAATAACTCTAACAGTATTCACTACACAATGTTCGAAACTTGTACAAAATATTTTGTTGAAAACTATGTGGTATCGATACTAGACATTCGATAACAAACAGGTACCGAAAATTTTCATTTGATAACGAACAGGTATTAACTTTTCATTCGATACCGAGCAAGTGCCGATATTTTTACTTGGTTACCGAACAAATATCGATACTTTTCATTCGATACCGAGTCAATAACGCTTCCTTCATAGTATCGTTAGTACTTCTTCTTCCTGCCCTTGTCCCATGTTACTTGAGGTCGTCGCAACAGGTTTCTCCTTCTATTCTCTCCTCCCCTCCCCTATCACTCTATCATTCACTCCTTTTTCTTTAATATCATTCCTCACACAATCCATTCAGCTTTTCTTTGTTCTTCTTCTCCTCCTTCATCCATTAACATTTATATTCCCCACTCTTTTAGTTGCATGCGTTTCATCCCTCCTCAGTCCTCACACCGTTAATACGTACCTTACAAAAGCAACTCCACGCGGCGTGCCATTACTCTTGTCCCTCAGTATATGCTTCTGCACTATCCGGCCGTACTTGCCGAATATTGTCTCTAGCTGTTCTTCAGTGATGGCGCGCGGTAAGTTGGTCACGTAGAGGTTCGTGTCTTTGATTTCGTCACCTGAAGGGCGTGCGTATGAGACCTTAGAAAAGGAAAAAAAATGTTTACATTACGTATTAATAACTGGGTCTAATAATAATCTACATAATATAATCTACAAGGTGTCATAAATTCATATGTAAAAGGTAAAAAGGTCAAAATAAACTGAAACAGAAACAATAAGTTTTAAAAAATATCACAAAATTTAATGGTAAAACGGAGTATAGTGTTTTGGATAATGGAGTAGAAGCCCTAAAAAGGAGTATAGGCCCTAAAAAAGTCCAATAAATAGAGTAGAAAACCATAAGAAAAAAGAGGTTCATGAAAAAAGGATAGAGTAGGTCTTAAACATGAAAGGCATTGTAAAAGACTTGGACAACGAAAAATTTAAAAAAATGTACCTTTAACCGTTTATTTCTGAGCTGGTACCCGTTGAAGGTGTCGATCGCCCGCGCCGCATCCTCTTCCCGCGTGAAGTTCACGAAGCCAAACCCGTAGCTGTAGCCAGTCTGCAATCAACATCACTTGCGTTCAGTTTATGAATTTAACAGATCAGTAATTGCATAGAGTGGATTAACTTAAATTCTATGGATTTTGACAAAGACCTGCGGCATAGACTGTGTCAAACAGGCGCTTAAATGATGTTGCAAGTTTTGCAACCATAGTGTAATCACCAATGTTTCTACCACTGTTTATGGCAACACCGCCTATCAACTCAGCCCTTCGCATTCCACTGACATAAGGCCTCTCCCAGGCTGCGCAACCACACCCTGTCCTCCGCCTTCCGCATAGTCTGTCCCAGCCACCTTTACAACAATCGCCTATTACTATTCAATATAGGCTGATGATCTGCAACTAATCAGCCCAAGTCTTCGTCTCCTTCCGTGTAGCCACGAGATTAACTAAAATAATGGTGCTGGTGAGCCAGTCAGCAAACTTGTAAGCGGCTCATAATGCGCCTAACTTCCTTGAGTATCGTCATTCAAAATTTCCAAAAGTATTATAAAAACAAGTCCTACAAACCTTGAAATCCTTCATAACTCGACAACTCTCTATGGGTCCTATGGTCATGAACATCGCGTATAGGTCCTTCTCGGTCATAGTCTGCGGTAGGTAGTTGACGATGAGGTTCGTCTTGCAGGAGTCCCCCCCTGCGGCGGACACCCCTCCTCCCTCCGACATGCTGCCCCAGAAGCGCGCGCCCGCCCCTGCCCGCCCCCGGTACTGTTGTTGGATTTGCTGGAACATAAGCCAGCATACTAATATAACTAATGTCACAGCTTCCCATCCTGTGGCAGCGAGGCAAGCAAGAGAGCTGTCCAAGAGCTATTTGGACAGGTCTGTCTTTTTTACCCTACAAAGAATTGACAACAAAGGAAGAAAAGTCTCCTATTAAACGCTATCAGTGACATGACATATGGAATTTGCATCAGCGTAAACTTCACAGAATAAGTACATTCTCAAAGCAAGCATCTTGATGCGACATACGGCAATACGATGTTAAAGGCCGAAGACGTTTATAAGAATGTTCACCCTAACACTGGTTTTTTCTTCAGCACGGCGTTGTACTGGCCAAATGCCAGAGACAGTTGTCTGGCCTATGATACTATGTGTTGTAATCGAAAATCAATAATTATGACGAAAGAGATAATCCTGATGGTTAGAAGGACTACATAAAGAAGGCTATTTGGAACCACGTGGATGATGCAACACGGCAGATGGCTTTGTCTATCACAGGACCAAGGAAGCGGATGCAGTTTTAAGGCGAAAATTAAGAAGATTTCTTCCGGGCAATCTTTAGATGGGCTAGAAATCTAATCACATTTAACAAAAAGCTGTTAACTAGTCACATTCAAAGCTTAGCTAACGAAAGCTCTTTAAAAAAGCGTTTTTTTTATACCAAGGCTAAACAAAATCAATTAAAGGGCCTACCTACCTAAGGGGTACCTATTTATAGCTGCTAATCAGCTCGATCTCATCTACAAGGCCATGGAAAGTCGCCACCCTTTACAGTGACCAGTTTTAACATCACGCAAAACTAAAGCGCGTCATTTGTTTCGACTAACCAAAACCCAAAACAACGCGCGACGACCCAAAAGCTTGCTAAGAAAATTCTAGTAAATATGATGGCCTGCTTCAACACCTTTTTTATGGGACAAGGACAAACCCGCCACAGTATTCGTCATCACTGGAACCCTTTTACGCACTCTCTACACTTGCGACCACCAAAAAAGCGCCGAAAAACAAAACTATTTCAACACCTACTGAATTACTGATAAATTCCGGTAATTTTTTTCCATCAGTTAATTTTATATTCATTCGTTTGATAGTGCCTATCCGGACCTAGTGAAACAATTCCTTAATTTCCTGAAGCCCCGGCTAATTTTGCACTAACGCCGAAATAATCCAAAACTTGTTTTTACCAGCTTCGGCCGCGTGAAATTAGATACTGCCCCAAGGGAGCTAGATGCTGCTATGATATTTCGGGCAGCCTCGATTGACCTAATATTGTATCATGTATAATATTACTAGCCATTGTTTATTCAAGGTTTGACTAAATAACAAATAGACGAGACAAAATGTATTATCATTTGACGTTACTGTGCTGAAAATATGAACTGTATAATCCTTCGCGGTATAATATCCGCGATGGAGAAATAGGGCGTCCAAGTCAACCCTAAAAACGTTTCAATACAATGGCTTTAAGAACCATTAACCACTGAACTTAATCCAGCATATTAACCTAATTATGTTCTACAAAATAGGCGTCTAATAATACGTAGGGTTACATAAACGTACATCTGAGATCTGACCGACTTAGTTCGCTGCAACTCGAAAACCGTTGGGTTGGGCTGACACACACCGTAAATCTTATCGCACGAACTGAGCCAAGAATTAGTTATAAAATGCGCAATCCTAGAGTACCTACTGAAATTCCATTACCAAGTGAACGTAGAAGAAAAATACGTAAAAGTTGTGAAAACTTTTGAGTTATGAAGGTCAGTTCTCAGCTGTAACGTTTTAGACCCAGATTTTTTTGGAATGGGTTTGGAATTGTGACTTTCTGTTTTCCAGCCAGCAGTTTTAGGAATAATCTAAAATCTTTACCCAATCATTTATTTATCTGGAAGCACAGAGTCAGAGTTTGTCACAAAGGCTTTTTTAAACTACTATTATGATAATAAGCATAACTAACGCCATTTATCAGAAAAAAAAAACGTTCTTATAACTCGAGGCTTTATCTGAGGATTTATTAAAAGTAAAATGCCATTATTTCACAAAAAAAAACGTACCTAAGGATTTGACTGATAAGGCTTGATCTACGTTTTTAACAAAAGCAATCAGACCATTTTGATTGACGTCACCAATTCACCATTAATTTTTTAACGATTCCAATTTGAATTATTATTCACTAACTTAATTAAATTCTATGTAAAACCTTACACGCACATTTAATTATCAATACCGCATCGCGGCTTGACGAATAATCAACATAAAATCAATTACAATAATGAAAAATAAAGCATTTGGTTTTAGCCAGACGCAAAACGATCAATATAACATGCAGAAGTAATGATCGCGACAGATGCTTTCATTTCTAAACATTAATTGATATTATTTATTAAACTTCGTCATTTGGCTGCTGAATACCAAAGTTCAATTTCCCTTTAACTGGATAAGTTTTGTGTCAGGCTACTTACGCATTCATGGCTGCCCTGAAAATATATAGAACGAATCGTGTCTAAAGAATGTATTCCTCGGAGAATAAGAAACACACCTTTTGTCAAAGGCTATTGGAACTCTGATTGCCATGAACCGGGCATAATTCGAAGCTGCAAGAAAAAACAACTAAACCTTAAACCTAAGAGCCCCCACAGTTTAAGTGTGGTTCCCGCTAGCTATGCTCATAATTATTCAATACGATATTTACAGAAAATTAGAGCCAAAGTATTCTGTTCTCAATTAGAAATAATTTATCACGCAACACCCCCTAACTTAAAAACATCCAACCGTTGGGAAAAATTGAAGACATACAAACAAACGACCTCTCGCCCCAAACGCATATCTCCTCATTTCCAACGAAACATCGCTTCTTTTTATGGAACAAAATGAATGCCACATTGTACAAGATACATATTCACCAGGGGCTGTGTCAATTTAAAACAAACAAACAAGAGCCGGTAAACTTCACAATCAAACGAAAAAACCGGGCAATACAAGCGGCCATGACCTAAAAACCTGTATACGGTACCTACCACTAGATTAACTCACTCGATTTACACCTGCAATATTAAAAACAAGAAACTATTCAACTTTAAACAACATTTCAGCCCCAAAAAAGGAGGTAAATGGCTATAAAGTAATCACAAAGTAAAGATCTTTTAGAATTCATGACTTCCAAAGATTCATTGGTAGTTTTCTCAAGAAAGTTTTCCGAGGAAGTTACATAGCCTCTCCAACTTCATCGTGCAAAGTTAAAGAACGTGAACACAGCCGACTAGATGGTATCATAATTCACGACCAGTGTGTCAAAATGTGGAGTACGTCATTATTAACCTCGTTATTAATAATGCGACCTTAAGGGCTCTCCTTTGGAGGTCTAATTAAAGGAGTTTATATTAGGGGAAGCATATTTCATGGGGCCATAAGATGGCGTGTCTTTAACGTATAGCCCCTTTTTCGTGCGTTTCAAGGAGGTTCTAACCAAGAATGCTCTTGAACGGAACTCGTGTTGAAGAATGAGGGCCATGGACTAATATGAGCCAGCTTGAGCCTTTGTTTAATGGACTGGTAGTCACCGGGTGAGTCAAACTCAGAGTCGAACCAACACGCCTCATAAGTGCATCGATATATATACTGAAGCCATAATTAGTTTTGACGGCTAGCAACAGCTAGCGACATTATGAAAATTGTGTAAAGGAGGCATGCTCATTCTCATTGCCGCTAAACTCCTGAATTGATCATTTCCCTGAGTTGCTCCATTTACATAAATTACATTTGGCAAGAATCAGCCGAAAGAATTTAATAACAATGTACCGAATGATTTTGCGTGCGTGATTGTTTTTTTATTTGATCAAAGGCCGGCTTGTGGACATGGCCGAATGGTCTGTACGATTAATATCCAAAAGGGAAATTGCCATAATCACTAGCTTTGGCAGATCAATTTCCTGGGACACCCAACTAATTTCGTAATAGACTGAAAGCCTACGTTCGTTTTATTAAATCTAAAAATAAATAAAATGGTACTGAAGTAGAGAAATTCGAAACTTGTGCACTATCAGATCGTAGTACCGGGAACGAATATGATAAAAGGTCCCGCAATCGATGACATATTCAACTGCAATGGTTACTCTAAGATGTAGGTTAAACATGCTTCGAGGTTACGCGGGATAAAGAGAATAGATAGTTGGTATGGTACAATAGGTACGTGACCTCTTGGCATTCTAGTGTTCTTTTTAATAGAACTTGATGCAGAAATGTAAACCTCTTTTTTCAAGCGCTCGCAAAAGTATGGGATGTTCGTGCCAAAAAAATATATATTAATCAAATTATTGGCTTAACGTAAACCATCGCAATGGTAACTTAATATGAATAAAACACTGCAAAAATGGGTTACTAGGTTGAGGTATTTCGCTTGTAAAACTACTAGTCCTACCTACATTTCTGGTAGAACTTGACTATTTGCTATTATTTATTTTCGCGACCTGGTAGTTACGACCAATACCTACGAGTTATTTCGGCGTGATAATAATATAATTGGGTATTAGGACATGTTCACCTAATACTAGCGACCCGCCCCTGTATCGCACGGTTTTTACGACTTGACCAAACATCGATATTTTTTTATTATTATTGTACCACCAGTAGGTACGTTTTATATAGTGAATTATACACAAAAACCTTCTGAAACAAATTCTCTGAATGATGGTCAGAACCGCATTAAAATCCATTGCGTAGTTTAGAAGAACAACGCGGTCACACAAAACTGACACAAAAAGTGATTTTATAATGTACAGAAGACGCCAGCACATCAAGCTACCCGAAACTGTCAAATTTTCCCAATAAACTTTGAACCTTATGCTTTAGCGTTAAAGTTGAAAATCTATTAAAGAAATTTGACAGATTGTAGTAGCTTGATGTCCTGGCGTCTGTACTAGCAACGCCCCGTGGTTACACCCGCATAACTTTGGATCTCGTGGGAATATCAGGATAAAAACTATCCTATGTCCTTTCCCGGGACTCAAACTATCTCTATCCAAATTTCATCTTAATCGGTTCAGCTGTTCAAGCGTGAAGAGGTAACAGACGGACAGACAGACACTTTCGCATTTATAATATTAAGTATGGATTAGTTTGGATTGATATTAGAAGGGGAAAAGCCAGTAAATTGTGTACAAAACCCTATCGCTATTTCGCTAATCAATAAACAAAAATCTATAGGTAAACATAGCCAAAAAAATCTATTATCCCGCACCACCACAGCCACCCTACATCTTGCACTGGCGTTTGGTGTCGACAAGCATGCTGGCACGTTTCCAATGTAAAATGGAACTTGCCTCTTTACTAAAACGTTAGTTACTGAGCTCATTAATAATGGCTTGTTGAGAGCGTCATTAGGTATGGTCTTTTTTCAATAGGGATTTCTCACATCAAAAGGAGTCCTGAAGCTCGCGTACAGCGTAACGCATTTCATATGACAATCGCTTTGATTATTTTTTTTGACGGTTCTACTACATCCATTGCATTGCATTCTATTCTATTCTATTTTTTTGAGTTTCTGGCTCCATCGGTAACATTCGATGATTTTGCCAATGTCAAGGTATGAGAAGATAATTAAGATAATGAACGTAAACTGTTACACAACTATTGATCAGTGTTTGTAGCGGTGGCATCCATGGATCCCCATTAGGGAATGCAATCCGGATTATCCGTAATCCGAAAAATCCGGATATCCGCACATTTTTACTAGACTTCCAAATCCGGATTTGAAAATCGAATCCGGATTTTTTGAATAATTAAATTTTTAAGAAATTGTAACAAAAAAATCGTTTCGGCTCTGAGGGAAGCGAGCAGGGCGCGGGACGCGGGTCGAGAAAGTATGTGAGGCGTCCTTGATCATTCCGTTCATTCCGCTTACAAGTGTCTTCAGAGTGCATTCCGCCTACAAGCGTCGTATCAGAGCGTGCTTTTTCCGCAGCATGAATTATGTGAATTCGCAGCAGGTTAATCGACAGCACTTTAGATGCCTTATTATTTTTGATGTCATCGAGCATTGTACCGAGGTCCTCCATGGTCTCAGTCACGACTACGATATCGGTGGCAAACCGAAGGTGGGTTATGTACTCGGCATTGATGTTAATGCCAGCCCCTTTTCAGTACAGAACCTTGAAGACATCCTCCAGTGCACTGGTGAACAATTTCGGAGAGATAACGTCTCCCTGTATCACACCTCGCTGCAGAAGGATATGTTTCGAGGTCT
Organism: Oligia latruncula; assembly: GCA_948474745.1. NCBI lineage: Eukaryota > Metazoa > Arthropoda > Insecta > Lepidoptera > Noctuidae > Oligia > Oligia latruncula. The sequence continues at coordinate 9,478,411 of OX419703.1, read as the reverse complement.
GATCCTGGAGTCGGACTGACATAGTAGCGTTTTCGTACAGACACTTCAGCACCTCGATGTACCGATAGTCGATCTGGCACCGTTGAAGAAATTGCAGGGCTGTACTGCTATGTCTCGATCGAATCAAAGGCTTTCTCGTAGTCCACAAACGCTAAGCAGAGAGGTAGGTTGCTGCGACTGGTTATACAGTAGACTGTATAACCAGTCGCAGCGTATATATGTGGTGTAAACCTGCGCGCGAGACGGTTCGTGATGACTCTCAAAAACACCTTATACAGTCACGAGCAAAAATATGTATACACTTGGCTTTATTCAAAGCCAATTTTCTCCTTTATTTTTTAATGAAATTTTATATTATTACGAACATAGTATTTTCGAACCCATAGGTTTATGTAAAGTGTCGTATTTCAACGTTGCATTTGTTATTTTACGAAAAAATCGCAGTTGAAAGTGGCCAAGTGTTGACATATTATTACTTGTGACTGTACACATGGCTCAGAAGTGAGATGGGCCTATAATTATTAAGAAGGGCATTGTCGCCCTTCTTAAAGAAAAGTATCACCACACCTCTGTTTCATGCCTGTAGTGATTTACCCTCGAGTATGACGGAACCAAACAGCTTCTGAAAGGCCTTAGAAACGGGTTTTCCGCTGGCCTTCACGAACTCGGCCGTAATTCCGTCATCACTTTGCGCCTTGTTGTTTTTGAGCTGCTTCAGAGCCATCCTCATCTCGTACAGGCTGACGTCCGGGATGTCTTCGGTGTAGTGTTGGGTAAATCTAGTTCTTGGGTAGTTTGCCAGATTTGTAACAGGGTTACTTGTTGATTTGTATAACTGACCATAGAACCTCTCGATCTCTCTTAACAGCACAGGTTTGGCGGACACGATCCTGTCATAAACGGTCGTTAGTTTCCTAAGCTGGCTCTGGCCATTAATCTCTAGCAGGGACCTTGGACCCTATAATTTTGTATGTGAAAAGTGGAGGTGCTTGGGGGAGGCCTATGTCCAGCAGTGGACGTCTTTCGGCTGAAATGATGATGATGAATTATTTTATCATAGTTACTTAGCACGCGAGACACAGACTAATTATTTTAATAAGAATAAGTACATATTATAGCAATACCATCATAATTATGGTATTTAATTATGATAGTTTGAATAATTCCAAATCAAGAAATTTAAAAAATCGTTTGATGTGATTTTCGTGTGCTTTTATTTTAATCCATTTACACAAATATAAGAAATATCATATTAACCAACTAATATGGGTAGATTTGTTTATTTTCATGAAAAATCCGTAATATCCGGATAATCCGGATTGGACCAAAAATCCGTTCTTAAAAATCCGGATTTTGAAACAGAACGGATTTGCATTCCCTAATCCCCATGCTAAATAAGGACAAAACATTGCATTGCATTCTGTTGGTATAGCGAACACGGACTTTATAACATACGGCGCGATGGATATTGTTGAACTGTCAAAGTCAACATGAAAGCGATTGTCATTATGAGTAAAAAGCAATAGGGCCGTTGAATCGCGAAAATTTAATTCGCGGGATTGTTGCCCGTCCCGGTACAATCTTATGAAAGGAAACAATACTATTACTATTAGGCTCCAGTATTGAGTATTGAGTATACTTATTTCCGCGCTAGGTGCAAAAATAATAGGTAGGTACCAATGTAGAACTAGCCTTAGTCCCAGTCTGTCTTTTTGATTAGATTTTTAGCCAATGTTCTAAGAATCAATCTAGGTACCTGAAAGTAGTAATTTAATAGAAAAGTAAACAGGATTACAGGAGCGATAAGTGTGTTTCTACTGTTGACTTTCTGGGGGATTAATCTTCACAGTGATTCTTAGTAATCAGTGGTTCAACTGCCAAATATTTGATGGATCTATGCTTTTAATGTCTGGAATTGTGTCATTACCATTATGGAATTAGCACATAAGAGTTGGCCTTTTAGATGCCTTTTAGATTACTATAATATAATAATGAGGGAACCACGTAATATAATAATGAGGGAACCACGTAATATAATAATGAGGGAACCACGGCAAAATTCCAATAAAGAAATAAAAGATGAGATTATTATTTTGGCTTTCGTTCAAGGTCCTAATTCGAACACATGGGACAACATTAGACTTTCTCCAAAAAGCCACGAGCCCCAGACAGGCACGCAGTCTTCAGATTAGCTTTCCATAAACAATGCTAGGCCATTTAACACAATACAAAAGCTGCATGCCTACATAATAGATGTAGAGATTTAAAGCCTTTTTAATTTATACTCCCAAAGTTATTAAGAATTTGATCTTACTGCTGAGCAGAAATAACAAAATTCGTAAAAATTGTGCGGTTTCTTAAGTGAATTAGTGAGAAAGGGTGAGCCAACCAATGTAGAGTAGGAAGTCGCTCCATGTAAAATACTGGTATCCAGCAGCATCCATTTAGACTGGAAGCCAACCCCAACATAGTTGGGGAAAGGTTAGGCAGATGATAATGAGTAAGCCAACCAATAATAACAAAGAAGATGAGTATGAAGAGCTAAAGAATAGAATAAATTACAATGTACTTACATGCAAAATCAAAAGCCACAACGTTGTACAGACTAGTCAATAGAAAACAATTATCTACCAGTGCAAACACCAGAACAAGACTGAGAAAAATAGAAAATTGAAATAAAATGGATAATTAATTAAAAAATTTCACACCTTGCGCTTCAAACAAATAACAAAAACTGTTATTTTTAAAATTTTAAACCATCTAGATTGATTTGTTGATCTATGTGGCTGAAATTCTAAATATGATAATGAAGAATGGCTGTTTGAACTGCATGGTTAATTGAAATAACACCTGATTAGCAATAAAAAATACCTATGAAAAGTAAATTACAAAAGTAGACTTTCTTAATTACGAAGTTTTGAAAGTTCTTTAAAAATAGAGCAATATTTTGAAATAAAAAATGTCATTATTCTCAACACACAAGTTTAGCATAGAAACATCTGTCCATACAAAAAAAATTGATAGGTACACCCATTTTATATTGTGTATTACTTACGAAAAAAAGTATGTGTACCTTGTTTATTCTACAAGTCATACACACATATATACATAAACTCATGCCTTCATCCCATAGGGGTAGGCAGAAATTACAGAAAGCTACCTCCTATGATCCTTACATACTCCTTTTGCCTCGTTTACATTAATCTGCTCATACACAGTCACCGGTGTCAAACATATATATATTAGTTACAAATCGTTTATTCCCGGTCGTCCCCACTGGGCATGAGTGGGAAAAAAAAGTTTCGTTCCTCCCCGGTGGTGACGATTGGAACTTTTTATTTCCCACTCGTTCCGCTCGGAATTGGACCTCAATCTTTTTTCGAGATCGAGGTCCAATTTTAACAAAGAGAGTGTAAACAAGATAAAACAGAATCAAAATAATATTCGTTTTAAAGTTACAGTGTGTAAAAAGACACATCACAATATAGCTGTCAACTACGCATTCTGTACATCAATCTAACTGACATTACATAAAAATAATTGTTGAGAAATGACTATTATTTTTGGTGTGTAAAGGAGACTGGGAAACAAATGTATGGGGTCTGGGCCCACCCTTCAATAGTAACATTTGATATACTGTTGGATACCTAGGGCTTTTTAATAAAACTATGGTCAAGTGTTAGTTCTTTCAGAGATATGACGTCTTAAAGTCGTCTCAATCTAACATATTCTTAATGGATATTTATAAGGTAGAATAGTAAAAAATAACCCATGTTTTTCACTTTAAACCAATAAAGATTTATTATTCGTCCTGGACATCAAACCTGCGGGGGCCACAAATGGTTCATATCTCCCAACTCCTAGGTACCAAATCAAGGATGGTGTGAGCGCAAGTTCCTTCAGTTTGCCATTCGGTCAAGCAATATTGTGTTATCCCGTTTCTTCCAACTTGGTTTCCATCAATTACTTAATATGTTACTGACTACGACAGTTTTATTTTTTACTTTACCCCACACTAGGAGTTGCTCCCGTATTGTGGGTGTGTTTACAAACATTTAAACTCACATACACAAACAGCCAGACCCGGAACAACTACTTGCAAGCCATACACATATTTGTTCCATGCAGGAACAACGTGCGGGTCATACAAATATTTGTTCCGTGCCGTCTGGTTTGAGTCTAGGTCAATTTTATCCGTGTTTATCTTATAATGAAGTAAACTACGATCATTACTTGCTTAGATTGGGATCACTTTTATGGCAGTATAATAGGTAGTATAACTCCGAAAGTACTGACTTTTAACCTTAGTCGCAATACTAAGTTTTATTCTGCATAAAAATACCTATTCACAAGTATCTTATTTCTACTCAAACTCAAAGCATTTATTTCAATTAAACCATTAACAGGCACTTTTGAATTGTCAAGAAGTCAATCAGTCAGAAAAGATGAAGTTAGTTGCCCATTCGAAAGTGTAGGTACCTATGGAGAAGAATGGGCAAGAAACTCCATGGACACTCTTTTTTTTTTAATTATATTTTACAATAATATTAGTTACATCATTACTTTTGAAGTGGGCCTACCATTATTCATTGTCCTTTACTGTCTTCGGTAGTGCGCAAAGTAACACATGCAAAGCATTGTGCTTATAGGTTAATGCAACGGTGCAGGGATCGTGGGGTGTTTAAAGTTGTGTTAACATTAAAAACTTCTTGTCTTAAAGAAACGTCAGTAAAAGTTGGAATTTTGTCACTCAATATATCTGTAACTAGGTTTCCAGTTATGTTCCAATACAAAAAGTAATTACAATGATGGGAATACAAGTGACTCTCAGCTTCATTTAATGTCTTTTTTCACCCTATATACTATCTAACTATATGGCTTAAATTACAAAAAAAAATAGAAGTATGAACATCAAAGTACTTACATTTTCCAGTGAATTGAAACTCCTGTCCCAACTACTGACAGGAGTCCCACCGAACAAATACCCCGGGTATCGTTCACACATTTATTACACTTATAACACACCGTTTTCAATAAATATAACACTAACTTCTATTTATAATATTGAGCAATTACTTTTATAACAACATTTTTGAATCTACAAATATTTTTATTTTTAAAACTATTATTTGGTTTTACAAACTAATTAGTCTGCCTTCTGTACCTGAAAGTAATACAGAATTGTTTAAATTCTAGTAGATAAATAAATAATTTAATTAAAGTGTACTGTACTGTACCTGTTAGGGGCAGGAGAATGATGATGTACAAGATGTTCATTTTCAAATATTTTTAACAATCTAAGGATGTTGACCCCAAATGATGCCAAAAATAGTGTCAATGACTTCAAAAAAAGCGGGAAAAATATGTATATTGTTTTTTAGCTTAATGTTTGGTGTCCTATTTCAGCAATGCAATTTGCTATGTAATGCTGATCTAAAGTGTTACTATGGAAAAGGTTTGACTTCACCCTGATAATGTCAGAATTTGTTTAGTGGTGTTCCAACCGAGTGCATTTCAATAAATTATTATAAAATTCTTATTGATTTCAGTATGGAATCCTTACAATGAATAAACCACAAGTCAAACTTGACAATTATTTTTTCACTAAGTAAACTGCAGCTTTTGTATAAATTGGAGAAACTATGACTATTTTTGTACAAATTATTAGTAAATAGGGGAATATTAGAAAATAACAGATTATTTACTTGACCATTTTTGACAGCGTGGTAGGAATTCTAGGTGGATTAAAATACACCACTCTACTAATAACCTTATACCCATACTTACGTTTAAGATCTGAGAAATGTTGGTTTCTTATTTCTTTTGAAAACAAGACTTTTTTTAGATTTTTCTGCAAATTATTAACAATATCGTGACAAGCGCAGATCTGAAATTCTGAAACTAAAACCATAGAGTATATAGATTGAACTAAATTAACTCATTCGTTGAATTCAATCGTTCATTCAATTCTTACGAAAAAATTGCCATATTAAAAAAAGCTAAGTCCTTAGCATAACATGCCTAGTGAGTGAGTGTTCTTGGGGATTACATGGTCTTAGAGAGTTGTGTTGATAACTTTAATGATTATAATTCTGTAAGTACATATTTGGTACGGCCGCGAATCATATTTTAATCAACGTATACTGACCAGCAAATTGCAAAAAACCTAAAAAAAATTGAATTTCGCAGGCTACCCTGGCGCTTTCGCCTTAATCTTTAACGATTTTCTTTGTAACGTTACTAATAGATTTAGGTTTTAGTATCGTTACAATTTTTGGAACGTTATAATTATGATAACATTACTGGTAACGGAACGAAATTCAATTCGTTTTCCAGTCCCTGACTGAGACTATGAAAGTTAGTGTGTTTTTTAGAGAGTAGTAAGTATAATTATGAATGACATCGTAAAGTCTTAGGGTATGCTCGCACTACGAATATAGATCATTGCGAAGAAAATTCGTCAATCTGTAGACAATACTAATATACTAGAGTCCGCGCACTGCGGAAAAAAATCGCATGCGAATTCGCTTGAAAAATTTTCATGTTTGTGATTTTTACGGCAAACCGCAACGATTCAAATCGTAGTGCGCGCATAGCCTTAGATAGAGTATTATGCTCTAAGCGTGAAGTCAAACCCCACTGAAAAAGTTAACTAATCTCACTCTACTAAAATCAACGTGGCAATCCTTATTTCCATTTCATTTCCGTTTCCTGTCGGCTACCTCGAGCTTGCCTGCTTGCTTGGCTGTCATGATGTCATCTGTCATCGACATCAGCAGTGTTGCCAACTTAGGGGTTTTCCCCCCAGATTTAGGGGGTAAATAAGTGAGATGGTATTTTTTTAGGGGTCTGACATTTTTAGGGATTTTTTCAGGGATTTTTTGACTCTTTAATATTTTAAATTGATAGGTTATATTAATATTTATTTCTTGACCTAACGACTTATAATGACATCTAGTACGTAATAAAATTCTACAGCCACTCTGTGGTGACTGGCGGCAATACTGGCGCCACTGGCTTAATCCATCCAATAAAATGTTAAATTTATTCAATGTCAACATGTATGATTTACAAAAATCTGAATCTTCAGATGAAGACGAAATATTTTATGTATTAAATAACTTATAATAAAAAGACTTGAAACATATTACAGCATATTATTTCTAAATCATTATGAATTTATATTTATATTTTTTTTGGGGGACAACTCAATAAATAAGGCGAGTTTAGGGGTTTTTGACACAAACTTTAGGGATAAATATTTTTGAAAGTTGGTAACACTGGACATCAGAAGTAATGAAGTATTCAGAAAAAGAAAACGCTTCGACGCCGCCATTTTGGTTGATCGGGGTCGTAACTTGCTTGCTCTTTTCGTGTGAATTCCACTGTATTTAGATTTATTTGGAATGAAAAAAAACTGCGTATGTGATCGTATCATATTTGTGAAAGAATTGTGCCTAGAGATGTCTCTTAATTAAACGCGGTAAATAAGGTTTTTGCGTTTCATAGGTAAGTGTGATGTGAATTTGTGATTGTGAGCGATCTAAAAATCGCACGCAACGTGATGGCGTCGTTACTTCTTGTGCCTACTAATTTTATTCTCATCGGTTTTGCACTTTTTTTCATTCTAACTGTAGTCAAGCTTTACTTAAACCAATTTCCTGCAGTAAAATTGACTTTTGGGCCCAATGAGCCTAACATAATTACCCATTGCTAGTAAATGAAGGAATCGTTGTCGAACTAACCTCTTTTTACTTTTTGTATGTAGGATTCTGTTTTGTCCAATGAAATTGATATATTATAATTATATGATTGATAACCAAATGTCAAAACAGTTAAAAAACACAAATATTTAGGTATTAAAGTAAACAAACCTTGTATCATTACTACCACTGGTAAACTAATAAGACAGCAATAGAGGCTCAAATTGATGTATTTTATTCGTAATAAAAACGTATTACGTAACCTCTAAACAGTACTAAACAAAAAACCATACAAAACTCATAAAATGTTGTTAACTGTGGCACCAGGCAGCGTTATCAGGACTTGGCATTTTCCAAATACCTACTTAGTATGCAACATTGAAGTATCTAGATAAAACAGCTTATGTACTCTAAAATAGTCGATTAAACAGTTATTCAAACTGGAGACAACCTCATGCTATTTATGTTCAACATTTATGCAAATCGAAAAAATGGACAGGCTGTTTTCGTTTTTATAGGTACAAGCACCGAGAACCACCACAATGAGTGTCATCATTAGACTACAGAACCTACCATGGTCAGCAAATGCCCTGGATATTAGGAATTTCTTTCGGGGCCTTTCCATTCCCGAGGGAGGAGTACACATCGTAGGCGGCGAGCTTGGAGATGCGTTCATTGCGTTCAGGTAGCTATATGTAACATTCAAATTATGACACATGAACTGGTAATATTTTCTATGGACACATTTCATTGAAAATATTCCAGAAACTTTGATCTGACTATATTTAGATGAAAATATAATTTTTAAGTTAAGACAGTTTTAGAAGTAAGTTTTGTTATGGTATTTATTCTAAATAAATGGACAAGAATATGTCTGTGTTTAAACCCAAAAAAGAGGAAAGGAATGCTACAAAAAAAAATATACAATATTATGCTAGGTACATCATCTGTATCAAAACAATCATTGTCTATGACTGTAAAAAACAATCATATTGCCAACCCTGAACCGAACTGAACTGAACTTACTTCACCTTGCACTAGTACAAAATGGATGCAAACAAGTTTGCGCCCAATGGAATTAAAAAATCGATGTATCTTTTGTACTGATACTAATAATACCACCTAAGAGGATATATCAAAAAGAAGTTTTATTCTCTCTACTGATTCATATCTTATGTATCAACTTATAAGGTAGAATTTTTCTCAGTGGCGTAACTACAACTGCTGAAAAAAGAAGTAAAATTTTAGATGTGTCTCTTATTTTGTTACATAACTAAATTAGGATCAGAATTGGTGAAGCCTTTGTTCAGCTGGTGAAATGGTAAATGATGTACTGAATGAAGAAATGAGTTTCTGCTACTCTTTTACACCTACCCTACTTCTAAGTACAATACGACCGACATAACTTAGCGGGCCTGAACATAGGCACTAAGAACTTCCGCGCATGTTCTCTCAATCGCCTCATGTCACCATTTGGTTCCCAAAAAAATCTTACTGCGCAGCCTTCTGCGCAAAGATCAGGCCCGCAAATTTACGTTGGTCGTATTGTAGGTAGAAGTCATTCTTGGAATTTTGCCAATCCTACTATTCCCTATAGTTACGCCACTGCTTTTGCTACGCAGCTGAATTCTGGGTAAGTATTTATCAATAGTGACTTAAGATTTTTTTTATGTACCTACTTAAATTTGCAAAAAAAAAAATCATGAAACGTTTTGCAGAAAAATTTGGTCAGATTTAGCGATGGATGCAAGGGATGTCTTTTTTATTTTTATGTAATTGCTTACTTTACGGTTAATTTTTTGTCGTATGATCCGTTCGGAAATGCTTCTCAGGATACGTAAGCTGTGCTAAGTAATCTTATTTTTATTTTGTTTTTTATTATTTCTCTGTCTCCATGAACTGTAGATATTTATAAAAGATTACATCTAAGACTGAATATTTAATAGTAGCAATAAGGGCATAGGATCAAAACTGGCTAAAAAGGATTATTTTGAACTTTTTCGGCGAGCTTCGACTTGGCTGCCTTCAAACTTCGCTTCTGCGCATCACACACTAAACTCCAGAAGGCTAATGATAGCGGTTTGCTATCACCCTTCTACCAAAAATATAACTCTATTACCCTACAGCAGATAAAAATTATACCTAATAGAATTGAAAAACAATGACTTAAACGATAAAGATAGACATAAGTAACACAACATCAACGTTGACGAAAAAAAAAAATTTTTTAAACCGACTGATACAATAGAAAATGTAATGAAATATAGATTATGCCGACCGCTTAACTGTGAAGTTGCCTAGGGTAGCATCGCGGTGCGGGAGGGGTGTGGTGACGTGATGCGAGAGCTTAGTGATTCGTCAACTTGTGAAAACTATCACCCCTCCCGCACCGCGCAACTACCTCAGCCAACGTCTCGGTTAAGCGGTCGGCCTATAGACGTAGGTACGATACTAAATGGTTGTATTCTAATGCGTAGTCTCACATAGAAAACTTCATCTCTATAGGATTTTACTTGGAAAATAAGTAAAAAAGAAGACGAATTTTAAAGAATTAAGTAGGTAGGTTCAAATAGGTAAATAGGTAGATATCAAACAAAAATTTACGTTTGTTTTAAGTAATGCGACTTCTAATTACCCGAAAATAAGTTATTAAAGTCTAAGTAACAAATAACTTGGCGAAATTGGGTACAAACCTCTGCCTAACCTTTAGGGGAAACTAGGCGTAATGTTATTTTATGTAAGTAACTCCCCGAAAATAAGTTATCAAAGTGGTGACAAGGACGGTTTTGATGAAATATGCTGGCTTATTGAAAAGGATGATTTTCACCAAACCGCTCGAATCGGCAAGGATATGAAAGGATGCGGCGATAGCCGATCGCGTCCGGCATGATGTCGACGCATACGATCGGCTCCGTACGTCGCTTGCGAACGTATCCGTTTCTGCGCCTAGTCAAATAGTTTCATTTCTACCGTGTTGAAGTGTTCTAATTGTTTAATAAAATGGTTGATGCTGACGTAGTATTGTTGGCTATTGCATTAGAAGAAGAAAATAATCATAAAACACAGAAGAGGAAAAGAAAAATTTGGACGACAGCCGAAAGGATTTAATCGGATACGACGACAGGCGTACGGAGCCGATCGCGCGTCGCAGCATACTTTCGGCTACGATCGCGTGTCGGTCGCGGAAGACGCCTGCGGTCAAGCTGCTGTGCGCGGCTTGGTAATATAGACTTTAAATACCTACTGTATACACGATTGAATTTATCGTTTAATGATTGTAAAATCCGTTCCGATCCGATGCGGTGCGAGACGTTTGGTGGAAATCGTCCTTTACTTGTGCTACACAAAAACATGTGAAATACTGGATTCAATTTTGGCTTTTTAACTCTACGAAACCTCTATTATTACGATCAATACATCAACACAGGCAACTACTAGGTACCACTTACGTTTCTTTCTTCAATTCTTATCTGAACTCCTGGCTTCTTGTTTGAGTGACCCTTGCGTACCTACTCGACGTGACGTAGGTATTATAGGTAGTTACCTACACAACGCGAAAACATCTTCCATCGCGAAGCTATAAAGTGTTAGAGCAACAGAACTCCGAGATAAAACTTACGTAGGCTATTTTCGACACTGAGTTACCGTGCAGAAGATACAGACTGCTCTGAGAGCCACTCTTCCTGAAATAAGCAATGAATGAACGAGACGCGTATGAAGTACCTGTGTAAGTAAACAAGCAGAGGTCATCGCGTGACCATAATATGAACCTTGATCACTCTTGCATTTTCTGCATTGAGAGCAGGGTACAGGAAAAAATTGTTTTAAAAAAAGCTCTAAAACGGTTATGCCGAACGATATTCATCGCAACACGAATGCATGATCAACTTAGGTACCTACCTAAGACCAGCACTGGATAAAAAGATCGCCGCACCTTCGTGTCATCCAGAAATGTAAGAGTATTGAATGAAATTAAACCCTCCCTCATAGATTGCTGCAAAGGTGTGAACAGTTATAGGTATCACCCGTCACCATGTATGGATGAGGATATCGTAACAGTATGGATTCATATGAAGTTAAAATTCATGGGTCTACTCTCGTCATGGTGCTTTGATAGTCTATTCCTTCATGTTCCTAGGTACTGCAGAGAACTAGTGCTACTATCATTGTTCCAGGAGTACAGGTGCACATGCTTGTAACAAACAATGGTTATAAGAACGTTTAAAATCCTGGTTTTTTTCCTAGATAAATCATGTGCTTCTAAGACAACGTTGCTAGTGAAATGGAGATTCTAACACCGCTCTAAGCGTTTGCTGCACGCGGTGTACACGTTAGCTCACATTACCTCAGCCGTAAAAATATGACAGATCTGCTTTGCCGACATCCAAACAAGAGATTTTCTTTACGAGGCCTTTTGTGAGATATTTTCAACACAGTTGGGTTTTCCCAACTAAGAGCGGAAGGGCTGGGCAGATGATGATGTGAGGTATTTACTGGGCTTCTTCATAGGCTGCATTGTTTCGGAGCTTTTATGACTTGGCATAAAACAGGAATCATACAAAAATCTCATTTATTTCCGCAATATAAATAATTGGTCTACACCCAAAATACAGCGATGTTTTGGGTGTAGACCGATTAGTCATAAGTGAGATTTTTGGATTGTAGAGTTTTAGGTTATATTATATTTTTCGTAGGGCCCACTGGCACCATTTTAGAGGATTCGACAGTAATCGTGCAGACACTTGCATAATGCATTTCTTTACGATTGATAAAAAAAAATACATGAGAAGTTGATTTTAGGACAGGTGAGGTTGCTTTTGAATAAGGGCTGAGAGAGTATTACATTTTGAAGGACGGTTTTTAATAATAACGGCTTACAACGCACTGACTTGCCAAAATTGAATATAATTACGTTGCTAATTTGGAATTTAGCCGCAACATCATCACTTCTATTATTTTTAAGCCTAGTGAGGAAATGACTTTTTTTTCGTGGCGTAAGTACTGTGGAACTTAGGGGGAAATAATACAAATAAGACCACTTTAAGACTTTAGGAGAATAATTATAATATAAAAAGGCAAGGATACAACTTCGCGGTTAAGATATGAATCACTGCTTCTAGAATCAAAACGCCATAATAATCATATTTGACATATGTTTAAACCAACGAATCGAATCATATTTCTAGCCAGTGCTTATTGCTAAAGGCTAGCACACACAGGCACTACACGAGCTACGCCCCACTTTGAATTAAAGTATTGGCCTAGCTCGCATCAAAATACAAGACTTTAATTCTAACGATTCGAAAATTTAAGCGTTCCTACCTATTATTAATCCTATAAGGAAAAAACTACCTAACGCCCGAAGTTAACACTGTGAGGTCCAGCTTTTTCTAAAAGCAGGGCTCAAGTCAGGACAAACGACACACTTAACTAACACTCCCTTAAGTGTCAGGTAAGTCTACATTTGAGTAATAAAATGCATCAACACAAACTAACGTTGTCATGCCTGAACCTCGTCATAACAAAACGAGCGGAAAAGATGCGACTTGGCCTCCTTCGATAACAAATGATGTGAAAGTTCACATCGGCCTGGATGAGGCTTACCGTGTTAACTGAACTTAACTTCAGATCCTTTTACTCCATCGGACGGTATCAGCCAGAGGGAACGAAAAGTTATGATGCCATTGTTCCAAAAATCTAATAAGTGACTGAACTCCATTATATTCAAAAGATACTCCGCGTTTATAACAACTATATCATTTATAAAAAACTGTGGGTGCTCCAACCCAAGCTGAACCAGTTGTGTCAACTCAACACACTTTGCAAAGGCTATGCCCCGTTAGCAAAGTTGGTTTCAACTTAAGCTGATCACTCCCCCCTCTAAGAGAGTGACAACAGTTTTTATACAACCCTCTTCCTCCTATAACGCGCATTACTATTTTCTGGAGTTCACTCACACTAAACATGGCCTATGTAATTTAGAAAATGAAGACGAAGTTTTTTTCAATCCCTCAAGCTTCATGGAGCCGTGAGACCTCAAGCCTCACGCTCCCAGCTGCGTCCGAAGTATCTTCCCAGCATATGAAATAAGAAACACATGTTAATAACTTTATCACAATATTCACTAAAATAATGTTTTATTGATGTTTACAATAACTAAATGACACACCAAAAGTCAAAGTCTGTCACAGTCTATCCAACATCACAGCCTACCAAATGTTACAGTATAACAAACGCCGTAGACTAACAAATACCACAGACTAACAAATATCATATCCTAACCAATATTACAGAGTACCTAACAAATGTTACAGTCCAACAAAATTACTCTGTGACATGACGCGTACCAAACATAAATGGAAAAACAATGGTTTATTTAAATTTTAACATGGAAAGTTTTATCTTTATTCTTCCATTTCCATTTAAAATGTATATGTTTTAAAAATGAAAAATCCTTAGACAAATGATCATTATTTTTAACCGACTGCGTCAGAAGGAAAGTTATGTTTTTAGCAAATGTTTTTATGAATTTATATCTATTTGTAAAACATTTTAAAATTGAACATTTTGTTCTAGCATTTCTAGTATATTGGAATCCTTTTCTCTTGCGTGCTTTTTTAATATTAGATGTTGCATAATGAGAATTATTTTTATTAAACTTAGGGATAACTACATGATGAATGCTTGGGAACGTTTTAACATCATTAATGACCAGATCATTACAATTATCTTCTGCGACCGCATCTGTAGAAGAACTAAAAGAGCTTTTAATTTGCACAGAAATGTCTTTCACCTCTACGTCTTCATTTCCACTTACATCCAACTTTAAAAGATCTTCATCTAACCCAACTTCATCATCCACTTTATTATTCTCAACTAACAACATGATCATTTGGGCATCACCCTTTTCATTTATAAAATGGTTATTCTCCTTTGTTTCGGAAATATTTATTGATAAATTATTTTCATTAAAATGATCATCATCGATGTTAATTAAATCAGTTTGCACATCGTGATCAAAATGCTCTTCCTTCGGTTCTGAAACATAGCTAGATACATTAGTTATAACTGGAATGGACTGACCCGATTCCTCGATTTCTTCCTCGTGTTCGCACTCGAACACTTCCACCACCTCCTCAGCCTCTGCGGGGCTGCATACTTGGCTGCTGCGCTCGTCTTCAACTTCTTCAACATCTACCTCTTCGCTGCACTCTTGGCTGCTGCGTTCGACTTCAACTTCTTCAACATTTGCTTCTACACTGCACTCTTGGCTGCTGCGCTCGACTTCAACTTCTTCAACATCTGCTTCTACACTACATAATACAGAAGCATCATCATCAACATTTAAAACATTATTTTGTCCGCATTCTTCTGACGGAACCTTTAACATCTCCTCTTTCCTCGCTTTATAAAATGCTTCGTGACATCTACATGGGAACTCCTCACGAAAGCCATCGCATATCTCCTCAAATGACATATCCTCGCGATACATCCACTTAAAACAAGCCAGAGCTGCTCCTTGGAGATAAGCCTGCATTATTAATGCCCAATCACTTTCACGCCATCCATAAAGTGTGGCAATCGCTCTGTATTGTTCAAAAAATTTTTCCAGGCACATATTAGATCCTGAGAAAAGCGCATACATCTTGCTTTCTTTATAAAAATAATATTTTAACCACTTAGCTTTATTTTTCCGGCGACGATTCTGCGCCTGTTCTATACTCCAACGCAAATTTAAACTAAGGGGAGTTTAATCTGCGATCGCATATAAAATAATCCTTGACTTTTCCGTCAAATAAACTCAGCTTGGCATGCACATAGAAAATTTACTTCATCTGAAATCAATCCATTAAACGATGAATTGCGTAGGTTCGTTCGGCGCCTCCACCAAATGTGGAACTTAGGGGGAAATAATACAAATAAGACCACTTTAAGACTTTAGGAGAATAATTATAATATAAAAAGGCAAGGATACAACTTCGCGGTTAAGATATGAATCACTGCTTCTAGAATCAAAACGCCATAATAATCATATTTGACATATGTTTAAACCAACGAATCGAATCATATTTCTAGCCAGTGCTTATTGCTAAAGGCTAGCACACACAGGCACTACAGTACTTACTCTCGGCGAGCTTTGGCATTATTTTAATCGTGGACATGTCTAGATCAGGCATTAAAAAAGAGTGTATTATATCAGCGCTATGTATTTGTGCTAAGAAACTTCCTAAATAGGTAAGGTAGGCCTAATAATCCTTTATTCCTGTCATTACAAATAGGATAGCAACCGAGTTGGTCAAAAGAATGACGCCATGACTTATTTTTACTACACTTATAATTATGTAACGATTATCCACGTACCCAAATGCATAAAAAATGTTTTACGTTAGCAAACGTGAATTTCGAGCTTGGACGATAGATTTATCTTCAAATGAAATATAAAATTCAATAGATTCGACCTGCGAGCAGCGAGACAGAGGCGCCGCTAAATACACTGATGAATTTATTTACTTACTGCTTCATCTACCGACGTCAGTATCTACATCTTTTAAATACATTTTTCATGCATACAAGTGATTTTTTTAAACAAAGGACTATCGGGGGTATCCGTCTGAGGTCACTGTCGGGGTCTCTGTAATAACTGTAACGGCAGGCAGTGCTCTGTAGGATAAAAACGCGCCGTCGACGCACGTTTCTAAAACGCGCGTCAACGGCGCGTTTTAGACCCTAACACTGTTTTTGGAACCATAAATTATTATCGGTACTCATTTTCACCCAAAGTAAAAAAAGAATCATCCAATAAGAATGGCCGGAGATAGGTAACAAAAAAACCGTCAGATTTTTGCCTTAGAATTTCCTTTAGAAGTCTGTTAACAAACCAAAAAACTCTCTACTTCTTCTCACTTGACTTGAAGGTAAGGCCAATGTTATCTTGGTGTCTTTGAATATAATTAATTACATTATATTCGACCTCGTTATTGCTTTACCATCCTAAGGTTGAATTTCGCTTGCACGTCATAAAAACGTCCAGTCCAGTACCCAAGAACTTAAGCCCCATTAAGGACTCTAGCTCACCCCCAGCACACGAACGGCACAACCAGTGCGCCTTGTCAACACAATAAAAACAGCTCTTGGGTGTAATCACCATAGACTGCGCTGCCAGGGCGGCGTCCTGGTGAGGTAGTAGTTCTCTAATAATCACTAGCCCGAATTCGAATAAATCGAACAGCCCGAAAAAATTAGTTCAAGGCTGGGTTCGAAGTTCTGGGAGCCTGTTCATTAGAGCGGAGAGGAGAAATGCGTGCATTATCCTGGAATTCTATTGCTTAATATTTTCCTAGCTATGCATTTCTTCGCTCCATAGCTCACTCGCCAATACCAATACCAAGGGCATGTCATAAACACATACCCTTCGTATTAGCTGTTTTCGTTTGACCATCCACACAGAAACGGGAATCCGCGTTAACCGAAACGCTGGAGCAGCAATGTTACTCTATGACTCTGCCGACAGTTTTGAATACAAACAGCTTAAAGGAATAAGCAGACCGGGAAGCACGCGTACACCAAGCTTAAAATGACCACAACGCGTCTTAAGAAGCTACGCCTTGAACAGCCGGTCGATTCTATAAAAATCTCACCGTGATAACTTAGCAGTCCACTCAACGAATGACCCAAAAGGGTGTGTAGAGTGCGTGAGCTGGGCCCTAAGCGATTTCTTCAGAAAGTTGTTCAGGGTGCTTAGGAAGTACACATACTATAAAAGTCCCCGCGTCTAGGGGGTGAGCCGGGGGGGGGGGGGGAATAAAAGTTCCCACTTTTTAGTTTTTCGCTAATATCTTTGAAACGGTGCGTATCTTCTACGTAATAAAAGCTAATACAATTTGCTACAACTTTTGTCTTACACACTTTCGAATTTCTACCCATTTTCGAACTACACGTTCCGGAAAGGAAAATTTTCGAAAAATCTCGACAACTTTTGTCTACACTTTTTCTAAATTCTAATCAGTTTTCGAGCATCACGCTCTGCAAAGCTCCGCTGGTGCCTGTCTGTCTGTCTGTTACCTCTTCATGCTTAAACCGCTGAACCGATTTAGATGAAAGGTATAGAGATAGTTTGAGTCTCGGGAAAGGACATAGGATAGTTTTTATCCCGATATTCCCACGGGAAACTTAAGCGGGGTGCTGCTAGTACATAGATATAAGTTTCGATAACTCGACGTCTAGTGAACGGATTTGGATGAAATTTGGTAGGTAGGTAGATTAGGACCTGGATTAACATCATCATTCTCCTGCCCTTATCCCAATTTATTAGGACTTGGATTAACATATAGGCTACTTTTTTATAATAGTCAAATAAAGCCTAACATCTGAAGTAGTAAAATTTGCGAGCTAAGATTTTTCGCATAGCTGGGCACCAGCTATCGAAAAATCAATGCAGGTTTTCTACAAAAATACTATAAGTTGTTTAAAAAAAAGGCAGTTGGTTCAAGTAGGTAACTTGAGTGTTAAGGAATTCGAGGAAAAGAACGTCTTTGTTTAGAATTAACGTCGATTTATGACGACCGTTGAAATAATAATAAGGTGGCATACATAGCATAGACTGCATATTTTATTATGTGTATTTATATTAAATAATCAAAGTCGGTTCTTCATCTGCCTAGCTTTTTCCCATGTTGGGGTCGGCTTTCAGTCTAACCGGATGCAGCTGAATACCAGTATTTTACAAGGAGCGACTGCCCTGACTGACCTTCACAACCCAGGTACTGGGTAATACGATACCCCTTGGTAAGACTGGTTGTCAGACTTTCGGACTACTGACGAGGACGACCCGTAACGACTGTCAAAGGTCCACGAATGATAGCCGGGACCAACGGCTTAACGTGCTTTCCGAGGCACGGGGTCTTGGTATGTGAAGATGGTCGCCCATCCACGGACCAACCGCGGCAAGGTTAGCTTAATAACCTGATCGATCGACCCGTGCGGCTGTTATTACTTAGCCACAAGCGTAATCAAAGTCGGTTAAAAATTATATTCTGTACTAGTGAATATTATTTGTTAAATTTCCAAAATGGCGCCGGGGGGGGGGGGGGGGGGGCTTAAATGTCAAGTGCCTAAGGGCCCTGGATCTCGTCCCTTGTCCGGGAGTCAGGGCCGGAGTAATCGAACTGCACCACGATATTGTTATTCCGATCGAATCGATGGAAAAGACCGGTTCTTTAATTAGCGGAAGCTCTGATTTATGGACCACACAGAAACTGGCGACACCGCTTGCAGCAAGCAAGGTAAAATCTCTAGCTACTAAGCTAGAGTTTCCTAAGGCTTCGGTGGCGCCACATAACGACCGCAATCTACCGTCGAATGCTGTCACTGAAACGTTATTTATGAAAGTAAGTGGGTGTGTTTCCTTAGGGAGCGTTTTTTGACACCGGAAAGTCAAACCCCGGTGCCATCATTTTCATGACGACCGGTATGTGTCGGCCACCGCTCTTCTAGGAAATCACAGCTACGCCGCAAGAAGTCGCTATTGTGTCACTGTAAATGGGTCTATAAGAAGGTAAGCCTTGTGTTAAAGTTAGTATTTAAGTAGTGTTAAGTACCTCACGTGTATTGGTGTCTAATGTCTATGTCATATTTCGTCATCTTCGTATTATTCGTTTTTTACCCTCATTTTTAGGGTTTCTTCAGTCCAAATTATTTTTATTTGGTAACATTAACAAGTTCATTTAATATTTTATTGAATAGCCTAGTCTTACCTACGTTCCTATCGTTGTAGGCATGTCCCGATAAAGAATGATGCTATATATATGGCTCGTAACTATCGTATCGTATAACTATGGGCAGCTCGGCAATAATATCTGATTTCAAGTTTCATCCATTTATATCTGTCGTGTCGTCAAGATGAAGGCAAATAATATATGTGATCATTTTTGTGGAAGGCATGATTATACAAGTGACAGCACGAAGGAACATCAAAACTATCTGACTGACAAGTGATGCTTAATTAATAGGTATAGGAGGCTGCGTCGGTTTGAAAAAGATGTGTCAGCTCAGAATGCAATAATATCGGACAAGTCTTGCGTTATAAATATCTATCTGCCTACTCAGTTAAATTCAGAATGTGATACCTCGTTGTCAAAAATATCTGACATCACTTTGGTAGCAACCTGAGGGTAAAATGTTTTGAGTTTTCTTGTTAAACACAATCAGTGTCGCTCATATTGCAAAAATATGTGACATCTCACTGGCAATAAAAAATTCTGACACTAATACTGCAATTTATTTTAAAGATTCCACAAATGATGATCACATAGTATTTGCGGTCACCTTAACAGATATTAATGGATGAATCCTGAAATCAGATATTATTGGCCATTGTCCATAGTAATAGATTTTTTATCGTGACTAATGGTCAAGTACAATCTACTCGTAGTTCCGGCTATGATAGGTAAACTTGCTAGGCTAATAAATAAATATGCAACTTAAGTGACAAGACTATATCGACTCATGTCAATGAAACGTTTGTTGTGTTATCGGGATCCATCAGCTAAAACCTAAAAATCTCGAGAAAAAGGCATAACAAAATATGTTTTTTTTAAGCCGTTTCAGATTTTTCTCATTGCATACGGTCTTCTTTAAGAAATTAAATGAGAAAATCTGATCTGCAGCTAACTTCACAGACACTAACGACCGGTTTCTGAAGCGAAAATCAACAAAAAAAATTGCGAACAAATTGTCACGAACGCGTCAACTGCTGCTAATGCAATCGAATGTAGTAGTATAGGTATGAGTAGTAAAGTAGACAATATAGTAGGAGAAGAGAGTAAGAGAAAGAAGTAGGTAGAAGACGGTAGCATGAGGACTAATGCCTATTGTATTACCACTATGCCAGATGCCTAAGTCAAGTTAGACACGGTGCACATCTAACTGACAATTTAGAGCACGTAAATAGCTACAGTTATTTTAACTCAGATTTTGCTTGGTAGTCCAATTCACAGTGATCTCTATTCTCATTCTAATATGGTTGCTGCCATTGACAAGTCTGTCAAAATCATTGTGATCTTTATTTTCGTCACAATGAGGTTGGTGAAAGGAGGTTGCTGCTGTCGGAGGTAAATAACTGAACAGACTGTAGAGTGCGCGCAAGATATGCTAAGGATACACATGCTAGTAGCTGGCACAAAAGTATGCAAGTAGCTTGCATGTCATTTTGGTATTCACCAATCAGCTTGCACTTGCATGCCGTGTGCCATAACAACTTCTGATTGGTGAATACCATACTGGTATACCAGCTACTTGCATACTTTTGTACAAGTTACAGGCATGTGTATTCCGGGCTATAAAGTCTGCGCGCTACGTTTGAATTCAAGATTATATCTCTGCTAGCAGTTTTAATCACTTTCGGCATAATGATGGCAATTATTTACTTTAGAAAACACGGAACACACACTTGACACCTGAAATAAACGTCCAGATGGCGCAGACGCCTATTTTTTATTTCAGCCGCGCGCAGGCTTATTTTGCGCGCACTCTACCGTGAAAACTTTAGTGTGCTGTCATTCCGCCTGATGCTAGGGGTCGACACTATTGACAGCTCATTTCACCTAAGATTTCACGGGGAGATTTTGGCGGAATAGATCGGCTGTTCATCATGTTTTTGCTGCTTATAGGTTCACAGTAGGTACCTAGCAGTTCTTCGGCATTGCTCTTTTGTCAGATCTGAATGTGGTGGTGAAACTTCGAACGCAGTAGAGAACCGCCACCGTGACTGGTGCTATTACTAGGTACTTACCTATTTTAAATTAATAAGTGGCCTACTGTCTACGGATTCCAGTTACTTAACGGCGAAAGATCACGCCATTGACACCGGATTTGTTATATCATGGGATATGTTATTTATCGGATCGCATATCGAATTAGCAGTTGTCACTGACACTTGGCATGTAGGTCTACCTACTCGCATATCTTTACAGTTTATCGCTGGTCCGCCAAGCATTTCTTTAGATATGTCTCCACTAGGTCAGCGGGGTTATTGCGTAACACTATCAGTAGCAATGGCTTTCATTTTGACAGTTTAACAACATTCATTCCGTTATGTACAGACGCCAGCACATCAAGCTACCCGAAACCGTTAAATTATCCCAGTCATCTTTGAACCTTATACCTACATTAGCGATAAAGTTGAAAATCTATTAAAGAAATTTGACAGATTGTAATAGCTTTATGTGCTGGCGTCTGTACGTTGTTGAGCAGACAAATTTTTTGAAATACAAACAAATCCTTCAAAATTATTCAAATTGTGATTAATAGTATATGTTACGCAAGTAAGGTGCAGGTCTTGGATTGATGAAGCTGCAAAATCGCCGATGCTGAAATTGTCGTACTATCTTTATATGTCTATACTAGCTTTGGCCGAAGGGTTGGGTTGACCATGAGGTATTAGTCACTTATTACAAGTAGCACTTTCCCTGCGTTCCGAGTTGGGAAATAATCGATGTGAGCGTGCTTAAACCCGTACCGAATTAGCGTGAGCGCGATAACGACGTTCCGTGAATTGTCATAGATCACCATGCGCCATCTTGCGATAACGCCGACCATGCCCTAGAATAATATCACCGTGAGCGCTGTCAAAAATGACAGTGTGTGTGTGAGGATGTGTCAGTGTGTGTTTTGTTTTGATTTGCATCTTATCATAAAATTAAACTAACGTGGCATTTTCGAAATTGTGCTTCTGGCTGATAGTCGCCACCTAACCAAAGAAGAAGAAATGTGGTGTTTATACAAAGAAATACTGTAATAATATCGTTTTTACATTGAGTAAGCACTGTGAGCGCGCTCACGGGCGTTCCGAATTGTTGACAGCTCTCAGCTGTCATAATCGTGATATCTAAATCGGAACGCCATGTGAGATGATGTGAGCGCTGTTACCGATTATAGCTAATTCGGAAAGCGCCCTTTGTGTACACGTAATCCAATGAAATATGGTATCTCCCTACATCGTAACCAGTGCATACTAAACCGCTTTTAATTACAGTCTAGTTACCGTATAAATCCGCCCGCAATTACGCACGTATGTGAACGCATCCTACGTGTATTCATAAACTTCTCTTGTGTTAAATTCAGTCGTTTTCAGTTAAGTAAAATGAATTCAGAAGTTTCTGTGTCCGAGATTTTTTTATTAGAGATATTGATCCTATTTCCTACATCACCACTTTCTCTTATCAAAAAGCACTACTCCTGTACGTACTTACCTACCTCATCGTCATCTGCTTGGCCTTTTCCCAACTGTGTTGGGGTCGGCTTCCAGTCTAACCGGATGCAGCTGAATACCAGTATTTTACATGGAGCGACTGTCTATCTGACCTCCATAACCCAGTTATTGGGTAATGGGATACCCCTTGGTGAGACTGGTTGTCAGACTTTCGGGCTACTGACGACCCGTAACGACTGTCAAAGATCCACGAATGACAGCCAGGACCAACGGCTTAACGTGCTTTCCGAGGCACGGAGGGGTCTTGGTATGTGAAGATGGTCACCCATCCACGGACCAACCGCGGCAATCGTAGCTTAACCTGATCGATCGACCGGTGCGACTGTTATATTATTAGCCACAATCTTGCTATGTGATTTCATATTATGATTGAGAGAAATTATTTACGTTTGGTTTACTATTTTTTGGCTGTTGAAATAGGCGTAAAAGAAAAACTTACTTATTTATTGAACGAACCGTACCTAACCCAAAATCCTACATGAAGGAAGTGAAAGACCACCAACACCTATAGCACCTATAGGTACCCTTTTTTATGGGTAGGTACCTAACGATAAGTCAGAAGTTCAGAACAAGAAATTGTTCAGACAAGACACTATAAACTTAAAGGACTGGAAATCGCAGGACTTTGACCTAAAAAATTCTCTCTTCTAATTCAGAGGACACATGTTTGACTTCATAGACAGAATTTTAGTCATTATTATATTAATATATTTTTTAATCGACTGGTTACAAGTATAAGTACCTAATCCCTTCTTCTACTAAAACTCTACCATAGATCTATCATCTATGAAGCATTGATCTACCTACAATGCTGAGGATTTTGCAGATATTGGACTATGGACTTATGGTGTCACTGACTCTGGCAGAGCCACCATTAGGGATTTTAATTTTGATAACAAAAAAATTGCCGCTAATTAGTCGAAATCTGTCGCCAAATATCAGAATTTGTCGGTCACTGGTTCAAAAGATATAAGGGTTTATAGGTGGCCGATCTGGAGAGTCTCCTCAGCAGGGCCACATTTATATCTCAAAAACTAGGGCACCTAGCGAAGATCTGTTTTCTCCCATATTTTGGTTCAAAAGATATAAGGGTTTAAAGGTGTAGGTATAGTCCAAGAGCTAGTTCGAAGAGTTCACGAAAAACTCTTCGATCTAGCTCTTGGACTATACCTTACTAATTGAACTCATAATATCTTCTAAACTAAGACCCGATTAAATCTGTGGCTTGGCGACTGATTCCGACTAATTGGCGACAAAATATGGGAGCAAACAGATCTTCGCTAGGTGCCCTAGTTTTTGAGATATAAATGTGGCCCTGCTGGGGAGACTCGCTCCAGACCGGCCACCTATAAACCCTTATATCTTTTGAACCAGTGACCGACAAATTCTGATATTTGGCGACAAATTTCGTCTAATTAGCGACTAATTTTTTGTGTTATTAAAATCCCTGATGGTGGCTCTGCCAGAGTCAGTGACACGGACTTATGTTTTACTGGTAAAGTTTAACTAATCTGCTTTCTAACACCTGAATAAAAAAAGTAATTCAAGTACACAGTTACTCCAGTTATTTACATTTTTTTTAATGAGTTTGTTGACAGCTCTGCAATTATCGAGGGAAACTGGAAGTGAGGGAATGCATAGGAAGGTGTCGGTATAATATTAAATATTATCTCCCCGAGAATATTATCAATCGGAGACTAACTGGAAAAAACCATTCTGCGGGAATGTTTTGCTTTGTTTGAAAAGATTTCCGTTTTATTATCACGGTGAAAATAAAGCAAGCTATAAACAACCAGTCGGCTTCCAATTTCGCGGCAAGTTCTAAACGAATTAACGAAACCTTATTGGCAATAATATACCGAACATGTGGCATGTGTTGTGTGTTCGGTATATAAACCGAACTAATTCCGGTCATTGGAATTTAGGTAACACGATCCTAATTGCGTAAGTAACACACTAGGTATCAATCATTATGAATAATTTTGTAAGATATTGCAAATCATTGCTTCATATTATGTTCGAAAAATTTGTCTGCTAACGACATATATATAACACAATAAATGTTGTTGAAATGTCGAAATGAAAGCTATTCCTAATGTTATTCTGTTACCCTAATACCCCGCGAGAGCGTTGACCACTTTTCATCAGGTCTGTCGGAGCGCCGATTTGCTGTGGCCTCTACCTACAAATAACACAACTGCACACGATATATAATTTCGTTTTATAATGGCGCTGATTACAATGCAACAAAAAAAAAAAAAAAAAACAACATTTTAAAATACAAAATCCTATCTTTTCTATCCAACTTCACATGAGAATTAATTAATTAGGTAGCAACTTACCTGCGGAGTAATTGCGTAACAAGCATGAAATGGCAATCGATAGCATTGCCTCTCATTTAGACATCTTCGTTCAGGTTTGAAAAATTCGTCTCAGGCCACCTAAATAAAGCAAAGGACGTGGCTGAACTATCAAAACGAAAGGCATTGCGATCGGTGACCAGTTTATGTGTGTTACGCAACTAGGTACCCTGCTGCTCATTGTGTTTGCACAAGACGGGGGCTGACTCCTGTTTGTAGTTACTTTACTTACCAATCTTCCATCACGAGCATATAAATTACTAGGTTTTGCTCGCTCGGATATTATCCAACGGGAACGTGATAATTCAGGTCATAGTTCTAATCTGAGAACAAAATTACAGGAAGCCGTGGCTCGGTTTGCTTATCAGAGGCGAACACTTAAAAAACACATCGCAGGCGAACGAAGGTTCTAATCGTAGGTACCCGGTACCTACTAATAAATGGAAAAATGTATTGTGTTTCAAATTAATTATGATTCCAAAGATTGAATTTACCTATTCAGCGTTGATAAAACTGATGTCGAGCAATTAGCATTAACTTGACATCAGTTTTTACTGAAGGTCCCAGAACACTCCCTTGAGGAACCCCATAGTTTAGGCATATACATATTCATGTGTTTACGGTGATTAAAGCAGTTTTGTTAGGGTGGGTAAACAGATAATAGGAAAACAAAGGTCTCGGTATACTCCCTGAGGCATAAATATTTAGTGTCTATTGTCGCTTACATAATTTTCAATTTTAAACATAGGATACGTTTTTTTATGTTTCGAGAAAGACCCCCCCCCCCCCCCCCGCGCCTATCCCTGGAATTCACATTTGCTAGCAACAAAGCAATATACGATGTCGAAAGTCTTTGACAGATCAAGGAACTTGCTTGTGTCTTTAGTCCTTATTTGTACATAAGTGCGGCAAATAAAAAGCAATGGTTGACCCAGTGACCTTAGGGTGGCTCCGCATTGGACGGTTTTTTCAGTGAAGGCGTTGATGCGGATACTTCTCGATATAATAATAAACAAAATGGATTCTGACGAGGAAACTACTAGGAAGGCTAAATTGCGGGAAGCTTTTGGTCAACTGACTGACATACTTGGCTCTACGCAGCCGTTTATATAGCTCATCGAGTTTTACAAAAGTCCTGCTGCTACTCACACCTATGCAGCTGCTGACATTCTCTGACTACCACCACGATGTGCCTTAATTATTTAACGCCCAGTTAGTGTACATAAACTCACTCCTTTTTTCCTCAACTACAGAACGAAATGCTATGATCCTTACTCCTTGAATCGTCCACGTTCATAAATAAACTGATTAAGTAGGTTTCCCACAAATATTGCCATCACGGTTGAGCCTACGTTTCAGTAACAAACGTGAATCTACGCCTACGCTGAACTTACGGTTTATTCCAAGCCATTCGAAAGATGCTTGAATATGGATTTCTGTTTCTATGATATCAAATTTTAGTGTTGTACTTCGTAGCACGACCATGAACGCATTAATTATAACTTTTGATGGTAATAAAATTCTTATATACTATTTTATACCACTAATTAGAAATTTTATACCTCTCAATTATCCTAGATATACTGGTCGTGCTGGAAAGATTCCTTCCCAGCACGACCACGCTAAAATTCTAGCTGGCATTAAAGCTTTAGATGGTAATAAAAATCCTTTTAATTTGTACTATTTTATACCACTAATTAGAAATTTTATACCTCTCAATTTATTATCCTAGATCGTCGTGGTCGTGCTGGGAAGATTCCTTCCTAGCACAACCACGCTAAAATTCCAGCTGGCGTATAAAATAGTACAAATTAAAACGATTTTATTACCATCTAAAGCTATAATGCCAGCTAGAATTTTAGCGTGGTCGTGCTGGGAAGGAATCTTTCCAACACGACCAGTATATCTAGGATAATTGAGAGGTATACAATTTCTAATTAGTGGTATAAAATAGTATAAATTAAAAGGATTTTATTACCATCAAAAGTTATAATGAATGCGTTCATGGTCGTGCTACGAAGTATACAACACAAATTTTATTATTGTGAGTTAGTGTCTCATGCGTGGTGCTTGGTGATCGTTGTACAATTCCAAGGTCTACTGAGCGGCACTACGGAGTAAATGATAACACAAAATGGCAATCGCAATAGCAATGCTTTTCATTTTGACAGTAAAGCCACGTTCATTGCGTTACTGGACATTGTTGAGCAGACGAACTTTTCAAACGTATAAAGCAATGGATGTCGAAAGTAAAGGCATTGCGATCGATTGCTATTTTGCGTTTTATACGCAATTACCTCGCTGGTTCAATTTCACTCACAAAAGGAAATTAGAAACACACTTATCTGACACTTTTCAAAAAATATTGTTTGAATAACACGTCGGACCAATTGAAATTTGACCAATAACAATAGGTATTAAATTGTAGGTAATTGAAAAATGTCAAAGTTATAAAAATAACCTTATTTATCGTGATGTGAAATTAGAATTTAGGTACCTATTCAAATAATCCTCAGTTTGTAAATGCCACTACAATAAAATTGGCCATTCATTGGTAGGTAATTCTGATCCATTTGTTTACATTTTCATCAAGTTGTTTTGAAACAGATTATAAGTAGGTACCTACGCATACCTAGTCTAGTATGCAAATCCAGATTCGGGCGTAATTATTAGGTTCGATAGCAAAATTCTATAGGGGTATTCCTCGAAACGCACCAAATGAAACGTCTATCGATATCATTTATTACGAATCCTTCATGCTCTTCTCTGTTTCATCGTTGATGCATTTCGAGGAATAAAATTAAACTTAATATTTTTATTTCCTTAACGCATCTGAATGGTGCGTTTCGAGGAATACCCCTATAGAACTTTGCTATCGAACCTAATAATTATGCCCGAATCTGGATTTGCATACTAGACTAGGTATGCGTAGGTACCTACCTACTTATAATCTGTACCAGGTACCTACGTATAGCCTCGTGTTCCGAGTTATTCTTTATTTCTCAATACAGTCCACTAATATTGTCCTACGACGCATCATCATCGATGTTGGTTGGTCCTCTTGCCTTTATGCTTCCTTTTGTGGTACAGTCAACAGCAAAAGTAGATGATCAAAGTCAGAAATTCAATATTAATGAACGAAGTTCGCGTCAGAACTGTGTGGCGTCGAAGTGATTCAAAAGTATTCTACGTAGTAAGTATTCTATGTAGTAGTTCTGACGCGAACTCCGTTCATTAGTATTGAATTTCTGATTTAGATCATCTACTTTTGGTGTTGACTGTACCTACCTAGTTATATTGAAAAACACTAAAGATAATCATCCTCAATTTACGTAAACGTTAGTCAACTTGATACAGTTTAAATCGTAACAACCTATGAAAATGCATCAAAATAAATAAAAAACAATAATAATTCATACCAAGTACCTATGTACTTAGGTGAGTAGGTCCAATACAAATATGTCGTTGGTCGGATGCCTGCTGGTAAAGCCAGCTACAACTCTGTTGATCTAAACGTGTACCTGGAATCGATGACGTCATAAGGGGCCGTCTCCACGAGGAGCGAGACAATCGCGGCGATATTCTCGCGGTGCCATCAAATTTTCGCCGCCATTATATCGCCGTGTGGAGACACGTTCTAACCGCCCGGCCACGACTTTTGGCTTAGCGGCAAGCGACGCAGAGTGCTTTGACGCTGCGAGTGGTGCGTCGTGGCTGTGTTTATACATATATTTGTTTTTACCGCTCGCTCGCCGCCCCGCGCTAACGTGCCGCTGATAGCGTCAAGGTCGTGGTCACGCCGTAAGAGAGTGTATAGAAATACGTGGCACGACGATAATATCGCCGCGATTCGCTTCGCTCGCTCGTGGAGACGGCCCCTAAGTACCTATTGTCGCTCTGCTAGAACGGTGCTCGTTGCACGGGCGATTTTTTATCGTGCACTGGATTTTCAAAGCACTGCTTAGCGCCAGTAGTTAAAAATGTAACAGTTTGCTTTTTTAACGCGCAAGGATGCGTGAACATAGCTCATCACTGACAGTTGAAAATAGGTACAGTGCGTGATAAAAAATCGCACGTGCCTACAGGTTACTTTGTTTATCGCCCTAAAAAAATCCACCGTAAGCCTATAAATGCCATTTACCTAACTAGCCTGGCCTAGGGTGGATTCTGGTGGGCTTACCATTTGGACGCAACATGACTAGCGCGTGTGGTGTGCGGGTAAAACTGACCGTCGATGGGCTCCTTTATAAGCATCTAAACTAACGGCCGTGACAGCAACAAATTACAACCTGTGTGAATTCTCAAGTCTCGAGTTAATAGGTTACTTCTACAACCATCGTCGGCTGCACAACCTGCTGCTACTTCATCATCATCATTTCAGCCGAAAGACGTTCACTGCTGAACTTAGGCCTCTCCCTCAAGCGTCGCCAAATCGACTGGTCCTGTGCTTCTCGCATCCAGCGGATTCCGCGACCTTCACCGTTGTTACTTAGTGTTAAACAAAACCTTCGACATTAAATCTTACCTTATCAGTATTCCGTAGGTCGGAGAGCCTTCTCTAAATGTATAACAATCACAATACGTAAAGATTGCTGAAAAGTAAGGTGCAGTCGGCAACGAAAGTCCAAATACACTCACTTTTACATAGCATCAAAATTTACATAAAATGGAATGTATTTAATGTAAAGATATTAAGGAAATAATGAAAGCAATTAATAATCTTTAAATTTTGTAATTTTATCCGACATTTTTCCAAGTTTTTACTCAAAACACCAAACTACACAAAAAGGACAAACATACCTATTTAAAATTAAAATTAGGGTACAATGGACGGTCTCATCGCATATGGTAATATATATTACTAGCTGCGCCCCGCGGTTTCACCCGCATAAGTTTCGATCCAGTGGGAATATCGGGATAAAAAGGGGTACCTACGTATCAAAATCCCGAAAGTTCATAATACCGATGATTGAAATACCGACGTCCAAACACCGAAATTCAAAATACCGAAAGTTTTAAATGCCGATAGTCGTTATATCGAAACACAAAATACCGAAGTTCAAATGCCCGAAAGGACGAAATCCCGAATGGACGAAATACCGATGGATGAAATCCCCAACGCAGTAGGCGACGTAGGATGCAAGAGCGAGCGAAGGGCACCCCGAGGTTAGGTTTGGTTAGGTTACTTTTCCCCCCGGTGGGTTCCCGCATTGTCGAGGCGGGGGGGCTCAGTAGCCGTGGCTTGGACACCCACGGTGAAGCGAAGAGGAACCCGAGGAGCGGCCGCTCGTCAGGGCTTTTGCCGACAAGCCGACGACGTAGCGGCCAACATGTAGGTTGCGGTGCCGCTTGGGTGACATCGCAACTGAGGCGGGCCGCGATGTCGTACCGGAGGCATCGCGGCTGAGGGTTGGAGGCCGCGGCGGGAGAGGAGTGCCGGTATTACGGTGCGCCGCTCTCCCTACCTTCCGCGGCCTTGACGGGGTCGCCACCGTTCGATGGCGGACGCGGTGGGGCCGCAGGGGAAGAGGAGTGTTGGTATGACGTTGGCCACTCTCCCTATCCTCTGCGGCCGAAAATTGGCAGGCGGCGGGGCCAATGACCTGACCCGTCGCAGGGGGACCAAGGGTGGCAGAGACGGGGTCGTCTGGCGCCCATGTGCTGGTTTGGTCCCTGGGGTGGTCACGGCGTGCTATGTGTTCTGGTGCGCCGGTGATGGGGAGTACTCCCCGGAGGAGGGTCCGGTGACGAACAGCCGCGTCGGGTTCACGGATGAGTGCTAACACGTGCCCGTGTTCCCGCCATAAGCGGCAGAGGAGGACACCGTGGAGTTTTAGTGGGTTAGAGTCCCACATAACTGCACTATCTCCCCGTGGTAGTGCAGAATGCATGAGCATTTCTCCACGTAAAAAAAATAAAAAAAAAATGGTTGCCTGTAAAGTCGGTTTTACGGGCGAAGATTTTACGTGACAACGTCTTTTTCTCGGTAATTAAATTAAAAGGTTCGGTGACTCATCGTAACGTTACCGAGCGTTACACTTTTTCATAAGTGACTCCCAGCCGCAACCTAATTTAAGACGTTGTCACGTCAAAATGGTTAGGTTACTTTAAACCCTTTACACAGAAATAGGGGCCCGTCGACATAGACGGCGGAGCCCCCCCGTTGGACGGCGACGGTATTTTCGCCGCTCTTTCATCATCCTACGTCGCCTATGTCGGGATTTTAAACTTTCGACCAAACAACCATTCGGCGTTTCAATTTTCGATTTTCGGGATTTGTCCATCGGTATTTTAAAATTCGGGATTTTGATACGTACCCATAAATGTTAATCCAGGGTGTCAGCTACCTCCATACCAAATTTTATCAAAACTGGTCCAGCCGTTTGAGCGTGAAGAAGTAATAAACACACACTCACAAACTTTCGCCTTTATAATATTAGTGTGATTATTATCAGCCATTTCTCTCTCAGTTTCCCTCCTTCCACTTATCCCTAATGAACAATGAACAGTTAAAAACTGAAGTGTTATTCTAATGTCGTTGCTAACCGTAGTCACTGTTCGTCCGCGACGGCTTATCGTCTGTTCACTTTCTTTACTTATTGCAGTCCACTGTCCAGTCCAGCCAGGAATGTTTTTATTGTGAAAAACACTGAATAACGCTGTCCCTACTAAGTTTTTGGTGTTTGGTAACTTTATGAATTAGATGATCTATGCCCAGTAACTGGGTTGTGGAGATCAGATAGGCAGATAGACTAAAAGACTACTAAAAAAAGACTAGACTTGGCGTGTGTTTTACATAATATGCCATTTTGAACTTTATTTTAGTTTTGATTAATATCATTATCAATAAACAAGCATTTAGTTGCTTAATGTGCGCTGACCCTTTAAGGCCCGTTCAC
This sequence comes from Oligia latruncula, assembly GCA_948474745.1. NCBI lineage: Eukaryota > Metazoa > Arthropoda > Insecta > Lepidoptera > Noctuidae > Oligia > Oligia latruncula. The sequence goes on along the minus strand of OX419703.1, from coordinate 9,446,181 downwards.
ACTACCGAAGTTGCTGACCTGACAGTAGACGGTCAGTGGCATAGCTAGTATTAAAGGGGCCCTGTATCAAAGTTTGGAGATAAATAAAATACTTAGCATTTTGAGTCGGGAGGTTAAGCGGCGTTTGTGACTTTACTAAAAAATGCAAGAGCGAGCGAAGTGAACTAGAAAATTGGAGCATCTAGACTTACGTTAATTTTCATTGAAGAACGAGCCAAACGTGCTCAAAAATTGGAGCATTCTGGACAGGATTGGGTTAAGTTTTCATTTTTATTAGAAGAATGCAACACCAAGCGAAGCGAGTTGGAAATTGGAGCATCCTGGCTCAGATAGGTTAGATATTCGGTGTGATTTTACTAAATGAATTAAAGAGTAATAGTTTGGAGAATAGGATCGCGCCTGAAGCCTTCGTAATTTTCATATTTTCATTAAGTAGATATTCATTAATTAGGTATTCTTTCTCTTTTCAGTTAAGAATTTAAGTTTTTGAGTAATATGTTACGATTTATTGCTACACATGGTGGGGGCCCCGTATAACTAAAACTGCGATATTATATTTACGCCCCTGAGACTGCTACTAATTCGCATGGGTGTAGCTCGCCTCGCATTGAGAGTTCACGCGATGAGAATACCTAGAGATACCGACAAGTAGCTCTGACTGGCGGCTGCTAGAGAAACAGAGCTTCTGCATTGTGGCGTGGCGGGAGAAGGCGAGTGGCGAGTAAAAACAAAAGAAAATCTGATGCGAGCTACTTAGACTCGCACGTTGTCACTCGTATGATGCGGGAACACGGTGCGAGTAGCTGCACTCTACAATGCAGTACCTATCTATCTAAGTGATATCTAACTGCCTGGTCCAGCTCGCACAGCTGAATATCTCAAGAACTACTAATGCTATCAACTTGAAATTTGGAATAGTTTTAGATGACGTTTGCCCAACTATTTTGCAAATCAGAAAGAAATAAAAATATATTAATATGTTTTGCTTAGAGTAAGATAGCTATAGAGCATCGGGTAGCGTGGCCACACATGAGACAAAAAACTAACTTAAATAACATTGGCTACTTATGTAGCTGCCTTGAAAAAACGGGCACGCACTGAGAGACGGAAATAGTGTAGCTTTATCCTTTTCTGTTACTTATAATAACTCAATACTTTATCCCTTTCTTGTGGAAATGAAATTGCGCTACCCGCCGTCTATACTTTTCTTTGTCTAAGATGTTTTGCAACAGGGACTGAAAGGGGGTCTGAAAAATTCGAAGTGGGGCTACGGTATCATAATTATGAAAGAGCGCAGTTTGCACATTCTCAAACATTTTTTTTTATTATTACTATTTATTATCTTTAATTCAGAGGTTTTCTAGAATAGAAATTGGTCTAATGAAATGACGAGTTAATTTCAGCCTTAAGGTAACCTAAGCTAACAAAATACAACCTACGGATTGATGCAACGTTTCACGAGTCACTTGAGACACCGCTAGTAGAATAAAAAACTTTGACTTTCAAATAGGCATTTAGCAGTACACATACCTTAAGAGCCTATATACTACCTCAGCTAAAATTCACTCTTTATCTCGCTCGCACGATACTGCTCGCGGACTGTGTGAAAGCGAGACAGAGTGCGGTGCTGGGCGGGTAGCAGCGGTGTAGGTCTATCAAGTGTAAGTTACACTTGCTAGACCTACATAGGTACCTGTGGTACCAGGTACCAGTTACACTGTGTAACTCATATCGTAAAACAGTCTAGCAAAACAAAAAAGGAGGAGAATTTTCTTTGCAATTTTTTTTAAAGCTTAATTTTAATTCGCTAGCATAGCAATTGAACCATTATTTACTGCAATAAGACGCAGACCGACTACCTATACAGTGTGAGTCTTCATAATGTGCACATATCGAAATGAGGGAAACTAAGCTTAATTTTATCGACTGATTTTTTTTTTTTTTTAATCAAAAAAAAAAATTTGTAGCGTTTTTTAAATTCTTTTTCGCGGCTGTGAATCGCCCCTCAATTGAGAATTATCGTTTTTTTTTTAACAAAATATTTTTGATATTTTTTCATAAACTTTTACAATAATTGTAAAATTACTCAATAAAAGCCCGATTACCTACCCTTTTTGATTACTTTAAATTATTCTCCATCGTATCAGATTTCTAAACGTAAAAATACCATGTTTATAACTCAATCACAACATTTTCTATCAACTGTTAAAGAAATGGTGATTGCATCACCATACTTTAGCAGGTAAAGATCCTTTTAAATATTTTTTCAAATATTTTTTCCGTCGATATAATTAAGCTATGTTTCCCTCATTTCGTTATGTGCACATTTTGAAGACTCACACTGTATAGTTCTATCGTCTGTCTCAACTAGTGCTTAACCAGTGTATCTGCTTACTTAACCTGGATAATACCTATGCATATGTAGCCAACCTATTTCACGTTTCGGATTTTGCTATAGGCCAGTCAGACCAGTCTGGATGCATTATAAACCAGCGTTAGATATAGTGAGATCAAAGTTTTACAGACAGAAACCATTTTATTAATAACATCGTCTAAAAGCTGTTTTATTAAATGCTCGCCATTGTTATTGTTACAGTACGGATGAAGACGCGCGCCAAGCGATGATGCTGGACGGCGGTAAGATCAAAGAGATCCAGGTGAAGCTGTTACTCAGCTCCCGCTCAGAAATGCACAAGGTGATCGAGGCGGCGCGGCAGAGCGTCCCTCTGCTCCTGGCTGCGCCCGCGCCGGCGCCGGCGCCTGCCCCCGTGCCCTTGCCCCCGGCCGCTCCCGCGCCTACGCCTGCAACTATACCCCCTCTTCAACAACCTCTTAGCCTCTCCGGGCTCAACCCATTCTCTACCGCACTAGGTAACAATCCCCTCTCAGGCTTCGGCATCCCTGGGATTGGTAATCCCCAAGAAATTCCACAACCCGCCGTCATTGAACCACCCGCACCTCTCGTCAGTCCAACGTCTAATAACACTCCTAACGTTGACGAGGACAAAGATGATGACAAGTTAGAACGAAAGCGCGGCAGGGAGGACAGACGGCGCTCCCGAACACGCTCCAGGTCTCGCGAAAGAGATAGGAAAGATCGCAAGAGAGACCGCCGCGACAGGTCGCGCTCCCGCGATAGACGCCGTCGTGACCGCAGCCGCAGTCGAGACCGACGCGACCGCAAGCGAGACAGGAAAGACCGCAGCAGATCCCGCGACCGGTCACCATCGCGTCGATCGCGCGACCGCAGAAACAATGACCACAGAACTCCTGAAGGCTCCCAGGAAAAGTCGATCGTTAATCTGGATGGGCCCCATGTGCTCGGTCAACCACCATTTGGAAATGTAAAGAATCCAAACATGGTAATGCCTCCGCAGATGATGCCTCCAAACAATATTCAAAACAACCCCTTAGGCCGCGACTCGCCGATGACCCGCTTCAACGATCCCTCCATGGCCGACGCATTTACCAAACTGCAAGAGCTCGGCAAAAAGCGTAATCCGAATGCATTCCAGGGTGAACAGAATGGTGGTGGAAGAATGCAGAGTCCTTCAATGCGCGGTGGTATGGGCCGCGGCGGAGGCAGCTTCCGGCGGGACGGACGTCAAAGTCGTTTCGCTGACGCTGATCAACAACGAGACTGCAGCGTCGCTATCAGGAACGCACCGAACCATACTAGTTACGGCGACGTCAGACGCTTCTTTCCATTTTTGATCGACAAACACGGTATCAAAATGATTAATGATGCTACGGGACGTCGTACAGGAAATATCTTTGTGAGGTTCTGTGACCCTCGCTCGAAGCAACTAGCGTTGCAAAACAAGAACAACGAGTTGAAGGGCGCTCAAGTAATCGTAGAAGGGCTAGATGATGAAACTTATGAGGCAGCGGTAGACTCATTCCTTCCGTACCGCCAAGATAATGATGAAGAAGATCTGGCTGCGCCTGCCCCTCCAGATATGCGACGTGAAAACATGCGCTTCAATGTGCTTAAATTGTCAGAACTACCACACTTCGTCAAAGAGCACGATATAATAAAAGCTTTCAGCGAATTTTCTCTGCTCTCTATTATGGTCAACGACTGTCGTATGACTAGAACTAAAATTGCCTACGTGCAATTCGTAAAACCCGAAGATGCAAAACTAGCACTAGAGAAAAAAGAAAGATACATGTTTGGGAGAAGGCAGCCAACAATGATTCCTGTTACAGAAGAAGAGTATGATAAGGAGAAACAGAAGGGCCAGGGTCAGCAGCCACAGGAGCCACCGAGTAAACCGCCGCAGAAGGAGAGTCCTCCGCCCGACGTGGCGCCGCCGCGGGACCCGCGCCAAAGGCGGCAGTTCGAAAACGGACCTGGAGGACCTAAAGGAGGTCCGCCGATGCAAGCGCAACCCCAACCCCAAGGATCACCTTTTTTCACGCCCCCGTTTGCGCAGCAACAGGGCTTCCCAGGACAGTTTGCCGGCCCACAGTTTGGAGGATTTCCAGGTTCCGGTCCGATGGATCCCCGGACAACTGCTTCAAACTGGGTTAACCGACAGCAATTTTCTAACCAAATAGATCAGATCTCTAAGCCCCAAAATAACGCCATCCCAATCGACATGGAAGACGAACCTCTCGACTGCGTTCTGATGAAAGGTCTACCTAGAGATGCAACCGACAGATCCATCGTCACCTTCCTGTCAGACACGACCGCAGTGCCCGCTCGAATACATCTAATGCTGGATACGAACGGAATGCCGTCCGGAGACTGCTTCTGTGAATTTAGATCTCCACAGGAAGCGAGGTTGGCGACTACTAAACACGGACAAAATCTTGAGGGCTGTCGTGTAACTGTAGACTTGGTGCCGCGCAGTGTGGTTGAGGAAGCTTTAGAAGGACCTAAGCAGACTGAAATACGGGAAGGAATGCTGGGTAACATTTCTCAACAGCAGCCGCAATTCTTTGAGCCCATGCAAGGCGGGCGGGGAGGAGGGTTCCGCGGTGGGTTCCGAGGGCGCGGCGGTGGAGGCGGTGGCTTCGACAGAGGCTTTGATCGAGGCGGTTTCAACCGCGGCGGCTTTGACGCGGGACGAGGTAATTATAGAGGGCGGGGCGGCTTCAACGAGAGAGGTCGCGGGTTCGATCGAGGTCGTGGTGGGGGTCGCGGAAGAGGCTTCGGTCGGGGCGGCGCGGGCGGGGGCTTCGACAACGGTCGCATAGAGGACGACCACGACCCTGCTCTCGACGACTTTGGAGCTCCCGGCTGCGTAGTGTCCATAGAGAATGTGCCGTTCCGCGCTTCTATAGATGACATCATGGACTTCTTCTCAGACTTCGAACTGAGTCAGGACGATGTGATCAGGCGTTACAACGAGCGCGGCCAGCCGACCGGCGACGCTCGGGTCGCGTTCCGCACGCCGTTCGATGCACAGCGCGCTGTCAAGACACGCCACATGGACGTGATCCAAGACAGACGGGTCAGTTTGTGTATTCTATAGTATCGAGCTAGGAGCCGATCCGGCTCCGAATCGGACTAGTTTCTATCAGTGTAAATATAACTCATTCGAGTTTCAAGTGTGAGAACTTTGCCTACCCAGAAAATGGGTTTATGGTAATTTAACATTCGTTCGTTTATCTTTGCAATAATAATTGCATATCTATGGCGACGTAAAGGACATTTGTATAAGTATCTAGGTAATTAATATTAATAAAAAATAAGTTTTATAATTAAATTCGGAGTTTTATTTCTCAAACGCAACACAGTATTACTGATGTTCACAATAATATCACTTGTGTACAAAAGAGAGCATTTTAAAGAACAACTGACAGTGTCCAGGAGAGACAATAAAACACAAATTAATTCCATCAATTTAATGTATAATTATCGCATTTGCTTAGGTACATAGTCTTATTTTAGTATCCCTTTGACTAGAACTTTGTTATACAAACTAAAGTTCGACATACCATAGCTCCACCTGGACACGAAATAAATTTTATTCATTACTTATACACAATACAAGTATATATACAACATACATGCAGTTTAATATTCATATTAGTAACGAAATCTTATTCGGACAAATCAATTCTTGCATGATTAATTTCATGTTAAATAAATACGGAGCTTCAAACAGAACGCGGTCACTTGTTAATGAAAGGTACAGCCCGATTCAAACTTTATGGCCACGACCAAAGACTACAATATAATGCTGTGTAAGCCACGACTTTATGACCTCATCCCAGCTGACACGTGTTACTGCGCAGCGACTCCATAAAGTTTGAATCGGGCTGTACCCCTATTTATTTTACAAAAGGTTTGGAATAGACAACAATAGCTCTAGAAAAACGAGACATTTGCAACCATTTGAATTCTACTTATATACTATAACAAGGCAAACATATGAAAGCACCGCATGCAGTAATATCAGTCGGTCAACTTTTGATCAAACAAAGAACTCTATTTTTGAAAGCATGCCCCACACAATTTTCATTAATTTCGCAAAGTTGACCGCTTTTTATTTCGCCTCGTGAGAACGTCGCTTCATATCATTTATAGCTGACACATCATAAATGAAACTTACTAAATTGAAAATAGTCCCAAAATAATAATTCAAAATACAAAAAAGTTAAAAAATAGAAAATAAATTGCTAACAAAATAGAATGTAAAAGTAGTATGTTATGGAAAGTTGAAGAAATGCGTTCACAGAAGAGATCAAACCGTGAATTATAATTATGAATCTCACACATATAACAAATAGACGTTACATACATTTCAAATCTAAGTAAATGGAACATGGACCATGATTAACTTCAAGTAAATGAGCCTTTTTAATCCAGACATTATTTTTAGACTAATAACAGCCGTCAACTGAAACAATTTACACATTATTTAAAGTAATTGTTTTGGTACCTACAAAAAATCATGAGAACCAATTAGGTAATTTGAAACAAAGTATGAGTTACATAGACACTCAATCAACTTCTATTTTATTAATATAAAACTGCCTCTTTCCTTAGCCGAACACGACAACATTCAACCGAATAGCATATTAATAACTAAAACAATATTGTGATGCGAAAAACTTAATAAATATAGTGAAGTGACAAACTCCGTGTAGATGATCATTCGTAAAGAGATACTCTTTACAGACGAAATATAAATTAATGGGTTATTTTCAACAAAACTAGTCACACTCTTTACTAGAATAAAGATGGTGCATTATTATAAGGCACATGTCTTCTGACAAAACTTTACGGAATTATAATGTAATACACTACCCGGACGTCAACATTTTACACATCAAGCTTTAGAAAGAGGGGACAGTATCACACAGGTACAGGCTTTACTTGTGGTAATTAAGTGTATAAACAGGCTGTGAATGTGTGCGTGAAGACGAGTAGCGAGAGCACATTACACACACTTCCGAATTGTCTCGGACAATATCGACAGCTCCTGCGCTTACACACACATTTACAGCATGTTTGTACACTCGGTAAACACAAGTAAAGAGCGCGTCGTTTGTGTTGGTGAGATAAAAACACTGTAGAAGAGACAGAGACGCTCTACAACACCAATCCAGTTCTAAAATCCGATATTAATTTTATTATGCCATATTTTTGGCCGGCTACTGTAATTTCTAACATAGCTAGCAAGAAAGTGTTCAATACAATTTTGTTGAAAACAACCCGAGTGCCAAGTGCAAGTAGCTCTTAAAACATAATATAACTAAGATATAAAATTAAAAACAATAAGTTACACGCATGTGTAAAGATGTAAAGCGACCCGCACCGCTCTGTCGGATTAACCAAGCTTCTGTTTTGTTAAATCATTACTTTTTAACGTAATGTCTGTTCCAAAATTCTTTGATGAAAGTGTAAACAAAGCATTTGTTTATATTTTCAACAGATACTTTTGGAATAGACTATAGGTACCTGCTTGACCACTGCCTATAAGTTTTTTTATGGAAGTACTGAGGGGGAGTACCCTGATCCAGGGTAAGGGTAAGTGTCCCCACGCCTTCTTACTAAGCAGTCAAGGCCTGGCTCAACAATGTGTGTTTTGGAGTTCATTTGGAGTGGAAGTGTCAACTTTTGACAATATTCTTGGAAGCTATAAGGGAAGTTTTATGAGTTCATAAGACAGTTAGAAGAGCATCATTCAAATACACTTTAGCATAAGCATAGCATAATCAGCCTTTAATGTTCCCACTGCTGGGACACAGGCCTCCTCTCTTCGAGAGGGACTAGGCTGTAATCCACCACGCGGGCCCAGTGTGGGTTGGTAGATGTCACATGTCTTCGATTTTTTTGGTTCTAGGACATGCCGGTTTCCTCACGATGTTTTCCTTCACCGTTTTAAGAGCAGTGGTGACAAAATTATTTACACCAAGTATAGCGCCTAGCAGGGTTCGAAACCACGACATACAACTCACCTACTCAGCTATCAACTTTTCGATCTGCATAATATGCTTGCTCAAAAACCCTCTGGGCTCCCCTACTGTAATCAGGGCGGGTGCAGCGATGGCTCAGTGGTAAATAGACTTTACATAAATAATAACTAGGAGATTCACTAATAATTATTTTTATCCATATAGGCAGTGGTGACACTGGTCACTGGTATGTACATAAATACTTAAACAACTATTAAATACTATTATATTCTGCATTATTTATTTAAACATGCATATTACTATAGATATAGTATGGAATTGTACGGAAGCTGAGACATTTCAATAGATAATGAACAATTTAAATGTCTTAAACGTTCTTAACGTTTACGAAGACACTTTAATGATTATAAATTACTGTTTTTCTCAAAAAAACTGTCCTTTAATTTTATTGAAATTATTCGCATTAATCATCATTTAAATTCATAAATAGACATACAAAATATATTATTTGTAGTGCTGCAAGAGAAATTTTACATTTTAACTGACACAAGATAACATAAACTTTATTTCCTAAATTCTAATAAATACATAGATAGACGTTATTATTATAATAATATAGAGAAACAGTAAAGAGTTCCAAAACTGCCGTAGTTAAATATAAAATTTTTGGGCTGGCAATCCCACGCCGTATTCTCTGTACAAAAAATAAAAAAGACCATAAATTGAAATTTGAATGTTATTCTGGTTTATATTTAAATCAGTCGAAATCAAAACTTTATGAATATTAGATTATTGATTTAATAGTTATTAGGTACAAACGGAATGCAGTTATTAAAATCAGAATTAAAAAATATTTTTGAAGGTACGGCGTTAATACTTTTTTATAGAAAAATAACGATATTATGGATGGAACCGAACTGCGTAGAAGAGGCGTATGATTGTAATGCATCGTGCATTTTTCAAGCGGGCACTGAAGAAAACATGCTTACAATCCTTTCACTGTTATTTTAGCTCACAACAGCGACCCAGTAGCAACCATAGCATAATCAATTAATCAGCCTATAATGTTCCCACTGCTGGGACACAGGCCTCCTTTCTTCGAGAGGGAGTGCTGTAATCTACCACGCGGACCCAGTACGGGTTGGTAGATGTCACATGTCTACGAGTTTTTGGTTCTAGGACATGCTGGTTTCCTCACGATGTATTCCTTCACCGCTTTGAGAGCAGTGGTGATGAAATAATTTACACAAAGTAAAGCACCTGCCTGAGTTCAACCCATGACCTACAACTCGTAAGTGGGGGCTGTTACCACTGGACCACCACTGCTCTCATAGAAAACATTATTCTAACGAAAATACAGATCACTGTTATTCAGACAGATTTGGCAAGCCAATAGAAACCACATTGCCACGACAATAAAGATCACTGTGATTTTGACAGCGATACAAAATCAAAAGTAAAATAACTGTGAAAGGATTGTACGATCATATAAGGGTGGATGAGTCGCCATATTTTTGTACGCAGTAGAGTTCTTGTAAAAACTGATTGAAAAAATCTAGTCCAACTACGTGGTCCCTGTTATAAGTCGTGGGCCGAATACAAGGGAGTTTTACTACTTTTCAGGGTTCCGTCGTACCCAAAACGTAGGTCTACGGAACTACGGATTCTTTATAGAAATTAATTTTTGTTTTGCACCATCGAGTTTTTAATTTCTTAAATCGTTACATACCTTGAAAGCGTTATTTTGTTCAATTTATTTGTGAATCGTACTTTTATATCGGCCCACAAGTATTCTTGAATTACAAACAGCTACAATTACCAAACAAACGTAAGTTTGGTCCGTCCCACTGTAGAATAACTTACAACTACACATTGAGCTTACGCTAGATATTTATAAACATTATTTTAAACATCGATTAGGAACCATTCGTTAGTTGCATCACACGAACAAGACTATAACAAAGCTTAATCGGAAGGACACTGAACGAACAATAGAAGTTTTATATTGTTATAAACCCAGGGGGCGCCCCCTCCGTGTCTCGGTAAAGCACGTTAAGCCGTTTGTCCCAGCTGTCATTCCTGGATCTTTGACAGTTGTTACGTGTATTCAGAAACCTGAAAGTCTGACAACCAGTCTTACCTAAGGGTATCGTATTACCCAGCTAGTTAGTTAGCAGCTAGTATAGCTGCATCCGGTTAGACTTGAAGCCGACCCCAACATAGTTGGGAGAGGCTAGGCAGATGATGACGTCTTGGGCATTTAGTGTCCCGCAAAGTTACTATGGTCTTAATTGATCGAAATATTTAGAAAACGCTTTAGTAGAGTAGCGTTCTTGGAGTGTGACGCTTTTTACGTATGGTCCTTTAAAAGGAGTGCATTTGACCGCTAGATGGAGCTAGTGGCAACTGACAATAGTTTACAGTAATATAGGCGTAATTAGTAAGTTCCCAATATGTTACAATGATAATTATAATTAGAAGTAGGAAAGTTTAATATAAATACATATTTTAGAATATATTTCTCTATCTATAGGTATATCAGATTAATATATATCTTTGTGCTCATTTTATTAACGCTAATTTTGGTATTTTCTTTGAGATTAGTTCGCCGGGTCCACTAGCGCCATTGTTGCGGCAGTTTCTACAACTAATGCCTCCATATTGTTCGAAGTGCTACACGAGCCTTGATGCTTCACTATTCGATATTCAGTTTAATCTCGATTCCATCATCATGTTAAATCGTTAATCATGACACTATGGACAAAGGTGTTATTATTAAAAAGGTTATTAATTAGTAGGCATTTCTAAATATACCAAGTGATGAGCTCTAACTAAACCATCATGATATAATATATCAACATTATTATATGGTCATACTGGGCATGTCTAACGATTTAAATAAATGAATGACGTAATAAATACCAGCGTTCAATGGTAATCGCTATCGGTGTTAACAAGAATTTTGTAGCGTGTGAGGGTACATGCATGGTGAAAACAGGTTTAAAAGTCGTCGGTACAGTCAACAGCAAAAGTAGATGATCAAAATCAGAAATTCAATACTAATTAATGAACGGAGTTCGCGTCAGAACCCTGCCACACAGCCTCACAGTCTCTGCACACAGCTCAACAACAACAACAGCAACAGTTCTGCCACACAGTTCTGACGCGAACTCCGTTAATTAGTATTGAATTTCTGATTTTGATCATCTACTTTTGCTGTTGACTGTACCTACTTTCAACAATAACTCTCTGTTTTTTATGGAAGTGCTCTTGAAGTTGGTTTAAGCTTCTCGGTACATTGAAAGCATAAAAACCTTTTGAAAGATTTCTAAACTGCCGAGCCTCGAAAAGTCAAAACAGACAGGTGATGCCCCGCCCCTTTTCAAATTTCTTGCGATTAAGCCCCGATTTCTCGCTAATTTTCTATGAGCCCTTTATAAAGCGTTTCGTTAGCTATACAAAATTTCCATTCATTCTTATGACTTTTATGTTATTTGTGTTACAATAAAACAAGCGTGTTTCAAATAAAAATCAAGTTTTGATATTTTCACCCATTTTTTTTTTTCATTTAAGACTAAATAAATCAAAATTCTGCTTATTTTAACCATATCAAATCGTTTTTCTACGAAGTTTGCTCACCTATAAATGAGATAAAACAATAATACTACCTTAAAACCGTTTAAAAATATGTCCAAATAACGAATTGAAAGACGCAAACCTAACCTTGTTTTCTCAATGCAAGCACCTACTATACCAGACCTACATCGTTTGTCAACGACGCAATAATATCAAACGGTTTCCTTGATAAATTATCTTACATTAATTTGTTCGTCTTATAACGTTAATCGTCCCACACACAACGTATGTTGCAATCAAAATAAGAATAGGAAAGACCTCGCTCCATTTTTTTTTTTTTGGTGATCCTTTTAATGGAGTTGCATTATCCTGCATCAAAATATAATAAGTAGCTTTTATGGAAGTGTCACCCACAATGTTGCCAATGTGACCAACAATGATAGAATAAATCCAACCTTATACATTGTTTAGTGAAATATATTAAACTTGAAGATAGTCAAAAGCTTTTTGTATAAAAAAAAAATTGACAAGGGCCCTGTCCTTATTTTGATCGAACATTATTCCACCGATAACGATTCCCATATTCCCGGCCTACCCACCCATCCCTTAGCGTGAAGCCTCACCATCCCGAAGCGGAACCTCACAAATACAATATAATACAAACTAAGCTACAGACTGCAACAAAACTGAACTAAGTAATCCATTTCACGTTCCATTGCGTGTTTTCACCTATAAGTTCAATGGCGCGCCTGGTGTGTTCATAGAAAAGCCGCAATGGATGGTGTGCACGGAAAATTGTAGTTTTCTAGTAGTATTATGGAACACAGACCTCAACTGTGTGGTGGTGGTGTGAGACTCTGGTGATGTTCTGCAAACGAACGTCTCTACGTGCCCCTGGAACACAAACATGGTTAGTTAAATATTAGGCTTTGTTCTTGGTCTGTAGACGACAATGAGCGGTGACACATATTACGAAATAAGTCAAAATCAAAATCAAATAATTTATTTGCATAATACATGTGAAAAAGGTGTTACAGGTATAAAAGATACCTTGTATTATAACCTACTGAGGTGTGCAAATTAATATATTAGGTACTAATAGCAACATTAAATATACAGAATAAATTTTAAATTGAGTTACATTAAAAAATAGAAATGTTAAATAAAAAAAATGTCAAATTATTATACACAAGTCAAATCAAAATTTCAATAATCATTATATTAGTGGTGCCATTTCATATAAAACCGACTCATCTTTCATTAAAAAAATCATTAATTTAACATTTTGTAGTATTAGAGTAATAAATTGTATTCAAATAAAAATGAGGCTTAGCCACAAACGAATAATGGGCGCCATCCGCTTGCTGCCACAATTCATGTTGTCAATTTGATATCACGTCACCACGGTTTTCAGCCGGTCGATTCTGTAAAAATCTCACCGTGACAAGTTAGGTGAAGTGAGTTTGTTTTTGCTAGGAATTGACACTATTGACAGCTCACTTCACGCTCACTTCACCTAAGTTTTTACGGTGAGGTTTTTAAAGAATAGCACCGCTGATCTTAATGTCAACTGTTTTCGTTACTAGGCAGAATAGTGGTTCGTTTACACTATGCATCTAACATGTATCGAATTTTATGCATCCTCATAAGTGATCTAAGTATGTATATTATAAAATTCAAAATCCTGACTGACTGATATATCAACGCACAGACTAAACCGCTGGTCCTAGAGACATGAAATTTGGAGAGTGTGTTCTTTGTGAAGAGTGGGTATCCACTAAGGGTTTTTCGAAATTCCACCCCTAAGAGGGTGAATGGGGGGAGGGTGAAATTTCACGCGGACGAAGTCGCAGGCAAAAGCTAGTTTATTTATATTTTACTAGCTGCGCCCCGCGGTTTCACCTATGTAAATGTCGATCCCGTGGGAATATCGTGATAAAAAGCCTACATGTTAATCCAGAGTGTCAGAAAAGATTTTATCAAAATTGGTCCAGCCGTTTGAGCGTGAAGAAGTAACAAACATATAAACACACCCACACACCCCAACTCACAAATTTTCGCCTTTATAATATTAGTGTGATTAGAGTTATGCAATATAAAAGATTCAAAAATGGTTTTAATTCTTTAGGCATTCTGTACCAATCAACCAAAGGATAGTATGGCAGGGGCATTGCACCAAAGTGCTGAAAAAAAAATTAAGAAAAATTCACAATTAGATAACTTACTTTCTACTCTTTGACCTAGTAGGTGAGTTGTGGTTAGAGTTGTGTGGACTATCGCTCAGGTCGGAGCTCGAGCTTCTAATGTCACCGTCCATCTGTAAATAACGATTAGATATAATTAGATGTAATAGTAGCACATAGGCAGACTTATGCAGGTTATATCGTCAATTTCAAGGCGTTCGTGGTGCGAGTTCCGAATTGTTATGTGCCCGTCGTCATGGAAGAAGTCTTCTGGCCGCAGGACGTGGTGTTCCGTCGCTTCCACAGAATTGCACAATTGCACAAGAGTTAGCTAGTGAAGTACTATTTCATAATAAAAATATGTATGTTTAGGTTAAGGTATTTATATAAGGCCTGCGTCGCCTGATAGAACTAAATAAATAATAATAAATATATACAGTTAAAATAATGGACATGCTACCCTCTAGGCTCTTTATTTCATTGCATATTTCATGTCTCTATCTCGGGCTAAGTGACTTTTATTAATCTCGACCTTATTCGCAGTACAAACATCCTTTTCTGCGTACAAAAATTCTCGAAGGAGTTTATCATAGTTTCGATAGTGTACCCAGATTTGTGGACGCATATCCAGTCTACATTATACAGTAAACAAGAATAAAACCAAAGATCAATGTTCGATGACATCGTTCTTCTATGCAGGTATGATTTCAGAAAGAGAAATAAAAGGGGACAAATGTTTGTACAATTTTTGTAACCAACACCAACTCAAGGTAACTATCGTTTGCAGCAATAAACTATAATATAAAATTTTATAGCAAACTGACAATAAAATTACCACGTTCTAGCGATTACAGGTTGATTAGAATAACGTTTACCTTAAAAAAAAAAGAAATTTCGATTAAAAAAATACAGAAAAGTGCACAATGAAAAAAATCCTTTCCAAAGTTATCATCTATAGAAATAGACGATAACTTTGAAAAGGAATTTCCGAACCTAAAGACAGTACAAATACTGAAAAAACAAGTGCGCAGACACAGATGCACTTTCTCTTCCCTCACTCTCATAGTCCGATGGTACGGCACGCAATCCGACCGGAGAGAGATCAGGCGCAGGACCAATGGCTCAACGTGCCCGGCCTGGGAATCGAACCCAGAACCTCACGTTTAGCAGTCGTGCTTGCGACCACGACCGTCTTTAACATATCAAAAAGCATTAAAAAAAAATAAACACTACGAAAATTTATGACACAATTATGCAATACTGAAGGCTAATAAATAATAACTACCGCGGTAACGACGGTAATAAATAGTAACCATGCGCCGACGTTATAAAAATGGCAACAGTCTTATCGAGCAGTCTAGAGCGAGACTCGAACGAAGAACAAGTTCCTACGACTCTCAATTCACAATACCGGTCGATTCTGTAAAAATCTCACCATGAAAACTTAGGTGAAATGAGTTTGTTTTTGCTAGGCATTGACACTATTGACAGCTCACTCCGCGCTCACTTCACCTAAGTTTTCACGGTGAGATGGTTACAGAATAGCACCGCAGGGAGGCAGGGACCTCGACGTGCAACGTGTTACCCTGGATTCAGTGCGTGATATGAAAACGATGTTTAACAAAAACAAACTGCTGTTTCATAGAAACATGCAATATCTATGCGGTTAAAATGTATGGAACGGCGAATTTGTTTTTTTATAACCGACGAAAAATTTCGACGCAGGGTATTCCATGTACTCTACTACTACTCTACTCAAGATATAGAAGACAACAGTCCTGTCACCTTTCGCCGACCTTATAGTCAGGAGAATAAAGATGACTGTGCAATGCAAATTCATCATCTGCCTAGCCTTTTCCCAACTAAGCTGGCGTGACTGTGAAACAAAATCAATCAGAGGTAAAATAACTAGGGACTGTTCATCTCGGTCATGTCATATTATTTAAGGATTGTAGTGAAAAAGAAATAAATAATAAATATACATAAGGATTGTAGTGAAAAAGTAATAAATAACAAATATACAAACTATAGGGAAAATTTGTTAACTTGAACATAGGAATTAAATGAAGAAGCCAGTCTGGGAGACTAGATTTGGTAAATATTAATTGGATGATTTTTTATAGTTAAAAATGTACTTGATCTCCATACACTTTTGATGTGTGTATATTATTTAGTTTTAATATAAGACTATAATGCTAAGATATCTATGGGTGAAACTAATTGTGCTTGCTTCATAAATTTAAAACAAAATACTAAAGGATAAATTGTATTTTCGTTTCGATATCGAAGAAAATTCGCGCATTCGTGAGAGACCTCTACATAATAATAACCAACACCATAAAAAAAACTACTTACCAACACCATAAAAAAAAACTTATTATTAACCAAAACCATAAAAAAACGTTAATGGATATCAATATCCTTCCTTCAAAATGATTTAGATTTTGATTGAAAGTGTATGAAAAAAAAATCATCATTGCGTAAATGATGATTTTGTTTTTTCATAACCCTTTTCGGGTTTTCAATTATTTCAGTGACACTTTAAAATGCTCTAACACCTATTACTTTGTAAGGAATTAATAAAAGCATTTTCAATAACAACATTGATTTATTTATTTAATCTCTACTAGTTCGCTTACCTGGCCAGCCTTGATAGCCACGTAAGCGATCTGCAAGATGAGCCAGGTCCACACGATGTGCAGGACTAGCAGCAGGCACAGCAGCGAGTTGAAGATGTAGTAGGCAGGGAACATCGGTAGGAGCATGGGCGCACGGATTGATGTACTGGAAAATAAAGCAATTCAAAGAATGATGGGCGTTTTGGCCGTTATGTCCAATAAAAACCACATATACATCAAATGAAAGTTTATATCATAAGCATCAATCTTCATTATGAGCAGAATGCTGTGAAATACCGGGTAAAAGGGATATCAGACCTGCAAGTACCATGTAAACGTATTAGTTTATGACGCTAATGTTCACTGCAGTTCTCAATAATATTAGTTATTGACTCAAACATTGAGGGGGCTTATGGCTAAGTAATAACAGCCACACGGGTCAATCGATCTGGTTAAGCTGCGCTTGCCGCGGTTGGTCCCTGGATGGATGACCATTTTTACATTCCAAGACCCCTCCGTGCCTCGGAAAGCACGTTAAGCCGTTGGTCCCGGCTGTCATTCGTTGATCTTTAACAGTCGTTACTCTCTAACTCTTTTGGTCATCAGGCCAGGCTCCATACAAAAATGCCCATCATTCTTTGGTTGCGCTGCGAGTCAGCGATTGAGTTGCGAGCCCACGCTGTACATTCAACGCGTGAGTTTACAAGCTTCTGGAGTTACGTGTGTATGGGTTTCGGAACGCGTTATTATCTGAGATTCTAAATGAAGTATAAGGTAATGGTATGTCTCACCTCCATATGAGGTAGAAGGGGTAGATGCCGACGCGGGTGCCGATCCACACCACGATCAGCATCAGGAAAAGAGTATCGCACAGTTTCTGGTACTTCGCGTACTTGGAAGCCTTCACGGACTGGAATAGAAAACAAAATAATATCGGTATAGCTACACAGTCCTTATTGACAGGAATAGATCCTTTTCTTGCACAAGTATGTTTGTTTTATAATTACCGGCTCAGCGCAACTGACAAGGTTCGATAATAAAATATAGAAATCATTTATTTGCTCATAAAACAGATAATATATTTTTTTTAAATAGTCCCGAAACATACAGGGCGGCAGAGACAAAGACGCGCAACCCGTTACCATGGATTAATGTGTGAACTGATTAGTTGATTGATTGATTGATAATACGCAGGAGGCGCTGTAATTTTTCGTCGGTTATTTAAGAAATAGTTAGCTGCTCCATACATTTTGACTGAAACAGATGTTTTATTTTGATAACCTACGAAAAAATTCTGCGCTAAGGTCTCAGAACATGTGCCGAGTTTAATTTTGCGCGTCGATGTCCCTGCCACTCTGTATATTATTATCGACTCTTCTCCAAGTAGGTATTTAATAAAAAAAGATCAAGATCAGTCTGTGTTATTGGGTTTTTAGGTGAAACCCAAAAACTGGAGCTTTGTCTGACTCAACCCTGGTTCACATACAACTCGTGTCTACATGAACTTAGATAAATGGTTGGTAATCATAATAATAGGAATACAAGAGGCACGCTTCGAAAGCGAGTGTATGATTTTTGTTATTTAATGTAGACAGGCCTTATAACAACTGCCGAGTTCCGATATAGATGCCATTATTAGCCATATTTAATACCAGCTAGCCGGGTTTAATTCGACCACTTTCCACCCTTAGAGCCTGTCCAGATGAGGCGATTTACGCGCGAGTCGACTCGCGCGTAGACACTCGCGCGTTCCCGAGATAATAGATAATAGCTACAAAGGAACGCGCGTAAAGCGTGCTATCTGGACGTGAAACGCGCGAGTCCGCTCGCGCGTAGAACGCCTCATATGGACAGGCTCTTATGGGCTTAATTATAAGATTGAAAACTGGTCGACCGGGAACATTCGCCTACGTACCTTATTTTTGTCAGTCTTATATATTTCACTCCTGCACAAGGCCTCCACTCCTTACATCTTTCGCGAATCCTCTCTGCAGCACATACCTCAACAAATATATCAGCACAGTCGTGCAGCAAAAGCACAAGGGTCCCAATCCTGTGCAGATTGCAGACCCAGCTGAAGGACAGTAGCATTATGGTGGCGATGTGGTGCACAAACATCTGCCAGAAGTCCTTGCGGCGCACGTCCCAGAACTGCGAGATGGTCAGCGACCAGTAGAACGCGGCCGAGATCATGTAGTACCACCAGATGTCGTTTGTGAGACCCTGGAATTTAAAATATTATTCATATCTTTATTTGCGTTCAATAAATGTTAAGAAGATATTACAATCGCCTTTTTGGTACTGCAGTGCGATTCTGTAACTATCTCACCGTGAAAACTTAGGTGAAGTGAGCGTGGAGGGAGCTGTCAATAGTGTCAATTCCTAGCAGAAACAAATTCACTTCACCTAAGTTTTCACGGTGAAATTTTTACAGAATCGACCGCCTGTTGTCGCCCTCATGGGGCGATTACCGCGCGCTCCGTGAAGCTTTTGTGATACCTCCGTTTCCGTCGCAGTCGGAGGCGTCACCATGGCTTCACGGAGCGCGCGGTGGCGCAGTTTCAATGACAGTAACGGTATTTCACGGAGTTTCATGTGTATTTTAACAGTACTTGAGAGGTTAACGCTAAGGTACAATTAGGGCACCTACAGGGCAAAGCAAAATGCTAAAAAAAAATTAGCAATTCAAATGGTGGTAAACAATTAAAATTCATAGCAAGAAAGAATCAAGATTATTATCATCTTCCTGCCCTTGTTATCCCAATTGATTTAGGGTTGGTGTTGCACGGTTTTTTCTTCCATACATCTCTCATTAGAGTACCTCGTTGGTTTAATAGTCGCAAGCACGACTGCTAAGAGTGAGGTCCTAGGTTTGATTCCCCGGTCGGGCAGAGTGGTAATGGTTTGATGGGTTTTTTCAATAGGAATTTTCCCAGTAGCAGCCCGGAGCCCGGTGCCCAGTTGATGGCAATAGGTTTGACCCCTATTACATGGAACTTTAAAACTAGTGAAATGTGGGTATTACACCTCCACACAACTCCTCGGAGAATACAGATAATGTTATGTTATCTTTCATTGAACATCATCGCAGAATTTATTACCATCTTCGTCCAAGAAAAAGATGAAATTCAAAATAAGCATTAATTTATGTACAGACGCCAGCAAATCAAGCTACCCGACACTGTCAAAATTTCCCAATCAACTTTGAACCTTATGCATAAGCGATAAAGTTCAAAATATATTAAAGAAATTTGACAGATTGTAGTAGCTTGATGTGCCAGTCTGTACATACCTACTTTTAAGCTAATACACGTTTAAATGAAACATTTCTAATCAACCAAAAAATAATAAGGTTATCAAAAACTCCGAAATAGTACCTATAGCCACTCATTAGTGTATGGTTAACATAATAATAATTACATTCTACAATGTAATTAGTGCAACAATTATTTCAATTTACAACTGTCTGTTTTGACGCGTCCTAATTGTAGTGGACAGACCACTACAATTAGAGACGCGTTAAAACAGATAGTACGTCGATTGTTCAACCGTCTGTGGAGTAATAATGCGTTCAAAATAACACTTATCACAAAATAGATAGGTGCCGAAGATAGAGGCTCGTGGCTAAGTATTACTAAATAAGAATAGCCGCATCGGTCGATTCTCAAGGTGAAGCAACACTTGCCGAGGTCGGTCCGTGGATGGGTGACCATCCATTACACGGAGACCCCTCCGTGTTTCGAAAAGTATGTTAAGCAGTACGTCGTTATGGGTAGTCAGAAGCACGAAATCGAAAGTCTGACAACCACTTTTGCCAAGGGATATCGTGTTGCCCTGTAACTGGGTTGTAGAGGTCAGATAGCCAGTCACTCCTTGAAAAATACCGGTCCTCAGCAGCAGCTGCGGTCCGGTTAGACTGGAAGTCGACCCCTATATAGCTGGGAAAAGCTAGACAGAATGAGACTTTTACCCTCAGTTATCCGGGTGTATAGTACTTTTAAACCAGTCAGGATTGTACCTTGAGTCTTGACTGATCATATGTAATCTATTCTCGAGACAATCTAAAAAGTCGGATTTGACGTTTCTGATTATACATGCCGCGATAACTTTGTATGAACGTCTACGTAAGAAATACGAAAAATCAAATTCATAATCCTAATTAATTACTATGTTATCCATACATTATAACAATGAGTATCATTCGTAAGCACCAAGTGTCACTATATTGAAAAAATGCACTCAAAAACACAAATTAATCGTTGGTTAATATTCCGACAGGACGTTATTACAATGTCATGTCTTTTGGTTCGTTGCCCTAGTGTTATGACCGTTATAAGCCGTTTTTTGACCGAATAAATCAATGTTCTGGAAAATCTATACTTTTACAAAAGATTTAAAAAAGAAAGACACCCATTGTATAAAACCACCCAACCTAACTACTTAGGCTCACCTTTGGATATAGAAACCTTTAAAAACTGCGCTATTAGCCACAACTTTGAGGCGTACAAAGTTAAAGTAAGGTCAACAGTAAAAGTTCTTAGTAATAAAAAGAATCAATCATCAAATGAACTTATGTAGTAACAGTTATGCCACAGAGCTGCAAGCATGTTTGGTAATAATTATAATTCATAAAATGAATAAGGTAAACCGAACCGGAAAAAAAAAATTCAAGTTATCATATCACTGACAAAATCAGACTGTCTAGGTATCTTCTTATCATTAAATCTCTTGTAATATGGAAACATCTTTAACAAAATAGCTGACAAATTTAATGGTGAACATTGTTAGAGTTCTGTTGAGACCAAAATACAGATTTGTATAATTTATAATTTTTAGTGTGAAGGTCAAAACACACATAATATCAGATTCGCCTTGTTTTTTCTTAATGCTAAAGTATATCTTAATGCTAGGCGAATTTGTGGAAATATGCATTTAATTCCACAATTAAAAAATTATTCATACAAATTATTCATACTTTGCCATAATTATAAATTAATTATCTTAAGAAAATTACTTGTCTTTCAAGTGCACGTCAATCATTTCAATTTAAACCTTATGTCAATATCTTTAAGAGTCTCACAACTCTGACTTGGAATTTGTAACAAAGTAATAGTCATTCGCAATCATTTGAATATTTAACCTTATATCCATGCAAATAAGAGTCATTTAAAAATCATACCTGATGAGGATACCCGATATAACACTGGTCGATGTCCCACAGCCATTCCTTGTCCCAAAGAGTATACAGGCCGAAGGTAAAGTTGCAGATATAGAAGACCACCTTCCAAGCATTCTCGCTGAACTTGACGAGGGTCGAGGGCTTGTCCTGACCGCGACGGAGGCGCCACCAGCGTTGGACCTCACGTTCGGAGATGTCGAGCTTCTTGGCTAAGAGTGCCGGCTGGAAATGAAAAAAGGAATAATAAATTATTTAAAACTTGCTTTTGCCCGCAGCTACGACCGTGTGACGGTGGGAAGTTATCCCACGAGAACATACTGCCGAAATAAAAATTATGTTCTAACCCAGGTCATGGCTTATCAGTATATCTGGCATGTCAACCCGCTACCGAATTTTCCCGGCCAGCCAATATTTTTACCATGGCATGACTTAATGATCAATGAACTGGACTCATATCTGAAGGCCTGGCCTCAGACACGACACGTGGTAAGAGGGAAGGCAGGCCTATGCCCAGAAGTAGGACGCTATAGGCTTTATAAATAATTTTAATTCTTTTATCTCGGTGTGGTTGATAATCATTGTACTTGCCGTAAATTCAAACCAAAATGCGATACGATAGTTGTAATTTCGATTATAAACCCTTCCAATTTACTTTGTTCTGTTATGTGCAGCCTGGAGTGCAGTTCTCACATTAATCATTAAGACTCAAAGCAGATATGTTTGTTTCGTGCGGGGATCGAACCCATTACCCTTAGCGCAAAAAGCCAATGCGCTTGTATTAGTTCGTCCTTCATTTCCGACCTTGTATCCAATCGATATTAATGTCTTTAGACAAATGAGGTGAAATATTTTTGACCTCGTTTACGATCTTATGTCTGTATTTCTGTAATGTGATTGTGAGGTGAAACCACTCGCTTGAAGTAAATCAATATTTAGAGATATTGACTTACTTTTACTTACATTATAGTCAACCGCACATATATACATGGCAAAAATTTCACATTGATATCGCCTTTATGTAGTAGCAATAAGGGTTTTCGAAATATATGTGTTGTACAGTCGTTTTCGTTAAACACACAAAATTCGACAGCAGTTAGGTGTCGAGATCTTATGCAGAAACTACAATACCTTTACAGAAAATGTTTGAACTGGACTCAAACCGCGATTTGAACCTAAGACCGACATTAATAAACATTACTTAGCTCATGCTTTGACTGAGACATGTTCCCGTCTCTATTTTGCACTTGTAGTTTGACAGTTGTGCGACAGTGACAGGAATAACTAAGTTTTAGTAAATAACGTTCATATTATTGATCTTGTCCTAAGTGCAGTCAAGATTACATCATTACACTATAGTCTGCGCGGAACTAGTTGGCTGCGCCTTAGTTATGTGCGGGGTGGGACGGAGGGGCGGGGGCGCTTTGTTATTACTCAGTACGTGGGTTGCGAACAATAGGCAACCCCGCCGCCTTCACCCCCGTCCCCACCCAAGGCGCGGCCAACTAGTTCCGCGCGGACTATAACGAAGATTCAGTTATTAGGAAAGAATTTTTAGGTTTTCAGATTTTGATTCTATAGGTATACATAATTGTTTCTTTTATTGTCCAGAGTTATTTTATTTAATTATTGAGACTTGGCTATCTTGATTGATTAATTTAAACATGTTTATGCCCGCTGGCATTACATAGCGCACTCTTTATATACCAATATAAATATCTATACTAATAATAAAGCTGAAGAGTTTGTTTGAACGCGCTAATCTCTGAAACTACCGTCGGATTTGAAAAAAATATTTTTGCATTCGATAGTCGTAACTCTTGAGGAAGGCTTTAGGGTATTTAACATCATGCTATGACCCTTAGGAGAAGAGCAAAAAGAACGTTAAGCGAAAATGAAGTCATAGCGCGGGCAGGTGATGCGATTCGACGGGGTGGGTCGGGGGAACAAAAAAATTCACGCGGATAAGTCGAGACTAGAAACTAGTATTATATACCACTAGCTGTTCCCCGCGGTGTCACACGCTGCGCGGCTCCTAAGGGTCGTAGCGTGATGTTATATAGCCTATAGCCTTCCTCGATAAATGGACTACCCAACACTAAAAGAATCATTCAAATCGGACCAGTAGTTCCAGAGATTAGCGCGTTCAAACAAACAAACAAACAAACTCTGCAGCTTTATAATATTAGTATAGATTACTAGCTGACCCGGTACTGGGTTGTGGAGGTCAGATAGGCAGTCGCTCCATGTAAAACACTGGTATTCAGCTGCATCCGGTTAGACTGGAAGTCGACCCCAACATAGTTGGGAAAAGGCTAGGCAGATGATGACTAGCTGACCCGGTAAACCTCGTACCGCCCCAGAATCAATAAGAATGAAAGTATGAGAAAAATAATTTTTAATACATAATCTTAAAAAAAAACCACACAAAAAAAAAAAAAAAAATCTTCTTCTTTTCTTTCTTTTTTTTCTTTTGAATAATCTTCATAATTTTTTATTATTTCTTGAATTATTCCCCTGTTTTTTATACTTATTCTGCTATTCGGGGCGGAGACAAATCCAACAAATGAAAGATCATGAAAGTCGGTCCAGCCGTTATTGAGTTATATTATAAATGGTGTAATTCACCCGACGTTGTTTTATTTATATAGATAGAAGATTGTACCTATGTTTATTTTATTTTTTATTTTATTTTGTAGGGACAAAAAACAGTTACACGTTACAGTTTTGGTAAATAACACACACATGTTAAACAAATGAATAAATGACTTATGAAGTCTTGTATGGAAAATCTAGCCTTTACGTGACTCTGATCACGGCCACAACAAACAGCAATCAAGTAATAATATGACTAGGAGTTGTTTACTACGCCTACAAAACAATGCCAAGCACCACTCATGATTTTATACAGATATATGATTATGCTATCAATTATGTAAAAACTATTATACCTTGGGAAAAGGCTAGGCAGATGATGATGATGATATGCGGCAAGCGTAGCTTAACCTGATCGATCGACCTGTGCGGCTGTTATTATTTAGCCACAGGCCCCTCTGTCACCTATGTGATAAAAATTCAGTCCACAGCTGGGCTTCTTTTTAGTTAATTAAATATAGTTATTAATAATTTCACTAAATTACGGCGTGTTAACTATTTCAAAATTAGACCAGCCGGTCGATTCTGTAAAAATCTCACCGTGAAAACTTAGGTGAAGTGAGTTTGTTTTTGCTTGGAATTGACACTATTGACAGCTCACTCCACGCTTCCACGGTGAGATTTTTGCAGAATAGCAGCGCAGCGGTGCTATTCTGCAAAAATCTCACCGTGAAAACTTAGGTGAAGTGAGCGTGGAGTGAGCTGTCATTAGTGTCAATTCCTAGCAAAAACAAACTCACTTCACCTAAGTTTTCACGGTGAGATTTTTACAGAATCGACCGGCAGTAATTAAGTCTGAGCTGACTCACTATACCTACAGCATTTATACATTGCTTTCTAACGACATAATTTGCTGATTTTTATCATATTCTGAAAAAACTGTAAGTAGCTAAAATAGGTACTTGGTGATTGGTTTTGGATACGATATATTTAGGACTTTTTTAACAATCTACATAATACATTAGTATAAATCTTTTTTTTTACATCACGCAACGACCCTTAGGAGCCGAGCAAAAAGAAAAACGGTCAGAAAGCCGATTTCTTTTTAAAAGAAATCGGATTATTTATAAAATTATAAACGGCGGATGAAACCTCGGGTCACAGCTAGATGTGCTATAATAATATCGCAATTCGCACGCTCTGTTTACCCGACTGCGGCGAAGCCCAAAAGGAGGTTAAATATTTTTAAGTTTCTTTTGATTAAGTACTTATCCAATCGTCAAATTGTAGCTGTAACTTGGTCATGTTTATCACAACAAAATAATACAGATAAAAACATCACTGAATTTTTTGTACGAAATTGTAATGCAAACATTATTATTTATGATACAATTTGAATGTGGTTATCGTCACCGGTCGACAAGCCTCAAGTAGGGTTCACATATTTACAGTAGATAGCACAAGATTACACTGTGTACAAAGCATTCGGGGACCACTTGATAAATAACATTACATTCTTCCATCATGCAAATAATACCTGTTATAATACAATTTATTGTAGGCCTGTCCGTGTAACAATTATAATTTATCTCTGATATTTTTATGCCCAAGGTTGCAAACTGGCGAGGAACTGCGTTATCTATAGTGTCATATTACTTTTGGTTAGAAATTAAAATTCCGTAAATATCATATCATCTAGCCCAGCTGTGACTGATAGAAGCTATCAAACCTTACTGGTACAATCAGCAATGAAAGTCGGTTAGCTATTTAGTTTTTTTAAATCATTCGTAATCATAACTAAACACCACACTAACAAAACTTCTTGACTACGTGAAATACTGAAACTGACAGTATTGCATCATTTTGTTTCAATTTAGATATTTATGTAAAAGCAACCGACTTTCGTTATTGACCGTATCTTATTGAAAGACGATCCTTGAAATTGACATGAGTTATGATATTTGTTCGAAGACATGTGACATCTATCAACCCACACTGGGCCCGCGTGGTGGATTACGGCCCACTTCCTCTCCACAGAGAGGAGGTCTGTGTCCCAGCAGTGGGAACTTTATAGGCTAATTATGCTTATGCTATGATTTTATACATTATTATTCTGGATTTTTTCGTTGTTTTTTGTGACACGGAATGGCGTTAAGAGCTGATAAACTGAAGAGTGATTAATTTCTAGAATAAAACGCAATAAAACAATGCGATATTTACCTGTTTTAGTTTAGGTGAAATCTTGTAGATTTTCTCTAGCTTAGGATTGTTTGGTGCTCGTCGAGGTTTCGAGTTCTTTATGCCCAAGTATGTACCGAATGGCGCGATGACGAATCTGCAAAAAAAGTACGCCGTGATTATGTTTTTGCTTGAGTAGTTTCTCGTTTGCAAGGAACCCCCTTGACCTAGTAACTTCAGTCATTTTAACTAGTCCCTCGGAAATCACGCTAAGCCGTTGGTCGCGGCTGTCATTCGTGGATCTTTGACAGTCGTACGAGTATTCAGAAGCCCATAAATCTGACAACCAGTTTTCTAAAGGGGTATCGTGTTACCTAGTCACTGGGTTGTGGAGGTCAGATAGGCAGTCACTCCATGTAAAATGCTGGCATTCCGCTGCATCAGGTTAGACTGGAAGTCGACCCCAACATACTTGGGAAAAGGCATGAATGATTCAAAAACAACTTCATTTTATTCCATTGGCACAACATCTTTTTAAAACCAAAAGGGTAACATAACCACAGAAAGTGTACACTAAGATAATTTGAAGAGACTCTCAGAGTCGATAACAAAAACGGCCGGCGCTACTTTAAAACTGGTGCATACTCACTTATCTGTTAACATATCAGTTCTTTTTTAGGATCACAGATAAGACACTGCCAGTGTTTATGAGGCTGCATCTCATTTGACTACCATAAACATACATGAAAAATACATTGCGCTATCACACTAATATTATAAAGGCGAAAGTTTGTGAGTGTGTGTGTTTATGTTTGTTACTTCTTCACGCTCAAACGGCTGGACCAATTTTGATAAAATTTTGTATGAAGGTAGCTGACACCCTGGATTAATATATAGGCTACTTTTATCCCGATATTCCCACGGGATCGAGACTTATGCGGGTGAAACCGCGGGGCGCAGCTAGTGATACATAAAAGGGGGATTTCTTTGAAAACCTCACATGTTGACAGAAGACTTCCTCTTCAATTTGGGAGCAGCTTATGTCCAGCAATGAACGGAGCGAAATTGTTTATGGCACAGAGATACGAGTCGGGTTATTCCCGAAATCGTTCGGCTTTGGACTGGTGGATTGGAGTCTAGATTAGTATAAGATCGATGGATTTTTGTTCGACAAGAGGTAATCATCGATCATCTGACCTGTTAGAATGACAGAAACACGATCGACGTTGATTAAAACATCGATGCGTCTGCATGTGGGTGTAATAACGCCCTTATTGGCATGAAGCACCAATTACAGTCCGTCCACGGTTATTTTTCCTCTGACAGCAGGAACCTAACAGCAACCTTATTGTAACGAGAATAAAGATCACAATGATTTTGACAGACCTGTCAGTGGCAGCAACCCAACAGAACCTTATCCGAATGAGAATAAAGGTCACTGTGATTTTGACGGTGATGCAAAACAGAGATAAAAATAACTGGGAAAGGGCTCAATAAGGTCAAAACAATACATTGTCAGAAGAGGCATAAAATTAATCAATATCGCAGTTTTCAATGACAAGTTGCAAGTCTATGAACCAATAACCCTTTCGCCAGATGATAAGGGGCTGATACTTACTGTTTTTCTTTTATTATCTGATAAGAGTCGCTATATCCGAGTATCAGGCAGGGATTAACTGCAGTATCTCAGTAACTACTGCGAATCTCGACCATAGGTAATTTACACTGGGTTAAGTTAGGATAGGTTCTCTTCACTTGAGACGTATGAATACCAGCAGGTGAGAATATTATTGTTGCATTGGTAAAGTTTTTTTACCGGCACATTAGAACTGACTGAAAAACTTAGGTAACAGGCACAAGTCGTGCATTTCAATGTGTCCCGTAGTACTCTATTTAACACTAGTTTTTTTTTTGTTTAGCCTATACTGTCCCACTGCTGGGCAAAGGCCTCCCCCAAGTCCTTCCAGGAGCTCTAGTTTTAGGTTCTAAAAATATAAACTATCTTAGGGCTAATTTTACTAAAGTCCAATATCTTTTAACCATGGAATAAAATTGACGTAGTCTCATAGTTCTAGTATGGAAAAACTGTCAAAAAATCAAAACTTATTCTCAGGATTAGACTTATTCTATGTACAGACACCAGCACATCAAGCCACCATAATCTGTCAAATTTCTTTAATAAATTTTCAACTTTATCGCTAAAGCATAAGGTTCCAAGTTGATTGGGAAAAATTTACAGTTTTGAGTAGCTTGATGCTGGCGTCTGTACAACAATTTAATTGAAATTCGCCCTTAAGGGGTCTGTTTCCAGAGTAGCCCCGCTTGGGCGGAGCACCGCCGTGTCCTCGTAGAGGCGATCGGCAGCAGCGGCGACCTCTCGCGCCCGGCCCTGGTGCAAGCCATGAACCGGGGCGAGAGGGAGTGGGAGGCAGTCACCTCCTTCTGCGAAGCAGTCATGCTAGCGAAGGAGGTGGCGGGACGACTCAGGGAGAGAGACTCCCGTCCCAGCCGCCGCGGGAGACGCTCCGGGCGTCGGGAGCCGCGCGATGACTCCCGGCCACCGTAGGCGCGGGCCTGCGGGCGGAGAGTAATGGGTAGCTCACCGTCCGATCAGGACCAGGCCCGTGCCGGACGGCGCGTACGTGTTCCACGCGCGCCTCAAAGAGATGTCAGCATCGAGGAGGGGCCCCATAGGGCCGAAGCCTGCCGGGTCAGCGGGATTGTCCGAAAGGGTTACCGCTGACCCGGAACATAAAGGGCTAAGGAAGGAACACGGGTGGGTTTTAGTCAGTAAGAGTCTGACACTCCCTTCCGCTCCACCCAGAGCGGGAGGGGTCATTTGATGATTTCCCAACCGAAAAAAAAAAAAAAAAAAAAAGGGGTCTGTTTCCAGAGTAGCCAAAAGTGACTTGATTTCATTCATTTCAAACTATCTAGGTCAAGTAGGCAGTCATGAAAATACACTCAAAACCTATAGTTGGACACAAATATGTATGTATTGTCTGTTTTCACGAACTCAGTATCAATGTGTATCATCGATATCCGTGATGTGTATAGATATAACAATGCGATCTCTCGTTATTTACAAAAGGCGAGGTAAGGTCGCCTGCCTAAGCTGGTCTGTGAACAGAGATTAGCACATTTTGAAGGCACGTCAAAATGTCTAGCAGAAATTATCACACGCTGACGAACAAACAATGAAAAGGAAAGTATTATTTGGGTTACTTTCTCGTGTATACTGTAAGAATCTCTTATTCTTACAGTACTTTACACGCTGTATAAGTTCGGGGTCATCTCAAAGTTTGCGCCAACTTTTACGGCTTCATACAGTAGAAGTTCCTCCTCACACTTTCAATTATCGAGGGAAGTCATTACGGTGTTTCCCGTGGGGGGGTCTACCCTCTAAGTCTGTCAACGAGGATTGGGGCCCGTCCGAAAGTAGTATATCCGTCAAAACAAGTGTCAAATTCAATTTTTTGGACGGGCAAAAACACATCTTGTTCGGGGCGGGTCCCAAGTAGGAAACGCCCGTAACTTTGGCTGAAACAACGGATTTCGTGCTTATGGAGTAGACCTGCTTCGAATTGCCTTGGAGGATTCCAAAAAAATCTTCGATTAAATCAAAATTACGGCGGCTTTAGTTGGGCGATTTAAGAAACAAAAAATAATTCCCACGCTAATTTGGCTGATTACTTCGGCCTTGCATGGGACACAGTTTGAATTTGCCCTCGGAATATTTTATACGACATGTCTAATCACGGGTTCAAAGTTCTTTATGACAAATAATTATTTTTTAACACGCGAAAATATATTTAGGACAACTCCATGAATCCATACTTCCATACTGTCTTATACTAATGTTATAAAATATAAAAGTAAACGGTCTGTTACTTTTTCACGCCTTAACGGCTGAACGGATATCCATGAAATTTGGCATTCAGATAGACCATGAACTGTCTTAGGACATATTTTATCCCAGCATAGCGTTCTCGTGGGATAATTTCCGACCTCCAACTCCTCCAAGCGGACGTAGCCGCGGGCAAAAGCCAGTATTCTATAAAACAATGTCCAGCTGATTGCAATAGCCATATCTGTCCACTTTAATTCTGCCATAATTATGTATAATACATTATTATGGCAGATTGTATGCAACCTGTAATCGCTAATAGCTGTCCACTTACTGCCATATAGTTCACAATTTGTTTGCATACTAAACAAAGACAGACAAGTAGCAGCCACAGGTTAAAAGGGTCATGACCTATTGACCATGTCAGCTCAATTTGATTTAACCAATCGATAAACACGAGTGACTGACAAATAGCCATAAAAATAGATAAACAGTCAATAAAATTGATGTTATCACTATCAATGAACTTAATCTACATTATCGCTGTTGAGTCATATTCTCACAAATAGTGACTCAATTAGTTTAGGAACTTCCACTAATGTTTATGAGTGGAAATACTGTTAGTCACAGCCTCGGACATAGGCGTGTTTTGTTTCCTATCACTTATATTATATAGGGAAGTTAGCACTATTGCTAGATACAGGAAAAAAGGGTCATCTTATTTGTTGGTTCGTTTACTATTGTTTCGAGCCCCGTTTTGGTGGGCCAGTGGTAAAGGCCCGACACAAGTTGTAGGTCGTAGGTTTGAACCCAAACAGACGCTTAACTTTGTGTAGATTATTTCAACACCACTGCTCTCAAAACGGTGAAGGAAAACATCGTATAGGAAACCGGCATGTCCTAAATACAAACCTTTGGAGACATATGACGTGGAGGATTACGGCCCACTCGGTGAGAGGCACCGAGAGGAGGCTGTGTCCCACAGTGGGAACGTTACAGGGTGGTTATGCTTCCTACTTCTGTGAAGAATTACTTGTTTTTTTCGGGGATTTTAGGATGCCAAACTCGAGATGCGGTGTTTGTTTAGTCCCGAGCATGCATGCAATTAAACGTTGGAAAAGTTGGCGCTAAAATATCACGGTTTAAAATTAAATGTTCGACGTGAACATGATTGATGGTCCATTAGCAATGATGCGGGCAAAGGTTAATGTCCGTCTATTAAAAAATAAATTAAAGATACTCCTTGAAGGGAAAGCATATTACAGTATTCTAGAATTTCTTACCAACAACATTTATCCAATTATTATGTTATTTACTGACATTTAAATATTTGTAAGCCACTAAGGCCAAACATGACTGATCTAATAATGTATTGAGATAACTTGCATGCCCATACTCATGTTTCCACAAATAATCTTGAATCTTAAAGAATCTTGAATCTTTGTATGAAAATGCTAACAATAGGTACAATCTTTTCTAGCACATAATAGGTAAATGTTAATAGAGTTGTTTTGGGGAAATCCTTCTTACAAAGTTCTCTTTTCCTTCCAACTTATATATAATAATATAAGAAGAATATGAATAAAGGAAAAGTTCATAGCCATTAGGGAAAATTATTCTGCCTGGTCTAATCGCTGTCGGTCCGAAGCGCTAGGTACTGCTGAACATGAGGTCTTGGGTTTGATTTATAGGTCGGGCAAATCAAATGATAATAATTCTGTAAAGCCATATTGGTTACGGTCGCGAATCATATTTTAATCAACGATATGTTTATGTTAACCTGACACTGACCTGCAAATTACAAAAAAAACGTAAATAAACTTGAATTTCGCGGGCTACCTTAGCGTATCCCCCTTAATGATAATAATGTGTCATTAACTTTGAAAGTTTTGCAGATAGGTTCTTAATTTTGTATATATTGTAGGAATACTTAAAGGGAAAAAAGAAGCTGTCTAACTAAGACACTGCTGTTTGATCTGTTGAAGGACAATGAACGAGACATAATAAAAGTTTATTGTTATTACGTCTGGGGGCATTTAGTGTCCCGCTAAATGTTAACAATGAACATACTTAATTTCTTCTAATGATGTAAATTTTCCTTACATTCCAACATAATCAATCTATAATGTTTGTGCTGGGACAAAGGTCATCTCTTAGTGAGAGGGAGTAGGCCGTAATCCACCATGCACAAATTTCATCCACCAAACCGCACTGGGGGTTGGTGGATGAAATTTTCCTTAGATAGATATAAATACATTCATTAATGGTTTTAACTATGGGATCATACAAGGCTTTTGGCAACTTACTTTATTTTGTCATGTTTAGTGTCCATGTTATTTATTTATGCAGAATAACATAATCCTACTAATATTATAAACGCGAAAGTTTGTGAGAATGGATGGATGTTTGTTACTCATTTCACAAAAACTACTGAATGCATTGGGATGAAATTTGGCACACAGACAGTTTACAACCAGGAGTAACATGTAGGATACTTTTTATCCCGATATTCCTACGGGATCCTAACTAATGCGGGTAAAACCGCGGGCCGCTGCTAGTTATACATAAAAAATTGCAGGACCAAACAAGTAAAAAAATGTAGTAGCTCAACTGTGGCTAATAAAACACAATTGAATTTCTATTGTTAGAAATCAAATACAGATTTTTCCACAATTGAGAGGCAAGTAAAACAATGGCAGTTAGCTCAATCCAACTCAGAATCTGAAGCATGTTTGAGTAATGTCATATTTTATTTAACATAAACATTTTCAGTCCCTCACAAACCCTTACATACAATCCTACATCATCATTATCTTGCACACACCTTTGTCAAATATCAAATAATAAATATCTACATTTGCATCGTTACGAGGCACACTATTTCAAACATTATCTACTTACTTGTTTTTACGATTTTATTTTTTGTAATTTTTCTGAATATTATTAATGTGTAATACATCAATTTCCAATACAGAATGGACCCTAAAATCTCAAATTGTTTCAAACTTTCAAAGACAGCCTTAAGCTAGTGTGGATCCCACACATTAAAATATTGAATGTATGTTTCCTTTTATTACAATGATTTTAGGACGGGTTTATTTGTATTATTAAGGAAATGTATCAAAACTTTATTTGGTAAATAAACTACCTATTTATTATTTAACCATTTTTCTTTCATTAAAATTAGTTTATGATAAATATGTTGTACAAAAAAAAACACAGACTTGTGTACAAAAAAATAAAGACAGAAAAATAAACATAGATAGTTTGATGTGGGGAAAAAATTTCATATGTAATGAAAACTTCTTGTATTTTATCTAGGTGTATAAAGTATGAAAGGAAACCATAGGTTTATGCTCATCGTTTTTGGTTGTGTGAGGTCATACTTCCTGTATAGCATGGAATAAGTTAAATTATGAACACCTACACTCACCTACATCAATTCAATCAGTTAGTTTAGTGTCTATGATATTTAGGAGGATAGTTTTTTTTTTTTAATTAAAGAGCAAATGGCAATGTGTACTGGCTTTCTACATAAATGCTATTATGAAATTTTAATAGTAATGTATGAGCATTATCTAAATTGGTACCTTACAAAAATACCTAACTACAACTTGTTTCTTTTGCTAATGACATACCTACCCAAAAAATGGTCATTATTTTTATTTATCATTGTTTACTGGCAGGTGTAATTTATTTTATAAGTATCGTAATGTGCGTGCCAACTATGATAAGGAAACAATTCAAATGGCAATTATGAATGCGATTTTACGGAAACGCTATTTAGTTACCTATTATCTACGATATACTTGGTCTAACTGCAATGATATGGAAATGGATGAACTGAAATTTTTAAAGCAATACAATAAAACTCACACTTCATCGAGTTTCGAGAAAATTCAAAAAAAGAACATGAATCAATTTTTTGCTCGTCACACGATACTAGGCCTCACGCGATAGAGCGCGATTAGGTTAGCACACTTACTGTTTTTGTAACACAATTGCATTAACTTAATAAAATGTTTGTGGTTACTTACTTCTCTAACACGTAGCGCAGGAATATAAACACAAATGCTAACGGTATAGGAAAGAAAACGTGCGTATGATCGGTGTAAACCACCGCCTTATCGGGACCAGGAGCGATGTCTGCCCATGTTGTATTCGGCGGTAACCACACGTCTTCATTCCAAAACTTGTCGAGGTAATACCTCAACATAATTGACACTGTATTTTGTTTTGATTACTATTTTAATTAAAACCAATTCAATTTTTACAATGTGTACGAGCACCTCACGGCTTCATTGAGAAAAAGTGACAGATAATTGAAGCAAAGTTGCCCTATAAAACCTGATAAATAACCGCTGTTTGGATTTTTGACGTTTAAAAAATAGAAGCTATTTTTAATTTTATACAAACTTAAAAATATATTTATTTATAATGCGATTAAATATAAAGAAAATTTCCAACATTTTATTTTACCACTTTGTCAGCGTAATTAGGCAGGTAAAAATAACAAAATTAAATTCCAACTTAAATAAAACTATACAGAAACTAGAAAATATAGCGTCGAAAGAAAATTAAATAATTGCAGTTCCAAGTAATTTTATTCATCATGATGTGGTCCTATTTTGTGTGCTAGTTTTTATTTCTTGATAACACTGCTCAATTTATGGGGGCCCATGATCTGTTAGTCGGTTTGAAGATTGGTTGAAGGCTTTGAACCGTTGATTTAATAAAAAAAAATTCTTTCAACTACGTAATCACTACAAAACCGATCACAAAGGACGTATTTTTTGCTTAGAACCAAAACAGTGCAGAAATGTATGAAATCTCATGGTTGCACAGTTTTTCATTAATGCACTGTTTTTTATTTAATTAAATTATATAAATTTACCACAGAGGTTTAATGTCTCCCATTATGTTTATTAAAAAATGTATGCACTAGATCAAAAAGATACTGGCTGAAAATAAAAATCGGCTGAAGGCGACTTGGTGAAGAAAAAAAAAAAAACAAATGGCGCGCATTTTGTATGTGTACCATTGTAAAACTTTGATACTAAACTTCATAGCTTCATATTTATCAAGAAAAGATTTAAAAAATGGAAAAAGCGATAACGATAAGGATGCAACTCCAGAAAGTATAAAAACAGCTGCAAATGAAATTGTTAATAACCTTTTGCCGGACTCTGCTACTGAATGTCGAAGTTTGAAATGTCGACGATGTTAATTTATTCTAAACATGTTCTAAAGTACAGGATCTCGATGTATGTACAGTCACGAGCATAAGTATATATACACTTGGCTTTATTCAAAGACGATTTTCTCCTTTAGTTTTGAATGAAATTTTATGTTATTACGAACAAAGTATTTTCGAACCCATAGGTTTGTGTAAAGTGTCGTATTTCAACGTTGCATTCGTTATTTCAGGAAAAAATCGACATTGAAAGTTGCCAAGTGTTGACATATTAGTGCTCGTGACTGTACACCAGTTCGAAAGGTCACTGGAGCGAAAAAAAAAAAAAAACAGCAAAAGATTAAAATATGATTCGCAGTCGTAACAATTATGTATTTACAGAATTATAATCATTACTATCAGTAATACAACTTAAACTTGTTAAGTTAGTATAATCCCCAAATGTCAAGATTTCATGAAATTGTCATTCTTTCTTCGGATGTTCTTGGGGATTACCTACTTGGTCTTAGAGAGTTGTGTTGATGACTTTAATGATTATAATTATGTAAATACAAATTTGTTACGGCCGCGAATCATATTTTAATCAACGTACAACTTAATATTGACCAGCAAATTGCAAAAAACGTACATAAAATTGAGTTTCGCGGGCTACCCTGGCGCTTTCGCCTTAAACCCCAAGCAGCCCGCGATGTATCGCAGTAAGGTATCCTTCGTCATGTGCGTGCGTGTCTATTAGCAAGCATTCGTTTTACATGAAGGTGTCATCAAGGTATCGCAGTGACGCATCTTCGGCATGTAATTACCCTTAGATAAAATGCGAGTGAGTGTGGCAGGCCAGGCAGGAACGCTATACGTCATTTGTGTCGGAGTGCGAGTAAACGGTGCGCTACAAGCTTGGTTTGTAATTGTACCTATCATACAATTACAAACCAAGCTTGTAGTGCACGCGTTGTCAAAACATTCCATACAATTTGTATGGAATGTTTTGACAAAGCCCCACGGACGTAAAAATATCGCGGTAGGATTTTATCGCGCACTGCATTTTCAACTCTTGTGGTGTTGAGCTAATCATTGAGAATCCAATAGAGCGCATCCCAGTGCGTCAAAAAAACACACTGTCGGATTTTCAACTCTCTGAGCTAAGCAGTGCGTAAATCGTGCGCGAAAAGTTCCCGCCACGATATTTTTACGTCCAATTTTACGAACGTCGTAAATGACATATTCTAGCAATGAGATGTGTAATAAATAATTACCTGTATGCAGCGGAAACAGGTAGGTATATAGCCTTGTGTAGAAGTAGAACCATATCGGAATGAAGACAAAGAACAGCAGCTTCCTGAGGCGGTCCAACTTGGCTTTCTTAAATGCCTTAGTCTCCCAAGACAAAAAATAATTAACTATTTTTATTTTTTTATTAGCCCTTAATGTCCCACTGCTGGGCAAAGGCCTCCCTACGCTCTTCTATCTCTTTCTGTCCAGAGCTGCCAAGGACCAATCTTTATGAAAGGAGTCCAGGTCATCCCGCCATCTCCGTCTGGACCTGCCGGGGTTGTAAAAGTAGCCCATTGATCCATAATCTATATAATATAAAATTCAAAGTCCTGACTGGCTGATATATCTCAACGCACAGCCTAAATCGCTGGTCCTAGGGACATGAATTTTGGAGAGTGTGTTCTTTGTGAAGTGTAGGTATCCACTAAGATGGGGTTTTTGGAAATTCAACCTGAGGGTGAGAAGCGGGATTTAGTTTGTATGAAAAATCTTAATCCTTGAGTTAATAAACACCAAACTTGGCACGAATACTTCGTGCCAAGTAAATTATGAATAATAATCTAAGTAAATTATGAAGTTTGGCATTTTTTGTTTTTCTAAACTACCCCCTGAAGGGAGATTGGGAGGTGTCTGTTGGGAGTATTTTATTACGTGCCTTGATTAACTGGAAAATTGGTATAATAAAGTCAAGTTAAAGAAACAACCTAAACGATTTTTCAAAATTTCACCCCTGTGGGGGTGAATAGCGGGGATATAAATTTAAAAATTGGCCCGAATACAGAATTTATCTAAATAAATGATAAAGATCATAAACATACATTTTCGAAATTTTTAGAGGAAATTAGGAATTTCACGCAGACAAAGTCGCGGGTAGAAGCTAGTTGAATATGAAATTACGAAACTTAATAAATAAAAAAAGTTAAATATATTTCGTATCATTTTATTATTGTTTCATCGCATACAAAAGAGACTATTTCGCAAATCAGAGATGTAAATCTCGCACAAGTTATCACGTGTTTAGATTCACATTAAAACGACGCTCACATTTATAACAATACATATCATTTGCTTATAAATAAAAAATAGACCCATTAGAAACAAAGTTAGTCACTGGTCTCACTTAGCATTAGTTCAATCTACTCCACCAATACAAACAAGTCGTGAAAAACCGACAGTAATTTCAAAACTGACAGTTGTCTCGCTTTATTGGTATACTGCACTCGCGATTTAATTTCCAAACATGTAAGCAAATTTTTGTTTTATAAAAACGACTTTAAAACCCACACAAAAAGTTCAGTTTGCACTGCAACTTTAGAAATATTTATGCCTTATTTTAATAGCCGTAGTAATTCTGAAATTAACTTAATATACACTAGCATAAATTTGATATTTGCTTAAGTAAATAACATCAATTTGCAGTTTGAGTGAGTGATTTCAGTTCGAGTAAAAATTCTCAGTGCCATTGTGAGCAAAAGGCGTACTTTTACTTTCTTCTACAATATCCAGTCGCTAACACGACTAAAACCAGACAAACAATGACTACCTTTGCGAATAAAACAGAAAAAACATTAACCTACACCAAAAACAACAACTATAGAATACGCACAATTTCTTCTTAATTAATTAATAATATAACCGTGATAATAAAAATAAAACTTTGATGACAAATGCAATTAGGACAGAGATCAACAACATACAAATTATTATTGTAATTTTCAACATACTTTTTTCTCATCATATTTTCCACATACATTGTTTATAAACGTTACCTATATGTATATCAACAACATTTAAAATATAGTGAAAGGCACCAACGTATCATGATAATGTTTTTTTTTGTACATTATTTGTTTAGTTGTTCAAACAGGTAACAGTACAGTGATATAGACAAACTCTAGTTAAAAAAAAAAGTGATACATAGAAATATGTAAAGGCCAGTTTGACAGTTTCCGGATAAATTGAAAAAAGGAACACAATAATATGTTAAAAGTATCTGCTAGAAAATTAACCGAAATGTATCATCATCTGTCTAGCCTTTTCCCAACTATGTTGGGGTCGGCTTCCAGGCTAACCGGATGCAGCTGAATTGTCTCTTCATAAGTTAATAGTAAACATTTTAAGCCGTTTGTATTTTTAGGCCCAAGTCATAGGCAACATTTTAACCCGTTTGTATTTTTTGGCCCAAGTCATAGGTCTGTAACATTTTAAACTGTTTGTATTTTTTGGCCCAAGTCATAGGCAACATTTTAAACTGTTTGTATTTTTTGGCCCAAGTCATAGGCAACATTTTAACCCGTTTGTATTTTTGGCCTACATTCCTTCTTCCCAAACAGACACCTTGTCTGTTTGAGAAAAATGTTACAACTTGATTATTCATTATTCTATTCTGAGGTAACTCATAAACTTAAGTGCCGAAAGTTAAGAGAGAAATTACTTTTGTATAATTTATTAATATATTGTTGTTTTATTCATAAGAGCACTGTCTATATTCCTATACATGCTAGATTTTTACTATATTAGCAAGCAATTATAAGTACCACATAAATACTATGAAACATACTGGTATATTTATAAAACTATAACAACACTTTTATGCACCATTAAACTAAGTTTATCCTTACAATATAAACTCTGAAAATAAATATTCCGATGTACTAATAACATAATTTAAATGCTGAACTAGGTTGTATTATTTTCCCACACTGGAAAGCTTATAAAGTTTAATTAATACTCGAATACATGTAAATTTTAATACAAAAAGAACGAAATAGGGTATTTATTTTAAATAATAGTTTATGGTCTGAACAGAAAATAAAGAAAAAAAAAAAAACATCGTTGATAAGGTCGTTTATCGGTAACAACAATAATGCATTTTAAGTATTTACTTGTATCTATTTTCATTCATCTAAAGTTATCACTTACGAGTATACGTAAAAAATACTCTTATGTCAACTATCATAAGGTTCAAAATAAACCAAACCTTAATGCACGTAAAATGCAATAGCTACTGTACTTTTTCTTTTCAGGCATACAAAATGAACAATTCCTTTAAACATCTGAAGAAACCCAACAGTCATAAATAAAATGGTAGTCGTAGAAATACTTCACTTGTAAATAAAATGATTACTCCTTATGATCGTTTACGACGTACGGCATTTCATACAAACTTTCAGGCCCTTGTTTTTCGAAATGAATGAACCGATTTTAATTAAACTTCATACGCATAAGCAGGATACAAAGGTCTAAAAAGTTACTTAAGAACATTTTCGAAATATCTTATTTAGAAAAAGATAACTGGAAATCTGTTTCTATGGAAATTTTAAAATCGGTCTAATTTGATTGTAACACTATTTTTAGAAAATGTTTTTAAGTAACTTTTTAGACCTTTGTATCCGGCTTTTCGTAAATTTCATTAAAATCGGTTCATTCATTTCGAAAAACAAGGGCTTGAAAGTTTGTATTATAAAATGCCGTACATCGTAAACACTCCTAATACTATTCAAATTTATTATTTTTTAAGCTTTTATAAAGCGTCTTTGGGTGTATTCGATAGTACCGATTTTTAAATATTACTTAACTTTACTTGTGTCTCGAATATAATATCGAGTATCGACTATTGTGTGACTAACTATTACAGGCCTACCGCTCAACTC
Organism: Oligia latruncula; assembly: GCA_948474745.1. Taxonomy (NCBI): domain Eukaryota; kingdom Metazoa; phylum Arthropoda; class Insecta; order Lepidoptera; family Noctuidae; genus Oligia; species Oligia latruncula. Next base: position 9,405,516 of record OX419703.1, on the reverse strand, counting down.
AGACGATGCATGAGGAAGATGCGCGGTGCGGGGAGGCCGTAGACAGAGAGTATGTTCCCACTTCTGGGACATGGGCCTCCTCTTTCCGAGAGGGAGTGGGCTGTAATCTACCACGCGGACCTAGTGCGGGTTGGTAGATGTCACATGTCTTCTAAGTTTTGGTTCTAGGACATGCTGGGCCTGCAGTCTCGACATAGATAGCAATCGCTTTACGACCGAATTCGGTCGCAAAGTCCTATCGATCCGGATTTAGCGATATTTGGTAGTCTCGACTCTAAAAGTTATCGATTGTCATCGGTATCTTACCGAAGTTTGTCGCAAACTTTACGATTTTCGAAATGTTTACGAATATATTTTGCGAGCATTTTTGACAGATGTAGAGACTTGCGTTTGTCGTAAGGATCGTTACGGCTAGCGATTATTGTCGGTATTATTTAGCGGTCGGTAGTTTGCGACAGCGTCGCTATCTACTCGTATGTCGAGACTGCAGGCCCTGGTTTCTTCACGATGTTTTCCTTCACCGTTTTGAGAGCAGTGGTGATGAAATAATTTACACAAAGTAAAGCACCTGTCTGGGTTCGAACCTACGACCCACAACTACGTTATTGGCTGACGGACGTCAACCCCTCCCTCACCGCGCAGTGCCCCTCAGGTACCTAGGTACCGTCTAACTTAAATGGAAGCCCAGCCGAAGTATTCTGAAAAATCTCACGTTTTTTAGAACTGTCAGAATAGACCGGCTGTAGTCGTAGTGCGATTCGGCCGTCGACTAAATAATAGTCGGTATTATTAACTAACTAGCAATGTGCAATAATAATTTACTTACATTATGTCAAATGATATGGTTAATATTTTGTTCGTTATTATTATTTCCTATTACATATTAAGACAACACCAGCGGAATCGGCGGGAATTTTGATATAAGTACTATTTGATTTTTTAAATCGATTTGGACTTTTCTAGATATTTTTGATAACTATATTTATAATGTAACCGAGACTCGGTATATTCTTCACTGATGATCATTAAATATAATCTGTCATTACAGTTTCTTCGTTCATCTTGATCCAAGATATACTTAAATTACAGGCTCTTGGCCACTCATAAACAGGGTAAGCAAGGACAACGACGCGCACACTATATCATGAATTTAACACATGATTCAAGACAGCGTAGAAATTTTTCGTCGGTTGTATAGAAGGAATCTGCTGCTTCATAAAAATTTGCCGCATTTACAAAATTTGATTTGAATAATTTCAATGCAGTGGTCGTTCAGAATCATGTGATCCGGTAACAGTTTGGCAGTCGATGTCGTTCAAGCCTGTATAATCATTATAAAATTTCTTCATCCATCTTGATCCAAGATATACCGGCTCTTGGTCACTCTAAATAGCATAAGCTTACGGAAAACTTGTGAAACAGGAACAGGCGAAAAAGTTAATAACAATCTACGATCATGTAGAGGTAAAACATATTTATTTGAAACTCTTATAAAGCCTATTTTCGCTTGAATAACTATACTATTTAGATTTTAACGTTGTCCTTTTATTGCCTTCTGTACAAAATATATATTTTATGGTATTCTTCTTGTCGTTGATTTAGCCATTCCTTTGCAATTAGTAAACACTCCCATGATTTTTCAAGCAATATAATATATACCTGTAGCGGTATCTACAACGCCACACGCGAACAACGCGTCATACTGACGTCACGCAAATCCTGCATCGCGCAAGCAGAGTTTACCGCGCAACCAATGATTAATGTCGGGCCGTTGATATATGCTAGTTGCGCGGTAAACTCTGCTTGCGCGATGCAGGATTTGCGTGACGTCTGTATGACGCGTTGTTCGCATGTGGCGTTGTAGATACCGCTACATACCCATATTAAAATTGCATGCTTCCCGCGGTCCAATTCACGTTCGGAATTTGACAAGTCCCTAAACTAATCCCCACCACACCTTTTAATTCATAAAGCGATCTATAAACGCAATGCTTATTATTATTTTATACCTAATTTTGGAATATAATAAGACGTGTTCTGCGCGCGTGTATTTCAGGCACTAATTATTTTTATTATTATAATTTTATCCTATCTAAGAGACGATAGAATAAGACGTGGATGATAAGAGTTCAGATAATAATAAAACGTTTAAACACACACGGATTTAACGATCCTATTGCAGTTTATTAATTAAATCACTATGAGGAAACCAGCGGGCTAATTGCGTAACGCACATAAAACGGCAATCGATGGCAATTTAATTCATTTTGACAGTTCGACCACGGTCATTGTGTTATTTACGTTGTTGAGCAGAAGAATTTTTCAAACCAATGAAGCAATGGATTAGAAATTTCCTTTAAACCCTCGGATTGTGATTGAAAGTGTGCAATTAGGGTCTGAAATCGCCAACTCGTCTTGAGCAAGCGTGGTAATCAATGCTCGTGGCTTGCACCGCCGTGTCCTCGTAGAGGCGATCGGCAGCGGCGGCGACCTCTCGCGCCCGGCCCTGGTGCAAGCCATGGTCCGGAGCGAGAGGGAGTGGGAGGCAGTCACCTCCTTCTGCGAAGCAGTCATGCTAGCGAAGGAGGTGGCGGGACGGCTCAGGGAGAGAGCCTCCCGTCCCAGCCGCCGCGGGAGACGCTCCGGGCGTCGGGAGCCGCGCGACGACTCCCGGCCACCGTAGGCGCGGGCCTGCGGGCGGAGAGTAATGGGTAGCTCACCGTCAGTGCTGCCAACTTAGCATTTTTTTGGCTAAATTTAGCACATTCCCCAGTGATTTAGCACGAAAAAATTCTGTTTAGCATATAGCATATTTTTTAGCATGTTACCCTGATAAGATAAAGTCTGCATTTTGTATATTTTTTTAAATTTTACCATTAAACTTGTAACAGAATTACAAGCCAGATTGCCTACGAAACTACGAACTTTGCAGTTCTACGAAAAATGTAAATATTTTGAGCACAAGAAACGCTAAAAGTTGTCAAACTACCAATCGTTGAAATAGTACAAGAATTTAAAACAGATATAACAGGAATTGATAAACTTATCACAATGGCGAAACATTGTTTTTATATAATGCAATTTTATAATGTAAGATTCGGATTAAAAAGGGGTAACAAATGCCGTTTTTCCTACGAGGTCTCTGACTCAAACTTGCGAAAAATAGGGACATATTATAAGGCTTATGCATCTACGTCTTCCGCGCTATATCTACCGGCTGCTTCTATTCAAGAGGATACCGACGATGTTTTATGTGTCACAAAATTGGTGCTTCTTTTACACTAGGTATTGTAAAGATTTTATAATAAATGCTCTTTTTCTCCCTATTGGCATTTTTTTTATATAATCCGAAAAATTTTAGCATATTTTTGGCATTTTTCGAATGTAGATTTAGCATAAAATAATTTTTAGAGTTGGCAGCACTGCTCACCGTCCGATCAGGACCAGGCCCGTGCCGGACGGCGCGTACGTGTTCCACGCGCGCCTCAAAGAGATTTCAGCACCGAGGAGGGGCCCCATAGGGCCGAAGCCTGCCGGGTCAGCGGGATTGTCCGAAAGGGTTACCGCTGGCCCGGAACATAAAGGGCTAAGGAAGGAACACGGGTGGGTTTTAGTCAGTAAGAGTCTGACACTCCCTTCCGCTCCACCCAGAGCGGGAGGGGTCATTTGATGATTTCCCAACCGCAAAAAAAAAAAAAAAAAAAAATGCTCGTGGCTTCTCTGTATCATGAGAGGTTTTTGCTCTACAATGAGGCAATAATAGGCTGGTATAATTTATATAACACACTAATATTATAAAGGCGAAAGTGTGTTTGTATGTTTGTTACTGCTCCACGCACAAACTTCTAAACGGATTTGGATGAAATTTGGCATACAGATAGTTTATAACCAGGATTAACACGTAGGATACTTTTCATCCCGATATTCCTACGGGACCGACACCTATGCGGGTGAAACCGCGGGGCGCAGCTAGTTATTTTATAAAATGAGATATCGCCTGTCTAATAGTAGAGCACGGTGCGGAGCAAGTCGACTTTTTGCACGCAATACGTATAATGAAATAACAAAAACATGGGTTTGATTTTCTCACCAAAATTCAACTGTGTTCTTTTATAGGGGTGTTTTTTTTTAAAGACAAACGCGATAGGGATATCTCTCGCATTGTATAACGCGTAAAAAAGAAAATGTTTAAAAAAATATTATAATTTACGCTTTTCATCCACGTAATGTTCTATTGTCATTTCACTAAAATAATATTAACAGGGGAACTCTTATACGTTGACCGAGAGGCAAAAACAAAGACCACCAATTATTTTAATTCCATTCTTTACCTGCGCAAGTAGATTTCATAAGAAATACGTTTGTAAATAATACTTTAAATTTTACCTGATTAGGTATTACTTGAAACTAGCTGACCCGGCGAACTTCATACCTCCTAAGAATCAATAAATGTTGAAATTAATATAATTAAGTATCTTTCGTGAATTTTTCCCATGTTTTAATAGTTAAATAACAATAAATAATAAAAATGTTTATTTTTCTTTCACAAATAACACTTATTAACTAAAACTTAAAAATGGAAAAAATAATTATTATGATGTAAGTAGAATAATGTTCATTTGTGGGAGACTGGTGCTTAAATTAAGCCGTGACTTGTATTTCAGTTTCAGTTATTCTGGTAAGTAGTATTAGGGGCAGAGGCAAATCCGACAAATCAACGATCATGAAAATCGGTTCAGCCGTTCTTGAGTTATAAATGGTGTAACTAACCCGACTTTGTTTTATATATAAAGATATAGAAGATAAAGGGATCGATTAACAAAGAAATTAACTACCTTAGCCAGCACGCTCAGTCTACAATGCCCGGTTAATGTTAATATTTTAGGCAAAGTGGATACTGTTCATATAATAAATCAATATGATCCAACTGCGTGGTCCCACATAAATAGCTTACTTATAATATTTATTATAAATGTATTTTCAATTTTGCTTAGCCAATAATTATTTATTTTAGCTATTATAAACAATCACCTTTCGCCTGCCAAAGCACGACAATTACACGATTTAATAATTCTTAAGTAGGTATCGTAAAAATAGTACCAATTATTCATCATTATTAGCGACCTAGATAAGTAATGTGACTTTGAGAATGGCAACAAAGAATAATAGACATTATTGCATTACAATAAAGACGTATTTTGAATGCAATGTTGAAAATGATGAAAAGATTATAAAGAAAGGAAAAAGTTTAGACTTAAAATAATAGTAATACCAAAATAGCAAGAATAGCCCCTTTTGTTAATAATGTACCTATTTAGACCGTTTTCACGAGCTACTGGGGTACTAGCAAAATTAATTGAATTAAATTTGATTCAAATTAATGTTACCTTAACAATTATTCAAACCAAATTCAATTCAATCCAGAACTTAAGGTTTGTATGTAAAAAATCCTTACATTATAAAACATGTTTTATATTTTTGATAGATTCAGTTTGAAAAAAAAAACTTGTCATTAAGAGGGAACGCGGTTACCTGGTCGTTGGCGTTAATTCCATACACTAACGTATTCCTTTGTTTTATCCCTGCTTAATGATACTAGTCCAAATATTGTGTCATGATATAATAGTATAGCTAATATTGTATAGTCCTCCAGACCGTATTTCGACCATGGTGGCCAATAGACAAGACATTATAGTGCACAAGTGTGTGCACCTGTGTCTGCGCACACACTTATGCATTATAATGTCTTGTATCTTCCCTCACTCTTACAATCCGATGGGACGGCAATCAAATATGAACGGAGAGGGATCAGGGGTATCACACCGCCAACTTCCAAACATAATTAAGTACTATGGAATTAATGCCAAAGACCACGTGATCGCGTTTGCTCTTAAATAAAGTTGCAAGCCACATTTATGAAAAAAAAGAGGGTATTATTAGATAAATGCTTCTATTGACGTTTACGATAGTTTAAAGAAAGTGATATATTTATGTTTTCAGCACCATCTTATTTCTTGGTATGTATTTATTTTATATAAAATATTTTTTTATACTTACCATTATATTTGTTTGGTAACTCAAGTACTTTTTCAATTTTGTTTTCATTTGTATTTGTGTAAATATTTTTTTTTTCAATATGGAGTCAAAATTGTAATGTCAATTTAATTTAACATAGTGAAAAAATATTAAAGCATTTCCAATGTTTGGTATTGATTATTTTAAAAATAACTTTTTGATAAACATTTTGTAAATAGCGTAAGCAATAAATCTTTTAGCACATAAGGAATCTCAATTAGATTTAATACTTTTAACAACAACATAGGTAAATAAAAAGTTAACTTAGAAGGAAATCTATCTAATTTAGATTCCTAATAAAACGGATCACAAAATTATGAACTTTGCGCAAGGATGTCATCATATTTATCGACAGTGAATCATCACGGTATCAAATGAATAACATCGACATTGATTCCATATCGATAATTATAGGGACATCCGTAACTCGAAAAACTTTACGTCTATCAATACTTAGAAATCTCAGGTTTTTTTATAAATACGGACTTAGATATTCACGAATCACATTCACATTCATTCGCGAATGAATGAAATGAATGAACAACACAACAGGACGAAAATTTGGGGCCACACTACTGAACTATTTTGTGCTTATTCAAATCTTTATCAATCCCGATTCAGTTTTTATGCAGCCTTTTCAATATATCAACAACATAGAATACATATTTAACATACATTCGGTTAAGGTTTAACGAGAGAACAATTGATAATTTGTGCATAATACTTTCAAATAGAAGCGGTCATCTGTTACGCTGATTTGTAAAGTTTTGTTCAGAACCTAGTCTTTTACCATAGTTTAATATAATGTATAGTTCTATGCAGTACTTTTCCTACGCTGTCACGATAATCAGTACTCGACATTTTGCTACGCAGAATTTAATCTTCAAAGTTTGGCTGCTCTCACTTAGAGCTATTTCTTGTGACGCATAATTCCAACAACAACTTACATAAAAATCTAACCGCAAAGGCACCGGCCCGTAAAGCTTACATATACAGTAAAGCGTAAATGTGGCCCCTTGTTAATATTAGTGATATATCTAGTTACAACCTCGTAACGTGGAGTGATGTAGTCATGTGTGTGGCCGCCGGGAGGCGCCACGGGCGCTGGGCGAAACGCCTGGACGGTCGGCCCGGCCCTATGTCTCTCTGAAAAGATGTAAGCTGAGTGTTAGTTTGAGGTGATCGCATGTTTTGAGGCACTTGCAACCAGTTTCTCGAACAAAATTATCGCAAAATTAATGTGACAAGTAATGTAAATTCAAATTAATGTAATCAACCGACATAGCCCGAAGAATTGCCAAACTTAAGTGGTAGTGGGCAGGGCACATTGCTCGCAGAACAGATGGCCGATGGGGCCGAAAGGTTCTGGAGTGGCGACCGCGTACCGGAAAACGTAGCGTTGGAAGGGCTCCCTTCCACAAGATGAACCGATGAAGGTGGTGAAGGCCGCAAGAATCGCTGCAGGCATCCAACCAAGGCACAGAACCGGTCGATGTGGCGGTGCTTGGGGGAGGCCTATGTCCAGCGTGGACGTCTTTCGGCTGAAATGATGATGATGAATGTGACAAATTGTCAAGCGCTGCTGTGATTGGTTGAATGTTATATCAACAGCCAATTGCATCACTTGACTTGCGTTTAAGTTTGACGCGTCGATAATTCTCGTTCCAGAAACTGGGCGTTAGGCCACAGAAGGGTTAATAAATGGAGTGTTAAAGGTAACCTGGAGTAATTTGCGTTGCCCAATGAGTCGAGGAGTTTTGTTGCTTACATAGTTTTTTTTTGCATCAAAACGCAATTTTGTATGATAAAAGGAACATGTTTTCGTTGGGTCATTTTGAACAGCGTTAATTACGCCAGGTTAAGATCGTCCCCACCCTCAAAGTAGGTATGTCAGTAGTGATGTTTTTACAAACACTGCGATTGTCACCCAAATAGTGTTCAAAGGTCATCAATCAAACAGCATCGGCCTCATTACACCATCACCTTCGTCGAAAAGTCATGCTTTCGATTTCAGTATCAAAGAATCATCAAAAACCAAACGCAAAGCCCGCAAAAAATCCCCATGTTTTTATCGCAACGGCAGTGGCTATTCAAACTAGCACGCATTAGTATTAGCCGAGTTTAAAAAATCAATCCCTGATTCGAGTTATTATTCTGTTTTAGAACTTGCTCAATCAATGCAAGTTTATAAGCGAAAAGCCTTCACCGATGGAAGATTAAGTCATTAAAAAAATAGAAGTTTTGAGCTCAACAGTCAATGCCCTCAATATTAACCGCCGAATTAGAATACGCCCAATGAAAGATTCCACACGGGATCACAGCCGTTAAAATAGCGACATGCAGGTTCAGGGAAACATTTGCGGATCACTTGACTGTATAAACCGGGCAAACCTTAGAGCGTTGCCCGGCTAGACCGAGCGAATAAACATTTTCAAGTCACTTGCTCGGCTATCACCGGGCATAGAGACCTTTCCCTAAGACACGGTGGTCGTCGAATGAGTAACGTTCCCCCTGCTCTTCTTGTGTATCTGCCAAGTCTTCTTCTGAGGAGAAATGTGTATGTTAGCATTCCATTTGTTCACTATGCTGTGGTACCCGCAGCTTGAAACAAACGTGGTAGTACAAAATGCATTTTTTGCTGTATAATTCTTTTAATTAAGTCTACCTGTACAACACAAAAATACATGATCAATTTCTACCTTCAGATTCGTCTGACCTGAACCAAATCGGTAGTCAGGGTGTGGCTGTCACAGTCAGAAGATCGATTGCTTACGATGGCCGGAACTACTATTAGCAGAAAATTGTTGAAACTAAACAGTTTGAAAGTTTCGTGCGTGCACGCATCCAGACAGACCAATCGGACTAGAATCGTCTATTGAGATTGATGTCTCTATGGTAACCTTTACGCATTAAAGTCGTTTTTAACAAAGCAAAAGCATGATCTACTTACTTTTTATTATTGACACGATTCGGCGTGCTGTTGTTGGATTGATGCGAACTGTCACTTATTTCTGAACTCGAACTTCTAATGTCACCTTCCATCTGAAAATTACGCATATTCAATATTTCAATCAATCATATTTCAACGTGACTAAGAACTTGTTTGGTTTGGCAAATACTTGGCTAACTGCCGCACTCAGAGCCGTCACTTAAGGTGCCACTAGTCGATATTTTTTCCATACTACATAATAATAATTATTAAATATAAGTAACGACTCTTGAGTACTGGAGTAAGAGTAAGAGTTTGCACAGTTTAATCAAACAGGCAAATGTATGCACTATGCACATAAATATGTATTTTGAATGATAGTTTGTTAAATAATTAATGACTGCGGCGGAAAGCGATGTACCTGAGATCCGATGTGTCTTAGTTGAAAACATGAAATGGGTTTTTAATTTAATAAACGTGTGACTCATTTAATATTTGCAATTACAATAAAACAGAATCAGCATTCTCCTGCACTTATCCCAATTTATTTGGGGTCGGCCCATGTTTTTTTCTTCCATACTTCTCTATTAGTAGTCATCTTGGTAGAGTAGAGTCACCCCCCTTAAAATTCCCACTTTATCTTTCATTTTATTATTTAAAAAAAAAAAAAACTTAATACGTTTCTACCTGTCCAACACTAATAGCTTTATAAGCGATCTGCAGTATAAGCCAGGTCCAGAATATATGCAGGCCCAATAGCAGACACAGGAGCGAGTTGAAGATGTAGTAGGCAGGGAACATAGGCACTATCATGGGGGCACGGATTGTTGTACTGGAAATAATGGTAAACATGATCAGACGTCTGTTCAAATTACTATAATTATTCGGTTTGAGTGTATTTACAGATTAAGGGGAAGTATGAAATAAGTAGGATTCGTATATTTATTATGTACCGAACTGCCGTACTGCAGTGGTACGTGATGAAAAAGACAGACTTGCATAAAAAATAAAAATAGATAAATATAAATTAATTTAGGTATAATAAACAACTCAATTAGTTTTTGAAACTCACCTCCAAATAATGTAGAACGGATAAATAATGAGTCTTGTAATGATCCACAGTACTGTAAAAACTGTGAATACGATATCGCAGAAACGCTGAAAGTTCGCGTATTTCGCCGCTTTGCCTGCATCCAAGAATATATCGGCACAATCGTGCAGTAAAAGCACTATGGTACCGACTCTGTGTAGACTGCAGACCCAACTGAAGGATAGCAATAAGATAGTGGCCACGTGGTGCACAAACATCTGCCAGAAGTCCTTGCGTCGCACGTCCCAGAACTGCGAGAATGTCAGCGACCAGTAGAAGGCTGCTGACATCATGTAGTGCCACCAGACGTCGTCTGTGAGACCCTGCAATGTGTTTGAATTGCACCATTTAAACGTAACAAATGCTTTATTTATTGATGTGATTAAAATGTCTGCCCCAAAAATGACAAATTCCCACAAAAAATAAATAAACGGTTTTTGGTCTGTGTATAAATATTAATTGAACGCAAGTCCTATACTTACCTAACAGTGAACGTTAGGTAGGGCGCTGGTGATAATATCTACTATCTTAATGATAAGCACCTGCGTACCCGTTGTGATTACCACGGTCTGGTGAAAATTGTTCATATTTATAGTGTCGCTACGGTTTTAATCTGTTACTTGTTTATAAAGGCCCTTTAATAATAACGTTCCCTCTGTTGAGACACAGGCCTCCTCTCTGTGAGAGGGAATGGGTCGTAAACTGGTAACCACGCGGGTCCAGTGCGGGTCACATTTCTTCGAATTTTTGGTCCTACGACATGCCGGTTTCGTCAAGATGTTTTCTTTCACCGTATTTTAGAGCAATGGTGATGAAATAAATTACACACAGTAAAGCGCCTGCCTGGGTTCGAAACCAAGACTCGTAAGTCGGGGCCGTTACCACTGCTCAGCTTTTTCAGTTCTGCGACGAGAGCAATGATGGCCCAATCATTGCTCTCGTCGCAGAACTGAAAAAGCTGAGCAAGGTGGTAGCGGGGTTGACTGCTGATCAGGCCGCGACAGACGTACATGTTTTAATTAAGCTTTGGCCACACTGAGGCTTATCCCGGGCGGTATGCGGGCCTATAATTTGGCCCTATCAGAATACCAGCGCTTCGGTATTTTTATTTAATTTAATATCGCAGTATTATTCTGAGATACGAGCCTTTTTGGTGTTGCACTCGCACACAGGTCTTTTCTTTTTTTCTTGTTTATTATTTTTGTTTGTTTTTAATGTAATTTTGTTAGTTTTAAATGCTTCTTTTTACTGTTTGTATTTCCTGTGCGTGTCCCAAATAAAATATTTTTCTTTCTTTCTTTTTTTTTCTATTCACGCCGGTTTGAACACATAGGTACTTACATACAAGTTTATGACCAAACGACGGGAGTGAATTTTGCCACGCATCCCGCGTTTTTCTATTCTTTTTGGCCAGAGCTTTCAGTGTCACTACTGTCACTCTCTCATGGTGGGTTTTTAAATGCTCCTGTGTTCGTCCTCATTGTAAACTGATAAATGTCTCTAATTTCACCGTAAGCTTCAAAATGTCGAAACAGTAGCCAGGCACTCCTATCGCCACTATGTAGCATCTATTCGTTCAATCTTACATAATTGAAGATTCGTCATCCATTAGTACTATTCGTGCAGCGCTATTTAAAGCGATAATAGGCAAGCAGTTCGGAGTATAAGATGTGTTACTTCAAAATGATACAAATAATATGAATGGGGAAGATTTCGTAGCCATGGTTCGAGAGGTTTCCCTGTACCTTTAAAACCCATATACCATATTACATTCACGTTAGCGTGATCGGTTTCGTTTTCTGCGAGGGTCTGCCTATGTACGAGATTACCACTGCCTAATTAAATCTAGCGATTGTAGAGGCTATCTATGTAGCCTTACCTTTTATAGTGCAGGCTGGCTATAATTTAGCGCGGGTTCCATTCGAACATTCAAGCAAGTGTCATATATTTTTATTAGGTATTTTTGTTTAGTTGAGTCAGTGCTAGTTTTAACGTGATAATGTAGTCTCTCTCAATATAATTTAAAGAAATCCTATATTGCTGTTTTATTACTTTAAGGGGCTCTTCTACCCTCTTATACTACCAACCTATAGCTTAGGACTAGGATACTTTGACAACTTCTCATAATAAAATTAGGTGGGTGTGGTGGCCCAGTGGTAACAGCCGCGACTTACGAGTTGAAGGCCGGGGGTTCGAACCCCGACAGGTGCTTCACTTTGTGTAAATTATGTCATCACCACTGCTCTCAAAAACTTGAAGGAAAACATCATGAGGGACCGCATGTCCTAGAACCAAAAATTCGAAGGCATGTGACATACACCAACCCGCACTGGGCCCGCGTGGTGGATTACGGCCCACTCACTCTCACAAGAGAGGAGGCCTGAGTCCCAGCAGTGGGAACAGTATAGGCTGATTACTGATTATGCATAATAAAATATACAACGTTTCACATCACATGATCGAAAAAATGTAGAGCCAAGGTAACATTCATTGTAAATACTTTGTGCTCAACTTTTGAAATGCGTGTAAGTCAAAGGTATTTATTTATGTACGTAGCTAAATAAATAAAAATAAAACTAACCTGATGAGGATACCCAATATAACACTGATCAATATCCCACAGCCACTCCTTCTCCCACAGTATAAACAGACCGTAAGAGAAATTATACAAGTAGAATGTGGTCCTCCACATATTTTCGCAGAATTTCACCAGTGTCGAGGGTTTGTCCTGACTCCGTCGCAATCGCCACCAGCGTTCCACCTGCCTCTCTGTCATGTCGAGTTGCTTTGCTAACCCATATATCTGGAAAACGTATTTCTCGGTCACGGTTTGAAGAAGAAATTAAAGTGAGAGCAAGCAAAGATTGAATTTTGCGTAAAAATAGAACTGTGAATAGTCGTGGGTGTTAATATAAATCATTAATAGATATAGGTAGATACATGGTAAATATATGATAGATATGTAACAAGCAATAATATATGCATATAGATAGTGGCATCCACGAAGACGCGCCCCACTCTTCTTACTAATCGCTAGTTAATTCCGCTTCAGTTTTAGTTTTTTAATACACACTAATTACCCACTAATAAGTAATTACTGGGTATCGACAAAACTAAAACACTAGCGGAATGTTGCACACTTGTATTGTAAGCGATTAGGAAGAAGAGTGGGGCGCGTTTTCGTGGCGCTATCTGTACAAAGCTCACGTAACATGCAGTAATAAATGTGATTATTAAGAAAGACTACTACAATTACACTATTCTTGTACTCAAAAACTGAGTGATTATAGTGTCGATTTAGGGTCGTCGGCCATACACGGACAGCTGGCAGCAGCCAGTATCGACTGCTTCAAGCTGCGACTGCATAGTAAACTACAGTCTTCTACGTAAACACATAACACGGAACCGCTCGACGAGCAGTCGCGACTGCTTCGGGCGGCCGGCAGCGCGGTGAAATTTCATCGTGCGGTCAAGCAGTCGCCAGGCATTGACTGCTCGAGCTGTCCACTGCTCTCGCGCAGTTACCTCCGCCCGCTCTATTCATTCCACGACACGTGTTAAGGCCGGTAATAAAAACCGCAGAGCAGTTGATACCGTCTGCTGCAGTAGCAAGCAGGCCGCTATCAAGCGGTTGAATTTGACTGCACGAGCAGTCCGTGTATGTTGATGATTGGCTTACTGCTGGAGCAGTCCGTGTATGGCCAGCCTATGGGTAAAAAGTAAGTGAAGTTGTATATAGGCTGGCGGGACATTGACACGCAATCTGTTACCATATGGGTTCGGTACATGATTCTGAACCCCTTGCGTTGAAAATTTCTACGCTAGGTAGGTTCTAGAATCATGTGCTGAATTCATGGTTACAGGTGGCGCGTCGATGTCCCTGCTACCCTGAAAATTTGGATTTTTTTCTTGTAATAAACCGAGTGAAGATGTGTCTAGATCTCTCTACACTCTACAGATCAAATCAAACGCAACCTTGCTTTAAAGCCAAAATTAGAAGTGGACAAAATTAATATTATTAGACTTCCCATTTCCATGCCCAACGCTTCACGAATCTCGCTTGAGCTGTTCTTCTTGTGAGGCCTGCCTCAGAAGACCCATGTGGCCATAACAATCAAATTGTTGCCTCATAAAATCATCATCTGCCTAGCTTTTTTCCCATCTAAGTATGTTGGGGTCGGCTTCCATTCTAACCGGATGCAGTTGAATACCAGTATTTTACATCAAGCGACTGCCTATTGACCTCCACACCCCAGTTATTGGGTAATACGATACCCCTTGGTAAGACTGGTTGTCAGACTTTCGGGCTTCTGACGACCCCTAATGTCTGTCAAAGTTCCAGGAACGACAGCCGGGACCAACGGTTTAACGTGCTTTCCGAGGCCCCAAATTGTTGCTTCATAGAATAACGAAAATATATTCTATTTCATACGTTGTGTAACAATTACACCCAATCACAAATGTGCTCATCACTGCGTCTACGATTTGATTCAATGATTCAATCTATTAGTGAATGTACTTTGCGTCGTGCCATCAAGTGTTGAATCGAATATTAGAACATTGTTTTGTGATTTGAAAACAAGAATACTGTAGCAGTGTTAATAATCTCAGATCATTTACATTCCATCGCCAATTAATAAGTTTTCTACTTTAGTAAAATGTATTCTAAGTTGATTGTTGAGTGACCATTTGTAATAAAAAGGTCCTAATAGTTTTTAGTTGCAATGGAAATTGAATTTTGTTTAGTATGATATTCAGTTTATCAACAATCAAATCAGCCTATCGCAGTCCACTGCTGGGCATAGGCCTCTCCCAGAGTGCGCCACAGCACCCTGTCCTCCGCCTTCCGATATTCAGTTTGTTGTATATAAATTTCAAGTTATGGAACTTGAAATTTATCTCATTTTTCAATATAATCTATACTAATAATAAAAGCTGAAGAGCTTGTTTGTTTGTTTGAACGCGGTTATATCTAAAACCACCAGTCGGATTTGGAAAATTCTTTTTGCATTTGATAGCCCAATTCTTGAGGAAGGCTATTTAAAGGCTATTTAACATCCACGCTAGGACTCTTATGAGCTAAGCATAAAGAAACAAACTGTTGAATCAGCGGGGTAATTGCATAACACACTAACAGTAGCAATGGCTTTCATTTCAACAACATTCATTGCGTTATTTACGTTGTTGAGCAGACTAATTTTTCGAACATATGACGCAATGGATTAGCAATATCCGTAAACATTATTCAGATTGTAAAGAAAAGTGTTACGCAAAGCGGAAGTTAAATCCAAACAAAGTTCCTAACTACATGTGTAACAGATAAGATAGAAATGTAATTATTTATCTGTCAGTTCTGTTTCTCAAAGGCTTTGCTGCATTATTTTTATTTATGTGACAACGTTACGGGTCACTAGTGTACGGTATAAAGGCCTACGCAGACCGGTCTGCGTAGGCCTTAACCCGTAGTATTTCGGAACGTAGATCCACGCGAGACACAATGGCTTTTTAATTGTTTCTGTAATTACGACATTCAACCGGTTAAAGGTCGATAGTATTCTACCGTCTGCCGTAAACACTGAATTATGCAGGAGGGATAGGCAAGTACCTAGTGGCCTTGGGAACGACGCTCCTACTACACAGCTGCTCAGATCCACCTGACAGGGAACTTGCAGCATAATTGCATAACAAATTACAATGACAATGCCTTTCATATTCGTTGCGTTTTTTACGTTATCGACCAGACGAATTTTTCAAACATATGAAGCAGTAGATTATGAATTTCCTTCAAAATCTTTCAGATTGTGATTGTACCCAAGTGTGTTTTGTGATTGGGGTGCTGTACAAACTTAGGCATACCATACGACGCCTACCTAGTAGGTACCTCCTAAAGGAAATTTACGGAATAGTAAGTTAATAATACTATTGGCTATAGTAACAATAGGTAGGTACCTAAAAATACGTCAGTTGAGCAAACAAATAAATTATTACGAGTATTATCCCTTTCCTGTTAACAACGAACACGTATCGATATAACAGTACATAATACTTAACCCATAAACAAAACCGCACGATTTTATCGCTTGGGGGCGCGTCTACATTGGTTGGTTATGTATTTTAATATGGGCGGAAAAAGTGCATAAAATATCATTTCTGAATGATTGAAACTTGAGAACCTCCTCCGTTTTTTCGTCGGTTAAAAACGTTCACGTTCAGATTTCGGTCTCAATCTGTCAAAAATACCTCTCATTTCCCAACAATTTTGACATTGATTGTCGATGAGATGAGGACTGGATTTTGAACGTTTTTAATTACGGAATTGGCCTTCAGTTTTTAGACTAAACAAATCCACAACGTTTTTGAACTAGCTTTTTATCTTACTTTTCGTACCTACTACGCAAGTGCAAACTGGGCTAATTAGTAGTATTACTCTACCAATGTAAACTGCGCCTAACTACTATACGCTACGCGAGGCTTCGTAAATATTTATCACTTATTAAAACGGTAGCCCCATCTGAGAAATGAGCTCGAGTATAGAGCCGCTACTTATCTCAGCAAATATATCGATAAAACTATCGATAACCATTCACTTATCGAGTTGGTCTTATGAGTCATGGACACATGCAAAGGTTGATGACATGACGTGCATTCCACAATGTGATCGCGATTACTTTGAAAAGTATCGATTCAATTTAAATTAACACAACTTTATATGGCAAGCAGTGACTACCATTGAAGTCTAGATATGACTTGAGAATAATTCAGGAACGTAAGCAAGCCTATAAAACCTGTGTCCCTTGTAGAAGCTTTTGGAAGTAATGAATCTTCATTTTAAAAGTCGTAAAATTCATTGTAAGGCGGTCCCATAAACAGCTGAAAGGAATAGTAAAATGTAGGGCTCTTCAGGCGCATCAGCAGACTATAATGTTCCAACTGCTGGGACACTAGCCTCTTCTCTGTGAGGGGAGTGAGCCACGCAGGCCCAGTGCGTGTTGGTAATGACACATACCTTAAATTTTTCTGTACTAGGACATGCCGGTTGGTTATGGTCATCGGTTTCCTCACGATGTTTTCCTTCACCGTTTTGAGGCGCATAACCAGTTCAGTTTGTGAACAATTTAATCAGTAAGCTGTCAATCCAAATTCAGGTGGGTTATTTGATAAAACTTGGGAGACCCTTACGCTACTGCCAGTAAACGATCGGTCAAAGAGAACTATATAGAACTTTTCGTAGACAGTCTTTGACAGAACTATGCCACCTCGAACAGAGCTGACTTCATAGTACTTCAAACTTCAACTCATCGTAATATTAAAATGCATAACTAGTCATAGACTACAATCTACTGGATCTAAGCCAACAGTTACTCATTAGGAAAATCATTTTAAATTATGATGAGTACTTCACACTCTTGACTTTGAATATGAAAGTGATTGTTGATGGTACACCATCCATAAACTACAGAAGTTGTGGAAGTGAGGTTAGTAATAGGCATTTTAAAATAATTAGCACCTGCGGGGTAATTGCGTAACCCACTAACAGTAGAAATAGCTTTCATTTTGACAGTTCAACAACATTAATTGCATTATTTAAGTTGGTGAGCAGATTTTTTTTCGAACATAATATGAAGTAATGGGTTAGCAAAATCTTCCAAAATTATTCAGCACCCTGATTGCGTAACACATTATCAAACTCAATCTGAATCATTTTGAAAGATATTGCTAAACCATTGCTTCATAAGTTCGAAAAATGTGTCTGCTCAACAACGTAAATAGCGCAATGTAGGTATGTTGTTGAACTGTCAAAATGAAACCTATTGCTACTGATAGTGTGTTACGCAATATGGGTGATGTAAGTATGATTTATGATGGACTAGCTTTTTCGCGGTTTTAAGAGGAATAATTCGGCGTAATACATTGTTTCCGTATAGGTAACTCTATTGGCGCCCAGCAGTGAACCTCCCAGTCGGCATGATTTTTTCCGACATCTTCAACAATCATCTTCATATTTCAGTTCCAATTTACACAAAACCGTAATGAATTAACACCTACACCTTCCTCACGAATCCTCCGTCCATTGATGAAAAGCGTATGAAAATCCGTTTGGTAGTTTTTGAGGTTATCGCGTTCAGACTTTAGGCATAGGAGTGCAGAGTGCGAGCGCGGGCGAGCGTGGGGGGGACTTTGTCTTATCTAATATGTAGTGATAGTGATGAGTATCACTCGAAGTACCTCTACCTACTTATGTAGATTTAGTTATTAAATAGATATTATCACTTTTAAATGATTAATTTGTTATCGTTAACGGTCACTACGTAGTACGCTACTGAAATGTGTAGGTATGTACATTTGAAAGTAACTAAAGGTTTTCCTATACTTGGTATTACAGAACAGGACATAACTCCAAAGATCTTTGTCTTGGAAATTAAACGGAGATGGAGCTCTACGTACTCAAAAACAACCCTAACTTATGTAATACTAATGTTTTCTACAATCTAAACAGAGATTATAATAATCAATCAGAAATAGAAGCAGTTATCACTAATTTACGAATTCCTGAGTAGATAACCAATTAACGATACTTAATTATAAAAAAAAAAAATTTAAATTTTCAAAATCGGTCACTGTTGTTATCGCAATTATCTGGAAGTAGATACGAAGACGTACGAAGGTCTTCCATGGCGTCCAAGGGCTGGAAGGCGAGATGTCGGTCGTCCGGCGTTTTTTTTTTTTTGGCTGGGCCCAATGAGTCCAATGACTAAGGTCAGTAGTAAAAGTATCCGATGAAAGTGTAAATATACCCTGTTCAGGTAGGTATTCTTACGCAATCACTGAGTAAAGGGAATTAGTACCTAACACATTAATCTGTATTTAGAAAGGTTCGTCCGTGGAGTTTCTTGCCCGTTCTTCCCCATAGGTACAGTCACGAGCACTAATATGTCAACACTTGGCAACTTACAGTTACGATTTTTTCGTGAAATAACGAATGCAACGTTAAAACACGACACTTTACATAAAACTATGGGTTCGAAAATACTATGTTCCTAATAATACAAAATTTAATTAAAAAATAAAGGAGAAAATCGCCTTTGAATAAAGCCAAGTGTATACATACTTTTGCTCGTGGCTGTACCTACTACGCTTTGGAATGGGCAACTAGCTTCATCTTTCAGACTGACTTGACAATTTAAAAGTGCATGTAATTGGTTTATTTGAAATAAATGTTTTGAGTTTGAGTGACGTTTAACCGTCAAAAATGTATGGTTAAACAGTCGCTAATCACTACATAAGTTTAAACGCAACGTTTATGATTCTTTAATCATAAATGTTACCCCTTTGGGTATAAGAATATCTCACCACTTTTTCGAACAGCCATTGTTTGAATAACATTATAAAATGTTAATTAAAGAATCATTGACGAAAATTGAGGTTAGAAAACTAACCTCAATTCATCTGCCATCTGCCTAGCCTTTTCCCAACTATGTTGGGGTCGGCTTCCAGTCTAACCGGATGCAGCTGAATACCAGTATTTTACATGGAGCGACTGCCTATCTGACCTCCACAACACAAAGAAGAACAGAGGCATTTTCAATCACCCCCTGAAGGAGAATTGGGATTTTGGCGTTTGTATGGGAAATTCCAAAATTCACGCGGATGAAGTGGTTACAAAAAAATACTGAACACATACGGTTCAGGTCAACCTAAAGCCCTTTACACATTATGGCGTGGCTGCGGGTGCCGCCTGCCGCTCCGGCATAATGTGTAAACGGCCAAACTGTTGATTAAAGGTCAAAAACGGGAGTGATCGTTCTGACAAGGAACGCGTGAGGAAATAATGGACGGCAGCCAACTGTTACCTACTGTCACATTCCAATATCATTCGTCCGGTGCTTTATTGACAATATAATAGACGGATACTCAACTTGTCAACTATTGTTTACTCTGTAATCCTACCATTACACCAACATTTACTATTCAGGTCATTAATTGTTCATCCAAAGTTCACCCAGTAGATTTCTATTTGAGAAAAGTTTTAATCCCTAAACTACCTATATTTGAATTAAGAATTTGTGATAATTTTCAAGTTATGGAACAACAAACTGAATGTCAACAACAATCTTATCAAAGTTTAAATTACTTATATCGCAACATGATTGCAACAAAAAACTGATTAGGACCTTTTTGTTACAATACAAGTGGTCACTCAAAATTCCAACGTAGTAATACTATTCACTAAAGTAGATCCTAACTGATTAAGTGGCTATGGAATGTAAATTATCTGAGATTACGAACACTGCTATAGATTGTCATGTTTTTTGGATCTACTCATTGGCATTCTTTAATAGTTCGGGTCGAACTGTCGACGCAAGAGGAAAAGGATGGGTATACAACCCAGATGTAATGAAGACTTTGAAGAGGGCTGTTAGGGCACAAAAGTGCAAAACAGAGGACCGATAGATTTGTAATTAAGGCGAAACGCGACAAGCAATAAACTGCAGTCTAATTGCGTAACACACTATCAATCACAATTGAATATTCCGAAGGATTTAAGTAATTGATTGCTGTATATGTTCGAAAAATTATCTTGTCAACCACGTAAATAACGCAATGAATATTGTAGAACTGTCAAAATGAAAGCCTTTGCTACTGATGGTGCGTTACGCAATTACCTCCCTGTTTGCAGTTATTGCTGGTCGTGTTTCGCCATAACTCAAAAAACAAATACAAAATATTTTTTATGTTACGATTATTTGTTATAATCGCAACATAAAAAATATTATGTATTTGTAAAAAATAACACAAACCAAGAGCTGGGAAACCCTGTTCGAAATAAAACTGAATTACGACCATAATAACATCCCTTGCAAGAGATAACTGAACTAACCTTAATGAGCATCTTACAAGTTAATCCTTTAAATCCGTTATCTATCTATATTTGTTGATAGTGACGAAACAATGGTGATTAAGCACGTGGATAACAAAACGGTGTTCTAGCGTGACACCAGCAGAGTAATTGCGCAATACACTATCTGTAGCAATGGGTTTCATTTTGACAGTTCAACATTGCGTTATTTACGTTTTTTTTTTTTTTTTTTTTTTCCCTTTTTGGCAACTGAGCCGATGTCGACTATTCTGCCAGCGTCATGTAGTGACAGCAAGATGGAGCCATCGAACGTTGCACTTTGTGGTAGTTGTTAATTTTTAATGTTAGTAGCTGAAAAGACAATACAAGTTTTGTTAGTTAACATGACTTTTTTAATACATAAAATACTATTACTCTACTATAAAATGACACAGATATTTACAATTATAATTATTATTACACACCAAGTTACATTTTAATGTTATTGTCATTTAAAAATTTTGATAGGACTTGGATTAGTTTAGGAGAAAAGTTAGTTAGGAGGGAATGGAAGTTAGTAGGAAGTGTGATTTTAATTTTGGGAAGCTTATGGTACAAATCAAAAGATTGGGAATTTGAAGGACATGAAAAAAATATATGATCCAGAGTACCATCATCAAGACCGCATTCGCACAGGGAACTGTCACGTACACGAATCTTATTCAGGAATACTGGACTGCAGCAGTGGCCGAGTCTCAGTCTACACAAGGATGAAATGGTTCTTTTGGACAATTTAGTACTTTTAAAAAACCAAGGTTTTCGTTGGACGTCGGGTTGGATACTGGCGTAGTACGCCCCCTTGAGCTTTGAGCTTACCTGCCACACCCCTGACCACGCTTTATGCATTTTATTTTTGGTATCAGCCCGTACGTCGTAGCTATGGACGACATAGTGTTTTTGGTCAACAGGGTTGGATGTAGCAAACTTAGCTAAGGAATCTGCGCACTCGTTGCCACTTATACCCGAGTGACTGGGAACCCAAGCTATTTCAATGTTTAAACCGTTGTTATAGCAAGTGAAAAGTAAATTTTGAATATCTAAAATGATTTTACTGTGAATTTTTGATTTTAATTGATTTTGACTTAAAGACTGAATGCTACTGCGAGAATCTGAAAAAATTACCGAATTTTGAATATTATGACTTTTTATAAAATTTATTGCTTCTAAAATGCCAATACATTCGCCTGTAAAAACCGAAGCCTCTGGAGGGCACTGAAAGAGGAGGGCAATTCTAGAATTCTGGAAGTATGTTGCAATTCCTGTGCATCCTGTTGGAGTTAATTTAGACGCATCTGTGTAGAAAAGATTCCAACCCCTCCAGTACCTCTCAATGGCCCGATCAAAGTCACCTTTAACGTCCTCAGAACTTTTCAAAATACCAAGCTCCAAAACGACTTTTGGCTTAAAGTGGACCACCTCGTATGCGGAAGAGAATACTGGTAAGGTGGGATACTGACAAACAGGTGATGAGAGGTTTTTAAGTTCTCTGTACCTATTCATCAATGGGGGAAATGATTTATGTTTCCAATAAGTGGATACTTCTAAAGAGAGGTGGATTTGTTCTAAGATGGGAAGTAAGGGATGGGACGATAGGGCGAAAACTTTTGACAGGAAACGATCTGCTAAGTATTGTCTTCGTAGGTTAAGGGGAGGATCTGCACATTCTACCTGGAGGGCATTTATAGGGGAGGATTTCATTGCTCCTAAGACAATCCTTAGGCATTTGGCTTGAATGGCGTCCAGTTTGCGAAGCGCCTCTTTATTACAGGGCTCAAGTAAGAAGCAGCAATAGTCCATCACACTTCTGACCAGAGCATTGTACACCAATTTAAGACTGTATGGGTGGGCTCCCCACCAGACTCCAGATAAAGCCTTTAGGACTGAAACTGAGCGTTCACATTTTTTAACTATGTGGTTGATGTGATCCACACCCGACATTTTGGAGTCCAGGATAACTCCCAGAAACCTGGCCTTTTCCTTGATAGGGATAGTTTGTCCATCTATATTAATTTCAACCTGGGGGATATGACGTCTGCGAGTAAAAATAACTGCTGTACTCTTAGGAGCGCTCAAAGACAACCCGTGATCGAGTAGCCATTGGTTTAATGAAGATAAAGAGACATTCAAAGATAGAGCGGCATCCTCTATGGAACTGCCTGAGACCAATAATGCAATGTCGTCTGCATACTGGAGAATTTTACAATTATAATTTAAGCATGAAGGAAGATTTGAAGTATAAATATTATAGAGAATGGGGCTAATTACGGATCCCTGAGGTAAACCTCGCCAGGTCACCCTCTGCTCAGAGTTTTCCCCAGGAATTCTCAGTTGAAGAGTACGATTTGAAAGGATGGTGCAGATGATCTGAATAATCCTAGCCGGTATTCTCAGCTCATGCAGCTTTTGCCTGAGAACTGGGAGGAGGACAGAATCGTATGCAGCTGATATGTCTAGAAAAACGGCTACCACAGACTCATTTCTACTAAGGGCCAGTCGGATCTCTGATGTGAGGATACTCACACTATCAGTAGTACCCAGACCTTTCCTAAAGCCGAATTGAGTCGTTGGAAGCAGTTTTCTATTTTCAACTAACCATTCTAGACGGTTTTTAATTAGGTGTTCAAGAAGTTTAATAAGAATAGACGACAAAGCAATTGGACGATAAGAGCAATGATCACTAGGATCTTTGCCAGGTTTTAACAGAGGGATAACCACTTGAACCTTCCAAGCTGGAGGAATATATCCAGATATAAAACAAAAATTGACTAAGTCTAGGTAATATTGGTGGCATTTTACACCCGCTTTTGCAATGAAAGAGTAGGGGAATCCATCTACACCAGGAGCGGTATCCTTAACATAAGTGAGAACTGTTTTAAGTTCGTCAAAGGAAAATGGCTTATCAAGAGGATCACTTGAAGTTACAGAACCAGCAAAGTTAATTTCGTCAACACCAGGAACATAGACTGGGGCAACTTTAGTGAAAAACTGGTACCCCAAATCTTCAGATAAGATGTTCGTGGGAGATGGTTTCAGACTGTTTCTAAAACTTTTCACTCTTTGCCAGACCACCGACGCCGGGGTAGATGGACTCAGAGAACTACAAAAAGATACCCAGCCTGCTCTTTTCTTTTTTCTATTTAGTTTCCTAGACTTAGCCAATATCTTATTGAAGGCGAGAAGATTATCCAGGTTCATTTCACGGTTAAAAGTCTCTTCCGCCTCATTCCTGGCCCTGATCATGGCAGTGCATTCCCTATCCCACCAAGGCGGAGAAGGGATTTTGCCTGTAGGTGATTTTTTAGAAGGGAAGCAATCATCAGCTGTAGCTGATAAGGTATTGGAAAAGGACGCAAAACATTCTTGAGCATTCTCAGCATTGATGGACGGGAGGGAGGAGATACGTAGGTCTAAAATTTTGGAATAAAGATCCCAATCTACAGAGTTTAGCTGGTACTTAAGTAAGGGAGGGGAGGTTTTATCAGGAAGAGATTTAGAAGGAATTTCAACTGTGATGGGATAGTGATCACTACCATAGGTCATGTTTAAACGATTCCAAACAAAAAGACTGGCTATGCTGGATGAGCAAAATGTCAGATCGACACAGCTATTGCTCTGTCCTAATCCGGACCTACGTGTGGCACTGCCATCATTAATAATACATAAGTCGAGATCGTCCAACATATCAACTAGGCCAACACCAGTACTATCACAAGAATCCGATCCCCAACGGTAGTGATGACAATTAAAATCTCCCATGACAAGCAATGGGCCGTTTACATTACTTAGTAGATTTTTTATTAAGACAAGATCCTCAAGACGTGGGTGTGCAATATAAAAAGAAAAAAGGTTTATACCCTCAACCTTAACAGCAACAACATTTATGTTGTCACCAACGAAGGGAAGAGGGATCTGAGAGAATGATACTTTGTTATTGATGAACAAAGCACATCCTCCATATCCATCTGATCTGTCATGACGAACACCACCGAAACATGGGATCCTGAAATTGCTTTCAGAACGAAGCCACGTCTCAGCGATGCTGCAGACCGATGGTTTAAATTTATTAATCAAAAAGAGTAGGTCAGGTTTCCTTGGAGAAATACTCCTCACGTTCCATTGCAGGAATGTCAGGGGATGGAACATTATTAATATAATGGATAATTGAAGTCAGTTTTTTGGCAACGTGGTCAGGTAAGGATTGTGCAGGGTTAGCTAATACAGTTATTAGCATATTAGCTATAATATTTAGTATGCTTTCGGGCTTATCAGGACTACTAGCACCTTCTCTAGGGAAGGCACAACCGTTTTGGGAAGGGGAAAAGGAGTAATCCTGAGTAAGGGCTTCATGAGCCAGCCTATCGTAACTAGGTGAAAGAGGAGCGTGAGATTTAGGTTTGAGAAGGACCGTTTTACGGTATGATTTTGGTGTTTGGGGAGTTGGACTGGGGTATTGAGGCGAATTGGTTGTTGGTACGGATTTTTGGGAAATTTTTGACACTTCAGCATAAGATCGAGAGACTGGAGGGAAGACCTGACATGCTTCCGCATACGAAACAGATTTCTGGGCCATGAGAGCTTTTATGCCCTTCTGCCGACCCAATTCGGGACAAGTCTTATCATTGGCATAATGATTGCCAGAACAAGATACGCAAAAGGCACAGTCAGTGGAAACTTGGCATCCATCACCTGGGTGGTCCTGACCACATTTGAAACAGCGAGGTTGGGAGCGACATACCGTACGCGTGTGACCGAAACGACAACAGTTAAAACATTGAATAGTCGGGTACATATAGGTCTCGACCGAAAGGGCAGAATAAAAACAATAAACCCGTCTAGGTAGGACTTGTCCGTCGAAAGTGAGAACTACAGTTTGAGTGGGTTTCCATTCTGTAACCCCCAGAGAAGACACCTTTCGGCTCATTCTCCTTGCCTTTATAACGGGGCCGCATCCATCAGGAACCTTAATATTTTCAATGACCTCATCTTCTGTCCATTCACTTGGTACGTCTCTAACGAGACCCAAACGCGTAATATTAAATTGAGGAATCGTAGCAACGAAGTTATTTTTGACTAAAGTTTGACTATTCAAGAAGCTATTCGCATCCTGGTGAGACTTAAACTCAACTGACACCCGGTTCCTTCCTAAACGTTTTACACTACCTAGGAGAATGTTACTGTATTTATTCTGAGTTAAAAACATTCCAAATTTAACCGGGTGCAGAACAGTACCTGGGGTCTGGCCATCCTTCAAAGAAACGTGTACAATATAGGGTGGGTTGTCCCTTAACGTGTACGACTGTCTTCCGTATTCTTTTTTTAATAATTTTGGAGGGTTTGTTATAGTAGTCGGAGAAGTAGCTACTCTTTTTCTACTAGCTGATTCGGAGTCCATTGCATTTTCTAGAATATTGTCGTCGGGAAGTGTGACTGTTAACACCGGCGTGTATTCAAAGGGATCAGGAGGGTCAGGGGGTTTTTTGGTATCCATTATGGATACTGGATAAAATCTTTAAAAAATATAGAAAGGTATAGTTAAAACAAACCTTAGGTTAAAACACAAACACACAGAACAGTTTCGATTGAAGTTCACACTTGTAAAATTCACTAAAATCGAAAAAATTCCTAACACAAACAAAAGCACGTATTATGCCTTCACCACTACCCACGAAAGTCCGTTATTTACGTTGTTGAGCAGACACACTTGTCGTACATATGGAGCAATGAATTAGCAATATGCTTCAAAATGATTCAAATTGAGAGTAATAATAGTGTGTTACGCAATTAGGGTGCTGATAAGGTATCGTAAGTAAGACGCTTTCGGGCCAATTCAAAGTTCAAGGTTAATTTTGAAAAGCGAAAATATTATGCGATTATTGGGGAGCAGTGGTGGCCCAGGGGTATCGCCCTGGACTTACGAGTTGTAGGTAGTGCGTTAGAACCCAGGCGGACAATTTACTTTGCGTATTTAATTTCATCACCACTGCAGGTTCTCAAAGCAGTGAAGGACAACATCGTGAGGAAACCGGCAAGTCCTACAACCAAAAAAACTCAAAGTCATGTGACATCTACCAACCCGCACTGGGCCCGCGTGGCCCACTCCCTCTCACAGAGAGGAGGCCTGTGTCTCAGCAGTGGGAACATTATAAGCTGATTATGATGATACGATTACTGCTGACTAGATTCTGCCGGTGACTTCGTCTGTGTAAAATTTCTTGTTATAACGTAAAATATATCCTATCAGACTCGGCAGTACTGTAGCTTCCAATCACTAATCAGTGAAAGAATTTTCGGAATCGGATCATCGGTTCCGAAGATCACTATTAGTGTAGATTTGTGGTGTAGTCCTAAAGGTGCTGGCGTTAAAAAATCTATCGATAATTTCGTCTAAAATATAGACTAGAGCAATGACGACTTAATGTATAAATTGAGAATTTATTTATTGACCACATAGGAAAATCTCCGTCCAGTCTGATGTCCACGTCACTGATTCACTCTTTATTTACGACATAGCCAGTATGTCATGTTTTATAGAAAAAAAAAACAATATTATCTGCTTTTAATAGCATTCCGGCAAGCATCCTGCTTTGACGTATGCGCTCCTGTCAATTTAACTAAAGAGGTAAATAATATATTGATAAATCTTTTCACATTTGAATAAAAAAAAAACAAAAACAATGAATTAGGTACATTTTCCTGGCCTTGGACAACTGAACGGAATCGCCGAAGCGTTTATGAAAATAAAGTGAAAAAAATACCATAAAAACGTCGAAGTTTCAGGCAAAGGAAACTGGGTCGGGAGGCCAACTGAAGGCCCATTTTAGAGCTCAGGCCGTAGGCGCTAATTGCGTACTCAATGAACGTTTATTGTTTCAAATGTACAGTGATTGCTGTATACGTAAGCTTGCCTATCTAGGACAGGGCTGTCCGGGATTTTATTAGATATTTTTTTGAGAGATGTACGGAAAGTCGATACGTGGGTAACGTATCGACTTTTCGTACATCTCTATCAGCCGACACCGTACATCTCTATCGACACTTTGTAACAACCAGTCTTACAAAGGGGTATCGTATTACCCAGTAATTAAGTTGTGAGGTCCGATAGGCAGTCGCTTCATGTAAAATGAATAAATTCAGCTGTCGGGAACAGGCTAGGCAAATGATGATGAGGATGTAAGGAAGAAGTAGAAGGCTACGCCGACCTTAAATACGGGAAATAGCAGGAGGATTATGATGACGATTGTAACAGTAAATATTTGAAAAAAAAATGGTATCAAAAGCGGGCGCTTAGCGCGCGGTCCTGCTTAACCAAGTCCAATGGACACGGTGACAATTATTTACACGCGGACCATCCCGAGCGTCGTCTAAACAGCGCATGTCGATACAGCTTAATAATTTCAGTTTTTGTGCGTTATCTAACATTCAGCACACTTGTTTCATGAATCAGAACCAGATATTTTTAGAAATTACCTATCATTATAAGATAAGATATTGGTAATGAATAATATGGGACCAAATTTAAACGCAGTGCATTATTTTGTTGATTCATAAAAAGCAAGTAGGTGAGCAAACTGCGATGTTTCAACCCGCTTTCACGAAGAAATACACATGAACTATAAATGCACCTCTGCATAACTGTTATGATTACAGGCGAGATTTTATGTTCAGAAGAAAGTATGAACACCTTTAAAAGAAAATCGAACTCCAGAAAAATAATCCTACCGTTGTTGACATTTTCGTATATAACAATAGATGGCTATAGCATAAACTCGATTCCTAAAAAGCTCTATGAATAGTGGAGAATGGAATTAAAACATGTGTAGGATTAAGTACTACCATAGACACGCAAAGATACAATTACTTCAGGCAGGAGGAGTCGTTGACATTTACAGACAGCCCTTCAATTTCTATGATAACAAGGTCATAGTTCATCGGTTAGTTATTAGAGAATTCGATTACAAAGGGGATTTATTAGAGATGTACCTACCTGATTTGATTTAACTACGATAAGAAATGGTGGGTTATGCTGTGGGGTGAACAAATCAACTAATAGATTGAAGCAGAAAGCCTGGTCGAGTCATCAATTCATCATCTATGATCATTATAAATTGGTTACAAATAATGAAACATTGGAACACTGACATTAAATTCCGATGGATGAAGAATATGTGAAGTTTGATCGACATACGACCCCAAAAAGAACAGTAATGTGCTACTCGGTTTCAGACTACGTCCAATTAAATAGCAATATTTTAATAAAGAAGCAGTCAGAACAGCCAGCCCTGAAGGCGTATAATGATCTTTATACATATAACCAGAGTAATGAAAATGGGTCGGAACCGCGACTCGCAGACGCGTGGCTTCAAAGAGATCTTTCATTCATACCAGGGTTAGAGCTGAGGTTTCGTGTAATGAGTAGTTAGTCTTTGAGCTTGCAGCGGCACTGCAATTTACTTATGCAGTAAATGACGACTTAACTTGGAAAACATTCGTGACATTTACTGCCATAAATTCGTCATGTATTTCGAATTTTGAAATGTTTTTTAACAACAATTTAAGAAAAAGGCCTATTTTATGACTAGTTGTAGCAGAAATGGTGGAAATTGGGATAGATAGAAGCGGAAAGGAATCTTTTGGAGGACTTCTAAGATTCTGTACATCCAGAAAGACAGAAAACCACAATGAATCTTTCTAACAATGTTATCCCTTCGCGGGCATTACTGCTTTTATTAATCAACAAAAAAGTACGGAAACTAATATTAACAAAGCATAAAACTCGAATGTTAACCTCAGCCCCCCGGGAGTAGGGTTCCCAGATCAAAATATCAAAAATCCGGAGAAAATTCCTGACATTCCATGAAATTTCCGGACAATCTTGTTAATTTTTTATTAAAATCGTTACGCATCGTGCAAGTAAATAAACTAACCAAATCGATTGCCAAATCGTTCGAATTTTGACACGCGCGCGGTGAAATGGTAAGGGGTGAGGGGGAAGCGCCTCTCTGTCGCCTGCGTTCGCCCGCGCACATAATATACACCCGCGCACCGTGTGCTTTTGCTTTGAGTTTGTTTGTTTTGATTTAGTCTAGCGTTTGTCTTCACTTATTTGTAGAAATTCCGGACGGTTTAAGATTCCCCCCGCATTCCGGACAAAGACCTATATTTCCGGACTTGTCCGGAAAATTCCGGACGTATGGCAACCCTACCCGGGAGAGGCTGTCAAAAAAAGTATAGTAACCATAACTATGATAAGGCCATGGGCTAAATGTGGGGGCGTCAGGGGTGCGGCAGCCTGTCGCAAAGGCACATTAGTTCAGGCTGTTACTGCTCGGATTGCTTTCCATGTAAATACACACAAAGCTTTATATTTTTGGCATTCGATATGTATGGATGTACTGCAGAATCCTATAGCCATAGGCGTAGATAGTGTACGTAAATAGATATCAAACGATAATTATATCAAGGATGTTTTCATGAAAAGAATCATTGAGTTTATGGCAATTATATACTCGTCAAAACTACATCGAGAAACGAACAAAAAGGACGAAGAGGTCGATTTGAAAAACAAGGACGAATTAACAAAGAATATTGATGGAAGAGCAGTGGTGGCCCAGTGGTAACGGCCCGACTTACAAGTTGTAGGTCGTAGGTTCGAACCCAGGCAGGTGCTTTACTTTGTGTAAATTATTTCGTCACTACTGCTCTCAAAACTTTGAGGGAAAACATCGTGAAACCGGCATGTCCTAGAACCAAAAATTCGGTTTGACAGACATGTGACTTCTACCAACCCGCACTGGCCCCGCGTGGTGGATTACGGCCCACTCCCTCTCACCGAGAGGACGCCTGTGTCGCGGCAGTGGCAACATATAGGCTGATTATGATATTGATGTTTGATTGAAGACTAACAAAACGTCCATATCAATTGAAACTCCAGAATAAGTTACGTAAGAAACTTTTATAAATAAATGAATGATAAATTTTGAGCGAGCTACCAACTATGGCCACTTAAGAAGACAATATGATGGTGCAAGTGATAAATTCTTTGGCCTATTTAATCAATTAATAGGTCACTGGCATACGGGTGTAGATGAGAGTATTTAATATTTTAAATATACAAGCTTTTTATTGGACACAGCTCAATTATTCTATCCATCTAGACTTTTATTGCTTCAACAAATCATGCATGCATATGAGAAAGATTGGGTGGTTTGTATGAATAAATTATGCTCAGCCGTAGCAGTTGAAGTTCTGAGAACAAGAACCGAGATGAAATATATCCTGCAGTCCCTGCAGTAGAATGTAGAAGCAAAATCTTTTCACGAGAGTAAATTGCACGTGTTTTGCAGAGCAATAAAACCTTTTCAGAGAAGTGGATTTTGTGACAATAGCTAAGTCGTATGAAGACTGTCATCGGTATAAGAATAAGTCCAACACCCTAATTGTGTAAACACAATCTTGATGGATATTGCTAGTCCATTGCTTCATATGTTCGAAAAAAAATTCTGCTGAACAATGTGAATAACGCAATGAATGTTGTTCAACTGCCAAAATGAAAGCCAAATAAACTTAGAACACCGTGGCTATGGAATGTAAATGATCTGAGATTATGAACACTGTTTAGAGACATAAAAACCATTCAAGAGAATAAATGTATCCACGCAATGTCCAAATGTTGGACGAGGCGTTTGGCAAACACTTGAAAAGCACATGAGTATTGCGCTCAGAGTGCTCAGACACAGGTCACACAGGTGAATTATGTATTTCGGTAAAAGTAAGGAAGGTTTTGAGTATGAACGTGGATAGAAGAATTAGGGAATATTAGAGACCAAAAAAAGTAATTTAAAAAAATTAAACCGACTTCAAAAAGAAATTAACTCAAAATTATGAAATAACTTTAATTTCGGAAGTCGGTGTCTTAGGATCTGTATTTTAGTTTTATGCCACCGACTTCCGAAATTAAAGTTATTTCATAATTTTGAGTTAATTTCTTTTTGAAGTCGGTTTAATTTTTTTAAATTACTTTTTATTTCGTAATTTTTAGTTTTTGCACTAGTATTTGACCAAGGTTTTGAGATGTTTTCCCTTTGACACTACACCCGTAGCTCTTATCAATAAGCCAGGCCGTCACACTTACACGTATTAGTCCATATCTTGAAAATTACTGAATCGATCTTGATGAAACTTGCACTGTTCCCTAAGTTGAAGAAAATGTAAGCCAATAAAAAAAAAATGATCACGATCCGATTAATAGTTCCGGAGATATGCGTGGACAAACATACATACATACATACATACATACGTCTTTGAAATTTTGTATATTTGTTTGGAAGCCCTAATAGATCATCATATGTGAATATAATGCAATTCCAATAATATTACATACATACGTATCGAATTGATAACCTCCTTTTTTTGAAGTCGGTAAAAATAAAGAGATAACTAATGGCCAAAAAAGTGAATTTAATAAAAAAATATCGAAATCCTGATACGTATGTAGATAACAAACGAAAACGCAGGTGTTTAAATCCAATTGTGTCATGTTCACATTATTTTGTTGTAACTGTCATCGTAATCTAAATAAATTAGTATCGCTTTATCATACTTATTATTACCTACCTACCTTTCACAATCTTTGTTGTACTCTATTTAAATAAAAAACCTGTTTAAGATGCCAAAAAAGCGGCAAAACATGTTTTTTTATTTGTTTTTACAGCGGCCATAGTAGTATTTACACAATCTGTCAAAATTTGGTGTCTACCTATTTTTTTTTCTTTTATGGTTCAAAAGATACAGCCCTGTGACAGACGCACGGACGAACAGCGGACCCTTAGTAATAGGGTCCAGTTAGCGACGTTTGGTTACGGATCCCTAAAAATAAATCTCAAATCGCTTATTGCAATCCATAATGTACAATTACAGATGGTAAATTAAAAAAGAATAGAAACAATTATGGACCCAGTCGAGCACAGCAAATTTTTAAATAAGTAGAGTTATTAATTTTCCTTGCTACGAAGGTAGAATTATTTTATATCTTATATATTTCCATTCAATCACTTATTCTATTAATATTTTATATGCAGGTCTATCTATTAATTTATTATTTATTTAACTATATTTAATATTGCCTATTCTTGTAGGCTCTTGGTACTTGGTAACTCGAATTCGCCGCAGAGATGTCGCAGCAATTAATAAAATAAAGAGTAGGTGAAAATACTCGTTTTTAGTGTTCCGTACTCAAAGGGTAAAAACGGGACCCTTTTACTAAGACTTCGCTGTCTGTCCGTCCGTCTGTCTGTCACCAGGCTGTATGTCAAGAACCGCGATAGCTAGACAGTTGAAATTTTCACAAATGATGTATTTCTGTTGCCGTTATAACAACAAATACTAAAAACAAAATAAAATAAATATTTAAGGGGGCACCCATACAACAAACGTGTTTTTTTTTCGGCGTTTTTGCCTTGTGATACGGAATCCTTTGTGTGCGAGTCCCACTCGCACTTGGCCAGTTTTTTTTTTTCATTTTCCTCAATGTCAGCCAGAGAAAAAGATAAGGAATTACAAAATAGGTTGAGTAGTTTTCAAGAATGGCTAACTCATTATTTGCTAAGATAAGATATTGAAGTTATAACTAGGCAATAATCCTTGGACGACGTGTTTATAGCTATCGTCATATTTTTTCATTTTTACCACGAACGCAGGTGTTTGTGTACCTATTAAATTCCTCTTAATTTTATGATGACGTAAGTAATACTAGTAATTATATTATATAATATATTATAAGGAATAACAGAACAAAAATATCAATAAAAGTTAATAATAGTGACTGGCTTTTCCTTCATAAATTATTACCAAAATTTATCAATAAAGGTTATTAATAATTAATAGTGACTGGCTTTTCCTTCTTATATTACCAAAATTGATAGTACTATGTGTGTTTATGTTGGTCGTGGTGGTGGGTGTTTACGACGACATCAAAAAGGTGGCTGGGGCAGACTGGATGCGGAAGGCGGAGGACAGGATGTTGTGGCGCAGCCTGGGAGAGGCCAGCAGTGGATTGCGATAGGCTGAGTTGAGTGGTGTTTACGATTGTGCGATCGTCCATTTAAATAGTTATTCGAAAACTATATTTAGCGTAATTTTACTGTCCTTCTTTTCGAGTCGATGGGAAAAGTGGGGGCCCAGTAGGAGGCCACGCCAATCGCGGCACATCAGTGGCGTTTTTTCGTGCAGGTGTGGATACTTTACACACCCCAATATACTTATATGGGAAAGGTTTGGTCGGTAACACCGCACTCGCACTGGGTGTCGATAATTAATTAATTTTCCTGTAACCAACCGGAAGTTACGTTCATAAAAAAAAACCTTAATACTTATTTTTCTTCTATTGACTTTGAAATGTGCTTATTTATTAGTTCTTTGTATAAAGTAAACAAGTCACTTATTAGTATTACATTCAAACGTAAATATTGTTATTATTGTGCGTATGAGTTTCAGCACGCGTAGCATGACCATCATAGAAACGGCGGGGTAATTGCGTAAGACACTATCAGTAGCTTTCATTTCGACAGTTCAATATCATTAATTGCGTTATTTACATTGTTGAGCAGACAAATTTTTCGATCATAAGAAGCATTCATTATGGTTGATAGTGTTATGATAATGTGTTACGCAATTAGGGTGCTACTTTTTTCGATGAAAGAATTGACAAAATGAGATAGAATAGACAAAAAACAAAATTATAGACTGTCTACAATTTTTTTTGTACAGACGCCAGCACATCAAGTTACTACAATCTGTCAGATTTCTTTAATAGATTTTCGACATTATTGCTAAAGCATAAGGTTCAAGGTTGATTGGGAAAATCTGACAGTTTCGGGTAGGTTGACCTGCTGGCGTCTGTACATTCTATCTATTCTTCCGTCGCCAGAACCCTTTCCTATGGTAGTCATGCTACGCGTGGAGTTCATAATCCTTCGGTTTAGCTTTACTGATAGACGAAGATTCTGTTACCTCAGTGAACATTCATCTAGGTACCTATACACTCGAGTACCTAACTTATATTTCATTTGAGGACTGTTTTTATAGGTGTGTTCCAAGGTGTAGTAACGGGAATTGGAGCTTCAGGTTTGGCCCCTTCACGATAAACTTTTTTGTTTGTTCAAGCACACTGCTGGCTGCTGGGACACAGACACATCACACAGGCCTCCTCTCTGTGAGAGGTAGTGGGCTGTAACCAACCACGCGGGCGTGTCACAGTCTTCGGACTTTTGGTTCTAGGACATGCCGATTTGGTCTCACGATGTTTTCCTTCACCGTTTTAAGAGTAGTGGTGATGAAATAATTTACACAAAGTAAGGCGCCTGGCTGGGTACGAACCCACGACGGGCCACCACTGCTGTTTGTTCAAGCTGGGCATCATTCATTGCATCATTAATTTTGGTCTGAAACAATCCTCCATAAATAAATATTTCTAGTCTTTATCTCAAAGCTGTCCTAGACAAAAATCACTCCAAGATAACCAAGATTCACCCTTTTGTTTAAAACGTTTTCAAGTTAAGCACCACCTATCAGCGGTTTCAGTGGCACTCGATTCAGTGAAGACGTGAGAGGAATAATTTCTCGATAATCGAAGGTTGCACTGTTCTAGCAGCTCCTCAGATGACCTCTGAATCTGATGAGACTATTCAACAAGGTATTGTGGAACTGTGAAACGCAGGAATTAACACAAGGTTCAGGTTGCTGGTTGCTTATTTCAGAAAAAACTGACGTATTGTTTAGTAGATATGAGAATTGTGAAAGATTAAAGTTATCTTGGCTATTTTGTGTAAGTAATGAAAATAATGACAGACAGACATCACGGTAGAGTATGGTGAGTTTCCGACGAAGTGAAGAAAGGTGCGTTTTGTGGGCCTTTTGCATTTTTTACGATCCAAACTTAGATAATACTAAAACATTTTAGTAAAAGAGTAGGCAATCAAATAAGATCATACTTTCCGAATTTTCTTTGACACATTCCCCCCATTTACCCCGGAAAATTTTGAGATTGGTAGTCAGTTACACAAATTAAAAAAACCCCGGCCAATAGCAAAGTGATATTGACAAAGAGGTCGTTTCAATAATGATCTATTAATACTTAGGTTAGGCTGCCGTAGTCGCTATTGTCTGTTAAAAAAAATCATGCACTATCTACAATCTACAACTATTATCTATGGGTGAAAATACTGGCAATTACTGTGAATCGTGCACTATGACAACAAAGTTATGCGGGTCTGAATGTCCGCGAGAGGAGTCCAAAAGAGTTTAGAAAAACAGTTCTAAAATTATAATTTCCTTGATTTTAATGAAGTTGTCGTAACTTTCCCTACATCCCAAGTCCCAACGGTATGAGAACTTCCAGATCCAATTAATTAGTCAAAAGCTAAAGTTTGTACTTTCGTTCATTAAATAGTAAAACCTACTGTAGATACAGTATCTGGGTCAACCGTTTCAATAGGTAGGTACAGTATTGTATTTTTTTTAGCATGGCGTTTTGCCGAAAGGGATAAAGGATCAAAAAATAGGTGATTATGGGAATTATAAGCACGCAAGGAAAAGATATAGGTACACATCGAAATTCCACGTCCGCAGCTCAATCGTAATCGGGACACAATCACAAGTGTGCTGATTCCGGCCCAAGCTTTGGTCGAAAATTTTCGGGGTGCGTCACGCACGACGCGACGGTTATCAATGAATCTAAGTAACGCTTTTGCCTATCGCTAACGTTCAGACCACACCTTAAAAGTGCATGCTACTAACTACAGCCTACACTACAAACTATATACAAGTTATTCATACGTGCTGACGTGCAGAGGTATTATAATGTGCACATTTACCTCCTCCTTGTTCAAAATGAACTGAAAAGAAAGGAAGCACGGTTAAGTTTTAAAAGCTTCATTAGCGTTATTTTACTTAACGTTAATTAATATGGGTTATATAAAGTATTACTAACGCCAGTGACACATTAACATTTGTGACAAGCAGTGGCGGTTGTTGAAACTTCCATATTTAATTTTCGCGGGAACGGAACAGCTGTTCCCATTCTGGGGGGAAAAATCGATAGTGTGATATCGGATGGTCCGTTTTTTTTCAGTGGACTATCTTAACTCGTATCGAAAACTCTCCCTAGACTAGGGAGTCTAGGGAAGCAGTGGCGGTAGTCCCTACTGGACTACCGCCACTGCTTTGGGTTTTTAATTAATTATGACATTTAGGACCACATATACTTAATAATTTTTTCAACAATAGTTTTCCTAAACCTTGCTTGTGAAAATTCCATTTAGTAGTGTTGTTATTGTTAGACTTCAACACACTTTTAGAGGTATTTACCAATCACGGTTTTGATTTTGAATAACAGAATTTGCTGTTTTTTGCCAATAGGTGTATTTTATATTTTTGGACATAGACCCACAGGAATATTTAAATAGGGTTACGATATAAATAGTTGGATCTAGCAAAATCTGTCAAAAATGTCTTAAGCAGCTAACCTTGGTATTCAGTACTAGGTACCGTGTTCTCTATTTTTATGATACTTATAGCCGTCGGATTTTCTTCCCGCTGAATGCAGCGTATTCAGCGTAATACTAATAATTCTAATTTTATAACGTCTAAAGATAATTTTATTAATTTACCACTCCCGCTTGTAAAACGAGACGTTGTTGGCTGACGCGATTAGAACAAATCTATATATTTTATTTTTATCGAATTGAACATTCATTCCTCTCAATGCAAAAGATATCATCTCTTTATTTCTTATGGAATATTCGGATAAGGGGAACTCAGCTATTTTTAATCAGGTTTACGAAGATGACAGTGACATGGTGATATACCTCAAAGAGTAAGGTTTTGATCGAATGGTGGCCAAGGACAGGAGTTAGTACCCGGGACGTTCGAAAGACGTTGGGCTGAAGCCGCGTACGCACGTACGAACAAAACATGGTGAACACGAACATAATGGATCGCCACGAACATTTTTGACGAACACAGGTTATGTTCGTTAGTGGTACGCACGTGCGAACAAAGTGTTCGATGTTCGTGTTCACCATGTTTTTGTTCGTACGTGCGTACGCGCCTTGACGAGAACGAACGTCACGAATGCGGGAAACTCCAGCGAGTGTATTCCGTAGTATTCTGTAAAAATCTCACCGTGAAAACTTAGGTAAAGTGAGGTACCTGATGCTTGAGATTGACCACAGATATAGATACACCTAGATAACGCAAAAGCAGCTACTTCGCGTGCCCAGCTTACGTACAAAAATCGTAAGCCGCCACTTTCGCGCTCAGTCCTGTCCTGTAGTACTGCTGGCTGGGTGAGCATGAGCGCTGGCGCTAGGCCCCGGGGGTGGGGCGAGACGGGTGCCGTACGCGGCGGCGTCTTTCAATCGATTTGATTTTCCCGTCACTAAATAGTGCTTGTGTTGTGACGTCATAGTGAGCTAAGTAGTCAAAAACTTTTTAACAAAAAAAAAAACCGACTTCCAAAAAAAACACTACAAACTGAAAAAAAAAACACTACAAACTGAAAAATAACTTTAATTTCGGAAGTCGGTGTCTTAGGATCAGTATTTTAGTTTTTGCCACCCACTTCCGAAATTAAAGTTATTTTTCAGTTTGTAGTGTTTTTTTTTCAGTTTGTAGTGTTTTTTTTGGAAGTCGGTTTTTTTTTTTGTTAAAAAGTTTTTATTTCTCGCTTTTTAGTGGGTCTATTTATAATTTATCTAAGTTACAATAGCCTAAAGTCAACTTGCCCACCGCCTTTTTATAAAATATTCCTTTTCTCGATGCAGGGACGTTAATTGTTGAGGAGTTCTCCTTTTATTAGTTTTTAGATTAGATGCTGATAATCCTGGCTGCAACATCAGGCCAGACTTATGTCAACATTGCATTGAACTTAAAATTAGTCCTGTTTAAAATGAGCCCAAACACGACTACGGTGCTGTAATTTAAAGGTTTGTACTTTTTCTGATGCTCCTGGCGTCAGCATCAGGTCTTCGGTGTTCCTCTGTAACAGTACGTTTATCCACACATCGAGCCCTTTTCAATGAGCCTAAACACGATATATCTGCTGTTAGTTGTCGAGGAGTTAGGTACTCTGCAGACTATCCTGACTGCAGCATCATGACTTGATGATCATGAGACCAAATGTGGCAAATGCCCTATCAAACATCAAAACAATTTACTAAAACAGTCCTTGCCTGTTCGAGTAACTTCTTACTGTTAAGGAGTTGTACCTTCCATCATCAGCCCAGCTACCTGAGATGGTGACAACCATACACAAATACACAAGATACTTCATAAAATATGCGAAAAACAATAAGTGAGCCTATAAAATTTGAGGGTTGCCCTCGATTTCTCTAAGATCCCATCATCAGATCCTAACTTGGTGACAATGGGACCACCTCAGAACTATCTACTTTCGATCAAAAAAAGAATTTTGAAAATCCGTCGATAATTGGCGGCGTATTCGATGAACAAACATACAAAAAAAAAAAAAAAAAAAAAAAAAAAAAAAAAAAAAAAAAAAAAAAAAAAAAAAAACATACAAACATCCGAACATAGTACCTCCTCCTTTTTGTAAAGTCGGTAAAAAATGGCACGCTTGGTTTTCATACAGATCGTGATACTTGCGTTATATTATAATATGTAGGTCTATCTATATC
Source organism: Oligia latruncula (assembly GCA_948474745.1). Classification (NCBI taxonomy): domain Eukaryota; kingdom Metazoa; phylum Arthropoda; class Insecta; order Lepidoptera; family Noctuidae; genus Oligia; species Oligia latruncula. The sequence continues at coordinate 9,365,833 of OX419703.1, read as the reverse complement.
TGCAGGATTGACACTATTGACAGCTCACTTCAACTAAGCGTTCACGGTGATATTTTTACAGATTACACAAGCTGGACAAGAAGGTAGGAACGCACATCACATAATCGCGGAGATAGAAAAGATACGGAGCCTGACCCTATACTTAGTATAACCAGTGGGTGATTTCGAGCTGAATTAATGATTACCTATGGCTTATTTTCGTGTGACAAAATTGGCTCATTCAAATTACACGTTCATTTATTTTTTTTCTTAATAATCCATGAGCTCGAGTTGAATACCTCGCTTTAGTCGACGATAAGTCAATCGTACGAGGTACCTACGAGGTTTACTACCATTTATAAATAAATACTTTTGATTATCTTATCGATTACCTACAGACCGATTACGGATTCTGATTAAGTACCTATTATTTTCAAATCTAATGTGAAGAGTACCGTCTGGTACCGTACGTGATAAAATAAATCTAATCAATAATCATTGTAGTGTTTTTTTTACTTCTTATATTTTCCAAATGGGCATTTATCAGGTTCCGGCGGGCGCGGTAAACGAGACACAATAACGTTTTATTGTATTATGAAAGTATTAAAATCAAGTTTATTCCATCACAGAGCATGTAACCTTTTAATTCGCAATGAGAGATTGTAAGAAAAGATTCTGATTATCCATTAGCCCATTATTCTCACGCGCGTATTTAAAAACTTATTATAACTCTGCAAAAATATCCCCATAAAAGTTTATTGTGACGCGACGGTAATAACAAAAATACCTTTTCTTTTTTGTTTTAAGCACACCACACACAAACCTGCACAAACATGCAATAATACACCACCAAGAACCATTAATAATGCATTATTTATTAGCAATAATTATTATAAAATATATAAGTGGGACATCCTAGCGTTGAGACTGACACATAAATACCTAACTTTATAGTGGATATTTAATTAATATTTTATGATGGTGTGAGGAGTCATAAACACTTAAAAATACCAGTGTAAAAACTAGCACACATTATCAAATTGTATACCACTTGGAGGCAACAATACGAAAATAAATAAAAACACTGGCAATACCATAAATGAACTTAAAATCGGTAAGTTAAGTTTATCTATAGTCAGACTTTTAATTAGCTGCAGTAAAATGACACTTCTTAATGACTCATTTCGGACTGAGTTTAGAGATATGCAGGTCAAATAAGTTTCGTTTGTTACACTATTCTGTACTAGAAGAACAAGATTTGGTTGATGGCCGCGAAAAAACAAAAAGACGCCAATTTCAGTAATTTAAGTAACACATAAGCTGTCATTTTACTGAAGCTAATTAAAAGTCCGACTATAAGTAGGTAAGTTTTAAGTTATGGTTGTCTAAGGCCAATACATAGGAGTATTTTGAAACTATCAAATAAATCATAAAATAGAAGAGATGGGCCGACTTAGGATTTTGCCGATCAGCCGACTAGCTGTAGTGATTAAACTTATATATTTAATGGAAATTTTGTATGCAGACTGGGAACGTCATTAGTTAGGCATACGCAGTTTAATTTATTGTAGTCTCCACCCTGTATAAGGTGCGTCCAGAGTCAGACATTACGAGGTATGTGATGCATGTTCCTCAGGCTAAGGCATTTGACAAAAAAAATGCATTTGCGGCGTATGCCTCGCACTGTCTGGACCCACCTTTAGATAAGCATACATTGAGTGTGTAGTTGTGTACTACGGAGTTATGTAAAGATTCACAAGCTGTCGCTGTTATCGACTTATCAACCTCCGTGACACGATCGGTCGTTAACACAGATTACCATGTAAAATTATCTTTTGTAATTATTTTTTATTGGTTTAATTTTAAGAATTATTCGATTATCGCTTACAGCTTGCACTCTCTCGGTAACTTGGCAGATCTGTGTCGTGTTTTCAGAAATAAATAATATTTGTACCCAAAACTGCTTAAGCTGAGATGACTAAGTGTACAATTAATTTGATAATTATATAAGTTACAGCCAAAGTAATAAATCCGGATATTATATATACATATTATCTGGCCATTATTTATAATGTCTACTCAATTTAGATAAAGTGATAATTGACACAGAATTAATCACATTAGCGAAGCGGGGCTACGTCGACATAGGATGCTGGAGCGAGCGAAGTGCACCCCGAGGTTCGGTTTGGTTAGGTTACTTTAAATATAATGACCAGTCATTATGTATAATAGCTATTTAATCACTATGACTATAAAATATATACCTAATATTTAATAGTTTTATTATGTGGCTATTCAATTTATTCATGATTTGATTATGTGTGCCGAGTGTGATTCATACCTGCTTATGCTTAATTTTTGGTGATGCTTGATATGCACTCTCCAACATAGGGTTAACTGGAGCTTTCTTTGGTCTTGTGTTCTTAATGCCTAATGATTTGCCGAATGGAGCAAACCAGTACCTGTAACAAGTAATAATTTTATTATAAATATTTCAAAAAATGTGTTGCAAATGTATATTTTTATTTCTTTACTGGGGCATTATTTTTTTTTTAATTGGTTTGGCAGCTTTTGTATTGAAAATATGTCAAACTGCTATTCTTCAGATAAAAGTTAGCTGAAAAATCGGCCCAAGATTTTATAAAACTGCTTAGTACAGTCACAAGCATAAGTATGTATACACTTGGCTTTAATCAAAGGCGATTTTCTCCTTTAATTTTGAATGAAATTTTATGTTATTACGAACATAGTATATTTAAACCCATAGGTTTATGTAAAGTGTCGTATTTCAAGGTTGCATTCGTTATTTCACGAAAAACTCGCAATTGAAAGTTACCAAGTGTTGACATATTAGTGCTCGTGACTGTACTTACTACAAAAAATAATAATAAAACAAGTGATTATAACTATTTAATAACTTTTCGAGTCATATATCAGATAGGATAGGGATTTCCCCAGTTACATCTTTCATTAACCGGCGGGACCCATTTGAGTTTGAAAATATAAAATAGAATGGGTCCCACCTGCTTCCAAGTTTTATTTAATTTAAAATGGGCTTGTTTTTAGATTTTCAGTTTTTTTAAACTTAAGTTTTTACCAGTCGGGTTTTTTAGTTTTTTAAATTATCTTTAATTTTTTAAATGTGCCTTCACATCAAACCCTAACTAATGAAAGAAATCTATTCCTCAGACTGCTGGAATACTTTTGAATGTTTTAAGTATATAAATTACTTGCCACACCCTGCGGTTTTAACTGCATTATGGGAATATCAGGATAAAAATATACTATGTCCTAATCCAGACCATGGTCTACCCATTAGCCAAATTTCATCCAAATTCATTTAGCTGTTTTAGCGTGAAAGTGTAACAAACATACACATGAAAAATCATCTTTGAGTTTAGATATACATTTCCAGTTTGTGATAAGCTGAATTTTAATGATGCGTGAGAATAATAAGTATAATATGTTATGTTTATTTACATCTCCATAGAAAAGGTTTGATTTACTTGTTTTTTATTAACAGTTCCATAGGTAAAACAAACAGTTTAGTCCTAAGACCATCATCAGCAACATTATTATTTAATTTGTTCATATTTTCATACATCAGCAAGTTTTAAAACAATACTAGACCTAGACATAGATTAGTTTTTTTTTTATCTATCACAACAGTTATGAAATTTAATGTATTAAATACCGGAAAAAAAATTTGATGCACTTTCTTTTGAACAGACTTACATACAAGGATACAAGAGAAAATGCCGCAAATATACACATGTGAACTAAAATATGTAGACCCCTGAGCGGAAGTATGAACCTGTAACTTGCATTCTTCAATTACAGTGCACTGAAAATGCTGTACTTTCGCCAAATTGATATCTAATGAGTCACTGAGTGCATCATTAGACTATTCATCCGTGAGAAGCAATGACATACATTCTGAAACCTAGCGACAGAAAGTAGGTTAACTTACTTCTCTAGAGTACGCCGCAGTAATATCAGCACCAGTGCCAAGGGCAGGGGGTACAGGAGGTGCATGTAGTCATTGTAAATCACATCCTTGTCTGGACCCGGTGTAATATCTTCCCATGTAGTATTCGGCGGCAACCACACATGTTCATTCCAAAATGTATCTAACAGACCTCGCAACATTATAAACACTATTTGTAAAAAATAAATAAGGCAACTTGCAACCACACTACTACGGTGTCGAAATAATTATTTATCACGCCATAAACACACCCTAAAATATTTAGATACACGACCGTCCGACAGCCGACATGACATGACACAGAAATTCACAGAATGACAGAAAGAAACACCGAATCACAGCACAGATTTGATTTGTGCGGGCCGGGCACAGATGAAAATGATGAAATTATTAGCTAATGACATAATGTTTAGATATGGCCTGTCAAAAAAAACTTTTAATGAAAGTGAAATGAAATTTTATCGTGTGCTTTTTCTTCTATCGTAATTTTAGAAAATTAAAACATTTTCATTTTTTATTTAGGTCTCAAAACGCACCTAAACTAGCAAACTAGTACCTAAAAGACTAGTTTCCTAAGCCTTCATATAAACGTCATGAAAAAGTTTTTAGGGTTTCGTAGTAAAACAAAGAACCCATAGAGTCGTGGTTTTGCCAAGTACGTCGGTCTGTCTGTCCGCGGAGTAACTAGGAACCCTTTTACCTTTTGCCTTGGTACTAAAAACTGTAACTTGGCATAGTTATACATAGTAATTACGCCTACGAATTTGTAAAATAAAATAAAACAAAGCTGTGCTGCTAGGGCGTTTGTTGCGCCACTTCTTCTCAGCTAAAGCACTATGTGGGAAAGCTTATTTAATTGTAACGTTCAAAAAGTGCTGATTTTCAGCTTAGTTTGAATAAATGTCTTTCGATTTTGATTACGCTTTAATCGTTGATAAATTATTTTCGAAGATACGTGACTCAGTCACAGCGCCTGTTCCTGAGTAATTGCTCGTAGCTGGCTTTAGTCGCGCACGGAACGGAACATCGTTGATCAGGATCACACAGCTCAGTAATTTCAGTTTATTTTTGTAACAAATACGCATTAAAATGGCTTCTTGTGCAGCTTAATAAAACAGTATTTTAATAATACAAGGAAGAAAAATAAGACACACGGGATTACTTACAACTCGTAATTACAGTCAAAAATGTTAATCTGTTGTAAATTATTATAATATATAACGTTTGCTTCGCCATGTTTGTGAGAGCGAGATAAATATAACAAACATGCGTGAGATACACGATACGCACGCAACGCTACGTGTCTACCACAAACCACATGCAATGTCATTCATAATCGTAAACATTCGGCCAACATTCGGCGGCTAGCCCGATTTCACTCACACAACAGCGCCGGCTCCTATCTCTGTCCTTGTTTGCCTATCGGAACTGTAGGTTTGCGACAATCACACATGTGCGAGTTTAGGTGCATGTAGTCGTACGCCGAGCCCAGGGTGTTTGCGAAGTTAGCGCGTCACATAACTTCCTCCTTTTAATATATCAATGGTTTTAATATATATTTTTGAAGTGAAAATTTCTTTAGGCGCGTTGGGCATTTTTTGCTTCGACCATTATTTAACCTATGCTCTAAGATTTATTGAGATGGGAAAAAACCATTGAATTCGCGACACTGTTGCCGACTACATTCTGCGCTGCGCACTGCGCTACGTCCGGATTTGTTCGGCTGTCCTTGGGATGTTATTATTATTAGCCTGTGATGTCCCACTGCAGGGTCTGCAGAAGGCCTCCATACTCTCTTTCCACTTCTCTCTGTTCAAAGTTGCTAAGGAAAAGTTCTTTTTTTTTTTTTTTTTTTTTTTTTTTATTACTAAATGGGCCCGCTCTTGACCCCGATCACGCCTGATGGTAAGCGATAGATGAGGTCTATGATGGAACGAGCGTGCCCTTGAAGGAGTCCAGTTCATCCCACCGCCATTTCCGTCAGGGCCTGCCAATGTCGTTTGCCATTAAGAGGGACCCATTGGGTCGTAAGTTTGGCCCATTGTTCGTCTAACATGCGGCAAATGTGTCCAGCCCAGTTCCATTTTAGCTTGGCAGCATTCCAAGTGACATTAGTTATCTTTGTGATGGAACGGATGGTCGTATTCCTAACCGGTGAACCTCTGCTGATTTGTCAGAGAACATGTTTGACCACCTTTTATTTTTGGGTGGGAAATCATCAAATGACTCCTACCGCTCTGGGCGGAGCGGAAGGGAGTGTCAGACTCTTACTGACTAAAACCCACCCCAGGGGTCTACTCCGAAGTGGTTGATTGTCGTGTCGGCCGAATGTTCGGTCATTTTCTGATTCGAATATTGTTGTCCTACTACGAATTAAAAAAATAAAAAAAGGGTAAGGGTTCTAAAAAGGTTCGGATTGGCACAGTTTGGTCAATATAGGAAATGAAAGGTAGTAGAAAAAATGACCGAACATTCGGCCGATACGGTGGTTAACCTCTTCGGAGTAGACCCCCTGTTCCTTCAGTTGCCTGTGCCAGGGGCCACGTTATCTCTTTCGAACAACCCGCGACCCAGGCGGGATGTTTGACCACCTTAGGTGACGATAGGAAGTATGCACACGTCAATGAGTCTTCTCTTAAGGGACAAAGGAAGATCACCCTTCATTAGGTCTTTCATGGCCCAATAGCTCCTCCAGGCATTTTCGGTGCGTCTTGCAACTTCTTTGTTTTGTCTTGCCTGGAAAGAGACTAATTGCCGTGCCAAGATCGTCTAGCATCTGTGTCAACTCGGAGGCTGAAGACGAAAAGAGCACATTTTCTTCGGCGAAACGGAGATTAGATAATCTCTTATGGCCGACCATAATGCCCCTTTCCGTCCAGCCCGCTGCCAGCTTTCGGAAGACTTCCTCCAGCACAACTGTGAATAGTTTTGGAGACAGCGGGTCGCCTTGCTTAACTCCTTTCTCTATCTGGAAGGACGGTCCTGTCATGTCCTCGGGATGTACTCGTACTCGGTTTTAAATCCGATATGTCAGTGAGTGATGGCAAAGTATTCTGTTTGTGTTTTGTTTTCACTTCTGTCGGCACTCGCGGAGTGCCACTTTTTTTTTTTTTGGTAATTTCCACTGTTACTGGTAAAGTTGTTCTAAAAATACTATTACATACTAACTTATTTTTGCGGTCGATAAAAACAGTAGTGTGCATACGTAAATATACATCACAACTACGGAACCATTCACTATGCGTGGTTCAACACGTACTTGGCCGGTTTTTTTTAGTTTCTTTCATTCGGTTCGTTCATAATTATTCACTATTCATTCGATTTGAGGAAAAGAGAAAGAAAAACTTAGTTTTTTTTATCAATGATTCAGAAAGAGATAGAAAATAACCTTTGTTTTTAATTTTGAAGTTAAATGTGCATCTTGAATGTTTGTTTTATTTTATAAAAACTAAACTTGTAATAGTTACAGCTGCCTAATTACATTATATTATTCACAAAAGTATAATGTGCACTTGTGTAGAAACTTTTGTGAATGTGCGTAGAGAATTTGCTAACAGTCAATAATGTTATTTTGCCCAACGTGTGCCAACGTTCTTATGGTGGAGGAAGGTCCAGAGTCTGGCCTGCGGTACGCCTGTAACACTTGTCCTTATGTCTTCAATGTAAGGCGGAAGGTGTCCTCACGCACATTCCCTAAACTGAAGGTAACCCAACTCACTTCAAATATTCAATAGATTGCATCATTCTTCCTTTTCATGCATCATACAGGTAGTGCCTTTTCACACGTCCCGGCAACCGGGTAGCCCGTGCCGACTATCCGGTAACATTGCCAGGCAAACTACGCCGGTACGTGTGAAAGCTAACGTTCATGGCTATACACTTCGCCGCCGGGTACCCGGCACCGGCTACCCGGTTGCCGGGGCGTGTGTAAAGCGCCTTAGTCTTTAGATTTAAGTTCCGTCATTTAGTGTAGTTACAACGTTGTTTAAGCATAGATTATCTTTCTATAAAGCTGGCACCATAATTTTATTAGGCACACTACACATCTTAACGTTACATTTCACATTTTCAGGAACTCGACTATATCATGGGCGGTGCAGCCGCCTGGGAGAATGTAGATTCGACAGATGCGGTGTGCCCTAAATGTGGACATGGTAAAGCATTCTTTATGCAACTACAGACTCGGTCAGCTGATGAACCGATGACAATATTCTATCGCTGCTGCAACCACAAGTGTGCACATAACTGGCGTGATTAGAATACTATATGTGAAAGACATAAAAACTTGTGAAAATAATATTAAATAACCTACAAGTAATTAGTTCAGTTCTTGTGCTACAAGGAGTATGAATTTCTTACAAAAACTTAATTTACTTCATAGTTATCTAGTTAGATATAAAGGTGCATCACCTAAAATGAAGATAGAAAAGATGGCTCCAGTAATATTAAGCACTGAAGACTCAGCTTGTGCCAAGGCTGCAGAATTCCTGGGCAAAGGACAAGTCATAGCAGTGCCAACTGACACAATATATGGTCTAGCATGTAGTGCAAACTGTCCAGACGCTATAAAAAAGTTATATACAATCAAGGGCAGGGATTCTGCCAAGCCAGTAGCAATATGTGTGACAAATGTTTCAGACGTCAGGAAATGGGGTGAAGCTGATCACCTGTCGGATGATCTACTCAACAGCTTACTACCAGGACCAGTGACAGTTGTTCTAGAAAAAACTAAATATCTTGACAATCCATTTCTGAACCCTACAGCTACGAAAATAGGGATTAGAATACCTGATCATGATTTTGTGAACAGAGTAACAAAGATCTTTGATAAGCCTGTTGCTCTGACAAGTGCAAACTTTAGTAATGAACCTTCTACTTTGTCTATAAAAGAGTTTGAACATCTCTTTGGTCATTTAGGAGCTGTTTTTGATGGAGGAGTGTTAAGTCAAGGACTGGAAAAGAATAGGACTGGGTCTACCGTGATAGACTTGTCCCAAAAAGACACCTATAATGTCATAAGAAGAGGTATTTCTTATGAGAGGGTTGTGAAAATTGTTGAAAGTTTCGGTTTAAAAAGTATTCTATAAGTCATTTATGGACCCTGTGATAGATTCATGTTTGGAATTAAATGTTACATTTTTAATTATTTGTTATTATTTTCTAGAATACATATACTATTTCATTTGTGGATGATACGTCGTGGAATGCAACTTGGCTTAAGCTACAGTCCAGCCGTTGAGAGAATGCGTTCCTGACACCTGTCAGTGTGATAAGTCTAGCAGCTTTTAAAGATCAAATTCGCAAAACACGTATTTGTTTGTATGAAACTGACAGGTATCATGTATGCATTATCTTGTCAGCCGTGCTTTACATAAAGTTTTAATCATTGTGATTAGTACCTACCCATTTATCTAGGCGCTTTTAGCTCCATAAGAAAAGAAAGGTACCCTCTAATTTACGTATCTATCTACATTTAATGAAACTAGTTGGTAGTTAACCAAAGTTTACTTTCCAAACTATAACAAGAACAAGCATTTCAATCTTATAAATTAAAATTTTGGCTAATATCCATTTAACTCATTTTATAATTAATCCCTTTTTACATTTACACATTTCATGATGTAATTTACAATATTTTTTAATATAAATATAATGGCAGTATTAGCAATAAGTACATAAATATAGGAGATACATAGGCTTATTTATTGAGATACATCATTGAGTTGACGGAACAACAATCTACTATTGTGGTCTTTTACAATATTTACAGCCATAAATATAAGAACTAATTAATGATAATTACAATTACTAAATTTCACCAAGATTGTTGAGATGCCATCGAAATTAATCAATAAATGTGTGATTTTTATCACTATTTCTCACATAAACATAGGTCTAGTTAGTTATTCAAAAAAGGTTTTCTGCTTTCCGGCAACTTAGCTTCTAATCTTTGCCATCTACTTGGTGGCCAGACAATGTATGCTGCCCTGGCGTTGATCAAGCCTAATGAAACAGGCCCGAAGGTGTTGCTGTCGAGTGTGTGCCCAGTGTGATCGCCTTCCACCCAACAATGTCCCTCGGGAACCTTCACATACTGCGACTTGTAGCCGAGAGTAGTCACAACGTCACCCTGCAGTCCAACAATGCGTTTGATTATCTTTTGGTTCGGATCTTTCGGAGATACCAACGATATCACGTCACCTCTCTGCACATCATAGTCTCTGACCGACCACCTCGACAGGAACACATAGTCGGTGTTTTTAGAATCCGGGTTGAGCACCGGCTGCATGGATATACCTTCCACTCTGGCCACATAGCCTATCGTGTCAAGAAAGGTTATACCGATCGGTACACCCAAGATGACGGACTTGCATAAACTTCTCAACAACATGAATATACCGGTATGTGATTATGTAACAGAGTGTGTCAGGCATAGTCATTCAGAACGTTATAACGTTATTTATTGTTAAGTAACATTTTAAAATAATAGTTTATTGTAATGAGGTAGATAGGAAATTAGAATTTTGTGACATTTGACAAACACTAAACAGTGTGAAACAGTGATAGGTCATTGACAGTTGACATTTCAAACAAGCTAACAGATAAAACATTAGATTGAATGTCAAAATTGTGGATTTTATTATCTGTTAATTCATTTTACAGGTGTCTAACGAGAATATCTTCCCTGTCACGTCACGCTCATTCACTAGTGAATGACCATAGAGATATTTTCGGTCTTTACAAATACTCAAAAAAGTGTTGATGCTTTCTATAGTAAATTACAACCAACCAAACAGAAATTTTGGACATTTTATTTGTGTGTAGCGAGTATAATATCAATTGAATTAAGTTGGATAAACACATGTTTCAAACAATCTGAACCTGGGGAGTGATCTGAAAACAATCCTTGATAGATGGAAGTGTTCCGTGGTCGAGAAAAACTTACAATCTGCATAATCAGCTGTCAGTGAGATAGATCATCTGTCCCTGTAAATATAAAAGCTAAGACAATCACAACACGTTTTTAGTTGATATGTGTGTATAATGAAGTAAACAATTGAGCTACGATGTGACCCTGGTTGCGCTCGCGACAGGCAGCGATCTCGAAGTAGATATGGGGTAATAACCTAACAGTGGAGTGAGGCTGGTTACAGTATGGCTGGACTCCCGTGAGGGATCGTATGAGTTTCAAGATCGGGTCATTGGTGAATGCTCAAAAATGTCCGGCGACTACCCGTTCGCGGCGAAGATCGTGAGCCCGGTTAAGTGCAATGAGAAGCCCTGGGACCTGTGGGTCAGTGAAATAGGGCACCTGTCGCCGCGGCGGGACGATGATGCCACGTTCACGTCGCCGGCGGCGGTGGACGCCAAGGGCGGCGCGTCCGTGAGGCGGGTGCACGACGCACACCCCTACAAGCAGGCGGACCGGCGCGCCCGCCGCGCCGGCCTCAACCGCCTCAAGCAAGAGAGCATGAGTCTCCACGGACTGTTCCCTCAGATGGACAACTTGAATGCTGCAGTGTGTCATATGTGCGGTGTGATAGTGAAGTGTAGTGCAGCATACAGACACTTGCTAGAGTCCCACACGGGGGCAGAGCCTCTCCCCCCGCCACCACCACCTGTCTCCACACATAAAAGTCGTAGCCGACATAAAAAGGAACCACCGCCGCCCCCCATCCCTGTAGATATACTCCCAGTGAAAATGGATTCTTCCCCAGTTCACACTGCCACACCACCGTTGTCAAGGCTAATGTTACCACCACAGCCTGATCTACAGTACCTGGACGAGGCCAGCACATCATCCACTGTGTCGGGGGAGGTGAAGGTGAGCATGGAGTGTGGAGAGTTACCAGTCGTCAGTATACAGGACACAGAGGATCTGCCCCTCGGTGAAAACTTAACAGATGATATATTTGCAATAATGAATTCTGAAGGCATTCAGAGTGCAGATGACATCACAAATGCAGCTGACTGGAAAAATATTATCAGGGATATTGGAAACATGGGGGAAATTAATTTTCCTCAAGTTTCAGACAGTGTTCCAACACAGGATTTGTATGCACCCATTCACACATCATCACTCTCAGCGTATGCAATATCAGATTCAGATCTATCCAATATTCAATTTGCGCCCAACACATCCCCAATGTTGTCGACGGTGATGGAAACCAATGTACTGAACCCGCCACCCTTAAAGCCGGCGGTAACGCCGACCACACCGTCTACAAAATCATCTAGGTCCAAAACTAGTAAAACGAAGTTTAATTTACGAGAATACGATCCGAACAAGCACTGTGGTGTGGTGACCGCTGAGAACCCCAAGCCGTGTACGAGGTCGCTCACGTGCAAGGCACACGCGCTGTCGCTACGGAGGACGGTCGAGGGGCGCTCCAAGCCCTTCGACACGCTGCTGGCGGAGCACAGGGCGTCGCGGGACCCGGGCGCGGCCGCGGCGGCGGCGGCGGCGGCCGCGCCCGCTCCCGCGCCGCCCGCGCCCGCGCCGCCGCCAGCCGCCCCCCTCAACCTCCCACCGCTCCTAGTCAATACGTCGATAGACCTGAGCACCTTCAACGGCCTCACCGCCGAACAGCAGGTCAACGACATCTACGCGAGTCTGCTCAGCGTGGAGGACCCCAACTCGGTGCTGCCGGACACGTCGAGCATAACGTCTCTGCTGAGCCAGCCGCTGGCTCCGGAGGCGTTCCTCATGCCGGACGACGCGGAGATCCCGCCGGACGTGCCCATCCTTAGCATAGCGTCGCCGCTGCCGCCGCCGACGGCCCGGCTGGACGACACGCCGGACGAGGCGCCGCCCCCGCTGGTGCCGGCGGACGTGTGCTGGTACTCGTCTTGCCCGCGCCCGCTGGCGCTCTGCACCTTCAACGCGTCGCACGCTGGCGGCGCTATAACTTTAGGTAAAAAATTTGCGACTGTCCGGAGTAATATAAAGTCTTCGCTGTCGAGGTCTCAGTGCAAGTCTTCGGGCAGCTCGAACAATTACTATTACAATCCGAACGCCTTGTCCTTATCGAAAACTGTACATATGAACGCTAGTAAAACGAATAAGCCCGAAGTGCGTAAACTAATAGTGACGTGTAGTAGTGGTGTGAGTGGTGGGACAGGGGCGGGCTCGGCCGGCAAGGAGGTGCAGCAGACGCTGAGCGAGCTGTTCGGCAGCGAGGTGCGCGGGCTGAACGGGCACGCGGCGCACGGGGGGCTGGCGGGGCTCGCGGGACTGGGCGGGCTTGCGGGTCTGCCCGAGCGCCGCCGCGCGCCACTGAAGCGGCCGCCCGCGCCCGCGCTGGACCTTGGCTTCTCGCTCGACCCTCTGCTCGCCGACGAGAAGTGCTGAGCACTAATAAGCAATCATCGGTTGTGTAGTCACATAATAATTGTATATTTATTTTTCTGTAAAGAATCGAATCGGATTCACGTATGTAAAATGTAAAATAATCACGAATTTTCCCGAAAGGAATTTAATGTTATGATAATGTTAAATCTCATTTTTTTTTTCGTCGACAAGCGAACTAATTATTGTATTATTTTGTATATTATTTTATAAGATTTTTTAAAATCCTTCTCCGATACGAGAGTCGGGTATGTGTCAATGAAGAATTAAAAATAGATTATTACAGAATGGTTGTATTTTTTCGAAATGACATATTACTCATTGTTGATACTGAATTGAATACTGATAAATGGCCTAGGATTAATAATGGTTTAATGTGATGAAAATTTCCATGTAAAAATATAAATACTATTAAAATAAGTATATCCGTAATAGTAAATCGCCTCCTTTGGAAAATAAAGGCAAATACCTCAATAACTAAAATAACTTGTTTTAATTGACCGGTTCGCACCTAAAAATGTAATGATAATGAATAAATCGAGCGCGGGAACAGGTTTCCCATTAGTTCCTACTATCATCCTATGAGTGCTTGCTGCTAGTGGAATTGCCAATGCGCTTGCGTCGTTTTGTTTGTGAGAAGATTTCGTGTGAGTTTACCTTTGTAGATAAATAGAATAGATATGAAAACCGATTCATATTCTTTATTCACGTCTCACGAATTTGGCGAGGACACGCGAAGGTCTTTAGACAAACATACAGTTCTTGTTTGTATAAAAAAAACATGAGTTTACAATTGGCATAGCCACGCAAGCGTGGGTACTAGGCGGCGGCTCCTTGATGGTAGCGATGCATGCGTTATTATAATGGACGTGAACGATGCTAGCGCAGTAATCAAATCAAAGTCACTACTTACATTGCATCCGTTTGATATGTTATTTTTACACACAATAGGCTTGACTGACATGACATGTGGTTTCCGGTGGTACTGACGTCTTTTAGCTCTTGATTGTCAGTTTATCCAATAAAAAGCTTTATATGCATACTCTCGGATTTTTCTAGATAACGAAGGGTGGAAGAGTTACATTGAAGGCACTATACCTACAGAACAGAACTACCTCTTAGCCATCTTCAGTGGAAAGGCCAGCCCAAACACCCTACTTCAAAAATTCCTCTGTTAATCACTATGTAGGTACAAGTGCATCTCTTGGTAGGATTGATAACCACTGCATCTCGATTGTCTCAATATGTGCTTACGCAAACCCTTAGTCACCTCTCTTGTCTTGTGAAGTTGTGACATGCAAACACGCATTAGGTACTTGAGTAGGAACTGTTACAGAAGAAAGCTCTCGACCTACTCCGCCATGAACAAAACAGGCATAAAAAAACATGTCCACAATCCATAGCCTTGTTATCATCCACTTGTTTGAACTATAGACTGTCATCACAGTCCACTTGTGCGTAAGGGTTATTCCCTACTTGCACCGCGATGCCACGCTTTATGGTGTCTCCATTATGCTGCACGAAGGATGATCATAATGTGGCCACTCCGAACGAGGTACAGGTGGCCGTACCTAGTAGTTCACTCCTACGACCCCCTTTGCTGTGCCCAACGGGGTCCATATGGAATGACGAGGGAGTGGGCTATAATCTACCACTAGGGCCCAGTGCGGTTTTGGATGTCACGTCTTCGAATTTTTGGAAGTTTTTGAGAGCAATGGTGAAGAAAATATTTACACAAAGTAAAGCGCCTGTCTGGGTTCGAACCCACGACTCACAACTCGTAAGTCAAGTCCGTTACCACAGGGCCAGCCTACTCTCGTACACATTGTGGAATCCAGTGATTGAGTAATGAGTTGGTATTGACTGAGGGTAAAAATATTATCCAGTCAGCAAGCCGAAAACCTGGACGACGCTGGCAGAAGCGTGGAGATTGGCACATGAAAAGAGATGCTCAGCATTGGGTTTAGGTAAGTCAGGATGATGATGGAGAGTAGCGGGACTGAATGCTCAGGGTGCGCCGGATGTTACTACGTATAGTAAAAGTGCTGCACATCCCTACCCTAATCAAGTTAAACAAATATCAACTTTATTACAAGGACAATTAAGTTGATTTCAGAGTGACTAGCACTATTGAAAAAGTTATAAAAATTTTTGAAGTTGTAGCGTAAACCGAACTAGGTATATTTTGTAGGAATTTAATTCATATTTGTTTACATTTTTGTCAAATGAATCGCGAACGCAGTTTAGTTACCTACATTTAGGTATCGCCACTCATAATTATAGGCTTATACCTACGACTGCGCGACAGCAAAGACAGGGTTGATGATGACTACACTTGAATCTCGCGGACCTAATAGATTTCTTTATAATCACCTGCGGAAATAGTTCTTCAAGTTTGCTCTGATAAATGATAATCACAGAGCATGTAATGATGATAGCACTCGCATAGCATATACTATAGGTTGTAACTGAAACGGACTGTAAGTTCTAAAAAACTTCACGACTCGACTGTGTCGCTTTCGTTCCTCTGGCACGAGTAATCGTTGCAGGACTTGTATAGAGTCACATAGGTGAGGTCGTGTCAAAAATCTAGTTGGCTGATCTGTAATGTTTTTGTTCTTATCAAACTGATAGGTTAATACCTACTTCAAAATACGTAAAAGCATAAGCCTATATATGATACCTCGAATCCCGGCGGCTGTGCCCTTAGGTTTATTGGAGATTGTCGTAGATATTAATCATCATTATTGAGAGAGTGGAATTATTTTGGAACTGCTAAATATTTGCGTCTGTATCAATGTGTAGGTATAGGTAGGTACCTCCTACCCATCATATATTCACTAACAATTAACCCACCTGTATGTAACTGTCATTAGAAGACTGTACCAGGAACATTGCCTAGAAATCCTAGAATAACCAATAACAACAAGCATACAATGCACGCGTTCAATGGATGTCACAATCTCACAATGATTGAATACGGAACGCATTCACAGCTTGTTACTCGTGCAAATTACGAGACAACTCAATCTAATTGGCTGTTATGCGCTGCTGGAGCGATGGGCTGACAGTCCTACCATTATTTAATCATCAACACAATCTAAGTATGTACCTACCTTATGTATGCGTCTGTTATTGTAAGACTGCCATACCTTTCTTAGGTCAAAAGGAAAACCCAAGCCTTGCAACGGTAAAAGCCGCAAAGAGCCAAAGCATCAAAAAACCCCGAATGACGTAACGAGAACTCGAGATTGTGTTGTTTGAGTTGAAGATGAAACTATTTCACAACTTGTGGGTGTCTGTTACTTTTAGGGTCCCATCTGTCCATGTCTGTGAAAAGGCTGTAGTTTTGTTACAAAGTAGGTTGTGTATTGTAATAAGTACCTAGGTGTTTAAAAAAAATATGATGCGTGTGTGTGTACTTATAAATAGGTAGGCACGAAATATCTCAGATGGACAAGCATCCAGACCCGCAACCTACTTATATCTGTGAAGGCAATACAATTATTTGTTCAGTGCGGGAGTCTAACCCGCGCCCCGTAGCGCAGAAATCGATTGCTCAGCCACTGCGCCATCAGAGCCGCCACCGTCACACGGTCTCACCGATGACGTGACCTAAAGATTCTGCTTACTCCATACACATCGATGTAATCCTACTAAAGCATACACTACATCTTCCAGTTACCCGCCCAGGTATGTCGAATGATTTCCGGTAGGTAATAAAGCAAAAAGCTAAAGCTTTTCCTGTATCTAGATCTAAAGACGCCCGCGATTGTCGTAAAAGGCTACTAATGGATCATAAATAGCGCATCTTGCGTGTAACCTGATTACAACTACGATACCTACCTACTTAAGTACTATAATAAGCGTCTTCACTTTCCGCTATCATCGATCTGCACACTAATTGCGTAAAATAGAAAATATACTATTGTCCAGGTAATTAATACAGTAAGCAGTCACGGTTGAGACGACATGAGTAGCTTAAAATATTACCTACAGCTAGGTTTTAGTATATTACATATTTGCCAGCGTGAGCCCCAAATTAGACAGTCCAGGCTTCCAGTTAGTCCAGGGCTCGGGGGACAAATTCCTGAGTGGAGGCTATATAGAGTGGTGATTTCATGTAAGGTATGGAATGTAACGTGTTTCAATCACAATCATCGATTTTGCAGGAAATTGCCATAATATGTTTGAAAAATTCGTCTCTTTGATAACGTAAATCATGCACTGAATGTTGTAGAATAGTTAAAATGAAAGGCATTGCCACTGTGTGTTACCTACCTACGCAATTGTTACGCTGTTCTGTTTACTTCCGGGTTCACACGTTTTGATAAATACTTTGAATTTGAAATTCAATTTGATTGAAAGTCTGTTCAGACGGTACAAATCGCTTTCGACTTAGCACTCGATCAACTAAAATTTAACCGTGTGAACCCGGTATACCACGATTATGACCATTGCAAAATTACAAGTAGTTCATTTAGAAGTCGTATTTTTAGGGTTCCGTACCAAAATGGTAAAAAGGAACCCTATGAACTATGGTGAGCCTCGGTCTGTCTGTCTGTCCGCCTGTCACAGCTGGATATCTCAAAAACTACTAATGCTATCAATTTGAAATTTAGAATAGTCTTAAATGACGTTTGCCCAGATTTTTATAAATAAAGCTTTTTACAATAACTATTTTTTTTTTTTTGCAACCGTGCCTGGAATGTGGTCTTAAAATTCGAAGTGGGGCCTCTAGGGAATGGGGGGGTGTCATATGAGAGAGCGCTGTTTGCACATTCTCAAACATTTTTTCTTTTTTTAGGCCGCATTTTCGACTTTTAATGAAAAATGTAAAAAAAAATCAGAAATTATTCTAGAATTTAGAAAAATAAAACGATGTCTCTAAATAGCACACTTATTCAGAAATTAAAAAAAATACATAATTTCCACTATCGGTTAAAAGATGGCGCTGACCTAAAACTGCAATATTCCACACCGTAGTATTAAAATTCTCTGATGAATATGGGCCTCGCTGATGAAAATTTAAAAACATTTCACATTTCACAATACAGAACCCTCAGTGCGCGAGCCTGATTCGCTCTTGACCGGCTTTGCAGGCGGTCACGTTATCGTGACAATGTCTACGGCTACATTGTCACGATAACGTGACCACCTCCAAAACACTCATAGGCTGGAAAAAGTGTAAGTACCAAAAACCTATTCTTGGACTAAGTAATTAGGTTAAGCAACTATCATACTATGCTCTTGTGTCCACTTTACATAAATAGGTACTGTAACTTCATCCTTCATCATTCAGTTAGGCCTACCTACCTACAAACTTACTAAATACAACACAATCATTAATTCATTTCGTCTGCCAAACCCGTACGTACAAAATCCTAATCGATCATTAAGCTATGGCTAAATAAAGCTATTTAATATTCCGCTAACTGAAATATCATGAACTCTTGACATTAGCCGTCGAGTATAGACACAATTGAAAATAATTTGCGATCTCGAAATGCCAACGCAGCAACGTCGCCAATAATGTCAGATATAGATTTGTTTGTAAATAATTAATTGCTAATCGCTCGTTGGTTTTCAATTTGCTGCTTGGGAAAGATAGCTTAGGTGGAATAAAAACTGGCCAAGTGCGAGTTGGACTCGCACACGAAGGGTTCCGTACCACAAGGCAAAAACGCCGAAAAAAACACGTTTGTTGTATGGGAGCCCCCCTTAAATATTTATTTTATTTTGTTTTTAGTATTTGTTGTTATAGCGGCAACAGAAATACATAATTTGTGAAAAATTCAACTGTCTAGCTATCGCGGGTCTTGAGATACAGCCTGGTGACAGACAGACGGACAGACAGACAGCGAAGTCTTAGTAATAGGGTTCCGTTTTTACCCTTGGGGTACGGAACCCTAAAAATTATAACGCTTTTGATCCAAAGTTATGTAAAGTTACGGCCACACAATGTAGGTACAGTCAACAGCAAAAGTAGATGATCAAAATCAGAAATTCAATAGGAGTCAAAACTGATCACGAATATAATGGCAGCTGTACTTAGTAGTAAATTTTTGGTATAATTTACAATCACATACTTTTAAATCACTTCGACGCCACACAGTTCTGACGCGAACTCCGTTCATTAGTATTGTATTTCTGATTTTGATCATCTACTTTTGCTGTTGACTGTACCTACTCTGTGCGGCCACATTTTGACAGGAGCGGGAAAACTTCTTTTCGTGTCGATGGTCCTCTTCTTCGTTGTTTTTATATCGATTGAGAAGCCATGTTGATTGCGACGTCAGTGGAATTCTTTAGGACATCCGGGGTGCAGGTGAACGGGCACTTAAGACACTCCAGCAAGTGGAAACTTATAGGAAGTCTTATTACAAACCCAGCTCTAACTTCAGTCTAATCCCGGACCTTCGAGCTCGTTATTGTATTATCTATAAACTTTATTCCGAGCACGATACAGGAGAGGGTAAATAGTAACAGCGGCACGGTTCGATCGATTAGGTTAAGCTACGCTTGCCGCGGTTGGTCCGTGGATGGGTGACCATCTTTACATACCAAGACCCTTCCGTGTCTCGGAAAACACGTAAACCCGGTCCCGGCTGTCACTCGTGGATCTTTCGATAGTCGTAACGGGTCGTCAGAAGCACGAAAGTCTGACAACCAGTCTTAACAGGTCTTAGCACCTGCTGGGTCTGTTGCCTATTTCACTAATACGCGGCGAAGGCACTTAGGCGACATCTAAATCAATTACTAAAAAAATTAACAGCGCGCTGTTGGATTTTAAACTTTCGGGGTCTAAGCCGAGCGTTTAAAATCCAACAGACGCGCATTCAATTAGGGAAATCGGGCACATCACGTGTCTCATTACTGTTCTGCAGACAGTGAAAAGTGTATGTGGCCAGTTCTTTTAGCTGAAAGCTCAATAGGCTATTTGACAATGTAAAAAATAAGGTCATAATTATTGACACTCGTATAGATTATCGCTTTTAAAATCGATTTCCATTAATTTTACTACAAAACAATGTATTATTTATTAAAAAAATCCCGAAAAAACTTCATCTTTTTAAATCTGGCGCCACGTAATCGAAAACGGTCTGGATTGGCTGAACTTATGATGACGTCATGATATAGTCAATTTCTGTCTATCGTTGACAGAACAGATGACTTTTGTCTAGTATCTCGACCGTTTCAACGTTTGTTTACGTGTATTGTGACGTCACGACGCCATATTGTTAAAGATAGCGTTTTGGCGGCTTATTTAAACAGTACATTTTTATTTACTATTTTCTAAAAGAAATACATTATGCAATTTGAAGTAATAGGTTTTTGTGGGCTCGTTAGACACCATTAAATAATCTGAGATGTTTATCAGAAACCAGTCAAATAGCCTATTACGCACGTGATGCCAGGTTTTCTATCTTTACGGTGGAGGTATGCCCGGCTTGGGCGGAGCACCGCCCCGTCCTCACGGCGGCGATCTCTCGCGTCCGGCCCTGGTCCAGGCCATGGTGCGGTGGGAGAGTGCACGGGAAGTCGTCACCTCCTTCTGCGAAGCAGTAATGCTTGCGCAGGAGGGGGCGGAACGCGTGAGGAAGAGGCAATCTTTGCACCCTCACGCACGCCCCTAGTCGCCGCAGGAGACGCCCTGGGCGTCGGGAGTCAAGACCCGATTCCCGGCCACCGTAAGCGCGGGCTTGCGGACGGCGAGCAATCCACGCAGCTCGCTGTCTGGTAAGGACCAGGCTCGGGTCGACGACGCGTTGTGTTCCACGCGCGCTTCAAAGAGCTGTGAGCACTGACAAGGTCCGCTAGGGCCGATGCCTGCCAGGGTCGCGGGTTGTTCGAAAGAGTTACCGTGGCCCCTGGCACAGGCAACTGAAGGAACACGGGTGGGTTTTAGTCAGTAAAAGCCTGACACGCCCTCCCTCTCCGCCCAGAGCGGGAGAAGTTACTTGATAATTCCCCAATAAAAATAAAGAAGTTTACTCTATCAATCAACTCTAACCCTTATGCCTCTCGTGCACTAAGCGCGGCCGTTGTCATGACCACGAGGTCCGCGATCACTGTTTAGCGTTGTATAGGAAAACGTTGGTCTCTGGGACCGTGGTCGCGATCGCTTTTCCTACACCTGTAAATAGGATCTCCACCTACTCAGAAATAAAACGTGAAAATATTTCATATTGATTTATTAATATACACTTTAAAGTTTCAGCATTTTACAAATCAATAACGACGTTTTGATTGGCCGAATGTAAACGAAGCAGGTTCAACCACAGAGTATAAATATATACGTTATTTTTTTAATGGCGTATTTGGGCAATGAAACGTCGCATAACCTATGAAATAAGATTCATAGATTGCCATTCGCAATTCGTTTCGGTTGTCAAAACGTTAATCTTTTTTTTTTTTTTCTGAAAATGTTACCCATGCTTAGAGACCATCTCTAGTGATAGCGATATCGTCTTTTGTGTTTCATAGACGAAAGCCTAAATTTAGCTTACAAAACAAATGCAACAGAATGGCATTAATAGTGCTCTGATTTTATTATCGATCAAACAATGCATTTAGTTCCAAGCTTTGACAAAGAAAATGAGCTGACAATATTATTTAAATATAGTACTTAAAAGTTACTTCAATTTGACTAAAGATAGGTCTCATTTCTTCTTTATCCTTCCTCCTTTAGTTTTAGATTTGACAACGCCTTTGAACTGTTTCGACGTGACGGCCTTTTTCCTGTGAAAAAAAAAGAAATGCATAAATGTGTATACAAAAAAACCGGCCAAGTACGAGTCGGACTCGCATACCAAGGGCTCCGTACTACAAGGCAAAATACGCCGAGAAAAACACGTTTCTTGTATGTAGTAGACCCACCCTTAAATTTATCATCATCATCATCATTTCAGCCGAAAGACGTCCACTGCTGCACATAGGCCTCCCCCAAGCACCTCCACTTCGACCGGTTTTGTGCTTCTCACATCCAACGAGGTTCTGCGACCTGCAAAAGGTCGTCGGACCACCTTGTGGGAGACCTTCCAGCGCTACGTCTTCCGGTACGCGGTCGCCACTCCAGAACCTCTCGGCCCCATAGGCCATCTTTTCTACGAGCAATTTGCCCTGCCCGCTGCCACTTAAGTTTGGCAATTCTTCGGGCTATGTCGGTTACCTTGGTTCTCCTGTGGATCTCTTCATTTCTGATTCGATCACGCAGAGAAATTCCAAGCATAGCCCTCTCCATTGACCTTTTTTGTTTAAATTTATATGAAGTTTAATTTAATTTTTATTACTTATTGTTATAGCAGCAATAGAAATACCCACTCTGTGAAAATTTCAACTGTCTACCTATTACGGTTCATGAGATACAGCCCGCTGACAGTTAGACGGACGGGCGAATAACGGAGACTTAGTAACAGGGTTCCGTTGGCACCCTTTGGGTACGGAATCCTAAAAACCTAATAAAGGGCATCGTAGTTGTAAGGCTCATCGTATCAACGTCGCTCCTCCAAAAGTTCCAAAAGTATCTGCTGAAAATGTAAATAAATGAATCAGACATCTTCTAAATACAGATGAATGTGTTATCAATTACCTTTAGAGCGTGATTACGTAAGAATGTAAACTGTACAGGGTTTGTTTACACTTTCCTCAGATACTTTTGGAACAGACAATAGTTGCCAACTCGGCGTGAACTAGGCGGTCGAGGTCGACCAAAAATTGACTAGTCGAACACGCAATGTCCGTCAATCGAACGTCATCGCGTCAGTACGTAACACTTGAACTACGAAAAGCGACCTTAGTGCTATGATATAAACAACATGTCCCGAAATTAACGCACACCACCAAACACCCCGATTGCAATATTTTGTTATAATCATAATACACCTTAGTTTTTACTGTAATGTATAAAATATTGTTTATTTATTTCAATTGAATTTAACAATTATGGACCTTGTCGGGCATAGCAAAATTTTAAATAAATATCAAATTTAGTTATACTAGTTGTGGGATAAAATTGTGGTCACATTACAAATATACGCACCGCACGCTCACAGTCGCACACGTTTATGAGTCTAGCGTAGTAGGTACTTCCGCCATTTTGGTTTGTTTGGACTGTACAACGAAAGTGTGACTGTAATTTACGTATTTTTATTAATAATTACTTTTGGGATAAAAAATAACTTATAAGTATTTTAAAATTACAGAAATGGATCCAGTAAACGATTCTGAACAAACAACTTTCATAATGTGCATTAATTCGGTTACACATAGTATTGTTTATAGGGCACTCTGTCAAAGTAAAATTGTTACTATGGGCATGTGGTTGACTGTACAATGCTTGAGCAACGTGTTTTCCAGCAACGTATACTGGTATTGGAGAATTGTGTAAATTCAAAATTGTACTGTACGTAACACGATTTAAAGCTCACATTCGAATGCTTTACTTTGAGTCTGAGTCGGTGTGGAGTCAGTCGTGGCCCAAGTGGAAGTGACGTATTTTTTAGTTTGTAAAATTCAAAAATACAATATCTTCTGCATTCGTAAAATAACATGTTATGCGTCATTGATTTATGTCATTATTCCACAACGGAATTATGTTTTTTTACTCCACTTGGAACAATGCCAAGTCAAACTAGACGAAGTTCATGAAAATCGGCTCAGTATTTCCGGAGAATTAGCACGTGACATACAACTTAATGTTGCTATTTTTGTTTCTATGTAGCTGAGAATAGGACCTTTGCCGCGACCTAGTTTTAGTTATGTGTTTTAGGA
This sequence comes from Oligia latruncula, assembly GCA_948474745.1. Taxonomy (NCBI): domain Eukaryota; kingdom Metazoa; phylum Arthropoda; class Insecta; order Lepidoptera; family Noctuidae; genus Oligia; species Oligia latruncula. The sequence goes on along the minus strand of OX419703.1, from coordinate 9,341,744 downwards.
AAATGTTTTGGGTGCTCTTTAATCCCAATTTTTTAAAGAAATTGGAAAGCTCTTTGTTAAGAAGCGTGTTTTAGATGAATTCTGATCGACTATTCACAACCTTTCGGTTCCTTTCCGTGCAGAATCGAACATCAATTAATGTTATTGTAATCGTATTACAGAAGTAAACGAGAATTATGACACTGAATATTCTATTAAATAAGGACTCTTTTATTAATACACAACATAACATCACGCCTACAATCCCCAAGGGTTAGGCAGAGGTGTACTCACGTTTCGCCAGTTATGTTAAAGCCCCCATTTAATGTCACTTGTGGTGTCAAGCCAAATCGAAGGATACCTATTTTAGGGTTCCGTACCTCAAAAGGAAAACGGAACCCTAATAAGATCACTTCGTTATCCGTCTGTCTGTCCGTCTGTCAAGACCCTTCTCTAAGCATGGAGTTATAAAGTTGAAATTAATATCAAATACTCAGGGCTGCAATCTCTTGATGCAGTGAAAAAATCAAACTTCTAAGTCAACGCAATCAAAAGATACGGGTGTTTATGTTCCGTTTATGCCCTCGCATGGGAATCAAAATCTATAGGATACTTCCCGTTGACCTAGAATCATGACATTTGGCAAGAAGCAATGTCATGTAGCACAAGTAAAGTAAAAAATCCGATAACTGTAAATTTGTAGTTACATACCTACAAATTTGTACGGAACCCTCGGTGCACGAGTCTGACTCGCACTTGACTGGTTCTTTTTTTACTTTACCTTAATTTTTTTCAATCGAGCTGTTTATGCTTACATATTTGATCCAATAATAATTTTCATTTAAGTACCTACTTATAACTTTTTACTTACAGACTTTTTTCATGAGTGTTAATGAAATTATTCCTTATCTAATAGACTATTTAGTTACATAGGTCTCGTTAGTGGTGGACATTAGGACCACATTTGCCCGTAGTCTTTACTTAAATCCTCTAAATGTCATTGTTACGCAAAGGATCTGCCGTACTATTCTGTAAAATTATCACCGTGAAAACTTAGGTGAAGTGAGCTGTCAAGCCCTAGCTATCCCCAGCGTTAGGTGGAATGACAGCTCACTTCAACTACATTTTCACGGTGAGTTTTTTACAGAATTGCACTGCGGTACCTACTTTTAAAACTCAAGAATTTTCAAAGAAAAGAGAATTACCCATCCCAATATTTAGCTATAGTTTGAACGAAACCGCTGTACTGCGCCTTAGTGTGCCTACACACGAGCGACACGCTTCAACAGCAGACGTCGACACTTCACAAGCACGTGCCACTCGTGTATTTGAGTTCGGTGCTCAAATACACAATCGTTATCTTGTCGACGGCAGCCGCCCACGCGTCTACGACTGCCGCCAACGCGCGCTGACGGCAGCCATCGACACTGGTCGACACGTATAGTTGCCTCGGACATTGACGAGTATCGCTCGTGTGTATGAACACACACGACACGGGGGGCAGTGCAGGCTACTCATTCGTCAACGCTCACGGCCGGCCTCCCACCCCCCGTCTCGCCTCTCATTCCTAAGGCGCGGTACAGCAGTATAGTATTGGTCAACGATACATCGTATTATAAAGGAGAATAGGCAAAAAACTACCTAGTCACTTATAAAAAAATAAAGCTAAAAACTACACCTACGACAAAACGACAAATTAAAAAGGTAAACAAGACATCTTGCCAAAATAACATCGGTTTTCGTATGACTGGAGTCACACGTCATTACTAAATATGACACGTAGCTACAGATTACGTGTGGCTCTGGTTATACGATAACCGAACCCCTCTTGTCAAAATACGAGGAGTAGTTTAGGGAACAGATGAATACAGGACGGCAGGGACATCGCTGCGAAAACTGTCACATTGAATTCAGCACTTGTTTCTATACTCCATAGATTAGACATTTAAATAAACCTTTTTTACAGTCCGTTCAACCTGTTTTGACTTCTATACCGTAGGCATAAGGATGGAATTAAAAGCAAAAAAGTGGTTACAATACCAACTATTTAACTGCAGCTGCCATATGTCATGCCACCAACGCAATAGAATTCAAAATCGGTTGAACGGACTGTAAATGTCTTATCTTATTTTAAATGTAGTATAGTAGCGTAGAAATGTGTCGCCAGTTATAAAAATTAAAATCTGCTGTTTCATACAAAAGTGCAATACCTACCTATGCAAAATGTACTGAACAGCAATTTTTTTTAAAATAACCGATTAATAATGTCAACGCTGGGGGGTTCAGAATCATGTAGGTACTGATAAATCCATGGTAACTGAACGTATACAACCTGTGAAAATTATATCCTCGACTTTTTTCGGTACAAAAACAGGCAAATCGTAAATTTTTCGAGGATGTTTCACTTACCTCTTATTCAAATTTTTCCTAGACAGCGGTAGGTACGCGTACGGGTCGTGTTTGCCTTGCTTCTTAATGTCACCTTTAGCCTTCTTAGACTTGTATTCTGTACCTGCACCGGACGCAACAGACGCGGCTGATCCGAGGGGTCTGAAATATAGTGTTCTATTAGCGCCGTTTGGAAACTACAGTTGTTGACTTGTTGGTTGCCACTGTTTTACAACACGGCTAGGTCCTAGTTCTAGCCTGTCGTGAGCAGCCGACAAAAAATCATGAAATAATAACAAAGAGTATTTTCTTTAGAAAATTGGTGTGCAAATATACAACGTTATTGTTTGTTTAAGCGAAACCTGAATATAGTTGGTTCAGAATAAGTAACTGAATCGATTCCAATAATTGTTATCCCATGTTATATTTTGTCCCAAAAATATTAAAAGTTGGGCACAGAGCGACACTACGTAGGTTATCCAATCTCCGCGCCGAACCGTTAGGTACCTAGGTACCAATGAGCGCAAGACGGCGCGGCGCGACGTGTCATATTTTGTACGGACAAACAGGTAACTTAACAAGCTTATAACTTTGTGATTTTTCATGATACAGTTTTGAAATTTTGTACATAGATTCTTTACATAAAAATACTAGACACGTGTTTCGGGTTTCGCATATTATACTAAAATTTTACAATATTAACCACCGCAGGGTTTCGAAAGCCTTTTAAATTTGATTTGCGGGGTAATTGCGTAACACACTATCAGTAGCAATGGGTTTTATTTTGACAGTTCAACAACATTCATTGCGTTATTTACGTTGTTGAGTAGACACGTTTCGAACATATGAAGCAATGGATTAGCAATATCCTTCAAAATTATTCAGATTGAGATTGATAGTGTGTTACGTTATTAGGGTGCTGTAAATAATTATATTGGTTGTTGTTACTTCAGCCAACCAGTCGCAGCAGCAAGTGTAAAGGCTCCTACACACTATGCCAGGTTTTTGCCGCGCGGGTATGCCGCCGGCATAATCAGGCGGCCGCAGAGCATCATTTCAGTTGTGTAGCTCGTTTGTGCGGCAAGCCCCGGCGGCTCAAATAGCCGCCGGGAATCCCGCCGGGCTTGTTGGCATAGTGTGTAGGAGCCTCTAGATGTCATATTAGATTAACTAAATAGAGACGTAATCAGCGTTTTATAAACCGAGTGTTAAATACGTCCGGCTCACTTCAGACTTGAAAAAACTTTCGACTTCCAGGATTTTTTCTAAAATACACAAGTTGACTTACCTATGGATACCCTTGCCTCCTGCCTTATACTTGGAGCCCACAGTAACAGTGGACGCTCTACTCCTGCCTGACTTGCCGCTCTTTAAGCTCAGGATGTCATCGTAGCGACGTTTCGCGCCAGGTTTGAGCAGCTTAGAAGGCTTTGAAGGCTTGCTGTCTTCATCCTCAGCGTCTAGAAAAAGTAACATGGTATAGCGACGAATAAAATATTCCTTTTTTATTTGCGGGTCCATAATTTGTAAAATGACATTAAATTTACTATGATTCAAATGACGTATATAAACAGACGCCTTAAGTTGTGCGCTTAACGCACTTTCGGCGCCACGAATTTGATTGCCGTCTCTAAACGCTGCCGGCGACACAGAATAAATAGTACAAGTACAGAAGAGGCACTTCGCGCAACAATTAATAGAAATAGCGACTCTTGCTACTAAGCAACAAAGTGCAATTCAGCTCGCATAAGCGCTCAGTGCCTAACGCGATATTCACCTAAACGTTGCCGCTCTCTTCTAACGCGTAACTCTGTCGCTCTCTGGCGCGGAGTGACGTGCTAGCTGTGGCGCTAGGGTTGTCGGCTTGCCGCTGCTACTATATTCATCGTCTATCTAGTTATCTACCTACTTGACCACGTAATCTATCTTATGTTTGATGCGTATGATTACACGGTCAATAGGCTATTTGACAATGTAAAAAATAAGGTCATAATTATTGACACTCGTATAGATTATCGCTTTTAAAATCGATTTGCATTAATTTTACTACAAAACAATGTATTATTTATAAAAAAAATCCCGAAAAAACTTCATCTTTTTAAATCTGGCGCCACGTAATCGAAAACGGTCTGGATTGGCTGAACTTAATATGACGTCATGATTTAGTAAATTTCTGTCTATCGTTGACAGAACAGATGACTTTTGTCTAGTATCTCGACCGTTTCAACGTTTGTTTACGTGAATCGTGACGTCACGACGCCATATTGTTAAAGATAGCGTTTTGGCGGCTTATTTAAACAGTACATTTTTATTTACTATTTTTTAAAAGAAATACATTATGCAATTTGAAGTAATAGGTTTTTGTGGGCTCGTTAGACACCATTAAATAATCTGAGATGTTTATCAGAAACCAGTCAAATTAGCCTATTAGGTAGATGGACAATTAATATTAGAGTCCGTCATTTGTAATTAACAAATGAAAAGAAACCTTTAATCTTTAGGCTACCTAGATACCTCTTCGTTTAACATTCCTCATTAACTTACAATAATAATATTTTCACATGTTCGTAGAACAAATTCAAACATCTAAAATTCTGGTTGTTTACATTTTCAATATACTAATTCTTAATTATCGCCTAAACACGTAAACCGATTTACATGATTCAAACGGATAAAGTGGTTTTAGACCTAGACCTTTCATTTAACACCAAAATCGTTAAGATATCTCAAGAAACAAAAAATTAAATTTTCAAGTTGACTCGTAATTATCCACATCCGTCAAAAGAGCAATGTCATTCTTGTTGTTCACTATTCGAAACTTATTTAAAATATTACGCACGCGCGAGCTCTGCGCGCGAGCGGTAATAACCGACTGGCGGAGTGGCCACGGCGCCACGCGAAAGTGTAGGCATTTATCGCTGTAGGTACGGCCGAGTGAAGGAGGCCTGCCGGCGTGGCGATTCCGTGCTCTACGGAAATCGCTGACGTGCAGTACAGTCTTCTTAGCGTATCGATGGCAGAAAGTTTAAACATTTTTGGCCCAAAATTCAGCTGCGCGAACTCCTTTTACTGACGCACTCATAAGATCATCAAGTGCACAGGTGACAGGGCATGCGGTGGTACCTAGCATGGTAGGTAAGAGTAAACTAGTCGCGAGCTCGAACTCACTGGTCATGGCCAAAAAGCACGCTGTCTCACCTGGCTTCGTGTCCGACAGAGCTAGTATCTGTGATGAGATGATGATGATGAGATGATTTGTATGGTAAAAATATCGACTAGTGGCACCTTAAGGACCTTCTATTCTGCGCCGCAAGCCTGTCACCGCAGCCTGTCTCTAAGCTAAAATCTACTAACATTGCCCATTTGCCACTGGCACAGCGCAAGTCTAACGAAGAGTTCAACAAAAATAATAATGCAAGCAGTATAGCTCGTTTATTCATAAGTAATCATAAAAGAAACTATTTTTGACTAGTTACTTACCAGTATCATCAGTATCAGTATCAATAGCCCCGCTAGGCCTGGGCTCGTCATCACCATCATCATCAAACGCGTCATCAGTGATGATCAATCTTCCGTCTGGCGCGGTCTTGAAGCCGCCATCTTTCTTCTTTAGGGCTTTCACTTCTGAAGCCTTCTGTTTGCGGGATGGGTCAGTAGCTTTAAGAAGGAAAAGAAGGATTAATATAAATAAGTCTGTTTATTTTTTTAATCAGCGGCAGGTTGTAGAAATGACAGCCGGTTTGAACGGCCCCGATCATGGCATAACTTCAAAAGAGCAGCAAAAAGCAGTTGTGTTTGAGAAAAAATTTGCATAGCCCACAAAACACCATATTTTAGTTTGGTTGAGCAGTAAAAAACAAAATTCTTCAAAAACTTAACACAACATTGCTTAGTCATGGTTCTTTACATCTAAATGACGGCACGGTTGGCGCAGTGGTTAAGCGATTGACTGCTGCGCTGCGTGTCGCGGGTTTGATTCTCGCACGGAACTAATATTTGTATGACCTACAAGTAGTTGTTCCGGGTCTGGTTGTTTGTGTATGTGAGTTTCAATGTTTGTAAACGCAACCACAATACAGGAGAAACTTTCCTTGTGTGGGGCAACATTTAAAAAAAAAAGAACATCATAGCAATAAAGAAAAAGGTCATTAGTGCATAATTATAGCTAGATTATATTTTTTTCCATAAATGTGTAGCAGTATGTCATTAATTCTCAATGATTTTATAATGATAAATCCATTGTTTTTTTACCTGGCCATTTTTCGAAACATGAAAATTTCCAATACATACCTGTAATCTTCCTCGAAGCGGACACATCAGCTAGATCCACGATATTCTCCGGATCATCCTGGATCCAGGCCTGGCTCCTTCCCTTCACCGTCTTCTTGACCTTAGGTTTCGGTCTGTCCTCCTCTTCGTCCATAAATTCCATGTCAGAATCAGAGTCTCTGAGAATATCTTCCAGAGTCTTTGAAGTGCCCTTGATTCGCATGTCTCCATCTGAATCGTTGTCGGATTGGTCTCTGAAAGAGGGTGTTAAATTAAGAATGGGTAGTTATAGTGGCGAATTCTATGGAGTTATGCTAGTGGATAAGGTAATCATTTTAACTTATGTCAAGTTCAATTGTCTGAATATAATAAACAGAATTTTAATAAACTGTTTGATCTCTTTCTATACAGCATAACCAGCCTATAATGTTCCCACTGCTGGGACACATGTCTCCTCTCTGTGAGAGGAAGTGTGTCATAATCCACCATGCGGGCCCAGTGCGGGTTGGCAGATGTCACATGTGTTCCAATTTTTGGGTTCTAGGACATGCCGGTTACGTCACGATACTTTCCGTTATCGTTTTGAGAGCAGTGGTCATGAAATAATTTTACACAAAGTAAAGTGCCTGCTTGGGTTCGAACGCATGACCTTACAACTCGTAAGTCACGGCCGTTACCACTGGGACATCACTGCTCAAACTTCCTGCTTTCTATACAGGGTTAAATTAAATTAGCTGGCGACACTTCAGTCGTGGTTGGGCACGAAAAAAAAATTTTCAAACTTCGAGTAATACAGGTCAACGGCTGCAGGTAGTTGTAGTAACGTAAAGTTAAGAAAATTTATCGATTGTATACAAAACATTAGTTTAAAATAGTGACAGTGAATCAAAAATATATAATGTCGGCCTATACGCGTCAAAAAGCCAAATCAAAATACAGAGATCGTATACGGTTGGAAAGGGCTTCTCAAGAGCAATCGAATGGTACGAATAAAACACCCTATGACCAAGTCAAGCAGTGCCGGGAACGTAAAAGAATGAATGCGGCCGAGCGGATCTACCCCGTTAGGTAAACGTATTCACGTACAACACACGGCCGTGTCCATGACACAGCCACACCCCTTTTTTTGTTTTATCGTGTTTGGAGGAGGCCTGTGTACCAGCATTGGGAACACTAATACGCCGATTATGCTTATGCTATTGGTATTTTGGTCATCTAATCCAATAACAACAGTAATCATAATATTTGACAGCAGATTTACTAATAGAAAAAAAAAATTCTAGCTTAAAATAAAAGTAAGCACTCACCTCTGATTTTCGTTCTGCCTCTTCTTCCTATTGTCCATCTTCCGTATATTCCTCAATCTCCTCAGCATGACGTCATCAGTATTCGGTATTAGTTTCTCTATGGTATCAGCGCCGAACTTCCTCATCATCTTAGTAAGGAAGTAGCCTATCTCCAGCCGAGAATGTCTCTTGCAGTCTTCTGGCATTGAAGACAGGGACTTGAAGATAAGGGGAAGAGATCCTGCTAGGATGTCTGTGGGTAAGACTTTTGTGTATACCTGGAAGAATTTGGTTGAAGTTAGTAGTGTGACTGGCAAACGATACTAAATGTACCCATGTGCTAAAAAAGCAAGCAAGTAGAAGTTATGTCTAGATTGTGAACGGTAGGAACAATAATCGAACTCAGGATACCACGTTCACCACCATTCTATGTACTTTTGTGTTATTTATTTTTAGATTCTATATTATTGGAAGATAGTGATCGTGTAACTGGACGTATTATCGCTTTTTTTAGGACATTTGTTATAGAAATGATGAATGGATGTGATTAAAGTCTAAACCCATTAAGTTGTTACAATTCTCACAAAGTTTGGTGTCCACCAGGTGACAATTTACAGTTCACACATGGTACAAAATCGCTTGACACCTCAATTTTCTTCTAATATTGACCCATTTATGAGTGTTTTGCGATCCCAGAGTCCTGAGTCCACTTACCTTCAAGAAGCTCATACACGCGGCAATAATCTCTCTGTTGCTATCAGTCATGTGGGTGACCACAGTCTCCAACAGTCCCTGCACTAAGTGCAGTCCCATGTCATCAGCGAAGTTGAAGAGCGCTGAAGCGACTGCGCGCAGCGTCGCGCTTACAATGCGCGGAACAGGCGCGGAGAGGCCTGATGTTAGCATGTTTACGAATGCTTGCATGCCTGCGGAAGGATTGCGCGGATGTGATGCATAATGTATATTACACATGTTTATTTTATGAAATTTTTATGGGGCATAATTGGGGCAAGTTTTTTTTTAATGTTTTCTTCCTGTTTTGGGGACAAGAAAAATAAAAAATATAACACAGTGGAAGCCTGAATGACAAAGCAAAGTCAAGTTAAGTTTTGAAATTTTGATTTCGACAGATATCTTTATGAATATACAGTAAGAAGATACAGTTTATGGTACACTTTTACTGGGTAAACATTGCCAGCAATGTTATGTAATTTGACAAGTTAATGTATTTCAGTGTAACTCGGTTGCGAAAGTCAACTTGCGCAATAATTTTCAACGAGTGGCTTTATAGTACACACACGCAAATACATGCTTTGCAGTGGCGTGCCTAGGGGTCAAAATTAGGGCAAGCCCACAGATTTTCAAGGTATAAAAAAAACGCCCAACTGAGGGATTGGCTGATTTTCTTGTTGTTAATGGTTGTTAGTAGTACTAACATCATTATTATAATTTTGGTAAGAAAAACTTATTTCAAGCATCAGTACGTAATTGTCATAAGCGCCATCTATACTAATGAATGCGTAAAATAAATGAACCACAACGCTTAGCCGGACCTTTTTTCATTTTGCTTGTCACTTGCAAAATTTGTTCAATCAAAATGCACTAGATGGCCTCCAAATATTATCGATTTATTGTTATTTTCTCGTACGCATTATTTTATGAATTAGGTACCTACATTTTTAAAGTCAATTGATAATTTTAACATGAGCCACTACATAGGTTTGTCATATCATATTCATACCTAATAAACGATCGACCTATTTTATTTATTCTGTCTTCTTGACTGACAAAAATACTTGTTTTTATTTCCGAGAATTACCGACAGTCCGACAGTAATTTAAGATTGGCTACGGTGAAGTAAAGAGTTATTTATTGGCAGAAAATTGCAGAAAACTCAATGTATTTACGTACCTTTTCGATGACAGATTCCGAACACATAATGATAAAAGAACACTATATTCATTAACCATTTACAAAATCATAGGGAATGACATCACCAATCACCACAATCAATATTTTTTTCAAATAATAAAACTAATTCTCAAAGTAAGTATTCAAAACTTCAAAACAATAACAATTTGTTTGAGTCGCGTCGTGTCATCGACTCATCGCGCCCGCCACACGTGCTTTCGCAACTAACTTTACGCGGGTCAACGCAACGCGCGGATAGTGCATTTGCGCGAACTTCATGCCTCTCAAAAGCCTGGCTTTTCATTTCATAGAACTCTGTATATAAGTACTTACCAATATATCAACAAATGTAAACGTTTCTATAGCAATTTGTATGCGAAAACTGCGAGACAGAGAAAGGAAAGGCAAGCCAGGTAAAAAGCCAGACTAAGTGTGAGCGAGATGGCGCATTTGAACGCATTGTATAGCGTTTAGAGCCGAATTCCGAATTTGGCGCGAGCCTAGCCCAAAGTTAGCGCTAGTTCGGATTTCGAAATTGTATTATATGTCATGAATGTTTGAGTTCGAGTTAATTGACTGGAATTTTTTGAATATATTTTTTATTGATTTTGTTGTTGTGAATTATGATTTTATTAGGGCAAGCCGGGCTTTTCTGCTTCTATGAAGGTACCGCCACTGATGCTTTGATACTAATTAGCTAAATTCCATTACAAATGCTATAACTTCCATTGATTGTTTATTTTTTTTGTCATTCTAATTTCAACCTAATTACCATACAAAATAAAGTCGATTTTCAGACAATATAGAATTGACTTTTTATCAAAATTAGTGTGCAAGTGCATAAGGCCCGGATTCCTCTGTCGCTGACGTCGGTCGCGTACCGTCAGTCGCGTAGCGCGCTGACCATCAGCGCCAATGAAAACATCCGTAGTGCGATACTGACCGCTCCACGGTACAGGCGTCTCCAAGTGGATTTGTTGTGGATTTGTGAAGCGGAGTTTGAATTTGGGATATTATTATGAACCCGTTTATAAATTGTTTAGTTGCTGCAGCATACTTACGCAAGCGGAGACGGCGTCAATATAGAAAAAAAAGATATCACATTCACCCAATTTTGCTCTGGCATCGCGATCTTTGTAAAGTTCATTCGATAAATCCCACAATGCAGGACGTAGGCGCACCTCGGCAATCACACGTTCGGTATCGTTCATGGTGGCGGGCGACTGTACGCGCGCGTGCCGACGGTCGGGAACAGAGTGAGGACGCTCATAGCGTTCTATAGCGCGTCAGTCGACCGACGAACGCGGCGCTGACGAGCGAGACCGACGCGCGTCATCAGCGGCGCGTAGCAACTCGCGCGCCGCTGATGTCAGCGTCACAATGTGGTGCTTCATAGAACACAACGTATATTCGTACGCGCGACCGACATCAGCGACAGAGGAATTCGGGCCTAATAGTTTACTACATACCTCCTTCCTGCGTTTTCAGAACATTGCCAACGCTGTTGATAAGGTTGAACGCACACTGGCGGCATTTGCTGTTGATGTCTTTAGTACATATGACTGATTCTGCGATGGCACTCTTCAGTAACTTGCTCTCAGCGTTCAGGAACGGAGTTGAGTTGATTAGGTGTTCTATACATCTGTGGAGGAGAGATTTTTATTGAAAAGTGTTTACATTATTTTTTTGTTAAGTAATGTACAGTCACGAGCACTAATATGTCAACACTTGGCAACTTTCAATTGCGATTTTTTCGTGAAATAACGAATGCAACGTTGAAATACGACACCTTACACAAAGCTATGGGTTCGAAAATACTTTGTTCGTAATAACATAAAATTTCATTCAAAACTAAAGGAGAAAATCCTCTTTGAATAAAGCCAAGTGTATACATACTTATGCTCGTGACTGTACAGTATGTGTGTGTAATAAATAATTATGCAGTTGGATTTTGTACAGCAACGACAAATAATCTACCTTCTTATACTGTTTGTATAATATATAGATATATTTTTATAAATAGTTACGTCGAATAGTGTAGCTGCCGAGGTTGAGATCCTGGATTCGATTATAAAATTAGGCATATCGTCTTATTCTGTTAAGAAATTGCAAGTTTAGAATAGTGACTACTGAATCGAAAGAGGCTTGGTTGTTATTACACGGGGCTGAACATTAACAGTTCGGAAAAAGTGGCGAATTATTTTTGGGAAATGTAAGGGGTTGACCTATGAATCTATATGTGTTAAGGGGGAAGCTCTAAGGTGGCCCGCGAAATTCAAATTTTCTTACGTTTTTTGCAATTTGCTGGTCAGTATTAAGTTGTACGTTGATTAGAATATGATTCGCGGTCGTAACAAATATGTATTTACAGAATTATAATCATTAAAGTTATCAATACAACTCTCTAAGACCATGTAATCCCCAAATGTCAAGATTTCATGAAATAGTCATTCTTGGGGATTACATGGTCTTAGTGAGTTGTGTTGATGACTTTAATGATTATAATTCTGTAAATACATATTTGTTACGGCCGCGAATCATATTTTAATCATCGTACAACTTAATACTGACCAGCAAATTGCAAAAAACCTAAAAAAAATTGAATTTCGCGGGCTACTCTGGCGCTTTCACCTTAATGTGGGCAAATATGAAGCGTAATTCCCTGATATAAACAATCCAGCTATTAAAAGGCAGAGGAGAGGGCAAGTCCATCACACTAATATTATAAAAGCGAAAGTTTGTGAGTGTATTTGTATGTTTGTTACTTCTTCACGCACAAACGGCTGAACGGATTTGGATGAAATTTGGCACACAGATAGTTTATAACCAGGATTAACACATAGGATACTTTTTATACCGATATTTCCACGGGATCGATACTTATGCGGGTGAAACCGCGCGGCGCAGCAAGTTAGTAATAAAATGATTTAATTACCTTAACCTAGCCGCCTTACTGCTATCAGCAACCTTATTCAAGGAAGTCATCAACAACTTCTTAATCTTCTTATAATTCTCTTTCAAAAAGTGCTTACAACACTCCTTATCACTTTTAAAAATCTCTTCCAATATCCTATACGCTTTCTTATGTTCCATTTCTAATAGTTTCGCCTTCTCCTTATATTTCAAGTCTCCCTTTTTCTTGTCTCCCTCTTCATTGTCTCCTTCTGTTTCCATTGCTTTCTCCTTTCTCGCCTTTTTGTGTTTTTTAGGGTCTTCTAAGACAGTTTCGCAGAGTGGGTAGACCCATTCTTCGAATAGTTTGGCGATTCTTTCGCTAGATTGGTATAAGACTAATGCTCTTAGGACGTCCAAGATCGATTCCCTTTGGAAATGGTTGTCTTTCGAGGTTTCTAGCTGCTGGAGTGCGTTCGTGAATAATTCCTCGCGTAGTGATTGTTCGCTGATTGTTAGGTATACCTGTGAGGAAATATGATATTTAGAGGACTGTTGAGACTAGCCAAGGAGAATCGTCAAATAGACTATATAAGTGATGAATTTTTAACAGTCAGATACCTTTTATCTGATGAATAAATCACAGACACACAGATGACAGTGTGACTATTTTATATACAGAAACTTTTTGTATAGAACATTTTTGAGGTTTTGTATTGAAATTTTTAAGGGTGCGTCCACATCTGGCGAATGTGCAGCTCGCGAGCCGTTTGCGAACAGCCCGCGTGCATTTTTGTTCGTGCGCCGCTCCTGCGCCACCCGCGTGCAGTTCGCGCGCGACCTAAGCGCCGTACGCGATCAGCGCGCGGGCGGCGCGAAAGTACTGAGCCAGTAAACGGAACTGTAAGTGCGAGAATTGAGTGCGCGCAGACCGCGCGCACGCCTTATACGAGCCTTGCATGAGTTGCGCTAAAGAGGCGCACCAAACCATTGCCGTGACTGCGGGCAGCTCGCAAGCGGCTAGCGAGCTGCACATTCGCCAGATGTGGACGCACCCTTAGATAAAAGCTATTTCATATTTGAAAAGTCGGCCCTAAATAGACTTTGGTATTAAGATTTTTGGGTAAAACATGTTGGTTTTGGCCCACAGTACCACTATTGATACAAAAACAATCTTGTGTACGGGGTGAGTTTTTGAGATGGACCTTCAGGGCGAAATCCGAAATTACAAGCTTTTTATTTTCATCTTGGGCATCTACATAATTATAAGAACGTTGATATTCACCTGTATAGTCTCCAAAGCTGCCAACCTCTGTCCCTCCGCGCTACTTCCTTTCACCGGTGACATATAAATATTCAACAAAATTGGCAAATAATTCTTCGCAAACCGTCCCAATTCTAGCTGATCTTCTTCATTATCAGCCGAACAAGAGATCAATTTCCTTAACGCCTGCATAACTGACAATCTAAACTCTGGGTTATCTTTTAACACACTACCTAACACTCTAGCCACAGATTTGAAATTATCTTTTATATCTTTTGGACTGTTGCAAAAAGATGGCAATAAAGCCCAGAATTGATTGCAGAGTAATTCGTAGGTATGTGATCCGGGGACATCTTTCATTTGAGTTAATTCTCTCGATTTCTTACGGCAGAATGTTGCCATTTCTAAAATTTCTGTCGCGAAGTATTTTAAGTTTGAATTGGTGATCTTTTCTTTGAGTACTGGAAGGAGCCAACTTCGTTCTAGGTTGATTGTCTCTGGTCCGTCTCGTATGGGTATGATTCTGAGTACAAACTCGGGGCCTAGTGCTTTGATGGCGCATCCAGTGGCGTATTCGACCTCTTTGTCGTTGTCAAAGTTGTGGCTCTCGCGACGGTCGTTGAGTTTGTGCAGAAGAGGTCCGAGTGAGTTTGCTACTCTTTCGTTGCCGATCTGTGGAACACGATAACTGTTAGACCGCATGTACTTGTGTGTATGTGCGTGTTCCGTGTGTGGGGTTTGTGTGCGACACATACATCATTGCAATATTTTTTCTAAACAAGGGAATGTAGGATGCCGAACTCAAAAAAGGTACCTAAGTATCTGAATTTAATTCCTTAGGCTCAGCTCTAAACTAATGGCCCGCACAGCGGAGAATTTAATTGACATTGAATAATAAACCTTATTATCAGTGTCTTAAAGTGTAAATCAATACGTCCGCGGACGCTGAAGGTACCGTATATTTGCGTCGATGTTCGTACAATTCTGCACTTTATCGCACTAGGGCATTATTCAATGTCATTAGAATGACCACTGTTCTGTTCTCCTCTCTCATAGAAACCTATTCTCTTCAACCATTAATACACAACCTATATTACCGTCGTACCTACAGGGTGGCAGGGATATCAACCCAGAACCTCTTACCATCAGTACATGGTTCTGGACGCCCCTGCGTTGAAATTTTTAGACAGATATTAAAAAAAAAAATTGCAGTCCCATACATTTTGACCGCGCAGGTATTGCACTTTTCCATGAAATTGATAACCTTCGAAAAAATCCTTACGCTCTAGAATCATGTGCTGATTTCATGGTTACAATTTGCACGTCGATGTCCTGTCATCCTGTATTCATCTGTTCCCTAAACTACTCCACGTGTTGACAAGAGAGGTTCAGTTTTCATATAACCGGAGTCACACGAATCTGTAGGTACAGTCAACAAAAGAGATAAGTATGCAGGACCGTCGGATATAGTTGAAGTTTACTAAGAAACCGATAGATGTTTTCGACTGAAATTTAATTTGATAAAAGAGCTGTTTGTTTTCTATTAATAAAATTAAATTTTATTCGAAAATATCCATCGGTTTCTTACTAAACTTCAACTGCATGCGACGATCCTGCATACTTATCTCTTTTGTTGACTGTACCTACGAAGAGCTAGTATAGATATTTCAATTGTACATGACATATTTAGTCATGACAGAGGGGCTTGTGGCTAAGTAATAATAGCCGCACGGGTCGATCGATCAGGTTAAGCTACGCTTGCCGCGGTTTGTCCGTGGATGGGTGACCATCTTCACATCACATCACAAGACCCTCCGTGCCTCGGAAAGCACGTTAGGCTGTTGATCCCGGCTGTCATTCGTGGATCTTTGACAGTCGTTACGGGTCGTCAGTAGCCCGAAATTACAATCAGTCTTACCAAGGAGTTTCGTATTACCAAGTAACTGTTGTGGAGGTCAGATAGGCGGTCGCTCTATCTAAAATACTGGTATTTCAGATGCATCCGGTTAGACTGGAAGCCAACCCCAGCATAGTTGAGAACAGGCTAGGCAGATGATGACGATATGTGACTCCGGTTATACGAAAACCGATGTTGTTTTGGTATGATTTCTCTCCATGTCCCTGCCAGTTGCCACTGTTTACTCTCTTACAAATAAATACAAAAAACTATAATTGAATCACTCTTACCTCGAAACACACCGCTATGGTCAATATAACATGTCTAATAGCCTGATTGAAGGGGTTGTCTAACCCAGTGCCGATGCTCTTGAATATAGCGTCGATGTGCGACTTGTGTCTGATGAACGTCTCGTCTGAGTCCAGAGCTAACTTCACGCAGTCTATGAGGACTGCCTGCGGGAGAAAAAAATTTAGTTTCTTAAAAGGAGGGGGGAAATTAAGTGTTGTATACATGACAATAGCTGTCATTGACACAGAATATCTCTGTAGTATGTACAGACGCCAGCCAGCACATCAAGCTACCCGAAACTGTCAAATTTTCCCAATCAACTTTGAACCTTAAAATTTAGCGATAAAGTTGAAAATCTATTAATTAAATTTGACAGATTGTAGTAGCTTGATGTGCTGGCGTCTGTACGACATACGAAGTACAGATGTAAATGAAGTTTTTGTGTTCGTACCTTCAAAGCGTTAGTGGATGCCGAGTTGATGTCAGCCACATCAGATAACCACAGTTCTGTCACGCAGATGTTCACGAACGCTGGTAAGTTCGGCATGCAGAGGTTCAGATCCAAACTGAAAAATAAATAAGAGTATACTTATAAAAATCACACTGGGTCCGTCCGTCCTGAAATAACTTTTAATTAATATAGTCACACGTAAACCTCTCTTCAAGGCTTCAAAATGACACATTCACACTAAACTTACTACATAATTGAAGGTAAAAATCTTGAAAACCGAGACCTAGTGGTCTGAAAGGCCAACATTCAATGGCTAACATTGGTAGATCAATGCAATTTTTTCTCCATATGAGAAGATGCCATTACAGTAATTTAATCAAATTATTATCCTTTAGCTTACTTAGCCAAACACCCAAATCCCTGCGTCAGTACGGCCGCCCAAGCCTGCACTTGTCCCGTATCATTGGCGGGAGGCCGGGCCGCCATCTCCTCGTCAGCTGTACCGCTAGGGCTGCGGTCATATTTATAGCGTCGCGAATAGAAGGTATAGCGACAATCTCATAACACACTTACTTGGCAAGAGAACCAAATCCCTGCGTCAGTACGGCCGCCCAAGCCTGCACTTGTCCCGTATCGTTGGCAGGAGGTCGGGCTGCCATTAGAGCCCTCGTTAGCTGTACCGCTAGGGCTGCGGTCATGTTGCTAGCGTCGCGGGCGTTCGAGAATAGAGCGTGTAGAGTGTGGAGGCAGCATGTCTTTATATACACGTTGTTGTGGGTCATTAGTGAGAGGATTGCTTCGCAGATTGACTGGGGAAGAAATGTTTCATTTGGTTACTTATTTTGATGTAAGTACAGATATCCCAAGAAAAATATGCGCTTCGGGGATCATGAGATGTAATGTAGAGCTGTTACAACCATGGAACTTCTTGCCTATTTTGTATTACCATGTTTACATTTTACATTATAGATTAACCACTCTATGCAATTGGAATAAACTTTTAAACTTTTAAGTAACACTTGAAGAACTGCGACCGGAGTAGGTAACCCGACAGGAAAACACTTCATACAAACATGCAATAAATATAGTTGCACTACTACAAAGCGCAGTAGTACGGCAATCAAAAACTTATAAGCTTTGGCTCTGTGGAGAATTGCTCTGTTTCACGACGTTCCTGCTAATTAGGAAACTCTAAGATACAGAACATACAGTTAAACATAGAGTTAAACCAGAAAAGGTATGCGCTTCAGTAGCGCATACCTCTTCTGATTTAACTGCGTGTTTGACCCCTGGAAATAGTGAGGGAAATTTCAGACAAAAATAAAATAGATGTGAAGCAAAACACTACTACTCAAGAGTTTGGTTTTTAAATAACAATTTCTAACGAACGAATGAGGGAATCGAAGAGACGGATTTAGGCAGAGACAAATTTTTAAAAACGGTTCGTTACTTTTTAGGTGCAGTTGTGTGTCTCGCGATAATTATGAACTCGGTGATTTATATTTTGATAATTGATTTCATTATATGATCAATGATCATAATTATAACGTTAGGTTTGATCACAGACCTTTGGCGTAATAGTATAATTCATCAATATAGCGAAAACAAGATTATTATGAATATACCTTGATATAATCCTTGCTGAACGCCGGCAATACATCTCTCAGCATGGTCAGTGTATGTAAAACAGTTCTATGACCAGCCAACAATGCTTCCGCCTTGATCTGAGACAGGCAGTACTCAGCCACGCGATTCGAACCAGGGTGGAGTTTTGGTACCTGCAATAGTAAGCTTGATTAGAGAAAGAGAAAGTTGAATTTGGTTCCGTTTATTTATTTTAGTATTTGAGATTTAATTGCACATTGCTTATAATCTAGTTTGAATAACTTACTATTTCTTTTTGGTGGATGAATAGATAAAACTTACCAACATTAATGTGCAACAATGCAAAAGTAAGTTACCTTACCTTGATCTTCTGATCCTCAGAAGGTATCATGAAACAGCTGCCACGCAGAACTGACGTCACGGCGTGTTGAGCTGCTTTGCGAACCTACAGGATTATTGTAGATTGTTATAACAAAATCTTGAAAGAACCATTGAATTATACCAAGACTTTTTTCATTTATAAAATAATCAGAAACTACAGGTATAACAAACCTTAGGCTTAGAATGTAGTGCAAACGCCAAAACCGACTCAAAAATCCTCATTGTAGACGAATGACCCCACAATGCATATTCCTGAGCCCTTAGCAGCACAGAGAGACACCCGATAGCACTCCTCAGTAAAGCCCCATTTTCACTCTGTTCATTCTTCACAAGTATATCGGTGAAGATTGTAGCGGAGTCTGAGAACTGTTTTCTTAAAACTGCTTGTGGTACTGCCTTTATACCCATAGATAGCAGTGTCAGTGTTGCTACTAGATTCTCTTCCATTTCTGCTGATTTTAGAGTTTCCATCTGCAAACAAGTGATTTATTATTAATTTTTAAAGCAGTTTTCTATTAGTATGTGAATGTTTTAGTTGAGTATATGGCTTTTATTTTCAAACAAGATAATATTTACATAGTATAAGCTAACTGCCTTAAAATAATAATAATAAATTGGCCTTTATTAATAAATAAAGAAACGGGGAATGAAAAATTTAAAATAATAGTAATTGACAAAACTTATTTCCTTAAAAAGATTAGCAATTAATGCAGGAGTCTTACAGTGACACAGCCTTTACTGTTTCATTGCAAAGGGGGGGTGGGGTGTGGTGTTTTCATTGTTCTGTGGCGGCATCTACATCGCCGCATGCGACCTACGCATCACACTGACGTCATACAAAATCCTGCATCGCGCAAGCTTAGTTTACTACACAATTATAATTATACAACTTCCCGAAATCAGTCGTCGAGCAGTTGCCCCCCAGACAAGACATCCGTTTGGTAGAAGGATCCTCCTTTTTCTATGGAGGATGAGTGATAAACTTTACATCCTGTTCCTCATATCTCCATATTTCTGTTTATAACAGTAGGTACACCTACATCTATCTCTCTTCTACCAGAAAATGGCTCCAACACATAAATAGCAGGGCTACAATTTTGGTTTTCAAGTATAGTATTGCTTTATCCTTACAAGTTATTTCTATTGTTTTATGAAAATCAGAAAGATCTAATATTTAGGAGACCCAGATCCAAGACTTGGCAGATCAGGTTTATCAGATAAATAGAAACTTATTTCTTAACTCACCAGTGCTGCAAAATACTCAGTTGTAGACTCCTTGCCTCCTGCCTCCTTGATGACCTCAGTGACTGCAGCCAGAACTGCTAGCATCTCTTTGTGAAGACCATTGTTTGAGTCAAATTTTGTCAGTAACCTGATGGAACAAGAATGTGTTTAGGTGGCGTGTAGTTTCTGCCTACAGCCATAGGAAGAAGGTGTGAGAAAGAAGTTATGATTTAAATAAAAATCATTCTTGTTGCTTATTCTCTTACTAGCTGTGCCCTGCGGTTTCATACGCATAAGTGTCGATACCGTGGGAATATCGGGATAAAAACTATCCTGTCCTTCTCCGGGATGCAATCTATCTCCCTGCCAAATTTTATCGAAAACCATTCAGTGGTTTAGGCATGAAAAGGTAACATACAGACAGAGTTACTTTTGAATTTATAATATTATAGTATGGATGGTAGTAGTCCCAGTTGCAGTTGTAATTGAAATACTTTTTTATTTGCTGTAGCATCTGGAAGAAACTTAAACTTATTTTGTATTACATTACAGGACATTTTTATATTATTTAGTACCTACTTTAGTCTGTAAAATCTACTCAATCAACCTCTTACTCCTACCCTCATCTTATTTATTATTATCACCCCTTTTGCTACCTTGTGTTAAGCACATATCTTTCTTAATAATACACTTCATATTATAAAGTAATACATACCTATATCTTTTAATTAATTTAACATCCATCCATCCATTCTTCAATATTTTATAGGGTTAATTTATGAGAGATACATTTAAGTATGCTGATCCTGATATATTCAAATGATAAACGGTAAACAAGCACAGTAGTTAGATACTTACTTGCTGAAACTAACATTAGAACACTGACTCCAGTCCGATGCAAATGTCTGGAAAGTCTTATATGTTCCAGCTTTGATGGACCCAGAGCATTCAGTGTCTGAGGCATCATCTGTACTCTTCATAGACATATTCTCCAGTTCCTTAGCTATCAGCAACTCTGATTCAGCGTCAGTTTTCTTTCTGAGTGATGCATGCCCATATGTCATCATGGCATCATGTTTTGAAACAGCCTGTTGAGTTAAACCCGTGCTTCCTACAAATTTTAAGAAGTTATTATAGGCAGGAACGGACCGAATGAGAGTCTAAGTGCGGAAAAGGGAGTCCCATCATCATCATAGGCAGGTTTGTAGTGTAATTGTTAGAAAGGCGGAAAAGTAAATATTTGGGGGATGAACATTGTATTTATTTTTGTTTTGTTTCTGGTAGTAGGTTATACAAATAAATGTATACATCATAATATGATGAAGAGTTGACAATGTTATGGGTATTATTCAAAGGTCAGTTTATAAAATATAACCCAGATTACCTAGATTCTCTTGAAAAAACCGGGACTTCGCCATCTCCCGGTATTTCTGTAGTTTCGGGTTGGAGGTTGACGACTGGCCTTTCTGCCATCGCTTCCCCTTCGATTTTCCCTTCAGTTTGGATCTGAATTTTCCCATTTTTCTTATTTCTTAGCACGAGTTTCAATATAATAACACCGCACGTGGTTGTGCGGCTATTTGAAATGAAGTTGGTCGCAAATGATTGTCAATAATGACTTTGTCAAAAAACAGTTTAGCCAACTTTCCACAAAAGCTATAGCTAGAGATGAGCCACTGACTGACCTCTATCATAAGTCTCATAACTGTATAATATAGGTCAGTGAGACCGTACGCAAAATACGCGCATTGACGTGGAGTTGCGGATACCAGCCCGTAGTATGTATGTACATACCTATTAGGTCAGTGAGATGAGCGCTTTGCGGAATTATGAAAGACCCTAATCTAAAATAACAAAAGTAAGTACTCTTTGGTAATTTTTTTTTTTTTTTTTTAAAAACGCTACGTTTATTTATTTCCAAAGAACTATAATTTACATGCTAACCCATTGTTGGCAATTTTGGGTTTTTTAGTTTTTGACCAACATTGACTGCGTTCCCAATCAAGAATAACGCGCTTAATTATTCAAGAACAAAAACAAAAAAAACCATAAACAGACAACATAACATCAAGCGTAACGGAACGCAGTTCTAATAATTTTTCTTCATTCACCTTCGCTTTACTTGTTTCATTGACGTTTTTCTTGTTTGTAAATAATAATTGCTGGAAATAGTACGCAATGTGAAATTGTACGCATTCCTCGTTCTATTGCACATTACGTAAACGTTAAACATCGTTTTGTAGTTGAATTGATAGCGCAAGAAATATCCTAACCTAATGTGTCTTGTTCTGTTGAGGTGTTGAAGCTATGATAGAAGATAATGCCTCAATTTAGAAGAAAAAAGGCGTCCAAGTCGTTCCCAGTTAAAGTATGTACGCTAGACGCTGAATTGGAATTTAACCTTGAGGTGAGAATTTTGACAAATGTTAGTATGTATAGAGAAACATTACATTGTTATTGTTTATTGTCGCAATTGCTGTGTAAGCGCGATCCTTGGCTTACAATGAGCAGGTTGTGAGTCACCGTCACTCGGCGAACTCGTAAATTACCTTATTAATACACACTAGTGATAATTGGGGCCTTGTTTAGTATTTTTTTTCCTTTTTAGTTCAGTATGGTTGGTAGGTCGTGTGTAATCGTGTTGTGGGTTCGATTCCGAGTCATACATGTTTTGATAAACATATTATTTTGATAATTGTTTGTTAAGGATATGGTATTTTTGTATGTTTTGAAAGATTACTTTCAATTCAACCACTGATTGTTTTATCAATGAATGGATTCCACCTCAAAATATTCATAAAGCACTGCTACCACAGTAGGTACATATCATATTTGGAAAGTCTGAATACTATACAATACCTAATTGATTACTATGATCCCAAAGGTTAAGAATGCAGACATTTTAATATGTGTGGAATTAATTATGATAATTCAAAGCAAGACTATGTTATTGCAAATCATTTCTGATTGTATTTAATACTCCCTATTTATAGAACTATTCAATCAATAATGCATTGAGACTTCAGTTCACTGCTATTAATAGACTTAAGGCTAGGGTGGTGAGCGATGGCCGTTTTGCGTGGATGTGATGCATATTTTCCCCCAACTTGTTCTTTTTTGTGTTTGTATTCTTTCTCTGCGTCACGTTTGCCGCATATTATAGTTAATAAATTCTTATCCTGTTGTTCTACTAACACTATCTTTGGCATTAATGTATGTTATGTCAGGCTGGTAATATGCCTGCTTCACCCCTAGTACTTTGTGATATTAAAGTTTAATAAAATGAAAAAATGGTTTACTCAAATTAGGTTGAGAATCGGGTCTTTTTTAACAAAAAAAAAATACATAAGAAGGCCCTCAAAAAGCCCGCCCTTCACCACTTATTAATCTTGAGTCAACAAGAGCAGTTTCGTGGTATGCAAATGCAGTCAAAATTATGGCTTTCCCATCCCTACCACAAACATAAGTCTTAAGGTGCGGCAGGGGCATTGACGCTTAAATTGTAAGTAACCATGAATTCAGCACATGATTCTATATTTTCGTTGGTTATTAAAAACAAAAATCAGCTGTTGCATATAAAAATGTATGGAACAGCAACTTTTTTAATAACTGGTGATAAATTTCAACACAGTGGGGTACAGAATCATGTAAGTGCTGACTCTATGGTACAAGTTGCGAGTCGATATCCCCTACCATCGTGTATATGTATTATGAATCATTACTTATATCTTTTTGCCATATATACATAAATAAAACATTATAGAATCTATAACTCAGCACACATTAGTCACAGGATGACCAGTAACTTAATAGATGTTTGACATTTTGATAACAAATGAACTCTACACTGATAACTCCATTATGTGCCAATATTATTGTAGAACAAACATAAATAGTATACAATATAATGCAGTGAACAACAATATTATGTAAAATGAACTATAAATAAACTGTATAAATAAAAATATTGTATAATAATAAACATTGCATAGCATTACTAATATTGTATAGCGTCTACACAACACACAATCTTTCGAAAGTCAAATTACTGCCGACTGAAAGAGAGAAATCGGTGTGTAACTATTCATCTGATATCATTATCATCATCATCATCATCATCATTTCAGCCGAAAGACGTCCACTGCTGGACATAGGCCTCCCCCAAGCACCTCCACTTCATCTGATATAATACGTTATAATTATAAGCTGTAAATTGTTTTAAATGAAACATGTATTATTGAATGTATTGTTGCAGTGGCGAGCTACGGGAAGAGATCTGTTTGATTTAGTATGCAGGACTATAGGTCTGAGAGAAACATGGTTCTTTGGGCTACAGTTCGAAGACACAAAACACTTTATAAGTTGGCTGAAATTGGATAAAAGAGGTGAGTTTATTATTATCCTTCAAAATACACTTATTAAAGGACTCAAAATATCATAGCTTACGAATTTCTTGAGCTGGGGTCAGCTTCCATGGTCTAACTGTCTAACAGCAACATGGGACCACAAATATTATGATATGCAATACCATGTAGTCGACCAAGAAATATGATGAGTTTGAGGACACTTTTCTCCCAATCGACGAAATTAGATGTGTCACACATTCTATGTGGTGCAGACTGGATACTGCTGCTGCCCCAAAGCTGAGAATAATTATTAAGTTAGGTATTATTTTAAAAACCGCTAAGGCTTTTTAAATTACTTTTGGCTATTACTTCTGGGGGTATCGTATACTTATTCTGAAATTAAAGAGTCATTAGAAATTAATATATCAATGTCTTATTAAAGCCAAACTTCAGAAATAGAGAAACAAATATGTCTTGGATTCAACATTTTGATCTTTATTATTGTTTGTCCTTTATTTTTGACGTGACAACGTCTTAAATTAGGTTGCGGCTGGGAGTCACTTATGAAAAAGTGTAACGCTCGGTAACGTTACGATGAGTCACCGAACGAGAGAGAGAAAGACGTTGTCACGTAAAATCTTCGCCCGTAAAACCGACTTTACAGGCAACCATTTTTTCTAATTACTTTAGAAAGTTAATTGTATCAATTACTTAAGCAGATAATCACATAATGTAATTGCCATTCATTACACCTTATCAAGAATATTGAAGTGCAATGTTTATTATAAAAATGAAGCACTTGATAAGACTTTTAAGTAACTTTTAAGATTTGTGTTTTTACCAAGGAATTTCAATGTTTTTGTTGATATTATATTCCGGTAGATACATAGGTACAAGATGCTTGATCAAGAAGCGTCATATGTAAAGTTTCAAAATAATTTGATTAAATGATAAGCCACAGCAAGTTAATTATTTACAAGTATGAATGGCACAACACTTCATTACTCAAATAAAATTAGCTAGCGAAACTCCACAGACTGAGATGAGTATCGGTAGGTGTCTAAGCACGATAAAACATAAAAAGTGATCAGATAATATATTTTTGGGGTCTGTTACCGCTGGTGGTGTTGTTACGTGAAATATGAGTTCATCATCTCAAAATCAGTTTTTTTTTTGTTTTATCGTAATTAGAAATCGATTGCATAATTGCATAATCAGCCTATAAATGTTCCCACTGCTGGACACAGGCCTCCTCTCTGTGAGACGGAGTGGGCCATCATCATCAATGGGATATGGATTATTCAACACAAAAAAGCGGATTTTTTAAACTCATATTTCAAATAACAACACCACCAGCTGTAGTTCACCCAAAAAAACCATCACCAAATATTTTTTTGTCTGTTTTATCATATCTAGATACCTATCACCTCTGCGGAGTTTCGCTAACTAATTTAATTTGACCCTGTATACGTTGTACTAATAACCTGAAGTCAGTTAAAAATACGCCACAGCAACTCTGCACCACTCAGTACAAAATCCGTTTTATGCGACAACAACATCCCCCCTGTATTTATTCAGTTTCGCATATTATCTCTTTTGGAGACCGTTAATGGATCATTTTAAAAGACTTTCAAAAGACGGAAGCAGGACCAGTAGCGGAGTACCCTATATAACTGCCACCGCACATTACCTAACTAGCCGTTTTAAGACCAACCAATCTTCATCCCATTTCAGTACAAGACCAATGCGTCTCCCAGATGCCAGGCACCCCATTCATGTTACTCTGCAAGCTGTACCCGGAAGATGTAGCCGAGGAATTGATACAGGAAGTGACGCAGCATCTGCTGTTCCTCCAAGTGAAGCAGGCGATACTTAGCATGGACATCTACTGCCCGCCTGAAGCGTCCGTCTTGCTTGCCAGCTACGCGGTCCAGGCTAAGGTTGGTTATGTAAGCTTGATGAATGTCATTTTTTATTTAGTTGTTAGAAGATTTTTTATCACTGTAGATCATGCATGGGTTCTCAACCCTATTTTGCCAACCAACAACAACAACTTTAGAGTTTTTTTCTAGAGCTCCAATTTAATTTTACTTACCATCTGTCGAGAATCTGATACAGCTAATTCCACGATTATATTTAAACGTGTAATCAGTGGCGTATTTACCCTAGAGCCAAAAGAGCCATGGCCCGGGGCGGGGAGCCTGCGAGGGGCGGTGCAAGCCGCACCTCGTGCTCAGCTTTGTGCGTCTTTCTTTTTGACTTACTAGGCATGAAGAAATAAAAAATAAAATCGGTAAGTACTTAAAAGAATAAAAAATCATCTACGTTCCCGTTTCAGCGAAGAACGTTTAAACAGTTTAGCTATTCTGAACATAGAAGCTGAATTGACAAACCCCGTTAATTATGACAGTGTCATTGATGAGTTTGCTAATAAAATCAGTGCTCTGAGTGGAATACCTCAATCTGTTCATCGGAAAAAAATGTAAATATTGTAATAAATGGTGTTTATTTCTTTGTATTGGCTTTTTAGTTTTTCATTTATTATAATCATTCTCAGCCCACATCGACACACTGCTGGATTTTATTTTATATTTCATTAAAAGTTTTTGTTTTTTTCCGTTCATTTATGCGGCGGCAAACCTTACAGGCCCAGGGCGCTGAATCTTAAAATACGCCACTGCGTGTAATATCACAGAGTCGTAAGATAGGATATATCATTTTCTCTGAGTCTTCTACTGCCTGAAATTCTCAAACGCCCACAAGGGGGCGTTATAGCCCATGTTGAGAACCTATGCTGTAGAATGTAGATGAAACAGATATTGATTTAGTTCAGATAAATGAACTTTTCTGATTAATACACCGTTTTATTTTCTAGTGAATTTTCTGCGCTACTTCTTTCTAAAAATGGTGAATGGTGATTCTTTTAAAACAATCCTTTATGTAAACGATTTTGATATTTTTTATTATAAAAAAACCGTAATAATTTTAGGTGCTGTGTAATATTTTGCTAGAGATACTCAATATTCAAAACTATTTTCTGTATATTAAAAATAATAAGTTAGCATTCGGATGTACAGTCACGAGCAAAAGTATGTATACACTTGGCTTTATTCAAAGGCGATTTTCTCCTTTATTTTTGAATGAATATTTATGTTATTACGAACATAGTATTTCCGAACCTATAGGTTTATGTAAAGTGTCGTATTTCAACTTTGCATTCGTTATTTTCGTGAAAAATTCGCAATTGAAAGTTGCCAAGTGTTGACATATTAGTGCTCGTGACTGTACGCATATTTCAGTAAAGTTAGAACACCACCTATACAGGTCTTCGCTCATTATTTTCAGGCTTTTAGCAAATAAAAAAACCGTAACTCATTTTTACAGCCTTTGCAGTATGGACAAGTTGTACCAGACACACTTGATAATTCAGGCCAGGATCTCTAAAGTGTGAATTCTCAAGTTTTTATCTTTGCCTTGCCTTTACCTTGTTTGTTAACATTACCGTTTATTTCTTCAGTATGGTGACTACGATGAGAGTGCATACAAGCCCGGTATGCTTGCCAGCGAAGACCTGTTGCCTCAGCGGGTCATCGACCAGTACCAGATGACGCCGGAGATGTGGGAGGACCGTATCAAGATATGGTATGTAACACATCCGCAGGTTATAGTTTGCAGTCTACTGTTTATCAACTGTCTGGCTTCTCGATTTTGACGCTTCTGAGCTTGGTCCCCGAACACCCTAAAGGTAAGCGTCCACAGGCCCGCATCGCACGTATCGGACGCATCGCATCAAGCGGATTTATTAGACTGCGTCCATTGTATCGGCAGCGATCGGATTGCCGACGCGAGTATCAGCAATCGGATTGCCGATGCCACCTTCATTCGGATTTTTGTAGTGATCGTACGTGCGGAAAGTGTTTGTGAGAATGGAAGAAAGCGATGGGGCGCGTCCACTGATCGGCCTTCCGTATGACGTCATCGGTACGCATCGCATGTAGACATTGCCGATGAGCGGTCCGTAACGGTGCGGATCAGTGGACGCTGTTGTATGAGTTTTTATACAAGGCAAACTAAAATCCGTTACGTGCGATGCGTCCGATGCGAAACTGTGGACGCTTACCTTAACACTACATAATCATATTTTTTTAAAGGATGGGGATTTTATGTGAACCCAAAAAAAACATTATTAGGTTACGTAAAAGTACTCAGCTGCGTCGTTTCCTAAAACGCCTCAGCTAACCTTTTATTAATTATGCATTTGACATAAATCTATGTTTTGCATCAGGAAACTTGAACTTGTTTTAATAAACAGCCTTATTTTGTAATACCTGAAGTCTCAAAAAATATTATTTGTAAACAGGTATGCGGACCACAAAGGCATGTCCCGGGATGAGGCTGAGATGGAGTATCTGAAGATAGCACAGGACCTGGACATGTATGGGGTCAACTACTTCGCTATCAAAGTAAGACAAAGCAAGTTTGATTAATGAGGCTTTTTTAAAGGATTTACTAACATGTCAAATACAGCTTATGCTAAATAGTCATATTCTGCGTAACCCTGCGGGGACAACAGTCGCCATGTTACGCTACTATAAAATCGTTAGCAGACAAATTGGTGATAGCAGATGCAGTGGTGGCTCAGTGGTAAGCGCCGCGACTTCCGAGTTGTAGGTCGTGGGTTCGAAACCAAGCAAGTACTTTACTTTGTGTAAATTATTTCATCATCATTGCTCTCTAAAACGGTGAAGGAAACCGGCACGTCCTAGAACCAAACATTCGGAGATATGTGACATCCGCGGACCCGTACTGGGCCCGCGTGGTGGATTATGGCTCACTCCCTATCACAGAGAGGAGGCCTGTGTCCCAGCAGTGGGAACATTATAGGCTGATTATGCTAGACAAAAAGATCCTGCTACTCATATCATTCCCACTTTAATAATAATTATTATATGTAATAAACGTGGTTTTTATTTTTATGTCTGTAATTTATATGGTGTAGTATTCTATTCGAATAATAAGGCGGAATAATTCACTTTATCTTCAATGATATAATGTGCAAAATTGTACGGATATTTGTGCAGTAATCAAACACCGCTAGCACGGACCGCAAATCACTAAATGCATTTACTGCTAAACAATTTAAAACATCGTTCTATTTCTGTCAATGGTTTAAAAACCGTTTACCGTTAAATAAATTTAATGATTTGTGGTGCAAGTGGACCTTTTTTTTTGTGGATAGGAAATCATCAAATGACTTCTCCCGCTCTGGGTGGAGCGGAAGGGAGTGTCAGACTTTTACTGACTGAAACCCACCCGTGTTCCTTCCTTAGCCCTTTATCTTCCGGGCCAGCGGTAACCCTTTCGGACAATCCCGCTGACGTGCAAGTGGACCTAGCATTATGACTTATTATTCAATGCTCCTTAAGAGCCTATACTACCTCAACTAAAATTCACTGTTTATCTCGCTCGCACGATACTGCTCGCGGACTGTGTGAAAGCGAGACAGAGTGCGTTGCTGGGCGGGAGGCAGCGCCAATAGTGTAGGTATTTGCTTTTTACGGTGAAAATAAAAGTAATACAAAAAAACTAACTAACATAAGACCTGCTTTATAGTTAGTTCGGTTAGTATGCAAAGTTTCATGATCTGATTTGAAGTATTTTTTGAATACCAGCGGTTTATTGTTCGGTTTGGAGGTAACTTTGGAATTTTTTTCTATCGAGAAAATTTTATGGAATCGTGTTTTCGTCTAACATAAGACCTTACATTAATCCTCAACTTTAGCATATATTTATTTCAAAATTAATGCTGCGGAATTTTCGACATAACGGAGGATCATGCTAAGCCATTTGAGGTAGTATAGGCTCTTAAACAATGCTGAGAATTATAATTAAAACTTAAAGGACTCCTTATAAAATTATACCTTTTCAGAACAAAAAAGATACAGAGCTCTACCTCGGCGTCACAGCTTTAGGCCTCAACATCTACGAGAAGGACAACAAACTGACTCCTAAGACCACGTTCCCCTGGTCCGAGATCAAGCACATATCGTTTGACGACAAGAAGTTCGTCATCAAGTTCGTTGAGAAGACGACGAATAACTTTATATTCTTCTCGCCAAAGGGGATGAATAAGTTGGTAAGTATTTTTTTCTTGTATAGATTTTCAATCTGGACTTTGGTCATGCCGCCATTTTGACTTTTTTTTTCAAGTTTCCGCGTTCGGTGAAAGTAGTTTAAATTGGTAGGGGACGCCTTTACAAACAAAAATGTCAAGTAATATGGTACGGCATGGATGGATGATGGTCAAGAGTGAAGAAATTAAGAAAAAAAATGTGTACAGTTGGGACTTCCGTCAGGAACGAAGTTCCGCATACGCACACATACTCGTATGTAAGAGGAGAAAGTCGCATTGTGGGGGTATAACGTTTTTTCCTTACGTGAGGATCTGTAGAGATCGAAACTCGGCTTGCGGTAGAAAGTGACTGGTAGCAGTCCCTTTCTACCGCAAGCCGAGTTTAAAAATGACAAAAAAGTAAAACATAAGCCTTAATACCTCTAAAATATTTTCAGATATTAGACCTATGCATCGGGAACCATGATCTGTATATGAGGAGACGGAAACCTGACACTATGGAAGTACAACAAATGAAAGCACAGGCGAAGGAAGAGAAACAGGTAAACATACATATAAAAAACAGTGGCACTCCGGGAGTGCCGACAGAAGTGAAAACAAAACACAAACAGAATACTTTGCCTCACTCACTGACATATCGGATATATACAATAAAACCGAGTACATCCCGAGGACAGCCGAACGAGCCGAGGGTATTTTTTTAATCGTCTTATAAACATAACACGCGCGGTGTCGCTTACGGTAACAGTGGCGCGAGTTCAATGGTTTATTCCCATCTCAAAAAATGCCCAACGCGCATAAAGAAGTTTTCACTTTAAAAAAAAACTATAACTATTTACTCTGGTTTTACGTACAAGAGCATCATGAGCAAGTTCTCATTTTTTAAATCTTAGTGTTGGGCCGATATCGATTAAAAAATGTGAACGATTCTGTATCATTGTTTTGTATATTAGACTGTTGTTATCGTCTATTAAAATCATTGGACTTAAGTAAACAAATAAAAAAAACGTATTCCAAATAGTCTATTCCTTTGACACATTAATCTGCATCCGTAGATCTCATTGCGATTTAGTTTTAGTTTTTACGGTATGCGTATGCATACCGTATAAACTAAATCTACATAATATTAACTTTCCATGTTAACAGCGTCGTCAAATAGAACGCAATAAGTTAGCGCGGGAGAAGCAACTAAGGGAAGCGGCGGAGAGGGAGCGGCAAGCGATGGAGCAGCGACTGAGGCAGTACCAGGAGGAGATACGACTCGCTAATGAGGCGCTGGTGAGAAATACCGATAATTTTATCGAATAAAAAGATTTAATAAAGCCAGTGTTCCGAACATTCCCCAATAATGTTTTAAAGCCTACTTACGCACTCTGCTGGTAGCACGTGGGCCATAATTTTTATTGTGATAAACAAAAACCCCATTTGTGGCCCAGGATTATGAGAGGAATCTCACAGAAAAAGACCTGTGTCCCAGCAACGGGAACATTATAGGCTGATTATGTTATGAATGTTTTAAAACACCTTCCAAATCATCTTCTAGCGTCGTTCAGAAGAGACAGCGGAACTTCTAGCAGAGAAAGGGCGCGTGGCAGAAGAAGAAGCTTCTCTTCTGGCGCAGAAGGCGTCTGACGCCGAGCGGGAGAACGCGCGGCTACGGCTATCGGCTATCAAGACTGAGGAGGAAAAGGTACGGGCTATAATGCTTTGTTGTGTCTTAGGAGTAGAGAATAATATATCGTTAGAGTAGGATTAATTTAATACGAGTGTCGAGTATATATAAAAGAATTAATAATAATCTTCTAAAAGCCGGGTTTACAGCAACATTTTATATTATACTAGCTGCGCCCCGTGGTTTCACCTGCGTAAGTTTCAATTCCAAAAAATCCTTATCATCTAGGGATATAAATAATAGCCTACGACCTATTCTCAGACCTACCAAATATACACAAAATAATTAATAAAAATCGTTCAAGCCGTTTCGGAGGAGTTCGTTAACAAACACTGACACGAGATTTTTTAAATATTTATGATGTTGCACAAAATGATACACAACAATGCATTTCTATTGTTATCTATAGCCCGAAAAACTAGTCCGCTTACGGATGAACCACGTTAAATTGTCTTTGGGTTGATATTTCCCGATGACCTGTTTTGAGATTTTGTAAGTTTTCCATACAAAATCTGTCAAACGTCAAATTTGCTCCACGGATAAAATATATTTGATATAGGAAAAATTCGCCCTTAATACGTAGCAACGATACTTCATCTGCAATGGTCAAATAATTTCACATTCCAAAAATTTTACAGGTACACTTAGAACGAAAAACCCGTGAAGCCGAATACCTAACAGCCCGATTAGTGGAAGAATCAGAAAAACGGGCAGCGGAAGCGGAAAGACTGAAAGCGGAACTGATCGCCGCAAGAATGGCAGAAAAACAAGCCAAGGAGAAACTCCTGAACTTCCTTAGCAGAACTTCTACCGGGTCATTGCCCCCTGTGAGTAAACCATCGAGAAAGTACGAAGAGTCTATGGAGACGAAGATGACTGAGAAACAGGCGAATGAAAAGCTGATTAATTTCCTGAGCGATACGGTTTATAATGGATCCTGGGATTTAGGACCGCCGGTAAGTGTTTATATTTTGATACTGGTTTCTTCTCTCTGCTTATGCCATCTTCTACATCGTATTTTATGTTAGGTAGGTATACAGGGTGAAATTGAAAAGATGCGACAAATTGAAATGGGAGATTGTACTCATCATTATGAACAACTTTCACTATGGGACCAAACCTGAAATCACGAAAACAAAATCAGCTGTTCCCTACATTTATGTTCGCATAACTCGTCAAAATGTAAGGAACAGCAGATTTTTTTTTCGCGATTGCAACTTTGGGCCCTTAGTAAAAGTTGTTCATAATGATGAGTACAATCTCCCATTTCGGTTTGTCGCATGTTTTCAATTTCAACCTGTATTTTATGGGTGTTGAAAAAAGTAAATTTACTTTTGACTAAAACAGCTTGGGTTTACTTCACCGATGGTTGTTTGATTTTGGTGTCTATTTGTAAAAACACTCGATGTGGACGGTTGTTATTTTAAGAAGTAAAAGAAGAATTATAGGTCTAAGAATATTATGTGAAGACACCACTAAAACACCCACACTAATCCATCACTAAATCATAGACAATTCGGGCGGCCATTGTTGTTTACATTATTGGGACTTGCTAGTTGAACTGCCTATAGTTTGCACTCCATTAATAAATTTTTAAATACAAAATTGGCAGCCAGAAAACCTACTTTTCTAAAATACTAATAATAGCATCTCAAACATAGGTTTGAGATGCTATTATTAAAATTTTGATTTGATACATAAAACCTATAGATAACAAATAATATCTTCTATTTCAGTCATCAACAGTCCCATCTAGTCTGTTTCCGTCCACCTGTTCGCTACCAGCGGAACTTGGGGGCGAAGTCCTACAGAATGGCACCGTGACCGTCACGGAGCCCGAGCTCAACTCGTACCAGCTCGTGCCGGACGACTCCGATCCTCATATACATCGGCTGTCTTTGGAGATTGAGAAGGAGAGGTAAGGTTTTGTTGTAGTCACGCTTGTTTTTTTTTTTTTTTTGTGACGGTTGTATATTATTATTCAGCGGTTTCTGGAAATTATGTTTGGTTTCCTTTGGTTGAAATGGGATTGTAAATTCGACAACGACATATTTTCCCCGTTGGTTTTCCAGTTTTTCGCGCTTGAAGGTCAATTCAACCGCTGAAACGACTGAAGCGAAATACCAAACATAAATGAGAATCATATAATATATTTAACAGCAATAAGGGCCCTTTCTCATTAGCGAACACATAGGCTGAGTTCTATACAACGAACTTAGACTGTACTCAAGCTAAGTACAGTCAGCATTTCATACGAATATCATCCTTTTTCGTATGATGTTAATGTACATATTTCTATAAGCGACCTGTGATCAAGCGTTTCGATATTTTCAAAGATAAATGGTGAAAGATTTATGCTTCTTCAATAATAGTAGTAGTAGTAGTAGTCTTCTAGTGTGGAGCAACGTTTGAAAAAAAAAAATAATAATATATTAACACCGGATAATTCTCCCATTCACATTGCAGAGTGGAATACCTAGCAAAATCGAAGCATCTTCAGCAACAGCTGGATGAACTTCGCTGCGAGTTCTCAGTTCTTCGCGTGGACCAGTCCACCGCCACCTTAGACCGACTCCATGAGGAGCAGGCCCGGGCTGGAGACAACAAGTATTCAACCCTAAGGAAACTGAAGCAAGGGTCTACCAAGACCAGAGTCGCCTTCTATGAAGAGCTGTGAAGTAGGTAGGTTGTTTTTGTACAGTCAAGTTTACTCTTAACCGGTTGAATGCCGTAACTACAGAAACAATTGAAAAGCCATTGTGTCTCGTGTGGATCCACGTTTCGACGAATAGTCGCTGGAACGACTGGATCGAGCGAGATACAATGGCTGGCAGCTGGGACCTGTAACTGACGAAAGAAACTGGCGTCGCATGACCGTGTGATTGACACGCAAGTGTTCACATGGGGCAACAACCACGAAACGGACTGGTGCCAGCTAAATTCGCCTTATAAACCTGCCTTTATGGATTTTGCTGATAAAAGCCCAACCTTCCATAAAACAAATCCATTCCAACAATCCAAGAAATTATTTGTTTTATTATTATACTAGTGCCCCCCGCGGTTTCACCCGCATAAATGTCGATCCCGTGGGAATATCTGGATAAAAAGCAGCCTATATGTTAATCCAGGGTGTCAGCTACCTTCATACAAAATTTTATCAAAATTGTTCCAGCCGTTTGAGCGTGAAGAAGTAACAAACATACAAACACACACACAAACTTTCGCCTTTATAATATTAGTGTGATTATTAAATTAACTAGACGACCGCCATTCTTCCGTTCCATTTGCTGTCGGAGGCAAGGCAAATTAGTAATTGAAAATGTATTTTCGTTTCGCCAACCTGTCGAATGGTTGTGAATAGCTATACCAGCTGTATCTCAGCAACGTGCGTAAATCGCCTTATCTGGGCAAGCTCTATGGCACTCACTTCTTCACATTCATTTCTAATCTATTTCCTTATTTCCAGGTACTCGGTACCAGTTTATTCTCAACGATGCACAAGTAGGTGATCAAGTGACAATACAAACTAGTTGGTATTCATACATTTTGAGTCCGATCAACGAGAGATGTTTTATCAAAGGATGATAAAGTTATCTTCTCGGATGGCACAACAAATGAAGAAAATTATTTATCACGCCAATTATTGGTAGTGGTGATACCTTCCTAAGATTATTTGTCTATGGCAAGGTTAGCAGAGTCTATGGTCAGTTGTGTAGGTTATTAAATTGCCATATTACAAAACGATTACTCGATATTGGCACATGATATTTTGTGACAGAAAAGTACGTTGATATTATTGGAGAGACAAAAAAATTATTCTCATGCAATATTGAACTGTAAGCTCATAGAAATAGGTTCCATACAAAAAGAACGCCATGATTTTTTAATGTTTCGGTCATGTTAGGCAGTTATGAAATTTCCATTTTATTTCAAGACATCTTTCAGGTATAAAATATACGTAAATTACGAGTAGAAACTAATAATGAAAATGCTATACAGAATACAGGATGTATTTATTTGAACCTTTGCAACATAAGCTGTGTTTATTATAAGTCGGTCAATGTTGAGAGGCTCGTAATTATATGAAGTAGGTAACGTAATTAATGATAATTAATTCATAGCTAGGGTTCAAATATTCACCTTGCATATGGCTTACTAATGTGACTTCTATGCATAATAATTTATAATGTGACAATGACGAAATTATTTTATATTTTTCAATTAAGTATAGAAAATGAAACCACAATTTTTTCACAGTCGCAATTAAATTGGAAATAAATGTATTTATGAATTCAGTACTTTACTCAATAGTACAGTCACGAGCACCAATATGTCAACACTTGGCAACTTTCAATTGCGTTTTGTTCGTGAAATAACGAATGCAACCTTGAAAT
Source organism: Oligia latruncula (assembly GCA_948474745.1). Taxonomy (NCBI): domain Eukaryota; kingdom Metazoa; phylum Arthropoda; class Insecta; order Lepidoptera; family Noctuidae; genus Oligia; species Oligia latruncula. The sequence continues at coordinate 9,305,361 of OX419703.1, read as the reverse complement.
ACGACACTTTACATAAACCTATTGGTTCGAAAATACTATGTTCGTAATAATATAAAATTTCATTCAAAAATAAAGGAGGAAATCGCCTTTGAATAAAGCCAAGTGTATACATACTTTTGCTCGTGACTGTACGTTAATACTTGATATGCCTACCTACTGGGCAAATAATTGGATAATGGTTCATTATTATCAGCTCTAGGGACATCCCTAGTGTTTTATGTTGAAGGATATTATTATAGTATGTATGCTTCAGTACAATATGGTCGAAGAATCATGGCCGGTCCAAACTTCGCCCAGAAGGCTGCGCAATAACATTTTTAGGAACCAAATGGTGACATGACGCGAGTGTAAGTGAGAGAACATGCGCTAAAGTTCGGAAAGTCAGATGTTCAGATCGGCCGTATTGTATAATATGAAGTTCTAAACGCCAAGATTCCTGATAAGTATCGTGTCTTTTGACACATGTTCCTAGGAAATGTGTACATAGTTTAGTAAAAGTGCCTTATTTTAAAATTAAATAAATTATATACAAAAATGTTACGATGTAGGGCTAGGGAGTGCTCGATAAAGAATGTATCGACTAATTCGGTTCAAAAATCGATCGTAGTTAATAAATCAGACTGAATCGATTCAGTCGTTTGTATTGTATTCTTATTACAAGGCTATCGTTCTAAATTAATGATCTCTGAAAAAATATTCTCTGTGGAACGAAAATTAATAAATCGATCGAGCCTAAATATAAATGTAATTGGAAATAATATTGGCAACTATTTTAACATACTTATACAACTTTTTATATGAAATTCTCTACACAAGAAAAGTTGGCAAGGACGGGTTGTTTCACGTCCACTTGACGCACACGTTTACGTCAAAAATGGCGCTAACTAATAATAAACTCCTTCACGTCAAATAATTACGATTACGTACTCGTTAATTTTAACGAGTACGTAATCGTAATTATTTGACGTAAGTCAAAGCCATAATCCTGTAATTGTAATTTGAAACATCGGCTTTTTTTTGTTTGACAATAGTTAGCGCCATTTTTGACGTATTCGCGTGCATCTAGTGGACGTGAAACAACCCGTCCTAAGTGTTTCATTTTGTATTATTACTGTTTTACAACAGTTATAATTTTTTAGTCTTTTTTATTTTGAAATCGCATCATGGTCTTAACAAACCATTTTGAAACCAAAAATATTGATCTGTTGTAAAAAAAAAAGAACAGTCAAAAATTTTTGTCTATGTATTTTTATAAACTTTGCTTACAATTCCTTGTATACAAGGAAAAAAATAATTAACTGTAGGTATAATATAAGATCTGTGTAGATATTTTTCCATATTTTATAATTTCTTTTATTTTGTTTTTCGTCGTGGATCATGCACAAAATTAACTCACAATAGAATAATTTGTGTCTAATTGAATTGTATTTTATATTTACTTATACGTTCTAACAACACCAATTTAAATTAACTAATCATTCATTCCTATTATTATCTTTTTTGAAGTGAAAACTTCTTAGGGCGCATCTTGCGCTCCTTCTGAACAGTGAACGAAACCGTCACGTTTGGGTCGGTGAAGCTGAATCACGTATACTCAGCGGCAGTAGGTCGGTGACGCTGAATCGGATATACTCGACACGATTCAGTACGCGTAGCATGACGATGTTTTATCGACGGAAGAATAGCCAAAATGACACATTGCCATACTTAGACGCATAGAATGCGTACAAAAATTTATACAATCTCTCATTTTGTCTATTCTTCCGTCGACAAAACCCATTTCTACGGCGGTTATGCTACGGGTGCAGTCAGTGACGCTGAATCGGATATACTCGGTTCTAGTCGGTATGTGACGCTGAATCTATCTAAACTCGGCTCAAGTTATGAGGTTTTCACTTTGGTCATAAACACACATTCTCTTTTTTTTTACAAATATTTACTTTTTAACGAAATTAATTTTAATGAAGTCGATTAACATTAATTATGGATTCCATAATTGTGGATTGGCGATGGCGTTCCATAAGACTCACGGATGTCGGCCGAGCCATATAGAATCTGCGGAAAACAGTTTTTTACCTATGTAATAACTAGCTTCTGCCCGCGACTTGGCCCGCGGAAAATTTCTTGTGGGAGAACAAGAACCCACCCCGCCACATCGCATCACCCACCCGCGGTCCCGCGCTATCACTTCGTGTTCGCTTAGCGTTCTTTCAGATTTTTTTTCTTTTTGCTCGACTCCTAAGGCTCGTAGCGTGATGTTAAAACCTTCCTCAATAATTGGTCTATCAAATGCTAAAAGAATTTTGCAAATCCGACTGGTAGTTCCAGAGATTAGTGCGTTCAAACTATTCAGCTTTAATAATCGCTTGGCTCTCGATAAGTGAATAAAACATTTATTTTAGCGAGCTCTCGAGTGTGGTTGGATTAATTGATTTCGATAGCTGCAACGTTGAAGAGGTACGCGGCTGCGGCATACTCAATAACAATGCCTGCGCAATTAACAATTTCTGATTCTGATTCTTGATAACGCACAGCAGGGTAATTGCGTAACACACTATCAGTAGCAATGGGTTTCATTTTGACAGTTCAACAACATTCCTTGTGTTATTTGCGTTGTTGAGCAGACACATTTTTTGAACATATGGAGCAATGGATTAGAAATATGCTTCAAAATAATTAAAAGTGATAGTAATAATAGTGTGTTACGCAATTAAGGTGCTGGTGTGTGGCACAATAATATAAAATCACGCCTCCCAATCAATCTGCCTAGGTTTTTCGCAACTATATTGAGGTCGTCCAGTCTAACCGGATACCAGTATTTTACATGGAGCGACTGCCTATCTGACCTACATAACCCCGTTACTGGGCAATACGATACCTCTTGGTAAGACTGGTTGTCAGACTTTTGGGCTTCTGACCACCCGTAACTACTGTAAAGTATCTTCGAATGACAGCCGGGACCAACGGCTTACCTTTCCAAGGCACGGAGGGGTCTTGATATGTAATTATGCCCCAAAAGGGTTGAGAGAGGCATGCAAATATGGGGATATTACGGTAGGCATTTTAAAGTCCTATAACATTTTCGAACCCTTGACCCCAATATTCTTGATTGCACCTACCACTGTTTGTCTCTGCATCACCCAAAAGTTGACTGGTAGAAAATGCCTATGGCGTTAAGTCCGCCTCTGTACATTTATGTGCTTGAAGTATTAAATAAATAAATAAATATCAGTCGCGCTCGAGACCACTACTGCTGGACACAGGCCGCCCCCAAGCTCAGCCTCTCAAGGTTACAACGCTATGTCTTCCGGTACGAGGTAAATTTTCAGCCCCCATCGGCCATCTGTCTGAGCAAAGTGCCCTGCCCACTGCCACTTAAGTTTGGCAATTCTTCGGGCTATGTCGGTTACCTTGGTTCTCCTGTGGATCTCTTCATTTCTGATTCAATCACGTAGGGAAACTCGAAGCATAGTCTTCTCCATTGCCCTTTGGGTGACTTGTGAGGTCCATTGAGAGTGACCACTTTCAGAGCCATCTGATATAGTAGATTATTAATAAAATATCCTACAACATTCTCTCATTATGAGATGTAGTCTAATACAGTTCAAACATTATACCAGACCATTCTATAACGTACCTTTATTTTAGTTTAATTTATATTTATGATATCGTCTCTTTGACCATAAATCAAAATATATTAAATGGCTAATAGTAACGAAACATAATATTTTACTAATAGACATGGTGGATTATTTCCCATTGTGAATAAATTAGTAACACCATGCCTTTCATACGATATTAACTTTGTTAGTCACTAGATAAGTATACCAACAATGTACAGTCAGCAACAAAAGTCGATTAACACTTCAGTTTCTTTTTATTTCAGTTATTGAGCAAAATATTTGTTCAGATTTGTATTGTAGGTACTTCTGCTGCAATTTTGAACAAACATTTTTCTGAGATTTAAAAAATTGAAGTGTTAATCGACTTTCGTTGCTGACCGTACATTTGAATTCAAATAAGCTTGAACGAAGATAAGTGTCGTCGAATGGGTTAATTGTTTAACCTCCTTTGGTCCTCCTTTAATTATACAAAGTCAAATTAAATTAGCTAGCGAAACTCCGCAGACGTAATGGGTCAGTCAGGCTAAGTAAAGCTACTTTGTGTAAATTATTTCATTATCGCTCTCAAAACGGTGAAGGAAAACATCGTGAGGAAACCGGCATGTCCTAGAACCAAAAATTCGAAGACATGTGACATCTACCAACCAGCAATACAAAGAATTGTGTTTTTCAAAATACTTTTTTAGCTTGGTTTCCAGAATTATGTTACACTACGTTCAAGCTTGCTTGCTTACAAAGATACCAATTGCTTATAAGCATTCATGTTGTTTAAAATGTATGGCGTGTCTACAGGTCTACACTGAACTGTATGCTAATGAATACTGTGTTTACAGATATCAGTCAACTGAGTCAACAGAACTAAGTTTTGTTGTTGTTGGCACAGTTGTAAAAATAAAGTCTACCAAGTCGTAGACGCATTCTTTATACATCGCAATGCTCATTATAATGTGAAAAGTCATTTTCTTACATAATTATTAATCAAGTAAACAAGTTCATTTATAGAGTCAGCCAATCTATAGGAGAACAACTTGTATAAGAGGCCATCCTGTATAAGATGTCAACTTGTATAAGATGCCAACCTGTATAAGATGTCAACTTGTATAAGATGCCAACCTGTATAAGAGGCCATTCTGTATAAGATGTCACCCTTTATACGGTTTTGTGTAGACTAGCCATAACATACATGCTATAGTTAGTGGTTCCGTGTTATCTGTTTAGCAATAATTTCAATAAACTAGATAATAAGCAATGTTATGTGAAAGTACACATTAAATTCCCGTACGCTGGGAATGTTATTGTTCTCAAGAATGTGCAAATGTTTCGTCAAAAAATATTTGTAATCGTGCTGTTTATAAAACAGCTAAGTCGAAATTTTTTATGATATCCTGTAGCGGAATAGTTTCTCTTTCTATACTCACAGTTTCGGATGAGGTCGTTCCGAGTTCCGTGCTCTGTCTGGAATGTCTGGAATCATTACTTTTTTAGAGCAAGCCATTTGTGAACAAGTAAAAAAATAATTTATACAATCAATATATTTCCTGCCATTGGGTGCTTGCTTATGGAAGCGGGTCTTCTGGCGCGACTCTCGGTACAAATCGTTGCAAGTTGAATTTCGGAAAGAAAGGTTACATGTTTCTTTATGTGAGAGCACACACCGATCGTTACCGACTTTACTGGGAGCTCGCTTTTCTTTGCAAGCACCGATTGTTGGGACTCAGCCCAGATAGCCCGATGCCCGGATAGCCTCAGGGCTATCCGGGCATCGGGTTATCTGGGCTGGGCTTTAGGTTTTAAACTTCGCCACACACATAGGGTAGGGTCAGGAAGTTAGGATTCATTCTTGGTGTCGATGCCCTTTATCGCGTCGCCGCCGCTTCCGGCCCGCACTGTGTGGTGATTTATTAAAAGATAAACTGATAAGAGCAATCAGCTTGACTAGCAACGAAGTAATGGAAAAATGAGCTCGATATTCGTGCAAAACGATAGTTTTAAAAGTATCTAAGGAAACAAAAAAGCAGCCTTTTGTAAAAATTATAAAGTTTTGGACAGCCTGATAAGATGCTTCTTAGAATAACCCCATTTTAATTAAAAACGTTGCTCTTAAGTTAGTAAAGATTAGCGTCTGATAACCTTTTTAGGGTTCCGTACAAAAATGGTAAAACGGAACCCTTATGGTGAGACTAAGTCTGTCTGTCTGTCTGTCACAGCTAGATATCTCGAGAACTACTAATGCTATCAACATGAAATTTGGAATAGTTTTAGATGACGTTTGCCCAACTATTTTGCAAATAAGAAAGAAATAAAAATATATGTAGATATATTTTTTGCAACAGGAACTGAAAGGGGGTCTGAAAAATTCGAAGTGGGGCTACTAGGGCATGTGGGGTATCATATAAAAGAGCGCAGTTTGGTTTGCACATTCTCAAACACTTTTTCTGTTTTTTTAGGCCGCATAGTTTTCGACTTTGATGAAAAATGTAAAAAAAAATATTAATGTAAATAAATTCTTTGACGAATATAGGCCTCGCTGATGAAAATTTTAAAAACATAATGATGGTACGGAACCCTCGGTGCGCGAGTCCGACTCGCTCTTGCCCGGTTTTTTTTTATGTTTGGACGTCTTGTATCTTGTAGCAACGTTTATAAATAACGGGGCTAAAGTTTAGTGTGTGCGACGCTTGTCTGTAATGGACATTAATAAATAACAATTGCATAGAAAAAACCTCCCAACTTGGGTATATCTAAAGGCTCCAAGACAGGCGGACGGTGCGACGCGATTCTGGTAGAACAATTACCATAAAGTTGTCACAGAAACTGATCTACTACAGTCGCGTCGCGCCAATCTGCGGTAGCGTTAAGTTAAAATTACGCGCTCCTCCACTGAAGTATTTGTTTAGAATTAGAGGTAGCGGAGCGCAATTTTAAATAAGACAACCTATGTATGAGCCCTCCAAAACTCTGAATCCGATACTGAAATAAGTAGACTTAAAAACACTACGCATAATTTAAAATGCTTATTGTAAACATAGTTCTATAAATGCGCAACAACTGTGAATTGTATTGTTACACTTAAAAAAGATCTAAGCAAATGATGTATATTATTGTTGCCAAGAATTTTCACGGTAAACATGCAGTGCTGGCACTTCACTTGGGAGCATAAAATATTTTAAATTATTTGGGTATCTAATACAAAATATACCCTATTCGTATTCGAATACAGTTCATTTTGTATTATTTGCGAAAATATTGAACATTAAACGACAAAATGTAGTACCAGTATAAAGTTATGTGCCTCTCTGAATAAATGTTGTGATTATAATCAAGTTATGATAAGTATTTACTGTATGTGCCTTGTAATCAAAATTTTATATTTTGTAAATATATTTATAGTCAATTTTATAACTTCTTTTTATTTAAATCCCATCTTGTTCAACGAAGACTTGTGCTGCGACGGCATCACTTTATTATTTACTAGCTGCGCCCCTGGATCTGTCGAGGGCTTTCGATCTCGTATATTACGATGTTTTGTGGCGTAAACAAGAATGAAATTGTGTCAATATTTAAGTAGGTACTGTAGTGCTATTCTGTAAGAATCTCAGTGTCACTCTGGCAGAGCCACCATCGGGGATTTTACCTTTGATAACACAAAACATTAGTCGCTAATTAGTCGAAATTTGTCGCCAAATATCAGAATTTGTCGGTCACTGGTTCAAAAGGGGTTTATAGGTGGCCGATCTGGAAAGAGTCTCCCCAGCAGGGCCACATTTATATCTCAAAAGCTAGGGGCACCTAGCGAAGATCTGTTTTCTCCCATATTTTGTCGCCAATTAGCCGCCAAATATCAGAATTTGTCGGTCACTGGATCCAATCGAATAGGGGCGTCCGCGTGGGCAAGGTCATTTCCAAACTTTTTAACCCTGAGAATGAATTATACTGTAAAATTTATTGATAATCGCCGTATGAACCCTTAATGTTAATTTTATTCTTCTAAACTGGCAGTGTAACGCCATCAGCCTGTCTCAAATTACCCTGCAACTTTAGGGACGCTCACAATCCAGCACTAAATACTTGCAACTAGACGTCACAACACAACAATCGTGAAGAGGTTAAACTAGCTATCACGGTTCATGAGATAGGTACAGCCTGGCGACAGACGGACAGTGGAGTCTTAGTAATAGGGTCCCGTTTTTACCCTTTGTGTACGGAACCCTAAAAACAGGGGGATTTCACTGGTGACAGACGGACAGTGGAGTCTTAGTACCTAATAGGTCCCGTTTTTACCCTTTGGGTACGGAACCCTACAAACAGGGGGATTGCATAGCTAGCTTCTAGCATGGGCGATTTTATATGGCGCACTGGATATTCAACTCTCGGTGTTGAGTCGAGGATTGAGATTTGAGAATCCAACATAATGCATCCCAGCGCGTAACACTTTGGGATTTTCAACCGAGAGTTGAAAATCCATTCCAAATCTAAAGCAGTGCGTTCAAAATTCAGTGTGCAATAAAAATCGCCCGTGGGTAGGGTAGTATTAAAAAAAAATGCCAAAACAACATACAACTTGGCTTTTAATTTCAAAAATATACACCACAATCTTATAACATTATTACAATATATAAACATACACAATGTATTATGTACAGTCTAACATTGTTAACTTTTTTTATTTAAATAAATATATTATTGCAAATCCTCGCGAATACCAAGACTAAGAATTTATTAGTTTTTATTACTTGTGTGAACACAGAATAACTAGGATATCGATTAGATAGGAAAACTATGCCTTTAATTTATAAACACGATTTTTACTTCGACAGTGAAGTAGGAAAAGCATCCGGGTAGCTCGCAAAATTCAAATTTTCTTACGTCCTTTGCAGGTCAGTATCAGGTTGTATGTTGATCTAAATATGAATCGCGCCGTCACAAAAAAATATTTATAGAATTATAATCATAAAAATCATCATGTCTAAAAGTTCAAATATGAACTGAGATTTTTATATCTATAAGTACTTATAATAAATCTGTAGAAGTGAAAATTCTGTACATTGAAAATATCAAAAAAATAAATGGCACTGGTGTTACTATAGACAGACACCGAACCCAAAAATGTGATTAAAAAAAATTTGTCTGTCTGTCTGTTTGTTCAGGCATCACGCAAAAACTACCGGTTTGATTACGATGAAACTTGGTATAATTATTCTTTAATATCCTGGGCACCACACTGGGTACTTTTTATCCCGGAAAAGTATCTATACTAATAATAAAGCTGAAGAGTATGTTTGTTTGAACGCGATAATCTCTGGAACTACCTGTCAGATTTAAGAAAATCTTTTTGCATTTGATAGCCCAATTCTTGAGGAAGGCTATAGGTTATTTAATATCACGCTATGATTTAATATCACGCTATGATTTAATATCACGCTATGATTTAATATCACGCTATGACCCTTAGGAGCCGAGCAAAAAGAAAAAAAGTCAGAACGAACGCTAAGCAAATACGAAGTGTTGCGACGGGGTGGGGGTACAAGAAATTTCACGCGGACGAAGTCGCGGGCAGAAGCTAGTATTGAATATACCTATATTGAATGAATATTTCATGAAATCATGACACTGGAGGCCAATTCTACCTCGAGGAGTTGTATTGCTGATTCAAACGATTATAATTCTGTAAAGTCGTATTTGTTACGGTCGCGAATCATATTATAATCAACTTAGAACCTGAAACTGACCTGCAAATTGCAAAAAACGTAAGCAGGCTAAGCCATTCGCCATTTCGCGGGCTAAGGTAGCCCGTGAAATCTATGAATAAACTTACGTTTTTTGCGCTTGATAAATGATATCAAGCCCGTATCAAGCACTTGAGATATAAATCACTCATATTATTCTAGTACTTACTGGGCATACAATTGTGATAAATTCTGTGCTAGCTATTTGCGCCCTATACCCAAACAATGTTTAAATTAATTTTAATACTATAAACAATCACGTCTTATTAAAAAATAGTTATTCTATAGTTTTATACAACACTTCGGCATAGCTTTATTAAAGTATATCCAAGGTTATATCAAATTATAATCAGAGATCAAGATACTAATAATTATATTGTGCTAAAAATTCAAATATGATTAATTTTTTATGCGTTTATGTTTTCATTACTTATTTAATTAAGGAAATTGGAAACTGATTAAAATCTTGTTGAATTTATGTTGCTTATTATTCAGATAAAGTACGTTTTCCGTAAGCAAATACGCTCCTTGACGTGGAGTTGCGGAGACCAGCCGGTATTACCTAAGAACTTGTGTTATCCAAATGTCAGCGACACATTTGCACCTCAGAGTGAATAATTATGATGATTCGAACAACTGAATCAAGTAGGAAATAATCAAACTACAGAATCCAAACCTAAAACAAATCTGCATTGCTGTTCATTGCTTTGAGTAGGTACAGACGCCAGCAGGTCAACCTACCCGAAACTGTCAGATTTTCCCAATCAACCTTGAACCTTATGCTTTAGCAATAAAGTCGAAAATCTATTAAATAAATCTGACAGATTGTAGTAACTTGATGTGCTGGCGTCTGTACATAGTAAACTTTCATTTTATAGCCTCCTTATCAAACAAAAATAAATAATATGAGTAGATGATTTTAACAACTTTTTTCTTCCACCAATGTTATTGTTTGATAGCAGCTCTAGCATCCGTCCGTTAAGGATTGTATTAGATAAAATAAAACATTACGCCCACTTGGCCCAACAAAAATAACTTACTTACTACAGAAATAGACGAGTAACGAAGTCTGGAACCTATGAATGCTATATTAAACTTCGTACGCTAATTAAATAGGCAGTGATGTCTGTAAACAATACAAGCAAGTATTGAATTATATTTTTGGTCGGTTGTGCATAAAAAGCGTACATATCAGTCAAGCAATGGACAATGATGGAGCACCCATCTTACTAAGGCATCCATACTTCAAGGCTTGTTGTAAAGCCTCCTATAACTCCCTCCGTTATCGCAAAATTCGTTCATGATTATTCTGCACAAGAATAAATGGAAGACCACAATAAGAACTATAATTGATATCCAGAATAGGGGATTAAGGCCTCCTAAACTGTGCCCATGTTTATGTAATGCTATCACATGATTGTCATGAGCAGGGGCCTCTACTACTTCTTTCACATGTATTGCATGTCTCAGGTCTTCCATATGCTGCTTGTCAGCTGTTACATACAGTATAGCTGTTAAAGGCTCTGTTAATTTGACAGGGAAGTACTTTCTGTAAGGTCCTAGTTGCACAGGAGAGTCTAAGCACCCTGCGTCACATGCATAGTATGTCTTGTCCGAGCGGTCCAGAGCAACAAATATAGCTGCTTTATTGTCTTCTTGTAAGATAACACTTATATTCACATGGGTCATATTGCCATAATTGAGTCGGCGGAATAGAAAGTCCCTATGTAACTTTGAAGGGTGAATGTTGTATTCTAGATGCTGATTGCTGAAACGCAAACTTCCAAAGCTTAGAATCATTGCTTGATTGACACCGCTTGCTCCAGCTTTTAATAAATTATGGCATCCTTGTTTTTCTAGTGTTAGCAGCCAGACACTGGCCACTTTATTTAAATTTTCCAAACAATTCAATGGTTTCCATAAATTGAATGCATCAAGTGTTGAATGTCCTTCATAACAGCCTTCAGAGTAAGTCAAACTTCTCATGATATCTGATTTTGTACTAGCTTTAATATTGTCTTCATGTTCATAGCTCCTTACTTGAGAGAGAATGGCATATATTGTAGCGTTGATTCTATCACCGTTGATGATTCCTTCAGCTTTTGAGTCAGAGATATAGAACCCTGTGTACCATAGTCCATTCCATACTCTAGCATGGTTCTCTCTTAGCTTCTTTACAGCTGTTCTGTCTCCAGTTAGTGCAATCACTTTTTCCATTTCATCAATAGCTTTTTTTTCAACAATGTCTTTATGTTTTGCATAATCTGATTTCCTTATTGGTTTACTGTATTGCACTGTTGTTAGTATAAGGATGTCCAGTCCATCTCTGGCATCTACTTTGATGGTGTTACTCATTTTCCTGCACACCACTGCAGCAGCTAATACATTATCACTGTCCGGTATTGGTATCATACCAGTGACTACCTCATACTCCTTCGCATCAACTCCTTGGTGCAAATTGATAGTTTGCTTAACAGAGGTTGGCCAATCAGATACTCTTGGTGTTGTTAAATGCAAATTTTTCTCTGTACTTGTTGGATTATTAACCCAAATCTCTTGCACAAACAATGAAGGTATTGTTCTGTGAGCGTAATACTGATAAGATACTTGTAAGCCAGAATTTGAACACTGAAATCTGTGTAAAATGCCCTTCTTATATTCGGCTACAGTAAATTCTTTCATTTCATAGTCGTCTATGACATACAAGGGGTGGTAGTACATTGGTAAGGAGAGAGTCCTTCCATGTTTTATGTTCAAATGAGGAACTTGTTCCAGTGCCAAGCCCACTAAGCCATTTCCAATATAAGGCACATAATTGTGGTTAAGCGAATTTAATGTCGCTGAGGATTCTTGTCGCAGATACACGTCGTAATCTTTCAGAGAAGATTCGAAAGGTTTCATGAAATTCTTTACGCATACATTCTGGTGGCTTGTCAGTCTCTCAGAATCGAACATCCAATTCATGAAACTAGGTCCAACGTACAGAACTAAGAAGATAATAACCAGACATATTATCACCAGTTTCTTTCTCGTCATGGGTCCATCAGCTAATCTGTTGATACGCCTCAAAACATCCCCGGCGCGGCGGCTCATGTCTGCGACGTCCGAACGGATCCTTTCCATCACAAATCTTCAGCAGGTTTATACACTAAACTCTTAGTTTTTCAACGCGTTCAAGTAAGACCAGTTATTGTCATTGTAAATCGGTAAATTCACTAAAAACTGAACCTTTTATTTTTTATTCAAATGCACGGAACAATATCACTTGACTTACACAGATAATTAATTTTTATTTAGGCCGAGGTCCGTGAAAGGAAAGTTGACTCTGTTGTCAACTTGTCATTTGTCAATGTCATTTTTCACGACAGATATTGCGAATCGCCGAAGAAAGAAATCAACACAATTTTCGATTAGGCAACACATCGAAAAACAAATAACGCGGCGCTAAATGTCACAACCACAACCACTGACCTCTATCATACATTGTATGTTAAAGGTCAGTGACCACAACCCACAACCGTCTTAATCGGTCTCATTGGTCTCAACCATTGAGATATGAGATAGGAAAAGTCTCAACCGTAGTCCGTAGACCAACGACGATATAAGCATACAGTCACAGGCGAAAGCCCGCGAAATTCAAATATTTTTTCTAGCAGGTGAGTCACAAACAGCTGAACTCAATTATTGAACTGGCTCAGATTCAGTTGTAGATACTATTGGCTGGTAATAACATACCAATAAATAATTTTGAACTGTACCCCGTATCCATTTGCTATTGTTACTTCCTTTTACCTGTAGGTACTACACCATTTATTTTTAAATCTGTTTTATTGCCTTTATATAATTGACTTATATATTACTAGCGGTACGGATTGCTTTTGACACACTATTGTTTTGAAGTTTTGTGACAATAATGAGGACAACGCTAATACCTCAAGCACGGGCACCACCACCGAGGTGTCAGAAGTGTACTTACATAGCGTGTGTGGTAGAGGAAACTGAGTCGACCACAGACGTCGACACACGCAACATCAAACTTCAGTACGCAAAGAACGCTACGCAGGGAGGGGACGACGTATAGTGCGCTCGTATTTAGATCCCTTTTTTTGGCAGACGCCGCTTTTGCCGCTAGATCAACTTCTTTTAACATAATTTAATGTCTTTGGCTCTGTATATAATTTTATAAATTCCCTTATGACTTCGTGATGTTCGTTTGCCATAATAAACACAGAGCGACGCAATGTGTGCGTCTGCGCTCGCCACCTGCACAAGCGTGACTGTAGTTCGCGCGGTTTTAAACAAGCAGAAGCAGCTACACGGTTTCAAACAAATTTTAAACCAACGCTTCTGCACTGGTTTGCAACGCAAACACCTTTCTACCAAGGACGTTTTAAGGTCATACGAAATTTGGTTTCAAACCACTGTCTTAAACTTAGGTTTGAAAACCACCGTGCAAACATATTACTTTACTCTATGGTGCAAACCATGTATATCGTGTTTAAGAATCATTATATTCTTTTTCTTCTTTGTGTCACTGGCAAGACTTTTCTCAGATTGGCCCAAAACTCGAATCCGCCACATCCACGGCGTCGTAGGTGGCAGCCTATTTAAATTATTCTACTCTGTGGTGAAGTGAGCTGTCATTCCATCTAATGCTAGGGATTGACACTAATGACAGCTCACTTCACCCAAGTTATCACGGTGAGATTTTTTTACAGAATAGCACTACAGAATCCGGTGAGACTGGAAGCAGTGTTGCCACCTTAGCCCTTTTCGGGCTAGATCTAGCACTTTTTACTGTAGGTGAACTCGTTTTTTCATGCTTTAGCCCGAAAAGAGCAATCTAGCCCTTTTCAAGCGAGACGAAAACTTCTCACCGCGATTACCAAGTTATGAAACAATGCGTGTCATGTAGATAGATTTCGTCAGTTTACACTTTATGATCACTAATTGGGTATATTTTTAGTTTTGCTATGGTAACATTGGTAACCCTACGGCCCTACCTACTCTTTCTGCTTCTTTACTGGGGAATTCCCAAAGTTTGTTTCTAAGAATAAACCTTTGTTTCTAAGAATAACTCTGATTTTTAACAATTTAATAACTTAATTATAATTAGATTTTGGACGTTCTGAAATTAATACGTTTCAAATAAACAATTTTTAACCCTTTGCATTTGTATATATTATTATGTTTTTTTCACTTTCTAGCACTTTTCATGGCAAAATTTGCTAAATCTAGCTCTTTCTAGCTTGTCCGACTGCCCCTTTTCAAAAACCGAGGTGGCAACACTGACTGGAAGCCGACCCCAACATAAAAAGGTTAGGCAGATGCAGATGATGAGTGATGAAAAGGAGGTTTATAAAAAAAAAAACAAAAAATTAACTGGTAAAATGTTTTAAATTATTCACTACAATATCAATACGGAACTATCACATTACAAATATATAAAAGAAATGTACAAAATTGATTAAAAAGCACCTTTAACAAGTTTGTCTAAAATTGTCATACCTAGTTATGTAAATTCGTTAATATAATTATTGCTGATTTTTAGGAGATTCTCTAAATACCTATACTTTTCTACAACTACATCAATTCGTAACTTGTTGAAACCATGTTGAAACAGTTTATGTCAAAATTACCATTAGAATATACAAAAAAATAGTTGTGCATACATTAATACGTAAACAAAAGATCAAAAGATAATTATAATGTAAATTAAGATAAATATTATGTTTGCTCAATGTACGCTTTTATAGTTGTTATCGTGACGATATTATCGTGGAGGTAGACGTCCACTTCGCAGCACCACGATGTGTTATCGTGGTTCTGCGAGGGAGGTAAAATGTATGGATGACATAACATAACAACATAATCAGCCTATAATGTTCCCACTGCTGGGACACAGGCCTCCTCTCGGTGAGAGGGAGCGGGCCGTAATCCACCACGCGGGCCCAGTGCGGATTGGTAGATGCCACATGCCTTCGAATTTTTGGTTCTAGGACATGCCGGTTTCCTCACGATGTTTTCCTTCACCGTTTTGAGAGCAGACGAAGACGCTGATAAATGACGTATGGATGAAGACGCTGATAAATTTCCGTCCATGATAACGTTCTAATGAGCACGCATATCCATATATTTAAACGTGGACGTCCACGATAATATCGTCACGTCAAAAATTATAAAAGCGCATAATAGGTAAATAATCTTAATAAAATAAATTTAAAAAATATTGCATTTCACATTCAATTATTTATGTAAATATTTGCAAAATAATCGAGAAATAGAAAAGTTTTTTCTTATTCAAATCGAAGTTATTTTTAATTGGAAGTAACTGATGAGAAAGTGATCAGTGTGATCCTGTTTAAATATACTAATTTAAATGTAAAACAAAATATGACATGTACAGTCAACAAAAGAGATAAGTATGCAGGATCGTAGGATATAGTTGAAGTTTAGTAAGAAATCGATGGATGTTCTCGAATAAAATTGAATTTTAATAATATAAAACAAACAGCTCATTTATCAAATTACATTTCAGTCGACAACATCCATCGGTTTCTTACTAAACTTCAACTATATCCGACGATCCTGTATACCTATCTCTTTTGTCGACTGTACAATACGGCCGATGGTCTTGGCCGGTTTGAACTCGGCCTAGAAGGCTGCGCAATAACCTTGTTTTAGGAACCAAATGGTGACATGAGGCGAGAGTGAGTGAGAGAGCTGCGCATGCGCGGATGTTCTTACCGACCATGATTCGTCGTCGGCATTGTCTAAGAACCTCCTCCTTTTTTTGAAGTCGGTTAAAAATATATTCAGTAACGTCAAAAAACGTCTTGTGGAGAAATAAAGTACAGGTAATATAATTAAAATTACCTAAGTTATGTAATAATATAAAATAGCACATAAATAGTACCTTAGATGTGCGTTTGTATATCACCGTATCAAAATATATAAACCACCAAATATGGTGCATTTCATAAAAGTTTTTTTCTATAATATTGATAAAATATACTGAAACCCTGTAGTATAAAATTTAAGGCACCGATTAGCCATTTAACAGAGCGCATCCCAGCGTGTCATGAAAACACACTGTTGGATTTTCAACTCACGGCGTTAAGCAGAGGGTTGAAAATCCAGTGCTCGAAAAATAGCCCGTGCCTTCCTGGGCTTAGATATAACATCATAAATATAAGAGTATACAGCACAAGGAATAAGAAAGGAATGTACAGATAATGTAAGGAATAAATAAGCTTATTTTCTACGATATCTACAAACATACTGTGTTTCGCGTTACTTACATAATTCAACCTGATTTTTGTTGTTTGCTTATTAGATTGTGGTAAAAGAATCCTTTTTTACCCGTCTGCGAGGCAGCAAAGATAGGGTTATGTTTTTTAAACCAGGTTGTACCTAGGTATATCTTTTACCACCGAACGGAATGTGAGCCAATATTTATACAATATATATGTTTTTTGTCTAATACTGATTAATTCACAAAAATAGATGTCCTTTAGAGATCGTTCCAACTGTTAAAAAAATATAAATATAATTTAAAAATATTGCGTCTCCTACATAAAAAAAAAAAAATTATATCGTCTGTATTTTTTAAACTTTTTCGATTAATAACAACATTTAAAATAACAACCATCTAAGTTAGTAATAAACAATACATTTTTCTAGTGTAAAAATATTTCCTTTCGTCAGTTAAATTGTACGTAAAACTATGTTATAATAAGTATCATCATTGATTAGTCAAATTCTGAAATACCTAGTCAGTTCGGATATTATCTTCTTATGTCGTCGTTACCCGAGTGACTTTAAGCTTTGACATTGGCTAGTGTCGATACTACCCAGTCAAAGTAGATAACATGTTCGCTAATGAAATAAAATTACCGATAATAGTAGTTTATTTAACTGAGGCGCATAGAATCAAGAAACCTGAAACTTTTATAGTTGTCGCGTTTTAGCATGACAATAGCGCTCATTGAAAAAATTCTGGAAAATGTACGTGGGACATTTTCCAGAATTTATATTTTAAAAAAGTCCGCTAATGTCCTAAATCAATATCTATTGTGATCTTGAACATGTTCCAATAACGAAAACCCATATTTATTACCCATATTTATTATGACGTTTATTGCTTGGGTGCCTACAGAGAGACATTAGAGAAAGGGCAACGACCGCTATTGTAATGCTTAAACGCGACAACTATACCAATACATATTCAGACTTTTTATATAAATGTCAGTGTACGTAAAAATGTACAATGATCAAGCTTTGTGCGAATAAATAAATACCGATGTTGCATTTCACGAACGTGAAAAATCATTGCAATTCATACCTTATTACAATGACATAGGAGTCATATGACGCGCGCCCGTTTATTGCATGATCTATAACTGTAAATTCTATAGGCCTCAGACTATGGTATTTAGCGATGAAACTCTTGACATACGTTCCACCTCTTTCTAGCACCTTCCTGCTATATAGCGCTATCTCTTTCTAACACCAGAAGTCAAAGATCCCATCGCTGAATACGTAAGCTAAGTGTAGTTTATTCTTGGTCCACCTGTTTCCACTCTTTATCAGATCTAAGGAGTACTATTTCTTCTTCCGAATCGGTCTCCGAAGGTGGCAGATCTTCTTCATCGAAGTACGGTTTGCGTATTATGTCTGAAAAGTGGAAGGGATACTATTTATTTATTGTTTGTTTTTAATGTTTTATTCAAGTGACTCATAAAATACAGCACCTTGATTGCGTAACACACTATTTCGATAAAATTTGTCAGAGAGATAGATTGCATCCCAGGGAAGGACATAGGATAGTTTTTATCGACATACCTCGCGGCCAAAGCCACGGGCGGAAGCTAGTAATTGCTTCATATGTTGGAAAAATTTGTCTGCGCAGCAACTAAATTACGCAATGAATGTTGTTGAACTGTCAAAATGAAAGCCATTCCTATTGTTGGTGTGTTACGCAATTACCCAGCTGGCTAAAAATGTATGGAGAAAGTTGTTCAATTTGACACCCTTAATGTCATGTCCTAGAACCAAAAATTCGAAGACATGTGACATCTACCAGCCCGCGCTGGGCCAGCGCGGTAGATTATATCCCACTCCCTCCCTGGCATGTGTCCCGGCAGTGGGAACAATATAGGCTGATTATGATGATAACACCCTTAATATGACCGCGCATTTCTGATACATGCTGTATATATGCAGTGTATGACGTGGTAAAGGTATGCGTCTTAAATTATTGATAGGCCTCAGGTTTGAACACTATCTCACCTGATGGTTCCTCGCAGAGCAGTCTCTTGTCGTCGCTCGGGATCTGTGTGAACATGTACTGTCGGCGCGAGTCCTTCACCCGCTCGCGGCAGCTGAAGCACCACGCTGATATAGTTACTACTGCTACTCCGATTACACCTGGTAGGGATGATGATTTCAGCGTTATATCAATGTTTTGTATGGTGCATTGGAATTTGGACTCTATAACGAGCTTAATAAGGTTTTTACACCACCTGCTGTTGTCAAATTATAATACGCAAACGTAACCTAAAGTACTACCCGGGCAATAATATTTTACTGAATTTCATTATAACCCGCTGGTCAATAATGTGATTTCAATTTGGAAATACAACTAAAAAGTTGTATGAAAACGAGCTTGAATCCAATCTATCGAGCGACCGTGGCTTCAGACACTGCATTATCCCCTTAGTGAATAATAATAATAATAATCATTTTATTTCGGACAACTATAAGATCCTTAGCTTGTTAGTAACAGTTTTGCACTTAATACTAGTGTTAGTAACTTAAACTAAAGACAAAAACGTACGAAGACCACCCAACAACTCGACACCCAGAAACTATGGAACAAGTCTTCGCACAAATTGCCTTATTATGGCGGAGGAAGTATCAGTCGCCACAGCCTTCAGGATGCTATTTCGACTGCCTCTTATTCTGCTCAGGAGTGAGGCCGTTTTTTTACGTATGATGGCATGAAATCCGTCGGTATGGGTTACCGCGAACATTTCTGAGGCACTGCAAAAACGAGGCAGTCGCAACAGCATCCTAATAATCTACTATTATATTCCTATGAAAGTTGGGGGGCCCGTGTACAACTCCTCGAGTTAGAATTGGCCTCCAGTGTCATGATTTCATGTGGAGGGGCCCGTGGCTAAATAATAACAGCCGCACAGGTCGATCGATCAGGTTAAGCTACGCTTGCCGCG
This sequence comes from Oligia latruncula, assembly GCA_948474745.1. Taxonomy (NCBI): domain Eukaryota; kingdom Metazoa; phylum Arthropoda; class Insecta; order Lepidoptera; family Noctuidae; genus Oligia; species Oligia latruncula. Next base: position 9,285,777 of record OX419703.1, on the reverse strand, counting down.
GTTGGTCTGTGGATGGGTGACCATCTTTACATACCGTGACCCCTCCGTGCCTCGGAAAGCACGTTAAGCCGTTGGTCCCGGCTGTCATTCGTGGATCTTTGACAGTCGTTAGGGGTAGTCAGATGCCCGAAAGTCTGACAACCAGTCTTACCAAAGGGTATCGTATTACCCAGTAACTGGGTTGTGGAGGTCAGATAGGCAGTCGCTCCATGTAAAATACTGGTATTCAGCTGCATCCGGTTAGACTGGAAGCCGACCCCAACATGGTTGGGAAAAGGCTAGGCAGATGATGATATTCCTATGAAAGTTATTGTGATACAGACCTGCCAACATGACGAACACAAGTCGCGGCATACCCAATACGTAGTCGTCACTCTCCAGTTTGAACAGAATGTTCGGAGTCAAGTTCTCTTTGCCGTTTATCTGTAACAAAATAAAAATACTTTAGTTTTATTTGTTCTTATTGACTCAAAACCCCAAAGTATACAATATTCATTCACCCAATAGATATTTAGTTTTTCAAACTCAGAGCTGCAAGTGTAGCGCGTGCGCATGCGTGTGTCTGCGTGTGTAGTGTGCTGTGTGTGTGTGTGTGTGTAGTGTGCTGTGTGTGTGTGTAGTGTGCTGTGTGTATGTAGTGTAGTGTGTGTGCAGTAAAATTGACTTGCAGTGCTATGTTTGGAAATTAAGGGGAGAGCCCAGTGACGGATTTACAAATTTCCCAAGTATAGACTGTACCATTTTTGCCTCCCGTACCGGTACAATTGTCAGTTCCTAGATTATTTTTACAATCCAATAATTTCGTTGAAATTGCACATGAAATAGTTTTTGGGTATAAAATGAATGATGATGATTCATTCATGATGATTTAGCTAGAAACTTCTATAATATCTTACCACGATATGTTTCTGCTTAGTAATGTATGAGCTGACAGAGGCGCTGGCGACCACTTCCTTAGCCTTGTAGACCAGCGGCAGAGTGAGCACGAAGCGACCAGTAGCGTCGCTCTCATTCTGAGCTACTATCGGAGACTTGGCGCCAGTTAGTCGGATGTTTACGGAGACGGAGGGCAGAGGATTACTGTCTTTGTCCAGGGTTAGACCTGGGGAAGACAATTTGAATTTATTGTAACGTTAACGGTCCATTAAGAAATAGTATTTTAGATTATTGAAAAGGCGATGATAGATAGCGTCTGCAAACGTGAATACAAAAGATTGAAAATAAAAAACCGGCCAAGTGCGAGTCGCACACGAAGGGTTCCGTTAGTTCCGTACCACAAGGCATAAAACGCCGATAAAAACGTTTCTTTTATACCCCTTTAAATAACTTTATTTTTATTATCTGTTGTTATCGCGACAACAGAAACACATCATCTGTGAAAATTTCAACTGTCTAGCTATCACGGTTCATGAGATACGGCCTGGTGACAGACAGACAGACAGACAGACAGAAGGACAGTGGAGTCTTCGTAATAGGGTCCCGTTTTTACCCTTTGGGTACGGAACCCTAAAATGCTAGTCACCTCCGGCACTTTTGTCGTAGCTATTTTTAAATTACACGAATGACAGCTGGGCCCAACGACTTAACGTACTTTCCAAGGCCTCCGAGACATCGAGGCTCTCGATTTGTAATGGATGGTCACCATCCAAGAACCGACCGCGGCAAGTGTAGCTTAAACTACGATCGATCCGTGCGACTGGTATTATTGAGCCATGAGCCCCTCACACTCCTCACAGACACGAGCGAGCTACTTATAGGCTCAAATCACACCGAGATGGAAGCGAAGAAGAGCGCAGTTTCAGTGTCATATGAATTTTAACTTTATTTTCATTACTATAATACTTATTATCGCATGAGAATCTTGAGTCATCGGAGTGCACGCGGCGCCGCGGGCGGCCGCGCGACCTTTCAAGTTTCTCAAGCGATACTATGTATTATAGTAATGAAAATAAAGTTAAAATTCATATGACACTGAAACTGCGCTCCACTTCGCTTCCATCTCGGTGTAATTTGAGCCTTAGACATTACTTATTAACTAAGTTGTACTCACCGGTAACATAGACAACATTAGGGTTGTCGTCTACCTTCACTTCGGTGAACTGTCCTCCCGGTATAGTGTCTGTGTTGAGGCGGCGCAATATGATGTCTTTGCTCTTGAGCACGCCTTCAACCACCGTCCATGTTAGCATCTGGAAGAAGGTAGGTTAAAAATCAGATGCTTTTACTTCATGTGGATAGAAAGTTATTCAGATATAGTTGACTGACACTAGCTCTAGTAGCTTTTGTCCGCGACTTCGACCGAGGTCGAGAATCTCGCAGGAACGTACTACCGGTATAAAAAGTATCCTATGGTTAGGTTATAAACTATCTGTGTGTTAAATTTCATCCAATCCCGTTCAGCCCGTCTGTACCTATAATAAGTAAATTTAAGTTATTCTTACTTAGAAATCATTAAGGAGTGTTCTTATAGCGAATGTGAGTACCAATACAAACCATTCTCTGGTTTAATGATACAAAAAAAAAACAAACCTGTATTAAGACTGTACGCATAAAATAAATTAAAATAAATAATTAATTAGCCGTTTTTGTATCGTTAAGTAACTTTCACATTTATAATATTAAGTAGGGTAGTAAGATTATCTTATGTGACTTAAAGAGTAATGAATATACATGTTGATGGATGGAGAGGGAGAGGAAGGCCGAAGAAAAGATGGATGGATTGTGTGAGGAATGATATGAAAGAGAAGGGAGTGAATGATAGCGTGACGGTTGACAGGGGAGAATGGAAGAAGAAAACGTGTTGCGCCGACCCCAAGTAACACGGGATAAAGGCAGGAAGATGATGATGAGTAGGATTATCGTCCTACATGGTGCAGTTAGCGTGTTCGTACATACCTGGTCATGATAGTTGTGGCAGCGCACGATAACCTTGTACATTCCTGGCGGCAGCATGACGCGATAGTGAGCTTGGTTACGAGTGACTCTGTACTGCCGCTCTACGCCAGTTATTGCGACGATGGCTTCACGCATCGGCATGCCTTCTTCGCTCTTTATGAAGCCCACGACACCTGAGGAATGGGTTAATGTGTTTAGAAATATGTATAAAACCTGGGATTTATGAATGTTCTTAAGAATAATAAGGACATATAATATTTTAGAGACACGATCGGACAGGGCGATGCGCCTCAAGTGGATTTGGACAGGACATCTAAACAAATATGAATTAATGGAAAAATAACTGTAATACCTACACAATAAAGTTCAGTTTACACTACAACTTCAAACATTTTTATAACTTTTTCAATAGTGCTAGTCACTCTGAAATCAACTTAATTGTCCTTGAAATAACGCTGATATTTGTTTAACTTGAAATAGGGTGGGGGTGTTCAGCACTGCGCAGTTTTACTACTGGCCAATGGAGTAAAGCTGTGACTGAATGGTGGTCAAGGTTAGGCCAAAGAAACTAGGGCCGTGGAAAAGCGTGCTGGGTTGATGGTATCGTCAAAGTAGCAGGAAAAACCTGGATGAGGGACGCACGGAACCGGGAAGTATGACAGAACAAAGGGAAGACATATGGTAAAGTAGCTCATATTTATCTTGCATTGTAACAGAGAATAAGTTGGTTTATTTTAAATCATTTTGAAATAATTCTCTTAATTTGTAGGTATGTATTTTTTATTTATGTCTAAGCTGTGTATTTCTTTAAGTGACAAATTCACCATACTAATTGATATAAGTAAGTTTTTTTATTTATTATTGTTATTAGTGAACAAGTCGTTGGAGTCGTTGGATTCTTGGAAACAATATTTCAATAATATTTCACAAAACAAAGGTATTTGGTATAGAAATATTCAAGGTCAACCATCTCGAGTGCCCTGGTTTGATAGTACTATTTTTAGTAGAAAATATGTTAGATTAATTTTAAGACTCCGTTCTGAACACTACCCGTCAGCAAAGTTTGCATTCCTTATGAAAAAGAGCGATTCTCCGAATTGCACAGTGTGCAATAAAGTCGAGGATGTACAACCTTTGCTGATGGATTGTGTCCGAAATAAAGATGTACGTGAATCACTCATGATCGAGCTAAAACTAAATAGGTTAGATGTAGGCTTAATACAGTAAATTTTATCATTACCATGTTCAGAGACCACTAAAAATTTTTGGAGTTAATGACAGTACCGGTTGAGTGATTCACTTTCTTTGAACTACTAGTACCTAGGTATATGTAAATTCGATGTATGTAGATATATTGTAAAAGGGTATGATGGGGTTGGCATATCTTTAAGATAAAAACCCCTAAATAAAAACAGATAAAAAAAAAAAGTACCTAAAATAAATAAATAAAGACCTTTACCCAATGGGTGATTCCGGGCTGAAATGATGACGATTAATATTTTAGAAGGGCATCTATTAATATGGAGAACTTTTAGTTCAAGGGTCATGGAGAATTTTTTAGACTTCCCCTATTATTAAGCGAATAGTTTATGCGATTCAATGTTTTCTTTTAGAAACAGTGGTGTTTTTTTCGCTTCATTTCAGCGTCCTTTAAAGTGTATTTCATTATATAAATGATTTGTCACAATTTTTTTTGCAAGTTCAGTCTGTATATACAGTCAACAAAAGAGATAAGTATGCAGGATCGTCGGATATAGTTGAAGTTTACTAAGAAACCGATGGATGTTCTCGAATAAAATTTTATAAAACAAACAGCTCATTTATCAAAATAAATTTCAGTCGCCGACATCCATCGGTTTCTTACTTAAATTCAACTATATCCGACGATCCTGCATACTTATCTCTTTTGTTGACTGTACGTCCATCACTTTTTTTTTTCAAGAGAAATAAAATCTAGTAAGCACATACTACTGCAAAAAGTGGTCATTCAAACAAAGTAACACAAATAAACATAAAACAACACTTGTCTTACCAGTATTAGCCAGCTCAACAAACTTCATGATCGCTCTCAGATTATTCCTCCAAACCCACGCAATCTCGCTTTCCACCGGCATCTTACAACAACTCAACCCCGCTGAGATCACAGGAGTATTAAACCTCTCACAGAGTACATCAATCAAGTCCCCATGCGTCGCTCCCGTCCCCCTACATTGATACTTATCATCCCCACTCCTGCTATCCTGGTACCTCTGAGCGAACTTATCATACAAATTCTTCGACAACTCAGGGTAGATAATATCGTCAGAACCGGAAGAAAGTTCTAGAATGACATCGTATTTTTCTGCTTCTAGCATGTCTGTGAAGGCTTTCTCTCTGGTATAGTTTGAAAGTGGGTTTAAATTTTTCTTTGTTAGGTAACTATATAAGCTGTCTCCGAATTCTTCTTCTAAAGGTTCTACGTCACATCTGTCGGTACCATCGTACTGTTTGACTACTTTTTCCGATAGTATATCAATGTTTGGTATAAAATGCAGGACTGCGTTCTGAAGTAGGCGCTTGTGGACAGGCTCTCCGATCGTGTAGGCCGTGCCTATGTGTCGGGCAAAGTTCAGCAGCATTTCCTGACCTAGCGGCTGGGAGCCGTAGAAACTGCTGGATATGGCAATGTGGAATTTCGTTTCTTCTGGGGAACCAACCTAAAGACGAAATCATTATTTAGGTTAGATACCTCAGGTGTGAAATATACAAATGTACACATCACTAAAGCAGTAGGTACTAGTGGAATGTGTAAACATTAATTCATTTCCTTGGCCTGTTATTGCAACATTATACTGCTGTGTATTTTGTTCATATAGAAGAGGTGTTATCTAATGCTACGTTCACACGCGCGCGTTCAACTCGACATTCAACGTGCACATTCACATTCACGAGCGTGTAAACGGTACGCCCGAGCCCGTAAACGCGCCTGTGAACGTGAATGCCGCGAACCGGGCGTGCTGACTGACACGACGGCGTGCGTGTGAACAGCTTGAATGTTCGCCGACCTGGGGCGGGCTGCATGCCGCGCAGCCCGCCAGGCAGCCCGCCGGGCTGCACGGCGTGCATGTGAACATAGCATAAAGGCTTTATAATCAAAACCTAGCTAGGGTTTCCTAAAACAGCGGTGCCGCCAGATAGTGGCCGCAATTTACCGTCAAATAACGATACTGAAACGTTATATTTTATAAAAGTAAGATGATTTTTCCCTAGAGCAGTTTTGACACCGTAAAGTCAAACCCTGGTGTAGTCATTTTTATGAAGGCCGTCACTGCGCCCACCACTGTCGTAGGAAAGCTTTAGTCATTATGACGTATAAAACTAGAAAGCCACCAGTAAGAATCGATTGACATGTACTAACCTCGTCAGTCATCTTAAGCTGATGGAAGGTGGACGTCAACATGCTGTCCCCTGCCCTGAACTCGGCGATACTCGGGAACCTGTTCTCCAGTTCCGATAGAGCCGCATACATCTCCAGCCGGGTGTGGTACCGCGTGTTTATAATGTTGTCCAACACGCTGTTGATCAAATGTCGTGTCAAATAATGTGGTATTTATTTTTTTGTTTGGATCTTCAACAGACTACACAATTACATAAGTAAGTACTGTTGTTATGAATGTGAAGTTAGTGTAGTTATATTTACAAGAGTTTTTATTCTAAAATGGCTCTGTTACAAGACAGTACCACGCTGCGTTGCCTCTCGCCAGGTCTGCGCTGGCCCTTACACTAAGGCCCCGTCCACACAATTCAAATTAGGCTTTTATAAGTATTGTTTTCCGCATGTGATAATTTTATTTAACATTTAATTTGGTATTGATTCTGCATGTGATAATTTTATTGAATATGTAATGTTCAACACAATGTAAATTGTTTATGAATAAATGAATGAAATGAAAAATGACACAGCGTCTATCAGTACGATATTTTACTGGGATAATATTGGAATCACATAAAATTATAATTTTGGTATAAACAGTGGGTTGTTGACGTGTAATCCCCAATTTTTCCGTAAAATATCGTACTCAAAACCGCTGTGTATTTTTATACAGGATGAAATGGAATTGGTGCGCCAGATTAAAACATCTAATTCAACGTGTTTTAATCAACATGTTAGAAAATTTAGAGCATGTCATTAAGAAAAGGGATGCATACACGTGCGCGTAGGAAAGCGATCTGCCAACGTCGTCGTGCGCACTTTTTTACGTAAGTTTCTGAGCATTAAAGTTTTTGATAGTTATTTTATTTAAGGGTAGGTCGAAATTTATCTTTACATTTAGTAATGAGTTGAAGCGTGTTTAATTTCGAACTTGTGTCAAATAAATATAGTTTGTGGTAGTTTTGACTGTCAAAATCACAAATATTTGCCACAGAAAAAACGGAGATCCAGGTCGATTTTGAGCATTCAATCTCTGGTTTTATCGATCAAATCTCTTCCAAAGTTTAATTATGAAGTAGTAATTAATAACAACATACAGTTAGTGCAATAAACAACACAGTTGCGTGCAAATAAGTTTATTAATAAAATGTTATAAGCAATATTAATACAATGTGACATACAAATAAACTAATATTAAAAACTACTGTTTAGAACCAAGCCGTAAGAAATTACGAGTAAAAATAAACAAAGAAAATATTGTCTAAAACTGTATTTAAAGCTGCCATCGCAACTTAATCTCAAAAAGACTATATTGTTACTGTTTTAGATCAATAGTAAATTGTTCATAGAAAATACTTGAGTAATACGAGATTTAGAATAAAGTTGTTATGGTGCCTTTTTGATTTCATATTGCTATTACCATGTGCGTGCGTATGGTGCGTTCATGTGTGTGGGGGTGTGTGCGTGTGTGTGTGTGAGAGTGAGTTTCATGTGTGTTTCAATGAATTATATTAGCGTAAGTATTGCTAATAATAAATAATATTATTATTTAATTTTAGAGAGCACGATATTTGTCATTTCTATAGAATTCATCATTAATATAATTGACTAGGACTATTGTCCTTATTAACATTTGACTATTGTAAAGGCACCTTAACGACAAAAATGAGAAATAGAGAGCAAAATAGTACTAATACTATCAAAAATAAGCTTAAAAAATTATAAGGGTGCCGTTTTTTGGAACCCTAAAAACGATGAAAACCATTTAGGAAAATTTACATTATATTGTTAAAAAAAAACTTGATAAAAAATAGAGACCAATTTGAATTTCAAAACTAAAAATAATTTTATAAAACGACGAATAATTATAAAAGTAATTCTGATATAATTTTATAAACGACGAATATTAATAAAAAAAGTTACTGAGAAATCATTTAAAAAACGGCTAATAATAATAAAAAAAATGATGACGAGTTAAAAAATCATTCTGAAATAATTTCATAAATGAAGAATTATTATTAAAAAAGGTAACTGTGAAATAACTTTATAAACGACGAAGTATAATAATTTTATAAATGACGAATAATAATTTAAAAAGTTACTGTTAAATAATTTTATAAACGTCGACGTATAGTGATTATTAAAAAAGTAACTGAGATTTTATTAAAATTTTGTACATGCTTAGAAAAAAAAATATACACTAAGGATAAAAAATACACTGTAAATAAGCAAAGTGCATTGCCATCACAACACGGTGTTTAGAAAATAATATAGGGTAGTTTAAAAAGGAATGTCATTGAAAAAGTAAAGCCGAGAGGTTATTCAGCCCAACACTGGTGCGGTTATCAGACTTATTTTATGCCAAAAGGTTATTCAATACTTGTATTATTTATTACTTATTTGAAATAAGTTTATCGTAAATTCTAATACTGACTTAACTTATATTTTAGTTATTAAAAATAATAAAATTAATGACAGTCCTTATTAAACTACGCCTTCGAAACATTTACATTAACGTGCTTAATAAAAAAACATATACAAGTCAAAAACATTGCGTACAAGCGTCGTGAGAAGCGTGTGACAAAGCAAACTGGTGCGTGTTGCCACGGAATAAGGTTGGTATTCGTGCGACTCACCGGAAGTCGTAGGCTGATGACCAGTGTTGCGGGTCGTCTGACATTAAAGCGAAGTTGACGCTGACGGAGCCTTCCGCGGGAACTGTCACTTGTTCGGTTATGCTTTCGTAGCTGGAAACAAAAGGAACAGTAATTCTATAAAGTTATAACTATGAATATTTACTTTGTAAGTAGTTTTTATTTTTTTATTTAATTATTGTGAATGTGAGGACTATGTGGGTCATTTCTTTTTTCCTTCTTAGTTTTAATCATGATCTGGCAGTTTGAGTAGTTTATGCGGCCTTCCCAAATGTCCTGTCTTTGGTATTGTTCGTCGAATCGTTGAGCTCCTCAAGTTCTGAGTTGAGCTGCACGATTTTTGACAAATGCGTGCACTGATTGGACAGGTCCGCTCAATCTGTGTGGTTCTTTCCTGAAAAGACCATTTCAGACACCAATCTACATGGTCATCAAACGATCTGACCAAGATTTTGTCTGGACTTTAAAAGATACTGTGACTTCTGAGTTTGTTTCGGCCTTTCTTCTCAGATAGTCAGTTAGGAAACGCCGACCTCATCTAGTTTAAAAAAAAATATGATTGACGTGTAAAAGTGTTTGTACAAACCTACTTACAAAAATAAAATAATTTATCATTTATCATTCGATTGGAATTGAGTAAAGTTTTTGGGGATTTTTTTTTAAATCCCTCTGTGATAAGCTCAAGAACTGTTAATCTTGACGAAAAGTAACTTATTTGAGATTAAGTCTGACAACTAACTAAACTTTAGGACCCATTCGTTTATCCCCAGAAATGGGTCGAAAGATCACACCAAGTTATAAAATCCACAAATGGTCACGATCTATATTTGGCATAAAAGGACAAAGTTTGCTTAGCATCTTGCCAGTCGGTGTACCTCCGATGGTCGGAAAAGACTCCCTTTTTCGGACAGGTTTACCTTTTACAATCAATTGCGACATGCCTAATACCTGTTTTTTAAACCTTTGTATTTAGCGGTTCGGTTACTGCTGGCGTAAACAACATATATTATTTTTATCTTACGAAGCGAAGCGTGATTTACTTGTGGTAAGTGTACAAACATGCTGTGTAGGTGTACGTGAAGACGAGTAGCGTCAGCACGAAACACTCTGAGTGTGCGTCCACAGTGAATGCGCGGTGGCTGGAGCCTGTGGCGGGTGCGACAAGCGGTGCGGTGCGGTGGCCACATTGACGCGCGAGCTGTTGTAGCGTTTGGACGTGATTCAGGGGGTAACAGACCATGGACGAGGATTTCATATTTTTACTAGACAGTCCGACCTTGAGATGGGAGGTGTTGAACACTCGAGATGGTGTGCACGAAGTAAATAAAAACAGAGAAATAAGTGGTGATTTTTTAAATTTATACGAAGAATTGAAATTGTACCCTACAAAATTTTTTGAGTACACTCGAATGTCCGTGTCAACATTTGACTACATCCTACACTTATAAACAATTCAGTATTTACCGCCATTTTAATGCAAACGCCCTAACGCCGAGCGACAAGACCGAACTGATTTGATATCCCCGCTACCCGCGCATTAGGTCGCTTGTTGACTAGGCCCGTAGTGCGGCCATAACGCGCGGATAGGAACGTTGGAAAAATACGCGCGCTAACTCGCTCAGGCCCGTTGCGCTCGGCTCCCGCCTTAGTCACTGCACTATGGACACAAAGGCGCGTTTAATTTGTTTGATATTTCGCGCCCGTCATCGCAACCGCGCTAGGCTTGCAGTGTGGACGCACACTCACACGTCCGACTTCGCCATTGTCTCAGACGGTACCTAGAGCTCCTGCGCTTACGCACACATTCACAGCGTGTTTATACACTTGGTAACCACAAGTAAAGCGCGCGTCGTTTCTGAGATAAAAATACTGTAGCATTAGATAATTATGCGTACCCCTGTTTGATAGCAGTGATATTGTAAGTGCCAGGCTCCAACAGTCTCCAGTAGTCGCCGTCCTTGGCCGTCTTCACTGAATGGGGGATGCCGTTCACTTTGATGGTGGCGTTGGCAAGCGGGTGGCCGATGTGACTGTGGACGAAGCCGTTTACACCTGTGTGGACCTACGAACGAATTAGAAGAAGGTTAGGTGGTCTGTAAATGGGCAGCATTGGAGTGTAAATATTTGCGCGGAGGTAAGTAATTGATTAACTAAAAATATTTTTTCGAATGAGATTAAATAATAAAGGTGGTCGAAGAACTCATGCTCCAGATTTTGGAAAAACAGTTGATCTAGTCGGATAAAGAAATCGATTTAAAGCCAACCGGATATTCGTTCCTCAAAAAAATTGTTATGTAGCAAATTAATAGAAATTGTTTTGCGCTGCGTTTCCGTCCGCTCCAATGCGCTTTGTCCATGGTATCATACTTTAGTCTCCATCGACGATACTGACAAATGCTGGTTAAAGACCAAAAGCTTAAACATTGTATCGGAGTTACTGTTCAATGAACCGACGACCGGCGACCAGAAGGACAATTCTCGTAATTTAAAACGTTTAAAAATCTAGTCACAGTATCATCGCGGCGACAAACAAATGTCACAAACTTGTCAAATTGGAGGGAAATTAGAGGTATTTTTGAAAGAGATGAGACTGTGAACGTTCCTAAAATTACGAGAATTGCTCCTCTGGTGACACAGTGAGACACATGCGGATGGCAGATATCTGGATGTTTTAAGATCGTTTACACCGTACGGCATTTCATACAAACTTTCAAGCCCTTGTTTTTTCGAAATGAATGAACAGATTTTAATTAAACTTCATACGCATAAGCAGGATACAAAGGTCTAAAAAGTTACTTAAGAACATCTGAGAGTAGTTGACAACAACGACACGCTGAGTTCATTGACTCTTTCAAGATTAAGATTTATTTTTACCTGTTCAATAAACTTCAGCAGTGCCTCCCTGTTGTCCTGCCAGTAGGTGGGCAGGTCGGAGGCTGGAGGGAACTTGAAACAGCCCAGTTCTAGAGTTATTTCCATGTCGTTTGTCTTCAGATAGTTCCAGTCTTGCATGCCGCCGGCGAGGACGTACCTAGAAGGTAGGAATGTGTGTTGAAAAGGTGCTTGATTTTAGCTCTTATTTTGTAGGTGATAAAGGTGACCTAAGATTATTCAGTTACTTACCCATAATCTTAGTCAAAAACGAACCTACGAGGATCTCTCTAATTTATAATTAGATAAAAAATAATGATCATTACCATTTAGCGCCATTAGTGATGCCCTCTGGGAACTTCTCACTGGGTAAGTTCTTGCATGGTTGTCCCAAATGCATTTTTTGATGAGCCTGAATGAATAAAAATAAATAAATTCAATAAAAATCGGTCCAAAATACTGTTTATACAACGAGTTACAAGTTGATACCCGATTCGCTTTAGCGTGGTAATAGCGGTCATTGCCCTTTCCCTAATATCTCTCCGTAGGAACTCAAACAATAAATTACGTATTGTTTTTCGTTAATGGAACTTATTCAAGATCACGATAGATGTTAATTCAAGATGTTAAACGAACTTTATTTTAGTTTTTGAAATAAAGAATGCTCGAAAATGAATGTGGGTCAATGACCGCTAATGCCACGCTAAAGCGATTCGGGTATTGTCCTAGTGAGCTGTGCAAAAAAAAAAAGATTTTTTTATTGTAACTTGTTACTTAGATTCTACATAATGATGATATTGCAGGTAGCTTCCCAAAAATAGTCGAAAATAGAAAAGGTAATTTTCATAACACATAATCAGCCTTTAATGTTCCCACTGCTGGGACACAGGACACCTCTCTGTGAGACGGAGTGGGCCGTAATCCACCACGCAGGCCCAGTGCGGGTTGGTAGATGTCATATGTCTTCGAATTTTTGGTTCTAGTACATTCCAGTTTCCTCACGATGTTTTCCTTCACCTGCGGTGCTGATAAAGTTATTTACACACAGGAAAGCGCCTCGCTGGGTTCGAACCTACGACCTACAACTCGTAAGTCGCGGCCGTTACCACTGCTCTCATTTTTATAACAGAAACATTAAAATATCCTCGCTGGAAGGAGTCGTGTTCGCGTGAATACTTACGTCAGAATAAATATGAGCGAGATGCAAGAACACAGGGTTGTCAGGCGTCAAATACTCGAGCCCGCTCCTCATGTTAGGGTTTCCATCATACGGGTAGTTTGCCACGAGGGCCCCACCGTGCAAGTTCGCTGATAGCACGAACGGTTCCGATAGAGACCAGTTCATCACTGCCTGAGTTTCTGGTTCGGGGATCTTGTTGTCCTGAAAGATAGATACGATTTATTATAATACTAGCGACCCGCCCCTGCTTTTCTTGACAAAGCATCGAGATTCCTTTATTATAATTATGTAAATTCAATATCAATGTTTTATACATATAGCCTTTCGGAATATCCGGAATTCCGGAATATTTTCTGAATGATGGTGAAAACCGCATCAAAATCCGCTGCGTAGTTTAGAAGAATAACGCGGTCACACAGACAGACACGAAAATAGACTTTAATATTTATAGATATGTATAGATTTTTAACTAACAATGTCAGGTTGTTTCGACTGTATATTATTTACAATAGGGATAGCTATTATAATTTATTCTGAAAAAATAAAAAATATCCAATGCTATTCGGGTATGATATTTGCCAGTCATCGTCATGGAAGAAGACTTCTGGCCGCAGGACGTGGTGTTCCGTCGCTTCCGCGGACAAGTACCACAGAACTGCACAAGAGTTAGCTAGTGAAGTAATATCTATCTATATAAATAAAAGAAAGTCGTGTTAGTTACACTATTTATAACTCAAGAACGGCTGAACCGATTTGGTTGAAAATTGGTGGGGAGGAAGCTTAGAACCAGGAGACGGACATTGGATACTTTTTATCTTTTTTTAATACTTTTATTTACTTATAGGAGTTGGGTTGGAGTAGTGTAGGAGTAGGTTAGTAGTAGGGTAGAAGTAGGGTAGGAGTAGTGTAGGAGTAGGGTAGGAGTAGGGTAGGAGTAGTGTAGGAGTAGGGTAGGGGTAGGGTAGGGTAAGGGGTAGGACACCACGCGAACGAAGTAGCGCCGGGCAGCTAGTTTTATAATAAAAATATGTATGTTTAGGTTAAGGTATTTATAATTATATACATATATGGGCCCTGGCGCGTTATTCCCGCGGCTATTTTTTTACGCGCACTGTAATTTCAATGCACTGTTTAGCGCCGTGAGTTGCGATCCAACAGTGTTTTTTGACGCGCTGGGATGGCCTTTGTTGGATTCTCAACGCTCGGTTCAACACCAAGAGTTGAAAATCCAGTGCGCGATAAAATCCCGCCGCGATATTTTTACGTCCGTGCCAACGTAGTACAGGTTACTTGTTACAATTAATATAACATCACTACTTTATAAGAGTTTTCTAGAAGTACAGTATCGATAAAGCGCTCACCTCTGTCTCGCTGAATTGATCCGGGAAGTTTCTGTTAAGATCGACGTCATGAGCGTTAGCTCTTCCTTTCACACTGCTGTAATCACCTGAAACAATATTCATATAATAACAGAAACATTTCTTGCAGATAGTGTTGAAACAATTGGATTTAAACTTCTTATTTTCATATCGAGTATATCTAATCAAAAGTCATACAGACAAAAAAAACCGGTCAAGTGCAAGTCAGACTTACGCACCGAGGGTTCCGTACAAATTTGTAGGTATGTAAATATTTTATCACGTTTTTTTTTAATTTAACTAAAAAGTTACGGTTTTCGGATTTTTTTCATTTACTTGTGCTACACGACCTTGATTCTTGCCAAATTTCATGATTATAGGTCAACGGGAAGTACACTATAAATTTTGATACCCTTGAGAGTGTCGAAATATACGTTTTTTGCGGCATAAACGGCCATATCTTTTAACTTAGAAGTTTCATTTTTTTTTCACAGCTTCAAGGGACTGTAGACCTCAGTATATGGTTTTAATTTCAACTCGATCGATACCTCCACGCGTTCCCGAGATAAAGGGTCTTGACAGACAGGCAGACTGACAACAAAGTGATCATATAAAAGGGTTCGGTTTTTTCCTTTTGAGGTACGGGACCCTAAAAAGATTCGGGAATTTCTCTGTTTTACTTTATGAGAGCACATTAATAGACAGAAGATTGCTTAATAATAAGCATAACAAAATCCAGCGTCATCTCTGTCACTCCAACCTGTGTGACACTCTTTTTCTAAAGCCCGAAAAATTCGCAGACAAATAAGTACAGAAATATCCAAAAACACTCACCAACCGCCGACCTCTCATACCCATCAGGGTTCATACTCGGTAGCAGATGTATCCTGGTGCTGTTCAGCATCTTCTGTATCCTCTGGTTGCCGCTCACGTACTCCTGGCATAAGTACTTGGCTAGGAGCAGGAGAAGCTCCCTGCCTATGACCTCGTTACCGTGCATGTTCGCTACGTATTTGAATTCGGGTTTGCCTGTTGGAGAAGTAGGTTTTAGTATCTTTACTTCTGAATTTGAAGGATAAGGCAGAGGTAGTTACTTGTGTAAGCCCGGTTGGCTGACGACCAGTTTTACTTTGGTGTATTGTCTTAGGGAACAAAAAAGTGGCTGGGCCTGTTGGCCCCCTAAGCAGTTGCGCTTGCGTCGACTGTTAAAGATAGTGTACTTAATATGGTTTTTCCTTTATTTTTTTGCGCTTCTTTACTTCCATCTGGTGACTGAAGACGCTAAAACGACTTGTATGTAGCAGTGTGTCTGTATCTTTGATTAACAATCATATCTCAATATAACACTAAAAGTTTTAAAAAGACAATTATAACACTAAAAGTTTTAATTATAGTGCTTCAAAGGAACATACAAACATACATAGGCTGATGAACACATTACCACTCCTTTGCGTCGCGCAGTCGGGTAAAAAGACAACATATTACATACCTACTTTTAAAGAACGAAAATAAGGCTTGTCTGAAATCAGCCTTTAAACTCAAAGAAAATTAGGACTCACCAGGCTTATGCACTCCAGGTTCATTGGTAACTTCAAGCACATACAGCTCCCTTCCCTCCACAGACTTGCCGATGCTGCTCAACTTGGTCAGGGTGGGGTACTGTTCGTTCAGCTCCTTGAGGAAGCTCTCCATCTTCACGTAGTCGTGATGCGCGAAGTCTACTGGGGACATACCGTCGATGTCGTGACGCTCGCGCCTCAAATGCACTGGAGATTTGCCCGGTTAGATTGGTTTTAGAATTTGTTGGCGCCATTTTGTTTTTTTTTTTGTGTTAGTGTTCTTTTGTGTCACGTGTATTCGGTGTATTGTGTCTGGTCTGTGTGTGTACTTACTTTTTGTAGCTACTATGTACACCTTGATATTTTAGTGTTTTAAACGAAACATCTGTGTTTAAATAATATTCACAGCAAACAAAATAAATGTTTAATTCTAATTTATTACCGTTCGTTAGTAGCATTATTGTACTTTTGATGTTATTTTCGAATTAGTTATTTTATAATAAAAAATCTGTGAAATTCTACACTGCTGTCTTTTTATAAGCTGCAATATGCACCTTATTAAATGGTGTTTTGAACACAAAAAGGTGTTTAAGAAAAAAACTAAACTCATACCAAACAAAAATTAAAATTTTGATTAGAACAAATTTTATCATGCTCCTGTTTTATACACAGTAGTTTAAAACAATGTTGCCAAGCACAAAAACGCGTTTTGACTACTAGGTCAGGATTGTGAGAAGGTGGCACTACGTACGGTTTACAAAAGCATGCTTCGAAAAGATACGGGCAAATCAACAGTGCATAACGGAAAAGTATGAAAACATTCACCAAATAAAACCATTGAAAAATAACCACTTCCAAAGAAAATATTTGTAAATAACCATCACCAAATAAAACAGTTGAAAAATGAAAAAAAAAATCACCAAAGAAAAGGGGAAAATCTAGAATATCGTAGAATGTAGTCAGATTCATTAACCATTAATTTGTTTGTTTGATTTTAATATAAAATGATTTCATTGAAATATTTAAAAAAAATTCAAAGATTAGGTATATTCAGAAAACTGAGTTTTCTTTTCGCTTTTTTGTCAACTAAAAAAAAAAAATACATAATTTACAAAAAAAAAGTAGGAATGTCTATATTCAACAAAAAAAAAGTCCAACTACTATAATAGGTAACTAAAAACCAATGTCCGCTAAATGAATCAAACTACTTAGAAGGTGTTAATTAAAACAAAGCGTTAGATTACTGTGTACCTGTGACGTTTATTGTTCATATACAACGCCTTCTGGCCATCTATGTACAAACAACTCATTACACATCGTTTGGTAAATGGCTGCAAACTAATGTGAACTTTAAACTAATACAGACTAGGCTTATTTCATACTGACAAAATTATGTATGTCGTACATCTTTTATCGGTTAAATGTTACAACAAAATACCTTGTGATTTAATTCTTTCTTATTAAAATAACCTAACTCATCGAAGAGCAATCACAGTTTTAATCAAGATAACATTTTTGATGCCCAATGAGCTCCTCCCTTTCTCCCTTTATATCATCATCATCACCATTTCAGCCGAAAGACGTCCACTGCTGGACATAGGCCTACCCCAAGCACCCGCTGGATGCGAGAAGCACAGAACCGGTCCCTTTATATACTTGTACATTATATATTTTAGTGTTAGATTGTATATTTTATTTATGATTTCTATGTTGACTGAAGTCAATAACATAATCAGCCTATAATGTTCCCACTGCTGAGGCACAGGCCTCCTCTCTGTAAGAGGGAGTGGGCCACGCGGGCCCAGTGCGGGTTGGTAGATGTCTTCGAATTTTTGGTTCTAGGACATGCCAGTTTCCTCACGATGTTTTCATTTACCGTTTGAGAGCAGTGGTGGTGAAGTTATTTACACAAAGTAAAGCGTCTGAGTTCGAACCCACGACCTACAACTCGTAAGTCGGGGCCGTTGCCACTGGGCCACCACTGTTCACTCAAATATAGTATACAATACTATATGTGTATAATATTGGCCACACTAGCAAATTAGGTCTGAGATCTTTAAAAATATAAAGAAATAAAAATAATTTCCAAGATCAGGATATTGAACGAAGGTTCTCTCCAATGCTTGGCGATCCCGTGTTTTGGTAAGCAGATCACCGATGCGTAATGTCATTATGTTGTATTTATTTTCGTAATTTACATATAAATGAACACTAGATGCCATTGATTGAGCAACAACAATAGTTTTGCAACAATTTACCAAACACTAAATAATAAATACGAATGTATAAGTAAAATTCTCTCACTTACACTTATAAAAATATACACAACTAACTCCTAAATAATATTTTTTGTAAAAACACAATTCATTTTGAGAAATATTCTAATAATTTAAATACAATCACTGAGATCAGTTTTTAGAATTTATAATTGATCAAATAATTTATTAAATTGGCACAGTAATATTCACTAACAGCCTTAATTTTATTGTTTTCTATAAAATACGCCTAAATACAAAAAGTTTGTAAAGCTAAGAAATAACCTTTTTGGAGAAAAACTATACAAGGCATAAACTTTTAAAATTTAATTTTTTAAACCTAATAGGAGACCAAAATATTTGAGAATCAAAACAATACTTTTTTTTCAATGCTTACCTAATAATAATAATTTTTCACTTCTGCAATAACAGAAAATCTTGAGCAATATAATTTAAAACTAATCTCTAACAAAATAAAGTTAATATTTCCTTGTTCAACTACATAAAATAATAACAAATAATATGTAAAATATTTTATGTCGACATAATTATTAGTCACTGGCTGGTCAAAAGACCTTTTCATTTTCATCTTATTCTAAATTCAAATTATGTTAAATTGGGCCTTTTATGCTTATGGTCCTATGTTAAATTAACTACATTAATTTCAACTTTATTGCTTTGTCATTAAGGTTAGTATTAAGTCACAAAAGCTAAATCCTAGTGCTAAATTTTATTGGTATAGAATTAGGAAGCCCGATGGTAATGAATTGGATGGTTTACATTTACACATACATGTATTGATGTTTCAACTAAATATTTGATATATACTAATAATAAAGCTGAGTTTCTTTGAACGCGTTAATCTTTGGAAATGCAATTCAAATTAAAAAAAAAAACAATAATTATGCATTTGATAGCCCGTTTTTAAGCAAGGTAATAGGCTATTTAATATCACGCTACGACTCCTAGGAGTTGAGCAAAAAGAAAAAAAGTCAGATTTAAAAAAAAGTTTACGATTTAAAAAAAATATCACAGTTATTTTTTCGTTTGAAGTGTTCCGGTACAAGGACAAGATAAAAGACATATAAAATAAAACATTTCATAACGGTGACATTGAAATAAATAGTTAATTATTTGAATAAAAAATAAGTTAATTATTCATTTAGTTGAAACATCTTTAGTTAGTCAAAAAACTAGCAGACAGAACATGACTTACCCACTACAGTAAGAAGTCTATAACAGAGTAGTAAGAATGGAGGGGTATATTATGAATGAACACAAGGTCTGGGTACTAGCCAATCAGAGACAAGCTTTATGACGTGACATTAGTGACAGACGTTTCTTTTACAGTCCGTTCACAGTTATTTTACATAAAATTTTGCATCACTGTCCGAATCATTGTGATCTTTATTATCGTCGCAATAAGGTTGCTATTAGGTTGCTGCTGTCAGAGATAAAATAACTGTGAACGGACTCTACCTTATAAATTCGATGAGAAATACGATAACTCTGACTCTTTACGTAATACTCAGTGTTCTAAATCAATGATATTACTTATTTACTAATTAAGCTATCACCTGGTCGTAAAAGGGCTTTGAAGATCCGTGGCATACCTACCGGTTCACCATTTTGTTTTCTTTTTTCAAAATGGCGGCCACGCATGATACCTATTTAAATCGATAGTTGACATTAATGCAAACAGAAAACATAATAAGACCTTACTCCGTAAAGCGTGACGTACGACCGAGATATTAACACTCAAAGTTCATCACGTGACATCCATATTTTTCGAACGTCATTTGATGTCAGCTAGGTAATAGGTAATACGGGCTGGTTTCCGCAACTCCACGACAAAGCGCGTATTTTGCGTACATCAATTTATATAGGTTTCATGCGAGGCCGCCATTTCGAAAAAAAATCAAAATGGCGCGACAGTAGGTAGCCCCATAGAGAAATCTTCAATCCCCTCCAATCTTCCATCCCCTTTAATTTAGCTGCATATTGTACTCTTTATATTGGAACCATTGGTTAACCCCAAGGGATAAAGGCGCTTTATTATATAAATGGCACTGAACGTGATGGCATATTTCTCTATGTACTAAGGCCGCCTTGCGCCATAAATCACTAAATGCGGTTAAGGCTAAACATATTTAAAATATCATTCTGTCTCTATCATCTTCAAACGATTGACA
The DNA here is from genome assembly GCA_948474745.1 of Oligia latruncula. NCBI lineage: Eukaryota > Metazoa > Arthropoda > Insecta > Lepidoptera > Noctuidae > Oligia > Oligia latruncula. The sequence continues at coordinate 9,265,401 of OX419703.1, read as the reverse complement.
GAAACGGCGATATTTTAAATACAGGGTGTCAGGAACATCGACGCGCAACCTGTTTTACATCATTCTGAAAGCCCTGCGTTGATATGTACCGTCGGTTATTTAAAAAAAAAACCAGCCATGTGCGAGTCGGACTCGCACACGAAGGGTTCCGTACCACAAGGCATAAAACGCGAAAAAAAAAACGTTTCTTTAATTATACCCCTTTAAATTTTAACTTTATTTTATTTTTATTATTTGTTTTATAGCGATAGCGGCAACAGAAATACATCATCTGTGAAAATTTCAACTGTCTAGCTATCACGGTTTATGAGATACAGCCTGGTGACAGACAGACAGACAGACGGGCAGTGGAGTCTTAGTAATAGGATCCCGATTTTACCCTTTGAGTACGGAACCCAAAAAAAATTGCTCTTCCATACATTTTGGCCGCGTAAGTATTGCATTTTTCTATGAAACCGTAATTTTTTTTTTATTACCGACGAAAAATGTTTTCGCTTGGGGGTCTAGAATCACGATGGTTATAGTTTGCTCGTCGATGACGTCAGGGTCAATAACACCCTGAGTTTAGCAGTTAACTTATTTAGCGATTTGTGATGCAATCGGGCATAAAGTTATTATTAAATTGTTTATCATAAACCCCTTAAAAGATTTGTCAGAATAGAAGCGTAGTAATATACAACCATGTAAAGGCTAAGGTAATTCGTATGTTAGGCCGACCATGTTTAAAGCTGCCTTCGGAAATCTTCGGAAACCGATCTTTGCCGAAAATCATCGGTTAATAAACGAATGTGCAGTAAATGAAAATCGACTCTACCATGAAAGGTTTTAAGGTTTATTATTGCTGAGCACATTTGACACGAAGAAGTTCTCGAATGGCCCCTTTGAACGTGGTCGAAGCATGTAGTTACAAAAATGTTAGCGGACATGATAAATTGGCAGAAAATTACACTGTACAGATGAGATACACAGGAAATTCTGTGGAATAAAATGGGGTTGATACAAGCCATCTACATAGTTAAGAGCGTAGACGGGCTGCATTTTTCCATACAAACGTATTCCCCTATTCTCTTCCTGGATAATGCCTCTAGAGTAATCATTTTTATTTATAAAAATCTAGGAAGACATGCCCCTGTTATGTTTTTTTTTTCAAAAAAAATATTACAAAAATAAATATGATTTTCCGAAAAACTAAAAAAATGCCCCGTTTTTACCTACGTAATCAGACGACTACCAAAGAAAATTGAAAAGTTTTTAAGATAAAAACAAATGATAGGGGCATAGATCTATTCTTCCTTTAAATTTTGATACCAAAAATAATCTGCTTAGGTTTCGAGGAGAAAACAGGGGAATACGAAACGTCGATCGGTCATGGTTTTTTCTAGGTAAAATCGTTCTGAGCTGCAGTTGTCCCTATCGTACTCTATGCGGCGAGACAAAAGAGAGAGAGACGGCAATAGTTTCTTCAAATACCTATTTCTCAATTCTCGCGCAGCCCGTCTACGCTCTTAAGTGAACCAACAATGTCTATCATAAAGATTTCTAAGTGAAAATATTAGCTTTCCAGTTTGGTTATTTAGACCCTGTGGGTTGGGATGTAAGAGAAAGTGGTGGATTACGCGGAAAGGGTTGTTGACCATCGATATAATAATAATGAAATGCTGTTCGTTGGTAAGCGCATCACTTGAGAACGGCTGTACCAATTTGGCTATTTCTTGTTTTAAAATGTTCTTAATAATCCGAATCAGGGTTTTTATGAATGATTGAAATTTGGACTGGCCAACGTCAGTCGGGTCAGCTAGTTTTCAAATAGAAAGTAAGAAAAATAATTGAAATATTTACAAACGCGTAAGTTGTAAGCGTTTCAAAATAGTTTAACAATAGTTTAACATTGTCTACTATTTTCAAAACAGTAATTTGAAGACAAAATAGTCAAGTGACCCCTACTGTGGTTGTGATATACGTACATATTGTTAGTAATAATAAAGGAAACAAATGAAGATCGTGAAAACCAGCAGCTTTTAATTTGATAGTCGCCAATAACTTGACATTCAATACGAAAACCATTCGCTAGACAGAGACAGACATACTTTGAACTGACGTTACGACAAAACGAAGTATGTACCTACACAATCATGTTCACAACTCTTAGCGCGTTGTGCGTGACCAGGACGGAGAATTTTCTTTCTTAAACTTAAAATTGTGTATTTAGTTGCTCTGCGTTAATTGCATTTCGTGCCCTTTTTTGACAATTCTAAAAACAAGAACCTCAAAAGGAATTAAAAACTCTGAGACGAATCTACCAGACTAAAATACCTAGTAGTTTTTTAACATTACGTAGACCATTTGAACTGCAAAAAAGTATTTGGTCGACGATGGAGCACTTTCTTCACATTATTAAGCCCACTTTTATTTTTACCAAAATACTACCAATTTTTACGGGTGACCGTTAAATTGTAACCCCCTTAACCTTCAACAAGTACGATACGACACGGACTGGTCAATGAAGGTAGACCCTACCACAGACGAAACACTAAAAAATTTTGTACTGTAACGTTGACCGTCAAATTGTAATCCACCATCTCTATAGCGCTACAAGGTTCTTTTGACGCGTGGCCAAAATTGGAACTAAACCCGCCATCTTGTTTTTTCAATACCATTTCAGAAAAGTTTAGCAACAACGCCTTTTTGTAAATGTCATTTAAACGCCAAAAGGCCCTTGAAGCACTGTAACCCCTCAAGCTTCAACAAGTACCACAAGCAGTAGATTGACGACCAGCACCGAGGCGTGCGTGAGTGCGGTCACAGCGGAGTTGTCGTGGTAACGCAGCTGCGACTTACCAGCTGTCAGCGAGCGCGGGTGACGGTGAACTGTCATGTTGACGACGATTGGGGACGTTTGGTTGGCTGGTACGGTTATTGAAGTGTAGGGTGGGATTGAGTAGCTGGAAAAGATAAGTTTTAGTTTAGTATGATTCTTCTCCAGAGTCAACTTGGTGTAAAAATGCGTCAGTCTGCAAGTAGCGGGTTTCACTGAACGTTAAATAAGACACGGCCTTCGGAAACAAGCCGTTTATTTGCACTGAGCTTAAAGGCGTACGCGCACGACACGCAGGTCACGCATCTATATCTATTGCTATCTCCTAACTAACCTAACACTGCTTAAGGTGCGCTTGAGGTGGAAAGCTAAAGTCACTAAATAATGTAGAGTTTGTGCCAGTTCTCTTCATGTATGCGTCGATAAAAACGTAAGGGACATCCGTCGGAAGAAATACTGTAGCATCGATTTTTACGTAAACACTTAGTAGTGATTGATGGCGAGATTTTGTTGCAAAAACTTGTCTCGATCAGCAAAGGTTCTCGATTTACAGTCCATTAGTATTTTAGAGCCAAAAAAAAACGACAGCAGAGCTCGTTCCTTCTGTGGCGGCATCTACATCGCCCCTTGCGTACTACGCACCACACTGACGTCACGCATAATCCTACATCGCGCAAGTAGAGTTTACCGCGCGACTAGCATAAACACAAGGTCAAATCTTCGGGCAGTAGCAGTACCAGACATAACACCCATATGGTCGGAGGATTCCTTCCTTTTCTATGAAAGATGAGTGAACTTTACACCCTGTTCCTCATACCTTTATACTCAAATTATTAGTAATTTGGAGTGCTTTAATTGTATATCAATGTGTAACTTACCCAGAAGCAATAGCAGTGATGTTGTACTGTCCAGGTAGCAACATGCGCCAGAAGTAGCCGTGGTCTGTTGTGCGCAAGATGTGATCGATGCCCTCCACTTTGATTTGAGCATTCTGGAAAATTCATACAAAATGAAAAATGTATAGGAACAAATACTGGTATTCAACTGCAACCGGTTAGACTGGAAGTCAACCTGAACCCTCATGTAGTTGGGGAAAGGGTTTGTATGTAGATGACGATAAGGAATATTTTGTATTATTTTACAAAAAAAATAGCTTTAAGAGACAGCGGTTTAAGTACCATGAGACATGCAGGTAAAGAGTGTCCAGAAGTGGTTTGTTTGACTGTTTTAAGATGCTGATCATGATCTGTATACCAAAAGCATGTCATTAACATTCTTGAAGACATCCTCTTTTAACGTATTTTGATAGAAAAATACAAGTGGAAGCTTTGACACTTAAACGAAGTCCATAATTTAACTACATTTATCTATGTTCGAATAAATTGTCTGCTCAACAACGTAAATAACGCAATGAATTTTGTTGAACTGTCAAAATGAAACCCAAGAAAGCTATTGCTATTGATAGTGTGTTACGCAATTTCCCCGGTGGAAAAGCCTTTTCCCAGAGAAATAATGAAGCTGTTCGTAATCACCTTGACGGGTTCCCCAGCCTCATCCACCACAACACCAGTGGCGCCAATATGCGACTGCTCAATAAACGACATAAGAGCATCCTTGTTCAAATGCCAGTACTTCGGGAGTTCTTTCGCAGGAGGGAATTTACAGCAGGACAGTTCGAAAGTCACTTCGAAACAGTTCGAGTGCACGTAGTTGAAGTCTTGCATACCACCTGGAAAAGTAAATATGAGAGATTATTTTTCCCATACAATGAAATGATCCTTACTGTGTGAAACGAATAAAAAAGAAGGTTGGTTAATTTTGCGCATTTTTATGGACAACTCGTACTTGACAAAAAATTTAGTAAGTATGCAAAAATTGTTTTCATGAAAAAAAAAAAGCTAATGGTTCCAAAGACAGTTTCCCCGCATCTCTTATGGATTCGGATTTCCCCATACTGTCGAAGCAAAAAAACAAAACACTGTATACATGCAAAGTATTAAACAAGGTCGCTTCTCGTGTCTGTATAACGGTAGTATATTGTAACAACGAAATGAACACATGAATGCAATAAAGAGTTTGAGTTTAGTTCTTTTAAACTAAAGTAGATTTTGATGCAGTTTTACCATCATTTAGAACATTAATTGCGAAGGTTTTATGTGTGCAATACATTAATATGTAACTTAGATATAGCAATCTCAATGTTTAGCGTTGTTGAGCGTCACGTGTCGCGCGCCAAATGTTGCCTAGTGGAAACGCGGCTTAAAACTACCAACCTTGTACAGAATACCAGTTCGCTCCATTAGTGAGTCCTCCATCAAAGTTCTCTGGTGGACAAGTGTCTCCAGCTCTCATTTCTTCGTTGCGAGACGCGTACACGTTAGCCAAGTGTTTGAACAGCGAGTCGTCAGGAGAGCGACTATCTTCGCAGCACTCCTTGCCGGTACTGAAAGCGTAACACAGGAATAGTAAAGAAAATGTCAAAAGATTAAATAGACCCGACTGCAGAGCAAATATCTAAAATTAAACTTAAACCTTCAAAGTAAAGCCACAGACACATTACTGTGTCGTGTTGTGTCGTGACTCGGGATACACCAATCAAACGAATCTGTTCAGGACTACGTCAAATTACAACGAGTTTTGATTGGCTAACACTGCGTCAGAAGGCGACACAACACAGTAGTATGAATCCGGCTTAAGAGCCTATACTACCTCAGCTAAAATTCACTCTTTATCTCGCTCGCACGATACTGCTCGCGGACTGTGTGAAAGCGAGACAGAGTGCGGTGCTGGGCGGGAGGCAGCGCCAATAGTTTAGGTATTTGCTTTTTACGGTGAAAATAAAGGTATTTCAAAAAAACTAACTAACATAAGACCTGCTTTATAGTTAGTTCAGTTAGTATGCAAAGTTTCATGATCTAATTTGAAGTATTTTTTGAATACCAGCGGTTTATTGTTCGGTTTGGAGGTAACTTTGGAATTTTTTTCTATCGAGAAAATTTTATGTAATCGTGTTTTCGTCTAACATAAGACCTTACATTAATCCTCAACTTTAGCATATATTTATTTCAAAATTATTGCTGCAGAATTTTCGACATAACGGAGGATCATGTTAAGCCATTTGAGGTAGTATAGGCTCTTAAGAGTGAACAGGCATCTTCTGGGCAAGCTCGTTCCATCATAGACTTCATCCATCGCTTACCATCGGGTGTGATCGAAGAAAAGAGTAAAAAAAAAACGGTCAAGTTCGAGTCGGACTCACGCACCGAGGGTTCCGTACAAATTTACGGTTTTAGGACTTTTTCCTTTACTTGTGCTATATGTCATTGCTTCTTGCCAAATTTCATGATTCTAGGTCAACGGGAAGTACCCTACAGGTTTTGATTCCCTTGCGAGTGTCAAAATATGCGGCATAAACAGAACGTAAACGCCCGTATCTTTTAATTGCGTCGACTTAGAAGTTTGATTTTTACACTGCTTCAAGGGATTGCAGCCTTGAGTATTTGATATTAATTACAATTTGATAACTCCAGGCGTTCTTGAGAAAAAGGGACTTGACAGTCGGACAACAAAGTGATCTACAAAACCCCTTCCCTACATTTATGTTCGTATAACTCGTCAAAATGTTGGGAACAGCTTTTTTTTTTCGCGATTTCTGGTTTGGTCCCATAGTAAAAGTTGTTCATAATGATTAGTACAACGACCTCTTAAGAGGTTATTAATGTTTTAACAATAACCCTGTATAGATCGCTTCGACGATTAACTACCCACAATGTTTTCTAAAAACAAAAATACACCAACTTTAGAACACCAACCTGGAATCATCATAAGGATAACTTGCAACAACAGCACCTCCATGCAGGTTCCCTGACAACACAAACTGCTTGCTGGTCACCCATCGCATAAGCGCCACGGTCTCAGGCTGCCGCCCACCATACAAGTACTCCTCATCATTCGACTTGTTCTTGTCGAACTGGTCAGGGAAGTCCCTGTTCAGGTCCACGCCTTTGGCGTTGTTTCTGCCTAGGAATTCCTTTAGGGACTCGCAGCTACCCTCCTGTAAATGAAAAACTGAAGGGTTAGGTACTATAAAATATTATGAATAAGGATTGGTTGGAAGGCGAAGATGGCGATGGCGGGACGAGCTTGGATCCTACCCTTAGCGTGTAGTCGCTTAGTTTTTATGTTATTTTAAGCCCTGACTGGAAGCCTTAAATTATTGAGGCACCCACAGACAAACCCGGTTAAGCACCCGACAACCGACAAGCTTCTAGGTTGACGCGCGAGATGCAAATTCGAAAAAAAAAAAGAATTGGTCACACATTAGTTTCGGGATTTTTTTGGCGGTTATTTAGTCTGTACCTATTTGACTTTACCTTTTAAATAATAGGTGTTTTTAAGACTTTTACTTTTACACCGCGGCGATGTGAACCGTCAGCGATCATCTATATAGTATCTCTTTTACTCAAACAGGACCTACAATCTTTTACCTATACGTTTCTTGAGCAAAAAAATCGTTGATAACTAGTCGCTTCCTCGTTGGCGGTGGAACAGGTGCCTTAAGTTTAGAAGGTTCTAACTACTAAACATACGCGGGTTCTCGCTACAAAAATGACTTTGCGATGCGATCCATAATCGTCTACCAAAGCGTAGTAAGTAGGTACGACAATTTTCTCTTTAACCGTTCATTGTATATTTGTAACGGTCACTAGGAGGCCCTTGTGTAGCAGGTTGATAGCAGACAGAGACGCATAGGAATACATATTGCATATTGCAATTATCAATACTGAATATATCATGTGATGCGTCCGCCGTACATAACTAGGTACTAGGTACGTACTGAACTTGATAATTAAGACGATTAATAAAGTTCAGGTCAATTCACACATCATTGAATTGTAGACTTTATTTTAATTGCATTTAAGGTTTTGTATTGTGTAGTGTTTAAAGTACGTGGAAAGATTCAGTGTTTACATGTAGCATTCTATTATCTAAAGTGAAGTCAATGACCTATTTAATTGCACATGCACTTGCAATAATAATTTCCTTGTCCCAGTCAACAAGACCAACTTCAAGGCAGTGATTCCAGTGTTCTTGTCGAATACAAACAAGGCTTTTGGCTACTTGCATTATTTTATGTCTATTTTATTTTATAATGTGCATCTTATTTGTGCAGAATAAACAATTTTTTTTCTTAGAGACATTAGCAGCCAAAATAAATTAAAAAAAAAACCAGTCAAGTCCGAGTCGGACTCGCACACAGAGGGTTCCGTACTGTAGGTATATGTAAATAGTTTTTCAAAAGATTTTTTTTTGTAAAGGTACTACATATTTACGGTTTTCGGATTTTTTCCTTTACTTGTGCTACATGACATTGCTTGTTGTCAAATTTCATGATTCTATGTCAACGGGAAGTACCCGGGGGGGGGGGGGGGGTGTTTTGATTTCGGAACATAAACGCCCGTATCTTTTGATTGCATTGACCTAAATAAATAAAGAAATATCAAACTTCTAAAAGTAAGGGATTGCAGCCCTGGTTATTTGATATTAATATATTAAAAGTTCATAATCTGCTAAATTCATAATGGTCGATCATTGGTCGGTCAATGGCACAGAACATATATACGATACTCGTAACGAATTAAAAGCAATGATTGCACAATGACGTTCTAATGGTAGGTCACTGATCAAAGGAACTGTCAACATTTTAGCAGATTACCGCCTAAGTCAGTCATTCATTTGTCATTATGTACGAGATTACCATTCTATGCCATTTCTTTCAATGGAGTGTCAGTGGTTGACCATTGGAAAGTCATAATGACGCCATTATATTAGTAGATTACCAAACTTGTCAAAATCAAAAATTATTAAATCAATGATAGACCATTCTGACACTATTATAATAGCAGACTTGAGGCCCTGTTCATTGTTCAATGCGGCAGTCATTGCTTCACGGTAATTTAGAAACTGCAAATAAAGCGCGCCTCGAATAAACGCCGCATAGAAAATGATTTCAAATTGGTTATGGTTAAATAAAAGGCAATGTTTATTTAAATTAAAATACATGTTTTGTATTAACTGTAATCTTAAAGAATATGTCCATCCATCGCTTTCCATCAGGCGTGATCGAGGTCAAGAGCGGGCCCATTCAGCAATAAATAAATAAAAATCTTCTCTTTCTTCTTTCTTTTACTTTCTCCTATGACAGGACATGCTGCGGCTGTGGTGAAAGTCTTAGAACTTAGTAGATGCAGTAGTAGTTAGTAGAGGCTAAGTTATATTGCTAATTATTTTTAAACATTATAGCTACTTCCACATAGTTATCCCTGGGGCTTTTCCCCCTCCCCCCAAATATTTACCCTTCTAAACCTGGCTGTCCAGCTGGCGTGTGTGTGTGTAAAATGCTCTGTAGTACACCCACACTTCGTTAGTTATGCTTTAAGCCCCATGTAACAGGGGGAGAGCCTATTACTATCAACCGGGCACAAATCCAGACTCCGAGCTGCTATTGCGGAATTCCAGATAAAAACACCCTATAATACTTTGACCGACCTGGGAATCGAACCCAGAACCTCAAGCAGTCAGCCTGTTATGGCCCTGAAATTGACCTACAAATGTCTAATTACCTATTGCTAATGAGCACCACATGCTCTGCCAGTGTGGCGTGTAGATAAACAATAAAAATCTATTTTTAACAAAAGGCCATGTAACAATGCAGGTGTGTGTTTTCCATGCTTGTTTGATGTTTGGTGTTTGTCATGCTAATTTTACCTATTTGCATATCTGATTTTATGGCTTTGAATTTGTATCTATCCATCTGGCACTATAATTATTGTTGTTTCGATTCACTTCTTTTTTCATTAGATTCAAATTCAAAATCTTTTATTCAAATCCTCAGAAATTATGTGCACAGTTGCCATTTGTTGTTTCCTATGGAGAATTTCCTACCTTTTGGAATGCGCGACTAGAATCAATTCTATTTTGTTGTAATTTTTGACGTTCAAAAGTGCCTTTTACGTGCCTATTTGAAATAAATGCTTTGACTTTGACTCTGAGAAGAACCAGCAAGAAAGTTCATGGTAACCCTTTTATAAAATTCATGTTTTGATAAAGCTTCAACCACCTTACCACTCTGAGCCCATGTGGTGGTTATTAGGCCACTTCCTTTTACAGAGAGGAGGCCTGGGTCGCAGTAGTGGGAACATTATAGCCTGACTATGCATAATTAAATGTAAACCTTATTTTTTGTGTAAGTACAGTCAACAAAAGAGATAAGTATGCAGGATCGTCGGATATAGTTGAAGTTTAGTAAGAAACCAATGGACGTTCTCGAATAAAATTTTATTTAATTAATAGAAAACAAACAGCTCATCTATCAAATTAAATTTCAGTCGACAATATCCATCGGTTTCTTACTGAACTATAACTACCTATATCTGACGATCCTGCATACTTATCTCTTTTGTTGACTGTACCTACATTAGCAGTAATACCTTTTTTAAGTACTATTGTCAGACCATGTTGAATGTATATGTGGTGTTCGTTATTAAATAAATAATTTTCAATACTTAAAAAAATATTGGAAACATTATCAGCACAATGAAAATTGTAAGCTAATCTCGTGAGTTAGTAATTAATGTACATAATAGCAAAACAACTTGAACTCAATTACACGATTTACAAGTAAGTACCTACAGATAAACTCGTCCAAGGGTAAACTGAATTATGGAAGTAATAGAGTTTGTTATTAAATACATACAAACCTACCTATATCACAATCATGTAAAAACAATAAAGGATTTGTAGGTATTTATTGTCCCGTCAAGCCCCGCGTGTGCCCCATGTAGTATGATACAGTAGAAAAAATCAATTGTGTCTCATTAGCAGGGGGCTTAAAAAAGCCACTTTGGCGGAATCATAAAAGGATAACATTATGAATCATAATGGGCAGTTAATTGTTAAGTTAATTGTATCAAATCCCATTGGTGAAGGATTTTTCAGTAATTTTTTTTTGTCTGTGCTAAAATACCAATCAACCTAATCCAAATCCAGTCCCACTCTCTTTGATTATACCTACGTAGTGCAGCGAAAAAAAGAAAAACACGGACTGTCTTCGCCATATTATGATTCATAATGTTATCCTTTTATGATTCTGCCAAAGTGGGCTTTTTAGGCCCCCAGAACTTGAGAGGTCATAGACCCCCGTTTCCCATTGGTAAGTGCCTCGTTGGCCTAGTGATCACAAGTGCTAACTGACGAGGATAAGGGTCTCGGTTCGATTCCCGGGTCGGACAAAGGGTTATTGGGTTTTTCCATCTGGAATTTATCAGTAAAAGCCCGGAGTCCGGATTTGTGCCCGGTTGATGGCAATAGGCTCGCCCCCTATTATATGGGACTTAACTGGCTAAATGTGGGTGTACTATAAGGTGCAGACGCCAGCACATCAAGCTACCCGAAACTATCAAATTTTCCCAATCAATCTTGAACCTTATGCTGTAGCAATAAAGTTGAAAATCTATTAAAGACATTTGACAGATTGTAGTAACTTGATGTGCTGGCGTCTGTACACCTCTGCTTAACCCTTCGAGGATTAAAGGCGTGATGTTATGTAATAAAGGATTTTTAGGTATTTATATTTAGCTTTTCTTTACTTCTTGTTTAGTGCAAAAACTATCAGAAAAACTATCTTAGTGTGATTGGAGGAAATGCTTTTAAAAAGGTTACATAACCTTGAGTTGGCCACTTTTGTATTTGTTGCTGTTGTGTTAAGCACGATATACATGGTTTAAAACCAGTCTACAAACCAAGGTGACCTTGAAGTTGTTGTTGTTGCGAGATGCCTGCTACACGGTTTAAAACCAACATCTTCTGCCGCTGGTTTGTAACCCAGGCCTTTCTACCAAGGACGTTTAAAGGGAAATTTGGTTTCAAACCACTGTCTACACTGTTTCAAAATTAAGTTTGAAACCACTGTTTTAAACCGTGTATTTCATGCTTTAGAGCATACCATAACCATAATCAGCCTATAATGTTCCCACTGCTGGGACACAGGCCTCCTCTCGGTGAGAGGGAGTGGGCCGTAATCCACCACGCGGGCCCAGTGCGGATTGGCAGATGTCACATGTCTTCGAATTTTTGGTTCTAGGACATGCCGGTTTCCTCACGATGTTTTCCTTCACCGTTTTGAGAGCAGTGGTGATGAAATAATTTACACAAAGTAAAGCGCCTGTCTGGGTTCGAACCTACGACCTACAACTCGTAAGTCGCGGCCGTTACCACTTGGCCACCACTGCTTTAGAGCATACTGAACTTAATACTTTCTTGTTAAGTAAATTAACTTTATTGCATGCTCTTGGCATGTAATAACGTGAGGAAATCAGATCAGATAACTTTTTTATTTGTAGACTGTTGTATCATACTATTCTGATACTGATACTGTACAATACAATATGTTTAAAATACGTAATACTCTGTAATTAGTGTAAGTAAAATATTATAATGGAAATGGATTCCAATTATAAGCAAAGCATTACATTTTCCTTTTGTGTAACTTGTTGGTCTGAGTGTGTAACATATTTAGAACTGTTTCATGAATTAACGGTTGATATGAAGTTATATAATTTGTATAGTAAGTAGAGGCCTTTGTCAAAGGACTTTGTTTGAAAAGAGTGCATTGAACATCAATATTTAAAGAAAAATCACTTTGAGTAGGTATAATATAGAAAAATCTGTTAAAAATATTGTAGAACAAGCAAAAAAGACTTACACATCTATACTAATATTATAAAGAGGTTTGTGAGGATGTAGGGGGTAATCTTGGGAACTACTGATTCAATCCCGAAAATTCTTTCACTAATGAGAAGCTACATTATCCATGAGTGTCATAGGATATGTTTTATGTTAAACAATGAAGCTAGTACATACATAATCTCACACCTTCACCTACAAAAACTGCAGAAAGCCACCTGCTACGATCCTTACATACTTCTTTTGCCTCATTTACATTCATACATCTGTGGGATAATTACGTAACACACTATCAGTAGCAATGGGTTTCATTTTGACTGTACAACAACATTAATTGCATTATTTACGTTGTTGACCAGACACATTTTTTCGAACATAATAGATTAGCAATATCCTTCAAAATGATTCAGATTGAGATTGATAATGTGTTACGAAATTAGGTGCTGGTCATACAACACACACACATTTAATTTATTTTTTGAAGTTATAATAACACTTAAAAGAACAATCATACAAACTGTGTTAACTCTCAATGTTGGTGTTACAATTAAATCTCTTTTTTCAGTCAGTCAATAACACAAAAACGCCGACAACCGTGAAAATTACACAAAGCAATTTAATAAGAGAGTCCTACTTCCTACTAATATAATAAACATGAAAGTTTGTGAGGACGGATGGATGTATGGATGTTCGTTACTCTTTCATGCAAAAACTACTGAACGGATTTAGATGAAACTTTACAGTAGATAATATAGCTTATACATTAGAATAACACATAGGATACTTTTTATCTCGATATTCCCAAGGGATCAACACTAATGCGCGTGAAACCGCTATGGCGCTGCTAGCATTATTATGAATTAATTATACCAAGGGTGTGGTTCTAGTTTTAAATTGCTAGAAGTGATTCACAAAGTTTCCTTTAAACATTTATGATTCATTATTAAGTAAGTATTACAAAATCATAAGGATGTCGGGACAAATTAATATTTTAGAGAGTCGGAGACTATGTGTGGGGTTTTTCCAGTCAGCTGCAAATTTAGGGAATAATAATACTTTGATAAACAGTCACAATACCCTCAGATTTGAAGCTGAGTAAATATTGAAGCAGTGGTGGCCAAGTGATAACGGCCGCGACTTACGAGTTGTAGGTCGTAGGTTCGAACCCAGACAGGCACTTTACTTTGTGTAAATTATTTCATTACCACTGCTCTCAAAACAGTGAAGGAAAACATCGTGAGGAAACCGGCATGTCCCTAGAACCAAAAATTCGAAGACATGTGACATCTGCCAACCCGCACTGGGTCCGCGTGGTGGATTACGGCCCACTCCCTCTCACCGAGAGGAGGCCAGTGTCCCAGCTGTGGGAACATTATAGGCTGATTATGGTTATGGTTATGGTAAATATTGAAGATAGATAAAATAAAAAATTATAATGTCATTGGCATAAAGATATTCAAAATTTTATGTTAAATAGTGACACTCACAAGTGATGTAAGCGTTCACCAGCTAAACACACAAACCTGTTGAAATGTCTCTCTTGTGACAAACTGGTTTCTTATAAGAATATTCATACATTCAAAATTAACAATAAAGTTCCTTACCTCACTGCTCTCATATCCATCAGGATTTAACGACGGCATCAAGTGTATATCAGTTGTATTCACCAGCTTCGTGACTCGGTCATCTTTTCCATAGTTGGCCAACAAATATTGGGCCAAGTATATCATCAGCTGGCGTCCAATAGACTCATCACCGTGCATGTTGGCCACATATTTGACCGACGGCCGCTCATAATGCGGCGAGTTAACATTCTCGCTTATTTGCAACACCAACAATTGCCGTCCTTCTACGGACTTCCCAATTGAATACGACTTGATCAGATCCGGGTACGTCGCCTCCAATTCACTAGTTAACTTCACCAAATCATCGTATTTTGGATATTTAGGGGCCACAAGGAAATGTTCGTCAATCTCCTCGATCGATCGGGGCACACAGCTATCAATAAATAGCGCAAATAACACAAATAAACACGTGTGAACAAGCAACATGTTTGCTTCTCTATTGAGAGCTAGTCATGTGCGCGAGGGTATTTACCGTTTACAGACGATGTAGGAACGTAAACACTACTTTATCGCCGTAAACATGGTAAGCGGCGCGACGTTAAATGTTAATTTATTACAAAAAATGATAAGAAGGGCAATATTAGGTATTTGTACGCTTTGACAGCTGACGCATTTCATTGTTCGGATGACGGACAGGACAGACGGAGAAAGACTGGGTTACCAGACCCATTGGCAATTTTACCATCATTTACACCTTTTCATAAGGCATAATTACCGAGGGACAATTCACGTAATTTTAAGAACGTTCACAGTCAGCAGGGTAATTGCGTAACACACTATCAGTAGTAATCACAGACTACTTAGAGATACTACGTATGTAGCAATGGGTTTTCGTTTTAACAGTTCAACAACATTCATTGCGTTATTTACGTTGTTTAGCAGACACATTTTTCGAATATAATATGAAACAATGGATTAGCAATATCTTTCAAAATGATCCAGATTGAGATTGATAATATGTTACGCAATTAGGAATAGGATGCTGATCTCAGTCTCAATCTGTCAAAAATACCTCTAAAAAATAAATAATATAAAATAATAATAAAATACCCTACAATAATATCAAGTTTTTGGCATTGATTGTCGCTGATATGAGATTGCGACTAGATTTCCAATGTTTTTAATTACGGGAATTAGGCTTTTGAGACATTTACCTAAAATCCACCACTCATCTATGCATAGTTTGGAACCCACCATAGAGGATTGTTGAAAACTACCTACGGTTCTAAAATTATCATGATTTTTAGAATACTTACGGTTAAATTCTTAGAATTTCAAAAGGATAGTAATGATGTATGTTTAATAATTAGTCTTATTTCAAACAAAACTTACTCAATGCTCATTTATCTGTCGAAAGAAAACCTTTTACAATTATTGGTATCCAAAATTGAAACCTGATCAAATTCAGGAAACCCTCAATTGAGGTAACTTATTTTAAGTTGGTATCATTCTAAGCAGTGTGTCATTTGACGTGTCATATTATGTTGCGTTCTGTTTTACGCAATAAACACATTTAATAAAATTCGGATTAGGTTTTTTTATTTCTACCCCGATGTAAAAGCAAGAGTTCGGTTTTCAACAGCATCTTTTCTCCAACAGCTTTGCCCTCATTAGCTGCTAGAATTAAATGGGGCAACTTCTTTCTCTGCTAACTTTTTCATGAGTTGTCTTTTAGCACAACAAAAGCAGCACAGAGTCAAAAATTATCTAATTGTGATGACATTGAATAATACACTTTATTTTCAATAAAGTAGAATGCAAAGCTGCTGTACAAACATCGACAGTCGACACAGAAACAAGAATTTGTCCTTCAGGCGTTCTTGCACTTTACTGTGCTAAATATAAGGTTTATTATCCAATGTCGTAAAAAATCCTTTGCTTCTGGGAATGGGAGTGAAGGCGGTCTTGAAGTTTTTGCCCAAAAAAAAAATCTGCTTCTATATTTTGTGTAGGTATCTCAAATGTGTATAATGTGTGTGTTTGTGTATCTTGGCCAGGTTACAGATGTAGTGAAATGAAGATATTAAAATAATAAACCAAATAAAAATAATGCAGTTTATTATCTCATTCCTTTCTGCCGTTATTAATCTAAAATCATACAACAAGTATTGTGCAAATAAAACAGTAGGTAGGTACAAGATAACATAGGAACTTATGCTAACAAATTCACTTACAAAAATAAACTTTACGTAAAGAAAATATAATAATGCTATTATGTATAATCTCAAGGTACTGTACTTCATGCGTATTTTTGGAATATTATGTGTTTCTTTGATCGTTTTCTCAGAACATTATTTGGTAAGGGGGTTTAAAGTCCAAAAATCCTGTTAAAGCTATCGATGTAATAAAGTGGGTCTCTAAGCTATCGCGGACAATATAGTTTGGCTTTAGAATACGTCGAAACTATATAATTAATTAAAAATGAAATGCTGTTCGTTGGTAAGCGTAACACTTGAGAACGGCTGGACCGATTTGGATAAGTTTTAACCTTTTGACCGCCACGTCAATAACGAAAATCCGTGTTCTCTACGCCAAGTGACAAATTCCTTCTTTCATACCTACAAAATAATAGTCACGGCATATGTTTATTTTGAACTGTAAAAAAGGTTTATTTTCGACGTGCCATGCCGTCCGTGGCGTCGTGAGCACTTTTTGATTTGTCCGTGGCGGTCAAAAGGTTAAATGGAAAAGATTTCCAAAAAATTTAAAAATTGGGGAATAACAGAACAAACTTTTTAGGGGATTTTTGTACGAGTTATTGAAATTTGAGGACAACATGTGTCGGGTCAGCTAGTTTTCAAATAAAATTCAATAGAAATTAAAATTACCTCATTAAAATTTCCTTGCCTACTATGAAATTCTACATTAAATAGGAAAAAAGCCATTGATGTAGGATATAGAATAGAACTTTGTTTACTCTTAATATATGGTTATTATGAATTTATGATATCCATCAGTCCATAGCAAAAACTTATCATATTTTTTTGTTTTAAAATGTTCGTAATAGCCCGAAACAGGGTTTTAGGGGAAAAAATAATAATTGAAAAGTTGCCCAGAAAATTCGGGAAAATCTCATTGCTTTTTTCTATGGGAATAGAAACGACAGGGCAACGTCTGTCGGGTCACATAATAGGTACCTAACAGAAAACACACTTTGCTTGGTACCATGGCGTGGTATTCAGCACTGAACAAATGAACATCAAGGTGTAGCCATTGCAGCATTGACCAATGTTTAAAGAAGTTACAAAACAAGAGTCGATACACCACACTTTTATTACACATACCTACAGTATTTTTATGTCATGAACCGACACGCGCTTTACTTGTGGCAACTAAATGTACAAACACTTTGTGAATGTACAAACACGCTGTGAATGTGTGCGTGTAGACGAGTAGTGTTAGCACATAACACACACACGCACACAATACTTACAAACTTCCGATTCTGCCATTGTCTCGGACGTTACCGAGAGCTCCTGCGCACCCACATTCACAGCGTGTTTCAGCGTGAGAATACTCGGTAAACACAAGTAAAGCTCGTGTCGCTTTGTGAGATAAAAACACTATACAAATACATCTCTATACATAACAAACATAAATAATACAATTTAATGGCAATTACACGAAGTCTAGCAGCTAACAAATACGCTTAAATTCATTTATTTACCCTAAAAACAATAACAACACCCAACACAGGAAATATACAAAAAATATTACATCTGTATACAAAAAATATTATTTAAATGTAGAAACATCGACAGTAAATGCATAGAAACTAGTAAGTATGTACATTTTATTTGTAAAATAAGGCACGTGGTGTGTTTTATTTCACGTTCATACCACGACTATTAGGACTTAATATACATACGTAGAATAATATTTGTGCTCAAATTGTGCTGTAATACCGAAATTTTCGGACATACAGTTGTGCTGTAATACCGAAATATTCGGACATACAGCATGTATCTGGGGTCCAATTCTCTAAGTCCGTCAACATACGAGTATATACGAGCCCGTCTGAAAGTATTTAGATGCTTCGTAATGAACCCTACTCCCGATTAACTTTTACGGACGGGCAAAAACATATCGGGAATAAGGACAACTGTCACATCGACAGAACATGATAGAGTCGATGAATTTAGTTCGGGGGCCGAACTAAACTTATGTCCGTAGGCGATATGGAGTTGGAAACGCCCGTTACTTCGGCCGTAACTACGGATTTCGTGCTTAGCGAGTAAACATCCTGGGCCCATCATTGTATTCGCTTAAAATAATCGACCCGTTGTATGCGACGGCTGATAATTTTTTCACCATTACGATGTTGGTCCCATAGAGAAAGTTGTTCAGTTTAGTGGTCTGTACCACACCCTTAAATATGACCACACATTTCTGATACATGCTGTATAATTCAAAGTAGGAACAAATTGTAGCTAAAATACGTCCGTTGACCAGAAAGTCATGTGCGTTCTGAAGTTATTTATTTACAAATAGAATCACATAGATTTAGCAACATTATAACTGCAACAAGAAATACATTTTCCAAGCAGCTCTTACAATAGAGAAACTTAAGCAAAGCTAGTAAATAATGTCTTTAAATTTAATTCGTAGGTTAATACTCTTTCAGGCTCCCTTTTAAACTCATGTATACAATCACATTCTAAACTCCTCAGACTAAGGGTGCGTATACATTGGATAATACGTTATAAACGCATACTTTTTCTTGACCGCGATCTTTGTTATTGGTAAATTTGTATGCATGTGCAACCTGATCACAAATCTTGGCCCCAACTATTTGGTAAAGTAGTTGGCGCCAATTTGATATTTGCTCCAATATTGGGGCGAATATATGAAGGCAAGCGGTTTCCTTCTTACATCAAGGCCAGCATAGTAAAAATAGCTGAAGCAATTTAACTCCTTTAAACAAGCATTCACGTTCTTACAACTATTTACTTAAAAGTAAAACTATGCTACTAGTATCGTTTCAATGGCAACGCTACAGGACGGCACAGAACAATACTGCAGTTACACAATACTGTACGATGACATCACAATACACAATACTGGGTGACATTCCGGACATCGACGTGCAGCATGTTCCCATGGATTCAGTACAAGATTCTGAACCCTCAAAAAAATCTGTTCCATACATTTTGACTGCGTAGGTATCGCAGTTTTCTATGAAATAACTTTTTTTTTTAAATCTCGAATCCATTTCTGAATTAATGGTTACAGTTTGCGCGTCGATGTCACTATCATCCTGTACAGTTGTTACATTTCATGAACGCTAATCATTGCAATTTATACCTTATTACAATGACATAAGAGTAGTAAATTGCAGGGAGTATATGCATGGTGATATCATATCGCATTCCACAAATTCATAACATATCAACTTATTCTTAGTGTGTGTAGCTCTTAGTTTGTAGTGTGTTGTACTCGTAAAAAAGCCGGAGAGAAAAGTTACGTACAAAAATACATACATGCTTAAATACAAGAAGAATGATTTAAAATGTTCATAATTAATTACCCAAAAGGCACTATTTTATATATTACGAAAAGGCAGTAGGTATTTTGAATATTTTTGAAGTGAAAACTTGTTTAGAGGCGCGTTGGACATTTTTTGAGATCGGGAAAAAACCATTGAACTCGCGACACTGTTACCGTAACCGACACCTCTGTTATAAGTTTGGTCATTATAAAGACATCAACGCGCGGTACATTTTCTTTGGGAAGAATAACCTTCAAACATATTTATAAAATTACTATGCTTTTTCCAGTTTTCACTTCTTTCGACACTCCTGGAGTGCCACTGTTTTTTTTAAGGTTTATAAAAAGAGGTCTAAGCTTACACATTTTTTAAATAGGTACAAAATTCCTTAAAACTTTTCCATTGCTGTTTGTTCGATAATACTTAGTTTTAAATAATTTATTCGGGTCAAATTCTATAAAAAAAGATTTAATTTAAACCATGTTATTGTTATATCTAGTGAAATATATTAATTGAATCGTCATTTAGGTCGTATGAACGTAGTCTATAAAGTTCATTACATTATGCTAAATACAGTCAGGGAAATTTATTGTTTATCAAATTGACTACCGACTTAAGTTGTCCGTTTATTCAAATTATAAATATCAGTCCTTGGCAGTGACCGCGCTTTAGGTCATGTAAGCCCCTTAAGTCACTAAGCTCTAGGCTATCCAGTAGGCTGTAGGCGCTAGTAGTATCTGTCAGTGCGTACGTAGCCTAAAATGGCTACGACACGGTTTTTTTTTTTTAATACGTTGCCCTACACTAGGAATTTTCCTATATTGTGGGTGCGTTTACAAACATTTAAATTCACGTACACAAACAGCCAGACCCGGAACAACTACTTGTAGGTCATACAAATATTTGTTGTTTATAGACGTAGTGTGACAATTTTCTAACAATTAATTTCCCTGAATTAACATGGGGCGTATTAATTACAATAACTATTCAATAATGTACACACGCCAGCACATCAAGCTACTACAATCTGTCAAATTTCTTTAATAGATTTTCAACTTTACCGCTAAAGCATAAGGTTCAAAGTTGATTGGGAAAATTTGACAGTTTCGGGTAGCTTGATGTGCTGGCGTCAGTACTAATAGAAAGCTCCAAAAATAGCAATATTACGTACTACAGAAATAGGCCTCAGTGTTCAGTTCAGAAAATACTAAGTTACTTTTGCAAAATATACTCGCCTTATGGAAAAACGTATTCAATACATGGAACAATAGCGTCATTTTCTATCATACGTTTTGCGGGTCGTAGATGTTTTAATACAGTTTATAAATATCGCCAAGAGAGCAGTAAAGTTTAATTGTTTTAGTATTTTATGTTCCGAACCACAAACAGCTCCGCAGGCTGTCTCCAGTAACCTTAACAACTTCAATACTATACATAAATCCAATAAGGCTGTATTAAAAAGCCAGGCAACTGACATTCATTTATTTAATTTATTTATTTTTATTTTATATATTCGATGGGTCATACAAAAAAGCTTGCCATGTAATTTCAGGCCAATTTGAAACTGGAATAGTCGTTCTAAAATAACAGTTCAGCACAATAATTGCGTAACACACTTTCAATCACAATCTGAATCATTTTGAAGGATATTGCTAATCCATTGCTTCGTATGTTCGAAAAAATTGTCTGCTCAACAACGTCAATAGCGCAATGAATGTTGTTGAACTGTCAAAATGAAAGCCATTGCTACTGTTAGTGTGTTACGCAATTACCCCGCTGGTGGTGTTTTTCGTAGAAATCATTCGCAAATGCCTATAATGGCCTCAGTATAACTCCTTCAAAACCATGCCTTACAATAAAATCCACTTCGTATAAACACAAGAAGCCTGTGATCCACATCAGGTACCTCACAGTAGGTTCAGACTTAGAACGGTGACGTCACTAAAGCTAGTTGCTAGGCTGGAACCTCGCTTTCCAGAAGATGTTGGCTAGAATGCCCGCGAGCATCAGAGAGCAGTACAGTAGGACAGCCGCCCACCATAGACGCTTCTCCCATTTCCTCTTTTCTAGGTTACGGAGAACTCCAATGCCTACTAGGAGACCTGGAAACGGACAATAAAATGATAACAATAGTCATCAATCAGCTAGCCCGTGCATATCCAATGCCGAATTGCTGCCTACATTTCAATTAGGTAGGTACAACAAAACCAGCCTATAACGTTCCCACTGCTGGGACGCAGGCCTCCTCTCTCTGTAATATTTATGGGGTACATAATAAATAATATTTTATTCTATTGAAAGATCACCACCTTCCGCAAATAGATTTGAGATCGCAGTATTTTGTTGTTAGTAGACGACAAATGGATGCTGCTATTTATGACGAATAGTGTTGAACTCAGGTAGAGAAACTTGGAACTGTAAGCTGTGGTGGCCAGTGACTCGACTACTAAATTTACAAAAAGTCGCAGGCCTTCATTCAAGACACGAGACTTCCCGGGACCCAAGCCTGTGTGTTTGGCACGCAATAACTTAAAGAGGTGTATATATACCGGCAACAGCGCCAGCCAAGTGCGCCACGTATCCGATGTTCTGGTCCAGATGGCGCCAGTAGCGGTCGTACACGGCCGTACCGATGTCCACCGAGGCCAGTAACAGGAATACCAGCAGCTGAATGATCGCGAACTCCATTTCTGACCAGTTCTGGAATGTACAGGTGGAAATTAATAGGGAGAAAAGCTTTTTAGAACGACGCATTTGTGATTGGCAGATCGAAAAGCTCATTTTCTCACTCTCTCTATGGATTACTATTGTCATTTCATTTGGCGACTCCGTGGTTCTTATTCAATTATAATACAAGGGAGCTAGTTTTCAGCTTATTTAACCTAACAATTAATTTCAACATTTTCTTGATGTTTTTTTCACAGGAGTTATAATAGGACCGACCTCTTCACGGTCGCCACTATCGCGGATAACATCTTAAAATAAACACTTATTAAATAAATGTAAAGAGTTAAGGCCGCTAAAGTTCAAGGTAAGTAGGTAGTTAGGTACTAGAGTTTACTCGCAAATATTTTGTGAGTGAACCAAGGACCATCAAGAGGAACAATCGAAGTTTTTTTTTTTGCTTTACAAAATTGGATTGAGGTCACTAGGACTCAAAACCATCCATCATCATTTCTGACGAAAGACGTCTATAGGCCTCCCCCAAGCAGCAACCGGTTCTGTGCTACCCGCATCCAACGGATTCAAAACAAGGCCAAAGATATTCTTACGCATATATTATCAGTATCAAATCATCTCGAATTTAATCTCGAGGCAAACACATTTGAAGAATTAGTAAAAACAAAACAACATCTTCAAAACTTACCATGATAATCGTAGCGACATGAGCAGCGATCAACGCATACACGCCTCCAGAAGCACCCGCTAGATACACCTTAGGGTCTGTGAGACTGGTTGCTAAGGACCCTGCGGCCACTCCAGCAAGGTACACCAGGGATACTCGCCACCATCGATGCACCATCTCTAAGGGTACTCCGAGGAAGAGTTGCACGAGGAGGTTGACTAGAAGGTGGACCACACTGGAACAGATATGGGTAAAGTGATGAGATATTTCTGATAAATTAGTCTTTGCATTGCCCGGGCGTTAATATTACACATGGAGCGTTAGGAAGAGACTGTCACACGGTAAAGAGCAGGGCTTAGTACCAAAATCAATATTTTAGTATTGCGGAGTAATAGCGTAACACACTAATATTATGGAATGGCTTTCATTTTGACAGTTCAACAACATTCATTGCATTATTTCATTATTTACATTGTTGAGCAGACACATTTTTCGAACA
The DNA here is from genome assembly GCA_948474745.1 of Oligia latruncula. Lineage (NCBI taxonomy): Eukaryota > Metazoa > Arthropoda > Insecta > Lepidoptera > Noctuidae > Oligia > Oligia latruncula. The sequence continues at coordinate 9,241,884 of OX419703.1, read as the reverse complement.
TATGAAGCAATGGATTAGCAATATCCTTCAGAATGGTTCAGATTGTGATTTATAGTGTGTTACGCGTCATATAGGGGTCTTAAGAATCATATACTGAATCCATGGTTGCGCCTGCGCGTCGATGTCCCTGCCTCCTTGTATGTAGAGTGAAACTGCATGTTGGCGATTTTAGGTTAAAAGGTCGAGTTCAATAAATATTACCATGACAATACATACTTATAAATAACGCAGTTCTCTTTTACTAGATTGTACTCGAATAAATAAACCCCGCTGTTTATTCACAATGCACTGTGCATCTATTATACACACAATGTCAAGGTTTGTGAAAATATTATTTTATGTACTTGCCAAATTGTAACAGTTGTGCGGTTTGTGTATCAAAGCGCGCAATGAAGCATTTCTGAGGGAACTTGATTAATTTACACTCCACATTTCCAGTCTGTTCCTAACAATCAATAAAAACATTAAGTATTTTCTTTACTCGTGGACTGCGAAAAATAAACCCAGACAAATTACATCACATTCAACACAATAGGCTATTTGACAATGTAAAAAATAAGGTCATAATTATTGACACTCGTATAGATTATCGCTTTTAAAATCGATTTGCATTAATTTTACTACAAAACAATGTATTATTTATTAAAAAAATCCCGAAAAAACTTCATCTTTTTAAATCTGGCGCCACGTAATCGAAAACGGTCTGGATTGGCTGAACTTAAGATGACGTCATGATTTAGTAAATTTCTGTCTATCGTTGACAGAACAGATGACTTTTGTCTAGTATCTCGACCGTTTCAACGTTTGTTTACGTGAATCGTGACGTCACGACGCCATATTGTTAAAGATAGCGTTTTGGCGGCTTATTTAAACAGTACATTTTTATTTACTATTTTTTAATTGAAATACATTATGCAATTTGAAGTAATAGGTTTTTGTGGGCTCGTTAGACACCATTAAATAATCTGAGATGTTTATCAGAAACCAGTCAAATAGCCTATTCACCTGGCTATCTGGCTTACATACATACTAGGTACACATTCATTCACTGCAGTTATCATCATTAAGACCAACTCGTGTTCTTAATTCGTGGCGGATATCATAGATCCGGTTGCACATAATTGACAGGAGGATGCTGCGATGACTAGTGCCAATTTTCTTTCTAGAAAATGCATCTATACGGCTACATGAAGCTTCTCATCATTCATTATCATCAAAGGAACATCACAGCTAGTTCTTCCACATATCATCATCGTTTTTCTGGCAAAGCATACTTTTATTATTTGTAGGCATAGCATAATCAGCCTATAATGTTCCCACAGCTGGGACACAGGCCTCCTCTCTTCGGAAGGGAGTGGGCTACAATCTACCACGCGGGCCCAACCCGGGTTGGTAGATGTCATATGTCTTCGAATTTTTGGTTCTAAGACATGCCGGTTTCCTCACGATGTTTTCCTTCACCGTTATGAGAGCAGTGGTGATGTGTGGTGTGGTTATACAAAGTAAAGCGCCTGGCTGGGTTCGAACCCACGACCTACAACTCGTAAGTCGAGGTCGATACCACTGCGCCATCATCATCATTTTCCTGGACCTACCCTATTTATGTGGGGTCTGTGCAGTAGGTACGTCTTTTCTCTTCATACAACTTTTTTTGCCGTCATCTCAGAACTCATTTCCTCTTTAACCTTATCGTCTTTCACAAAATCCATCTATCTTTTTTTGATGCCAGTTAATTATAAGTTAGTTTTGTGTTTTAATAATAAATATAACCATAATGTAACCCTTCTTTCGGGACTGACAGAGGGCAACTAAGGGGAATTCCCCAAAAAAGGGTTGTACATTGTACCTACTGTACCACGACATTGTTTCAACTTGTGCAGGGATGGATTGACCCTCACTATCAAACTAATATTATAAAGGCGAAAGTTTGTGAGTGGGGGTGTGTTTATATGTTTGTTACTTCTTCACACTGAAACGGCTGGACCAATTTTGATAAAATTTTGTATGGAGGTAGCTGACACCCTGGATTAACATATAGGCTACTTTTTATCCCGATATTCCCACGGGATCGACACTTATGCGGGTGAAACCGTGGGGCTCAGCTAGTACTAACATAAATTATAAAAAAAAAATTCACTCACCCAACATGCACCAGCATATAAGTAATAAACCTCCATGCCTCCTGTCTCTTATGTGGGTTATAGATGAACAGCTTGGCGATAGTTCCATTGGCCTGGGTGTGGCCTTCAGCGGCATCGTAGCAAAACAGTACGATCTCCACCAAAGAGATGAGGATCATGCAGACAGCGGGTGGCCAGCAGCTGTACTCTTCTTCGTACGTCCCGTCTATCGAGCACCGGAAGTATGATTTGCTATGGGCGACTGGATAACGCAACAAACATGGGGCGGGGTGGGGGATATGGTAGGTACAGTTGGAAACGCAGGAAATTTATTTTTTTTGAAAAAATAAGGATTTTTTTTTTGTTTTTTTTTTGGGGGCAATATTTGCATTGACAGGAATGCGGAAAGAAATTGTGGTAATATCATTATTTAACACAGAAAAAAGTCATTTAAAAATATTAATCATCATTATCCCCGATATCGAAGTGATTCATTCATATAACATTATTGAATGAACGAATGCACAAAACCAATTTATTTACGAGTTATAAATAGTTTTTAACAATGATGGCAACAATAGACCAGAAATAGAGCACGCAACGGCCGAGTGGCAGCCATTACATATTATTGCGACGGCAACGGGATGTATTAACCAATTAAGCAAACGTGTTACGTTAAAGGGCAAATTGTTTTTAATGAAACGGTTAACAGTTTTGGAAATTATTTGTTTGATTTGAAAAAAAAAAATGGAGTCGGGTGTTTGAAATAACGGTTTGGTAGTTTTCGGGACAGGAAAGACAAACAAATAACAAAAAAGGAAAGGGGAAAACATAGAAAAAATATTGTGTTAGTGAATTGCATTCAAACTTATTACTATATTATTGACTAAGCATAAAAGCAGAAACAAGAAAGCTATGACACAAATTTTAAATAAAGAATTGAAAAAAAAATTGAATCTCTTCTGGCACGTTATTGTAAACACATTCACATTTTATGACGTAAACATTTTTTTATCTGTATCATAGCAATCATAGTATCGTTCCCATACAAAGCAATTAATCGATGACTATTAATTGAGAACATTTGCGCAATAAGCCAACAAAATCCCTTAACCTTGGTAGACACAAACGTGCAAAGGTGACGGTGCAGTGTAGAACATAGAATACATGTCATGATCTGGGCACCGATTAAGACCAAGGGCGCCAGAATGAATAGAATCCTTGTCTATAGGGGCGCTAATGCGAAAAATATACGAGCCACTGAACTGATTATGAAGGCGATAATTGATAGATTATACTGAAATACAGATTTAGAACATAATGTTTATGTTTCTGTATGTTATGCGTTAGTAACAAGAGAAAAATCAACAGTTTTGAACGAGGAAATTAATTAAGAAAATACGTTTTCAAACTAAGCAGGTTTTTCTACATTGTATTAGCACAGAATATTACTATTGTTATTATATTAGTTGGTAACATACCAAAGTACTCAACAATCTGTTTAATGTACTTCAACGTCCTATCCCACGAATATTTACACACACTGAGGCCATAGTTTTTCTGTTCACTCAAAACTTCATAACTACACCTATCCTGTGTCTTTTTACACATTCTGTGCCACATTATTGATACCCCACTAACACCGAAGCTTGCTCGACTGATAGTCCAAACGTTTACATAATTAAAACTGCATTTAAAACATAATTAAACAACTTCTTTTTTGTTTACGTCTAACGAGGTCTTTTAAGACACGGAATCACACTTTGTACACTTCACCTTGGTATCCTCGACTTCCCCTTCATTTTTTTCACATAATTTGGTTTGTCTAAAAAGTTCTCTCACTCGACCTCTCGAGTCTCGTTACATTTTAAAAAGAGAACTCGTGTAGTCTCGCTTCGCAGTATAGGCGTGCACCTGAATGCGATGTGTATGACATACTATGGAAAAACCTTCGGGTTGAGCGCGGACCACGTTATGCATTGGTGAACTGTGACGTAGGTAACATTCGAATGGACCACTAACTTTTGGCTCTAACGCTTGGACACTGGCTGGAATTGTGAGTGTGATTTGAGACATTTCCATAATGACAGACTACTCTGAATGGGTCCAATTTAGGATCTCAAATTGAGTAGCATTCGCTAGAATGTTGACGAAGCTTTCTGAATGTTTGTTTTTCTCCTTGAGAGCGCATGGATGAACAATACGCATAATTTGAATAACTGTGTAAGTAATTAAACATTTAAATAAAGGACAATGGAAAATTAAGTATGGGCCCCGTAACCAAAAAAAAAATTTACTGTAGCGACCGATGTCTATCTTTTATATTAAAGAGGCTCAATTATTTAAAAAAGTGCACCATTACAACGCAAAAAGTTTTTAGCGGTTCAAAAATTTCAAAGAGTGTCCATCATTAGCAGGTCAATAAGTTTTGAGAGGATAAGTTAAATATATAATTCCCTTTATTAAATCAATTTAATTTTTCTGACATATCTTTTTCTCCAAGTGAATTCAGACATGCTGTTTTAGTACTAATTAAAATGAAAATACTCCACGAGGACAACAAAAATCAACATAGTTCATAATGCTACAATTAACTTTGTGTCTGGGTACGCTCTTAGCCATTCTCCTTATTATAATATAATTATCTGCCATGTGGGGGAAACCAAAAACAAAAACAATTATCTAACTACATAAGCAAGAACAAAAATAGACGCATGATTATTTTTTACACTGTGATCTTTGACCATCAGGAAAATGACATAAAACCCCCTCCTTACCCTTCAGCCTAACAAGCTAAGTGGCTATTTTTATACCCTACGAGATAGGATAATCTCTTCAATTGTGTGTGTCATACAATTTTCCTGTTAACAACGAAATGAGTGGCATTGTCATCTTTATAGCAGAAGTACTTCAGTTTAATGACCCGATTTGAGTAACTGTCTTATTGGTTGCGGTTTTCTATGCATTAATTATTATAATAAGAGTAATTAAACGGTGCCTGCTATAAATAAATAAATAGTCAATTAAAATTTTAAATGTTTAGAGAAAGCTAAAGACGATTTCCAAAGACCTATTCAATGATACCCCATTTGACATAGTTCAACTTTTTTTTTCACAATATTGCGTTTGGTTGTAGCCATATTGAATTGTACTATTCTGTCATGTCTTTAGGGACAATCACATCGATTGACGTAAGAATCATCAAAATCGTCTCACGCGTTTGGTCTCTGGAGCGCCACAAAGGAACAAACATTGTTTGTAGGCTGATAAACACATTACCCTCCTTTGCGTTGCGCAGTCGGGTAATACCCGTCTATTATGGTCCTACTGCAGGGCAAAGGCCCCTTTTCATACAGAGAAGGCTACCATAATATAGGTCGGAGAGACAAAAAGCCTAAGTAAAAAGTCATAATTCGAGGTTTGACTCTCGCCTATTTCCTCCTCCAATATTGGACCAATTTAAAAGATATTTCATTAACTGAATAAGAAGGATATAATATATTGTGTCCCTATGTTTTTCTTTTTTCATTAATAGTTGAATTTGTACACTACGCCTCTGTTGATAGCGGTTTAAATCGGTATTTTTTGAGGGTTCTAGTGCTTATAAAAATAATGTATCATTAAAAAGGAAAACATATGGACATACAAGTTGTTAATATTTATTATTCTGTAATAAATCATTGCTTTATGGTCATTAACCAGAAATAAAACAGGCGAGAGTGTTTCTATGGAGGAAAAACCACCCTCATTTCCTCTTAATGTCAGTCATAATTTCTAATCATTGAGGAAAGTTATTTTAATTTTCAATTACATATTTTAATAATAGTGCAAATTTTTCTTTGTGGTTTCCTTTAATGAGATTATCCTTTTAAAACCTCGTCATTACAAATAAATAAAGCAGTAAATATATACAATAAGTAGGTAGTAGTAGGTACCTAGATACATTATTATGTAGGTACTTAATTGTTTTGTCTCCACTTTGTGGTTTGGGATTTTGCGAAAGAACTGGCAAATAGAATTAATTCTAAGTACTTATTGTTACTCTTTAAAAAATACGAATTTAATGTGAGTCTGTGGTCAACAGGACGCACTCGATATGAACCCGCGGGATCACTCAACCCAATGACATTTCACTATGGGACCAAACCTGAAATCGTGAAAAAAAAAAACAGCTGTTCTCTACATTTTGACGAGTTAGACGAACATGAATGTAGGGAACAGCTGATTTTTTTTCGCGTTTTCAGGTTTGGTCCCATAGTAAAAGTTGTTCATAATGATGAGTAAAATCACGTGTTTAAGTATCGGTCACTAATTACCAGTCACCCTATATATGCACGGATAAATTATTATTATTAATAATAGGGGGGCGAGCCTATTCCCATCAACCGGGCACAAATCCAGACTACGGGCTGCTACCGAGAAATTCCTGTTAGAAAAACCTAATAACACTTTGCCAGGCCTGGGAATTGAACCCAGGATTTCATGCTCAGCAGTAGTGCTTGCGACCACTTCTTGACCAATGAGGCAGTCAGTATAATAATAATTAATTACATTTATAGATTATAGTGACTAGTACTTGTGGAATTAAGTTTTTGGGTTATCAATTAACTATCTTATGACGAAGTACCCGGCTTATAATACAAAAGACATCAAAGATAAGCCAAAGTAGATACTTGACATGATATTTAAACTGATAGGAACAATAGATAATATATAATAGTTGTCCAGAATTGCCGATGCCACTCTGACTATGAAACAAAATACTTTCAATGACAATTTAAAAAATACACTGATATTTAAGATATCTATTACGTTATAATAATGAAGGCTACTTCTATCATAATTTGTTAACTTGTTTGGAATTTTGGATCACAGTCACAGTGAAACCAGTTAAGTTTTTTTAGTTAGAAGTTTTTACTAGTAAGGTTGTTCTAGTTCAACCACAGAATAACTAATAGTACTTAGTTCAACTCAATTAATCTAACCGTTCAATCGGTAATACCATACAAAAAAACAGTGTCACTCCAGGAGTGCCGACAGATTTATAAAATTACTATGCAGCATAGTAATTTTATAAATCTGTTTGAAGGTCATTCATCCCAAAGAAAATGTACCGCGCGTTGATGTCTTTATAATGGCCAAAAGTTAAAACAGAGGTGTCGGTTACGGTAACAGTGTCGCGAGTTCAATGGTTTTTTCCCCATCTCAAAAAATGCCCAACGCGCCTAAACAAGTTTTCACTTTAAAAAAAACTTATGTATTACAGTTTGACAACACGTTGCTAGACGAATTTGTCAGGCGAATCCTATGTAGTACAAATAGATAAATAATCTTGGGACTGTCAATTGAATTTCATAATAATTTACCAAAGGGTGATCCACGTTTCGCTAGTTATGGTCCCATGTAAGAGAGGCTCGCCCCTTATTGCCATAAACCGGGCACAAATCCGGACGGCTGCTACTGAGAAATTCCTGATGGAAAAATCCAACAGCACTTTGCTCGATCCAGGAATCGAACCCAGGACCTCATGGTCAGCAGTAGCGCTTGTCACCACTAGACCATCGAGGCAGTCTCTGCCTAACCTTTTGGGGATTACAGGAATTATGTTATAAATTACTTTTTTTTTAACCAACTTATATTAAGAGTTTGCACCACACATACAAGTTATTAGTCAATATTAGTAATTTACACATGTCATACAATCATAAAATTAAGTTAAGGCTGCACCGAGCGCACAGTGGCGCCCTCATCGTTTGTTTGGTTATTTCTTTTATTTTAGAATGAAAATGCAGAAAATAAGCACTTTAAGTTGTGCTCCACAAGATTATACGTTAATATTAGTATAAACGGTAGTTTTAAATTGTTTAGTTTTATTATAATCACTAAAACGGAAAATAGTGGCCACTATTTTCCGTTTTAGTGATTATAATAAAACGGAAAATAGTGGCCACTATTATCCGTTTTAGCACTTTAAGTTGTGCTCCACAAGATTATACGTTAATATTAGTATAAACGGTAGTTTTAAATTGTTTAGTTTTATTATAACGGATAATAGTGGCCACTATTTTCCGTTTTAGTGATTATAATAAAACTAAACAATTTAAAACTACCGTTTATACTAATATTAACGTATAATCTTGTGGAGCACAACTTAAAGTGCTTATTTTCTGCATTTTCATTCTAAAATAAAAGAAATAACCAAACAAACGATGAGGGCGCCACTGTGCGCTCGGTGCAGTCTTAAATCAAATAATAAAAACTGGACAAAAGATGAAAGAAATTAAATTAAATGTAACAAAATTAGAAAGAATTAGGATAAATTGGAATATAATTATTAATAAAAAGTAACTATTAATTTAATTTGTTTACGCCAAGGAGATTGTACTGGGAGTGGCAATGGACTCCAGGTCCTTACTTATTACGGATACTAGTCACAACTTGATTTTTATCTTTGTTTGTCATAGGTGAGTAAGAAAGTAGGTAAGCAAGGGCGTTTTTCCCGCGGCGATTTTTTTTCGCGCACTGGATTTTCAACGCACTGCGTTGAAAATCCAACAGTGTTTTTTTGACGAGCTGGGATGCGCTCTGTTGGATTCCCAACGCTCGGCTCAACACCGAGAGTTGAAAATCCAGTGCGCTATAAAATCCCGCCGCGATATTTTTACGTCCTTGCGAACGTGGTCTTATAGAAAGAAGGTAGGGTTAGTCATCAAACGATAATTAATTTAAAAATATCCTGTGGTATACTTTCAAATAAATTAAAATACAAATGCTTTGGGAAATCCCCACGACAATAATACTTTTGGTTCAACATTTTTATTAGTCACGTCTTATTTGTTAATGGTGCCGATTCCCTTGTTCACAAACTAAACTAAATTTAAGATCAGTGCAACTTTTTCACTGAACGTACGTGACTAATAAAAGTGTTGAACCAAAAGTATTAGTAGTAGCTCCCGCAGAGGGGCGCGACGTGACGACGACCGACGGTGCAACGCGATTCTGGTAAAACAATTTCCATGTAGTTTTCATAGGTTGTTTTAGGCGTGTTGAGCGATTTTTGTTACGAGAAAATCGCGAGTTCGCGGCTCCGACATGCTAATGTTTACAGTATATCTGTAGCTATGAGTATGACGTGTTTCGCTCAACCAGGAGTGAAAAAACCGCTGTTATTTCATAGTTTTAAGTTTTTAACTTCTGTCGGCAGTCCCCATGACTGCCTTTCTTTTCTCTCAAATTCTCTACTAAAACAGCTTCACAATGTATCGCTGAGTACGGTGACTCAATGAGTGATTAAATTCCATCATCATAAATTCTGCAATGAAATGTTATTTATGATTGATTGATAAAACAATAAATATTAAATTATGTAAGTGTTTCTGCTAAGTATCAGGAAAGTTACGTATTGTGTGCGAAGTAATACGTTGGATTTCTGAGCTAACTACAACAATAAAAATACCCAAGATACTTGCTCCGTGACTACAGGTGAATACAATTACAGTAACTACTTACCCGTCTTATGACAATTCAACCTTTAGAAAGTGATACAGCAGCCTAAGTGCGTAACACACTTTCATTCACAATCTGAATGATTTTGAAGGATATTGCTAATCTATTGCTTCATATGTTCGAAAAATTTGTCTGCTCAACATCGTAAATAACGCAATGTATGTTGTTGAAATGTCAAAATTGAAGCCATTGCTACTGATAGTGTGTTACGCAACTATCCCGTTGTAAGCCCATGTTCACACGGACGTAAAAATATCGCGATGAGATTTTATCGCGCACTGGATTTTTAACTCTCGGTGTTGAGACGAGCATTGAGAATCCAACAGAGCACATCCCAGGACGTCAAAAAACACGGTTGAATTTCCAGCAGCACGTTGAAAATCCAATGCTCGGAGAAATATGGCCCGTGTGAACGGGCTTAAGAGTGACTGAGACGCGGTCTAGGAAGCCGAACTTTTTCGAAAAATCGATGTGCCTAATAGGCTATTTGACAATGTAAAAAATAAGGTCATCATTATTGACACTCGTATAGATTATCACTTTTAAAATCGATTTGCATTAATTTTACTACAAAACAATGTATTATTTATAAAAAAAATCCCGAAAAAACTTCATCTTTTTAAATCTGGCGCCACGTAATCGAAAACGGTCTGGATTGGCTGAACTTAAGATGACGTCATGGTTTAGTAAATTTCTATCTATCGTTGACAGAACAGATGACTTTTGTCTAGTATCTCGACCGGGTCAAAGTTTGTTTACGTGAATCGTGACGTCACGTCGCCATATTGTTAAATATAGCGTTTTGGCGGCTTATTTAAACAGTACATTTTTATTTACTATTTTTTAAAGGAAATACATTATGCAATTTGAAGTAATAGGTTTTTGTGGGCTCGTTAGACACCATTAAATAATCTGAGATGTTTATCAGAACCAGTCAAATAGCCTATTAAAGGCCATTTACAATTGTACATTTGTTATTTCACAACTAAAACTCATTTACCTACGCCTTCGGGGTTGGGTTTCGGTTTGCACAGCATTTGTTTTCAGTCGAAGATCCGTATCAGTCGCTTTGTTACGACTATAAATAGTTGAATGATATGTTGGGACACCTTTTACGTGGTATATTTGATCACCAATTGAGAGCCGACGATGTGTCTCCTTCCCTATGAGAGACAACACAACATCAATCAATCAGTCTAGCCTTTTCCCAGCTATGTTAGGGTCGGCTTCCAGTCTAACCGGATGCATCTAAATACCAGTATTCTACATGGAGCGAGTGGCTATTTGAACTCCAGAACCTGCTGGTACTCAGGACTCCTCGCTATGAGATTGGTAGATGTCACATGTCTTCGACTTTTTGGTTCTAGGGCATACTGGTTTCCATACGATGGTTTCCTTCACCGTTTTAAGAGCAGAGATAACTTACGTAACACGGGAGAATCGTATCGATTTTTTTTGGCGCCAGACTTATCGATCTAATTCAATTGACGGCACTTACAGGCACCGATATGGAACGTAGTATGACTTGCGAGTGCTACAATCAATTTTGATGTGATAAACTATAAAGGAACTGTCGCATTGAGGATTCCTTAGCGTCCTGAATTCCTGATTCATTAGGTAACTTAACTATACTCGAGTGGCTTAGGTATTGTCATTTACGGAATTTATTAAAAGATTTGAAAAATTTATATACAGTATTACTTTCAATAAAGGATGACATTATTGAGTTCATTGTCCATTTGACCCCAAGTCAACACACGGCAGTGGGCAAAGCTTGTATGTGGATAATAAATCTGTACCCTAATTGCGTAACATACTTTCAATTGCAATTTGAATCATTTTAAAGGATATTGCTAATCCATTGCTTCCTATGTTGGAAAATATTGTCTGCTCAACAATGTTAATAACGCAATGAATTTTGTTGAACTGTCAAAGTGAAAGCCATTGCTACTGTTAGTGTTTCGTGTTATCTTCCATGAATTTTAAAAACAATATTATGTTACCTACATAAGTTCCTACGCATCTTTCAAAAGCTTCAGTGTTACTAAAATATTGTTATTTTCATAAATAAACGATTGTTGAATTATTATTTTTAGGTAGGGTGTGGTGACTAACCAACGAACAAGGTCGAGATAACACTGTATGGGATAAGATACGGATTGGACTGCATTTTTTATCAGGAGATTAATATTCGTTCATAAAAAATTCGATATTTTGACGGATAAAACAATGATTTTGGTAGAAAACTGCAATTTTGTTTTCTGACGTCATAATTATGGAATGTGAACCCAAAGAAGAATCCAGCGAAGGGTTTAATCTTATTGATAACAACCGGCAAATTTCAGTGTATCAAAACTTCAGATTATGATTGAATTTGTAATACTACAACTAGGAAATAAACGTACCTTCAACTTATTGCACACGAAGCATAATATACAGAATGTCCGAAAAATACTAATTAAACTCACCAAGAGTAAACAAGGCGTTGCGAAATTAAAATTCTTTACAGTAATTAATTACATTGATTGACGTTTTTTTCACAACAGACTCTCAAAAAGCGTAACCGATCGATATTCTACGTTTGTTAGTACACTAACAAGGTTTTTTATTTTTATTTTTCAGTTTTATTGCTGAAAAAGGCGAGAGAGAGGGAGAGGAAGGCCAAAGGAAAGATGGATGAAAGAGGAGAAGGTGAATGATAGCGTGACGGTTAACAGGGGAGAGTAGAAGAAGAAAACCTGTTGCGCCGACCCCAAGTAACATGGGACCAGCATAGTTATTCACAACCACTCGATACGCGTCCATACCGTATCGACAATCAATCAAAGTTATCGTAGGAGTCCTCGAAACGCTGTTCACAAGTCCAAAACCAGAAAATTTTGTCAGTTTAAATTAAATAGACGACCGTTATTTTCCGACAGCTGTTTCCTGTCGGGGGCAAGGCAAATCAGCAGGGTAATTGCGTAAAACACTATCAGTAGCAATCGTTTTCATTTTGACAGTTCAACAACATTCATTGCGTGATTTACGTTGTTGAGCAGACACAGTGTTCGAACATATGGAGCAATGGATTAGCAATATGCTTCAAAATTATTCAAATTGAGAGTAATAGTGTGTTACGCAATTAGGGTGCTGGTTATCGAAATGTTTCATTTACGATACGATAGTCTGTCGGATGATTGTGAATAGCTATGGAAGACAGGAAGACTATGACGAGTTTTATTGCTGAAAAGTACTTTTTGAGCCGAAAACATCCTGTATACAGTGTGAGTCTTCATAATGTGCACATAACGAAATGAGGGAATTTTATCGACGGAAAAAATATTAGAAAAAATATTTAAAAGGATCTTTACCTGCTAAAGTATGGTGATTGCAAGGCCTTTCTTTAACAGTTGATAGGAAATGTTGTGATTGAGTTATAAACATGGTATTTTTACGTTTAGAAATCTGATACGATGGAGAATAATTTAAAGTAATAAAAAAGGGTAGGTAATCGGGCTTTTATTGAGTAATTTTAAAATGATTGTAAAAATGTATGAAAAAATATCAGATTTTTGTTAAAAAAAAACCATAATTCTCAATTGATATTTCCGTCGATAAAATTAAGCTTAGTTTACCTCATTTCAATATTTGTGCACATTATGAAGACTCACACTGTATTATATTGGGGATATAATATATATAAAAGCTATCAACGTGATATGTAAAGATATGCCGAGTAAATATAAATACTACGATAGGAGAGTCGAATTAGTCAAGGGCAGATAGGTACACGAGTAACCTACGCGTAGGTAACTTAATTTTCTAGAGCGTTCAGAATTATCTAAGACTGGCTTTTACTTTTACCCAAAGCCCGCGACTTCGTCCGCGTGAAATTATTGTTCTAACATAAAATATACCCTAGGTACTGTAGCTACCTATTAGTGATAGAATTTTCGGAGTCGGATGCAGTGGTTCCAAAGAACCCCCAAACTCCCCCTTCCCCCTACAAATTTTACCTCTCTATAAAATACTATAGAAGATAGAAAAAAAAAAATGGAAAGACGGAAGGGAGGCCTTTGCCCTGCAGTGGCACATAACAAGCCCATAATAATAATAATAAAGATAAATAGAAGAAGATTATTACATTAAATCATGCCGAAATAGGCTTTTTTCTTTAGGGTTTTTAAGGGTCTTGACAAATTAGAATAGGTTTGTTTTTGACAGGAAAAGCATGGGTACCTAACACGGGGTTTCCCTAGGCATGATTCGAATATTTTTCAAAGGTAAGTACCCAAATTATTTTTAACAATGGAGGAAAATGTAAAAATATTAATGTCATTTCATATAATTTAGGTGCTTTAATGTCAAGGTTGCTCATAATAATATGTTAATATGACATAGCAGGGTGGTCACGTACTGTAAGATAGCGCCAATAAATAATAATGAGGCATGTCGTATTGTTTTGTTTAAATAACTAGAAGCCATTATCCTTGCGCTTGCGTTGGTTGCACAAGACAGAAATAATCAGGAAAAAAAAACTAGTACTTAGATGAAGTGAATTTTTAGGTACTTCATCTTCGATCAATAATGTACTATTATTGATCGAAGTACTTCATAATACCCCATTGTTCTATGTCACTTAATAAATGTAATCAGTCCAGAATTATCCTGAAATTAATTTTTTTTGGAAATGTATCTACACGAATTCGCTAATAAGACTTTAGATACTTAATGTATTTTTTTAAGTAGAATCAATTTATTATAAAAAGGGAGTCGGTTTAACTGTTGTTATAACATTTATAGCTTTATAAATAGATAAAACTATATTATTTTAGACTCAATTATCTTGGTATGGACGCAGATTAGATTAACTTAACTATCAGTGCACTATCATTGCCATAAATATCTACGAATGGGAACAGAAGTAATCAGACATCTATTTAATAAGTATGATGTTCTATTGTATGAATGAATTCCTCTGCCTGTAAAGGTATGATTTGAAACAAATGATCGACAACATTGCCATTAGACAACAATGAATTTGGAATGAATTTTGAAGCCAATTTTGAATGTAAGTAGCAGGACCCCCATTGCTGTTTAAACAAGTTTTAAATATACATCCTGCAGGTGTATGCTTTTTTAAATTGAGGTTTTTTATTCTTCAATAATTTAGTTTATTGTAACATAAATAAAAACTGTAACATTTTAATTTCTAACTCCATAAAAACCGAATTTTAGTAACAGCATGTATATTTAAACTCCAAGCCGAATGATGATGACAACAGAGACCAATAAAAAAAACATTTAAAAAAAGTACCGCCGCGATCACTTGTCGAAATAGCCCGGAAACCTGTCCACGGTCCTAGCAAACAAAGTTAGTTGTTATTTTGTTATCTTAAAATAAAATGATACACTATTCTTAGCTTAGTTAGGTACCTAGAAGTTATTAAATATTTTACACATTTTACAGCGAAAATACACTTCAATATTTACATAAACACAAATATCATAAGGCAGCAACCTTTGTTGCCATTGACAAAAAATTTATTCTGAATTTTGTCTATGGTCATCTAAAAAGAAACCCTCTGTGAAGAAAACTTAAATGAGAAGTGTCGTTTTATGCCTGGAGCCAGTTCTTTGGGGAATTGAAGCTCCTTCAGTGTTTAAAAAAGCGAGTCCATTGCTCAGCTAGCTATACCTACATCGCCCTATCCAACTAAATCTTGATATTCCCACACTTCAGTTTTTCATAACACTGATAGCATTATATTTACTTATCGGCTAACAGCTGCCATATAAAAAAAAATACAGTTGCATAATTATTTACATTCCTACATATGCCTGCAAGCTCACAAAACCGTGTTATATCTACGCAAGCTTGGATGTTCACATTCCGCAATCAAAATCAATTAAATAGGGCTATTAATAACACCTGTTCACACGATAATTAGTGCAAGTGATAAGTAAATTGAAGAAGCACACGTGTCTAGAGTAGGCAGATGCATTAGAATTTCGACATGTAACCAGTTAGAATCCTTCAGTAAATCCAGTCAATATTTTGACTGCTTTCATAGTGTATTTTTCTATTCATATCTAATTTGGTAAACAAAACAAAACAAGGTCTGAAAATCAGAAGTTTTCGCGTCAATCAAACGCCTCAGTAAAGCTTTGTTTTTCTAAGAAAGCGGTGAACGGTCACACATTATCGGCTATCCAAATATAGAGCGTGTTTGTATTTTGACACCTTATATCAAATACTGGTGAAAATTACAGATTTTCATGACGGCCGTAAAATATGACGGAACCGCTCTTCTAGTAAACCGTAGCTTTAGGTATGAAGTTAAGGACGTATTACTAAACATATCATTAAAAAAACCGCTTCAAATGTTGGTACCAATTAGGAGCATGCATTTTCTCGAAACCGAAATCTCAGTGTGCCAATGCGTTTACCAAATGAGACAAGGGAAGAAAAACACACTATAATTATGATTATGAAAGACAATATTACTAATTTATCACTTGCACTTAGTGTAAACAAGTCACGTCATATGTACATGCTGTGCACAACGAAGGTGTAACTTGGAACCAACAGGCCAACAGTGCCAGTGAAAATAGTGAAAACCTTTAAAATACGCCAAAGTACACGTCCACAGTAGTTCTTGTGAATTTACTAAGCAAACAATTCAAGAGTGATAAAACACGTGCCGTGTTTAGTGTATATATTATAGTATCTACCATTGAACTGCTAAAACCAAACACTGGCGTAGTGATAACACTTTTTCTATTTAAAAAAATAAAATTGAGAATATTTTGGACTCTCTGTAAAAATAAGAGTTAAGTCCCATAAACTGTATCCAATAAGATTTATAGTAAAACAAAGAAAGACCACTGTTTGGTATATTAGATAGTGTCATTTGGTGTAGTTAGAGGGTTTTCTGCCTAAAACATATGATCAACACTTAGTACAGCAACCATGTTCCAGCTAGGCAATGCAATAGCTTTCGGCAGTTTCGTCGATCTGCTTATGGCGAACTGTATGTGTACAATGATGCACTTCTCGTCTGCCATTTGGGGATGTATTATTACACCGTGCATTAAACTATGTGGCATGAATAGCCATCCAGTTATAAACAATCCTGCTTTTCAAGATCCACTACACACTACAAGGTGGTCAGATATATTTTGGCAGTTCATGAATACATTATAGCACTGCTTGTATCCATATCAATTAAGTTTTTTGTTATAGTCTGCCAAGATATACTAGACACATTATATTTATTTATAGCATACATAACAACAGAGCCTGTAGACGTCACCTTAGTAATAGAAAAGTCAAAAATGAAAGAGGCTTTTTCAAGACCGATTTTGACTGTTCCAAACGAAAACGTGACGATATCTACAGATCCTGTTCATCAATTACCTGTAGTGTCCACAGGGCCCCGATGAGGAATGATCGAGTGCACGTATCTGGCCACAAAGTGCCCAAACACTGCCTTCAAGTCGGGGTGGTGCATCATAGCCACGAACTCGTTGAAGTCGAGGTACCCTGAGTTGTCATGGTCTGCGAGGCCCATGATCTTGTCCACCACATTGTCGGGTAGGTCATGTTCGTACTCTCTTGAGTTGATAATCTCTTTGAGTTCCACGTAGGAGATCCGCCCATCTTTGTCTTTATCGTACTGAAAATATAGGAGAAAAGTATTTTTAGTATAGGACCTTTTTAATATCTTCGTCATGGTGATAGGGTAAGTGATATAGCAGAGGCTCTATCACTGCATTACCTGGTCAGGGTCTGCCGGAGTTGGGCTATCTGGGCATTTAGCTTTCCGGAGCATGCTCTTACCTACACAGATACTATGCCTGGAAGGCCTGGCCCAGAATTCTGTTGGATACAGCTTTAGCCTGTTTAAAACTGGAAACTATAGTTTTACGAAATTTGGGTATTTGAAATAAACATATTTTTCCATCATTGCTGTCTTTAGAAACTATTTCGAAATTATTACTAATTCGTAAAGCGTCTATGACGGAAACGAAGCATTGTTATCAAACTGATGCATGGATGGTGATTCATTCGACAAAACCACCGCCTCACTCCTAAATAAAAACCCTGAAAGCTTGCAAGCTACCGCTGTAACTGAATATTTAATGTGAGAAGAAAACAGAACATACTCCATCAATACAATGTAGCACAAGTTTAGTATGCAAATGGCTAATAACAGAACTTCGAACAAGATTTCGCAAGGAAAACAAACGAGAACTAACAACATCAGCTACCAGCCGAGATTATATTGTTTAACAATGGTTTGTTCAATAGGTAGGTATAGGATTTTATTAGGATAGCCGATAGAGTAATAATTCATTGTAAAATATTCATTACGTGGTGGTTGCCTAAAAGTTGTACAGACGCCAGCACATCAAGCTACTACAATCTGTCAGATTTCTTTAATAGATTTTCGACTTTATTGCTACATTATATGAGCTAGCAGTCAGGGTGGAATCTTAAGAATCTGGAGCGCATTATACTATAAATCCTATCTACTGTAATTTTTCATCATCACGATTCTCTTGCTCTTATAGCAATGTGTATATGGGGTCGGCGCAACATGTCTTTTTCTTGCATAGCTACATAATGTCGGAAAGACTACTGAGATGGCGACTAACATAGACGTCTTTATTAGTCGTTATCTCAGTAGTCATCTACTTTCTAGTCATATCTTTCTCAAAGTCCATCAATCCTTCCTTCAGTATGCCCCTAATCTTTTAGCCATCCACATTCATCATCAAAACTCGCCTCACGACATTTTCCTTAAGATTATATTCATCATACAACGTTGATATATGTTATTATACTCATCAACAAATTGAAGACCTAGATTCTCTAGCCTTGTTCTCTCCAAGGTTAATATTACAAGGTCATCAGTTACTTCTTGTTTGAACACTATTTTGTTTTCAGCACGCGTTCGAGATTCTGTGTCGAATGGTATTGAACCACGACCTCATTTAAGCACAAAAGTGGTATGACGATGACAGTTGCTTTTCGAAAGTTAGTGATAATTCGTTCTACAGTACCGATATCTGTATGCTCTCGATACGTTATTTTTCAATTTGACGTTTTATGGTTTGTTTCATTCCCGGTTAACTTATCTGGTAGATTATTTCATACAAATTCAATTCAGTTAGTATTTTTTATTCATGAGGTGGATCATGGGTAATCTCGACAAAATGAAACAGGCCCGCCCTAATGTAGTGTGTCCCTATCTAACATTATATTTGAGATATGATAGTTGTTTTTCCTTTTTAACAATATCAATGCGAGAACGACGTAGAAAGTTACGAGATACGAGAGTTGAGGGATCTTGTTGTGTGCAGTGAAAAATGAATGAATATGTAATTAAAAATTGCATTTTTAACTCAAAGAAATATCGTTCAGTAGAATTAATTCAAAATACTGAACAAAACAATGATTACGTTGATAATATTCTGTTATGTAATTAATTACGTTTTGCAGCGAAAATATAAATTACGTAGGTATAAGCCAAATGTTGCTGTTGCTAGGAGTTTTTTCACAAACAAAGTTCTTAATTTTTAGTCTATTACTACAACATTGTGAACTTCTATAAGCCCGTGCCTGATCTATTAATATTATAGTATCTACTAACTGTCAAGTAGATTATTAGACTTTAAATAGACTCTGCTGCTAATAAAAAATACTTGTCTATGGCACAATCTACTTTGGAACTTAACCTACTTTAACGTCAAGCCCATGTCCGGAATCCGGAGTCCGTACCATTACTGATAGTACGGAATGTGATTCACAAGAATTTATAAAACCTTGAAATTATTCATCGAAAATTGAAAAAAAAAAATCATATCACCTACGAGTTATCAATAATGTAAATAGGATCAACGAAGTAACGAAGAGTCATAATATAGGTAATACCTAACTTCACATTAAATGCGTATCGTATCTTTAAATTGTAAGCAGGTATTACTTCCAAGAATCATTCAGTCTTGAGTCAACCTGAAACGTTTTTACAACTGAATATGATTAAAGTAATTACAGGTACCAAAGGCGATGGTAACAAGCAACAAAACGATAAGTTTTGTGTGGATAACATTTGGAACAGTTCAGTTGGAAAAATTAGGTTCATCTAAGTTTTCAAATGACAGCTCTCTGCAAAGAGCTGTTATTCCACCTGATTTTAGGGATTGACAATATTGACAGCTCATTTCACCTGAGTTTTCGCGATGAGATTTTTACAGTATAGACTGGTTGATTCTAAATAATAACAGCCGCACAGGTCGATCGATCAGGTTAAGCTACGCTTGCCGCGGTTGGTCTGTGGATGGGTGACCATCTTCACATACAGAGACCCCTCCGTACCTCTTGGTCCCTGCTGTCATTCGTGGATATTTGACAGTCGTTATGGGTAGTCAGAAGCCCGAAAGTCTGACAACCAGTCTTACCAAGGGGTATCGTATTACCCAGTAACTGGGTTGTGAGGTCAGATAGGCAGTCGCTCCATGTAAAATACTGGTATTCAGCTGCATCCGGTTAGACTGGAAGCCGACCCCAACATAGTTGGGAAAAGGCTAAGCAGATGAGACCGGTTGATTTTAGATAGTCCACGACCCTCTGATTTTATAAATCAAATCTCGGAATGGAATTCGGTAACTTCATCCAATACCAAATTGGATGAAGTTACCGAATTCACTTCACTTCACTTCGTCCATTCCACTTCCATCCATCATATCCTCATATCCGAGGAAAGAACGGAAACAGCACGTTCCTAACTAGATATTAGTCACAAGTCAGAAATATTTAGGCCAAAATCATGATCATGGTAGACTGAAAAATACCGAGGAATATATGAGTCATTTAAAAGGGGAATGATTCCTAGATGTCATGATTTGAATTGAAACAATTGGTGACACAGTGACTACACAAATGGACAATGACTAAGCCGTCTAGACTAATTTTGATGAACATTTTGTAAGTAATGGCTTGTGTAACGGTGACTTTTTGTTAAGAATTTAATCTAGCTTGTGATGGAGGACACATGTCTAATGCTTAAAGTAACTCTGATTAAACGTAATAAGGTAGAATACATACGAGAGGAACGGCTAACCTCGTTTTGTACGTGGCTTTACGTACAATGGCGCCGATTCTGTTGTTCGCAAACTAAACTAAATTTAAGTTCATGCATCTTTTTCTTTCTATTTCATTAAGAGAAGGACATAAGATAAATATTAGTTTAGTCCTGTCAAATTAAGATACTCCATAGACAATTTAGACGAGATTAAAAAATTGGCTATTAAAAATACGTCAATTTGCGTCAGGCGCTGACTAATTTGACAGGACTAAACTAATATTTATCTTCTGTCCTTTTCTTAATGAAATAGACAGAAAAAGATGCCCGAACTTAAATTTAGTTTATTTTGTGAACAACAGAATCGGCGCCAATGAGAGATTAACTTATACTGGAAATTTATAGCTTCATATGTCGTCTTGTGTGTTGTACCTAATTATCCAATCTCTATCGTAATCTTTCATCTAATCTTCTTGCTTCAGATACGAGTGCACTTGTATTAACATTGTTGTATGTACTTTATGCAAATGAAATGTGGTGAAGTTTAAATATACAGGGTTATTGGTAAAACATTAACAACCTCTTAAGAGGTTCAACACACTCACTCACCATCATTAGGAACAACTTTTACTATGGGACCAAACCTGAAATCGCAAAAAAAAAATCTGCTGTTCCCTACATTTTGACGAGTTATACGAACATAAATGTGGGGAACAGCTGATATTTTATTCGCGTTTTCAGGTTTTGTCCCATGGTAAAAGTTGTGCATAATCATGAGTACAATGACCTCTTAAGAGGTTGTTAATGTTTTACCAATAACCCTGTATACGAAACCTAATAAACACTTCATAACATTACTGCTTTGTTGGTCAAATGGTCGTAAGCACTATTGCTGAACATGAGGTCCTGGGTTGGGCGATTCCAGGGTCGGGCAAAGTGTTATTGGGTTTGTCCACCTGGAATTTCTCAGTAGCAGCAAGGAGTCTGGATTTGTGCCCGGTTGATGGCAATAGGCTTGTCCCCTATGTGCGTGTCCTGTGCGTTATGTTTTGTTATAATAATACATAGGAATAATGAATATAATGTTAAAGACAATGTATAGCTTGCTGCATTATTATGTTGCATAATATGAATCATAACTGCACTACATACTTGTTGATAATACGAATGAATGCCTTGCTTCATAATTAAAATGATCATTTTAAAACCATTTAATTTGCGGCAAGTGATAATTTTGATGCACCTTGTAAAATTGTTGAACTCTAGAGACAAACATAGTCTCAGATTTCATTGTTGATAACAGTATGACACTTGGTTATTTTTTCTTCAATGTGTGTTCTTGCGCCAAGATCGTTACAGCAAAAGGTCAATTAAAGCATCATAAAAGGCAATCTGTTAGAGACTTAAAATAATTTATAGTCCTTGGACTAATAGTTAGTATAAACATCAAGTAAATTGTTGAAATTACCATGTCCTACCCATTAGAAACAGAAATGATCCTAAATTAGATCCTTGGGGAACCCCACTTGAATTTTTTTGTGAGTTCATTAGCTTTAATAAAAATTTTCTAAAAGCATGTTACAAAATCGATAAAACATCATCTAATCGTGTAGTATTTTAAATTCTCAATAAGTGTACGTTGGCTACTGTGGATAAGCTAAGTCGAACGCTTTGGTAAAGTCACAAAAAGCTTTTGGAAGAAAATGTGCAAAGAGTATTAGGAGGAGAAGGAAGGAGTACTAATTTATTGTGTCTTGGGTATATTACGTTTGTATGTGATTTAGGATTACAAATGCGTGTAATACAAAATGTGAGTTAATGGATGTATTAAGATCGTAATCTGTCCATAATGGCATTGTTAATGCATAATCACACTATTTCCTGTCGTTATATCACTAATGACTGTTACTGATTCTGCTGAGCTGACAATTAAATTGAGTCGCATTATTTTATACAACTCCTTTACGCTTTCTAGTTTTGTGGTGGTTGTAACTAAAATTAACTTCGTCGTTTGCATGGAATTCATTAATATACATGATTGGTATTTAAGGAATTATTATAAGCTGAATGATTGCTAATGAAATATTACTCTACCATGAAAAGGGACTTTGATTGATTTGGACAATTTGGCTTTGTCTCCGATGCCTAATCTAAATTCACGTAGCTTAGCCACTACTGTATATCTCGTGAACCTACCAAAAAAGTTTTCATACTACGAGTATAGTTTGAACATCACTGTAGACTATTTATTCTATGCATTTTGATTAAATACCAGAGGAACCTTCTTACCCGTAACTTACCAGGAATCTTCGCTTATTGATAGTAATCTAGTAGAAACCAATTTCACACTTTCAGTAAGTAATTTACTTTGACCCAAATGATTGTTTGGCTAGTTGATTGTGTAAATATTCGCCGCTGAACAAGTTTGCTGTAAGTCATCGTGTTTGGTTTGTGACATCACGCATTCCACAGTAATTACCGCGTGCTCTATCTACCTGGTTATTAGTTAGATTAGTAAAAAAGTCTTACATCGATTTAATCGTTCCGAAAAATAGACTATAGTAATAATATTATTTGCCGTTCAGAATGCATTGATTGCATTTAAGTAGGTTGGTACTTACTGGTCTGTTTTTTCGATTTCGACGGAAATTGTAGTTTTGTACCAGAAGAACATAAGCAAAAGGTACTTAATTATGATACAACCATAATTGACCAATGCGACTATAATATGAGATTAGCAGCTACAAGGAAAAAAAATACGTACCACAATATCTTGATTTCAAACCGTAATCGGACAAATATTAAGTATACAATAATGAATCATGTAGAAAAGTTTGCACCAAACAAGTGGAAAACCATACGGTTAACGATTGCTTTATCATACCACGTCATTAGCATGAGTCAGCCGGGAAAGAGGTTCGTAGCGAACGTACACCAATCACCTTTGTATTTAAGACCAATTCTTATGTCAGGTACGGTATGGCCATACAACCAAGATCAATGTGGGATATTATCTCTTTAAGATATCGTCACCTCAAAGATTATTGACCTCTTTATAACTAAAGTAGGTGAAAGACCTGATGAATATATCGAACAAATTATAAATTCACTAACCCAGAACCAGTTTTGGACAGGAAAAGCGAATGACCAGTGATGTCTTGAGAAGTTGAGATGGATCGATAAAAATACAAAAATTGGTTTAGTTATACTCTGTCGGTCCTTCCGTCAACATCTATCATGATTGTGGAGGTGTTTTTTCTCCAGTAATGACTTTTTATTTCCCTGGCTTAACCTGTATTCGATTATCTTTATGACCTAACATGCACTATTACAGCTATAATTTAGTAATTTAGCGAGCATATAGATGTAAAACTGACTTTTGCCCGCGACTTTGTCTGCGTGAAATTTCTTGTTCCCTTAACCCAGCCCGTTGCATCGCATCGCCTGCCCGTGCTATTACTTCGTTTTCGCTTAGCGTTTTATCTGACTTTTTTCTTTTTGCTAGGCTCCTAAGGCCCTAAGGCTAATGATTTCTATCAAATGCAAAAAAAAAAAACAATTCCGACCGGTAGTTAGAGAGAGATTAGCGTGTTCAAACAAACAAACAAAATCTTTAGCTATATTATTAGTAGGTATTAGTATATAAATATAGTTAGAAGATATAGATAGATATGTAAATACAAGGGTTTAACTTCTAATTGACATTTGCATTAATATACTGTCGTCACAAGAAAACATCTTGTAAAATATAATTAGCACATAAATAGATAATTATGTAAATAATACAAGTACATAATGTAAGTAAGTTGTCATAAAATAATTTACAATGTTGTTAGAAATACTCATAAATATGGACTATTATTTACAAGATTCTGCGTCTGTGGGCCTGACGCCGAAGTAAAAGTTATAATGATTTGAATAATATTTAACAGACTTTGTTCTGCATTCCGTATAAACGAAATATGTAGACGAATAGATTCCAAATCCAAATAATGATGGACCCTGTCCCTGATGAAAGTATTAGTATGACATTGTTTCAAGAAGCTGTTACATACTTTTGACTCGATTTGGTCATGCTTCTGGTTCCCTTCAATTTTTCCTTTTCGTATAAAGCATATTTTGGCTGAGTCCGATCAATACATTTAAACTGTTGTTATCTGTGTCTTTTCCCCAACAATGATGACACTGACAGCTCTTGAACGCGGTTTAGATGCGCTGCTCAACGGATGTTAGGTTAAGTACAGACGCCAGCACATCAAGTTACCCGAAACTGTCAAATTATACCAATCAACTTTGAACCTTATAATTTAGCGATAAAGTTGAAAATCTATTAAAGAAATTTGACAAATTGTAGTAGCTTGATGTGCTGGCGTCTGTACATTCTCTCAGTTAAATGCATCATATTTTGCTGAAGCTTATAATGCTAGCAGGATTTTTTTAAACTTATAATCCTACAAATATTATAAATGTGAAAGTTTGTGAAGATCTCAATCACGCGTAAACCGTTGAACAGATCTGGATGAAAATTGGCAAATTGATTTCATTGCATTGGCATTTCCTGGATTAACCCATAGGATACTTTTTATCCCGATATTCCCATGGGATCGAAATTTACGCGGGTGAAACCGCGGGGCGCTGCTAGTAATATTATAATCTTTTAACGTGACAATTCCGGTTAAAGAGGTCAAAAGCAAACAACGCCATGTTAATAGCAAAGATTTTTTACATAAATTGCGTAACGTCAGGGAAAACCAAGGGAAAGACTCAGTACTGCTTAATAAACAGTTTCGACTGAAGCCTGCCTTTGCATACGTAATAAAAATTGGCATAGAGTAAAAATTATTGTTTGAAAATACCAATGATGACTAATATTTTTTATTGGCATATCAATGGAATTACTCAGTACATCAGAAACTATTTCTATTCTTCGATTTAGTTATGTGGGGTATAGACGAACGGTAGCGTTAGTTTCTTGTTTCTTTGTCTCGTCGCCGCTCGCTAAACGGACCTAATAAGGCCAAAGAAAGCTTGCAAAATCCAGTCGTTGGCTCGGTGTCTGCCCAGCACAATCGTGACTGTACCATTTTCCTTCACACATGTTTGGATCCGTTTCATGTCTAGACATTTTAACCAGTAGTGATTTACATGGATTCCTGCTTCACTATTTAAGATTTTTGGTTCCTTTTAATTAACCGGTTGAATGCCGTAATTACAGAAACAATTAAAAACCATTGTGTCTCGCGTGGATCTACGTTCCCGGCATACTAAGGGTTAATGGGACTAGTTTTTAAGTACCTATATAATCTTAAGAAGACTGATCCTGGTTTTAAAAGGCTCGCGGCTAAGTAATAACAGCCGCACGGGTCACAGGATCATAATATTGCGAAGCTTCGCAGATCTTTGATAGTCGTGACGATAGAAGGTAGAAAATTTGACAACCAATGTTACCAACGGGTATCGTGTTACCCAGTAACTCGTTTGTAGAGGGCAGATAAGCAGTCACTTGATGTAAAATACTGGTATTCAGCTGCATATGGCTAGAGTGGAAACCCCAACATAGGAAATGGCTAGGCAGATGATGATGAATAAGTTTTTCTTCCTCAATGAATTATTAGGAAGTACGAAAAAGATCGTGGACCTTATTTATGATCTCTTTATTATATTGTCATTCATCTGTCTCGTGTTCTCCTTCTCCATACAAGGTGGCAGAGATATCGACGCGCAACCTGTTACCATAGAATGAGTGCCCTAGTTAAAATTTTTCGTCGGTTATTAAAAAAAATATCTGCTTTTCCATACATTTTGACCGTGTAGGTATTGCACTTTTGTATGTAACGGCATTTTTTTTTTATAACTGTCTACAAAGTATACGCCATTTTTTTTAAATCATGTTCTGAATTCATTGTTATTGCCACCCTGTATTTTTCCGCTATTTCTGTTATGTTATCGGTCATGAAAATACTGTAGATATTATACTTAGCAAATATTTGACTACGCAACGCAGAATATGAATGAAAATAATCGTGTTCTTGCATTAAATTACGCTACACCGGTATTGCAGTTATTTATTGATCGTAAATATTTTGCAGATACGTGAAACTGAGAGTGCCAATATTATGTAGGAACATGTGCTACGTAATATTACATTGCTCTTTGGCATAGTTATTTTAACTAGCCCCCTAATTGCGTAACACACTTTCAATCAGAATCTGAATCATTTTGAAGGATATTGCTAATCCATTACTTCATATGTTCGAAAACGTCTGCTCAACAACGTAAAAAACGCAATGAATGTTGTTGAACTGTCAAAATGAAAGCCATTGCTACTGTTAGTGTGCAGGAATGTGTATTGTAGTAGGTGTCGTGTAGTCTTATAGGAATTCTAGTAATGTGATTTGTCTTTATTATAAAAACAACGCAGACTGAGGGGAATCCGTAAATAATGAGATAATTGAACTGAAATTACTGATTAGGTACTTATGTAGTTAAAATAATTTGTGAGTAAGACGGGAATTCCCATAAATGTTTGACAATCTGAATGGCGCTCTGATTCCAGACTGGAATTCTAAATAGATGGCCAAGCATGAATTTCGATAGGATTAAAATTAGATTTGAGTAGTTTTATAGATCAGTTTTAAATATACCTACAGTGTGAAATCAAATGGCTGATGCTAATCTTTTTAGAGACGAGCATGAATACTTGCCCGTTTATGTAAACTTCAGAATTACAAAACAAGACAATTCGGTTGAGAGTATTTTTACGAACGCATAAAATGTTAATGATTGTTTGCAGAGTTGAATATTCACACAATCGTTAGTTACAAATCAGATTCGCATAGAATACCTAATTGACGGAGAATACATAAAATATGAATATTATGGTAATTTGGAGGAAAACCTGATTAATGGATACATAGATACTTTTATTTCAACGCTTGAATGACAATTCGATGCTTGCATATTATGCGCAATTTTTTTGTTTGAGTTTCTTTCTTTGCGCAAATCAATGTATTTTCTTTCTTCTTTCTGAATTAAAAAAGCTTGATGTGCTTACACGGGCAACTAAATTGCGCAATATTGCGCGATTCTTGGCAAAACCTCGCTATTTACGGCAATATCAAGATTATATAGACCTAAATTACCTGGAACTGAGAAATTTTAGCTGTCCACCATTAGATCTCAGTCTGTGTTGTCTACTACATTAGAGTTCCCATTTCTAGACCTTGACATTAAAAATAAAACGTTAATGAACGGTGGCATAGTTTTACGATAGAATGCTCCCGAATTTTATCACCCATTATGTTTAATTGAGAATGTATTTTATGAACTAAAAACTTTTTAATACAATATTATTCCGTAGAATGTTCTGCATTTTTTTACGAATATTCGGTAAACCTGCCGAATATGCCAATACCGAACATAAAACAAATATTCGGCCCACGCCCATCCCTAGTTAATGCTGTGGTTTAGTCGTTGACTTTTGTGATAGGTACGGGTTTGATTTTCGTACAGTCTTGTCTATAATATATCTACTAATTACAGAATTACTGTACGAAGGTAGGTAGGTACATACTCTGTGGTAAAATGGTAACTAATATGCTGATTGGGCTATATACAGATAGATAGATAGATTGTTGCGGGTCTGGCTGGATGCTGGATGTTTACACAAGTGAGATGTATGCTACCTACAATCCTACATCTACGATTAAGGGGGAAGTGGGCCACAATTTTTAAAATTTATTTTTGTAAGTATGATGATTTATTTCTGTAAACGCACCCACGATACGAATGTTCTTTTTGACACGCTTTTTTACTCTGTAGGTATGGGGCTTTGTAGTCTAACAACCAGTCTTACCAAAAGGTATCGTGTTACCCAGTAACTGTGTTGTGGAGGTCAGATAGGCAGTCTCTCCGTTTAATATACTGGTATTCAGCTGCATCCGGTTAGACTGGAAGCTGAAAAGGCTAGACAGATTGATTGATCCTCAAAAAAAGGAGTAGGTACCTATTCACTTTTCGCAGTATCGAAGAACTATGACGTAATAAAATATTGCTATAGTTTTTATTATCACTACCGACGTAATTAGAGGTGAGTGCTCTATCGTAAAACATTATGTCAAGAACATAGTCCCATAAATATTTCATGCCTTGGACCTGTGCCAATACTAGTGCTAGTACATTACGAAAATAGAGTAAGGATGATACTTGCACATCAAAAATTGTTCAGCTGCATTTAATATGTGAAAATGTGCTTCTTAGCAAAAATGTTTTATTTTATAATCTCTCAATTTTCCTCAACAGAACACTAGGTACATATTAATAAAATTATTGTGTTCAACAGTCTTACAGTTTTCCTCAACAGAGCTTAGAATAACCGCGTATAATGTTCCCACTGCTGGGACACAGGCTTCCTCTCTGTGAGAGAGAGTGTAATAAGACATGCCGGTTTCTTCACGATGTTACATTGAGAGCAGTGGTGGTGAAATTAAATACAAAAAGTAAAATGCCAGGCTGGGTTCGAACTCACGATCACGACGTAGGTCGGGACCGATACCACTGGGCCACTACTTGTCAACAGAGCTTTGGAACTTCATACGCTCATGTTATGAGAAAATTTTTTTATGCTAATACACTTTATGAGCGCGGGGCGTTTACACCGTACGGCATATCATACAAACTTTCAAGCCCTTGTTTTTCGAAATGAATGAACAGATTTTAATGAAACTTCATACGAATCAGCAGGATACAAAGGTCTAAAAAGTAACTCAAGAACATTTTCGAAAAAAAAAACAGTGTTACAGCCAAATTATACCGATTTTAAATTTTCGATAGAAACAGAGATTTCCAGTTATCTTAAATAAGACATTTTTAAATTAGACATTTTGGAATGTGTTTTGTTTCTTAAGTTTGTATGTTGCTCTCTACAATGCCTTGGTATTCTGTTCTGTAATGTTGTGCATGTAAACTTAAATACATAAATAAATAGTATATTATATCTAGTAAGAACATATAAATAAGCCTGCAAAAGCCTTAACAATTTCATTGTTGAGTCATTGACATAATATTGCACAATACATAAATAAAATTGCTTCTATGCATCAATGTGTTTAAAAAATATATAATTATAAATTAGTAATACATATTACACAATTGCGCAATTGAAGCTCGCATTAAATTTAAAAGTGCTATTAAAAATAACTGGTAAAAGTTATTTTACTTTTTCCAGTAAAATTACCAAAACAATTGATCATAAATTCATAATGTGTGTCTTACGTAGCTGGTAATAAGTTTTAATTGTATTGCATCACATTAATTTTAAACTGGCTGAAAAATATAGGATTCTTATTTTGAATTCTTCATAAAATTATAAAAGAGATGCAACCTCATTCAACGCCTATGGAGGCTTTCCTTAGACATTTGGATCAAGGGCTTGATGCAGAAAGCAGTACTCCAGGACTTAGTCCATGTTGTTACGAGGTTACTCTCTGTGGAGCCCTGGCTCAGTGA
This sequence comes from Oligia latruncula, assembly GCA_948474745.1. Classification (NCBI taxonomy): domain Eukaryota; kingdom Metazoa; phylum Arthropoda; class Insecta; order Lepidoptera; family Noctuidae; genus Oligia; species Oligia latruncula. Next base: position 9,211,679 of record OX419703.1, on the reverse strand, counting down.
GGAATTTTAAATGTTTTTCAATAACTACTTTTTATAGAAAAATGAATAAAGGACAATAAGTTAAGTATTAAGAGACTAAATATAAATTCAATGATATCTAGGTAGGTAAAATGATTTTGTAAGTAATGATAATTATGGTGTCAGAGGCAAACATAAAATGCTAATGTAGTTTTTATCCTACACAGCAAATAGATGCCTGTTATTTATCAGACTCCCCAAATTATTATTTATCTAACCACCTTAATGTATGTGATAGAAACTGGTCTAAATGGTAGGTAAGATCACGAATACAGAAATAAATAAAAACCGGCACATAATATCAATAAATTGCGTGAGGCTTCATAATAATAAATACACAAAGATAGGTAACAAATAATAAGCCTGCACTGCTACTTCTTGTCTATTACTTGCTTCATATGGCTAAGAAAAACTGCACCTACAAGCTAACAATAAATTGTAAATAGTAGGTACAATAACAACTGGTTTTGCACCTATCTTGAGATTGACTCGGTGTAGTCATACGATAAATGTTGTACGTACCTTTTCAAAAATTCTCCGCCAATACAAATCGGACCGCGACGGAGTCAACGGCATCGAAACAGCCGTTTCTCGTCCAGAAGGCATTTTCACTCAAAAAATCAACAGTAAATAACGATAAATGTAAATAATTAAGCTAAGTAGCACTTCATAACACAGCCGTAAACAAGGCACAGTGTTGATTGAACATGATCGATTTATCCTCCACAATGCGAGATAAGATAACGATAGTTGGAAAATATAGATATTTAGCGATTATCTTTATTGTATTCGTGTTTATTTTACGTAATAAAAACGACAAACTCTACCACAGTACCGTTAGCGACTGACGGGAAAATAAAACAATGAATGAATAACTTCACTTCGCCTTAATTGACACTTGACACTGGCACGGACGCATGAACGAATAGAATAAAAAGTTCTCTGAAAAAAAAACAAAAAAAATGGCAACACTGTATCAGAACTATGAAGTCTCCTTTTATTTCTTTCTATTTGTTGATTATTTTGGTGGAATATTAATAAAATTGTTACCCTCTTACTAATGAATGTTGTATAGAGTCTGTATAGTTACACAACGCTTTTTCTTTTTCTTTCGATAGCTAAATTACTGACGACTGAAAGAGAGAAATCGGTATGTAACTACTAACTAGATGTAAAACGGGGGTTAGTCTTTGACACAGTCTTTGAGCATTTCTGAATTTTCTGGGGGCCTACCATAACCTCTTAAAGCAGGGCAGAAGTTGAACTCTATGAGTAATGTTCTGTGGTTGAACTGCACTACTTTTTTGTACGACGTCTTAGTATGTACAAAAAAAATTAAATTAAAAATTTAAAAAACCCCCGACAAAAATAAAATTAAGGAATCCCTACAAAAAGCATGAAATAAAAAAATCTTATGGAAGTCGGGGGACCGTTCTGCATGTGGAACAGCTTCTATTCTGAGGTCCCCCGACTTCCATAAGATTTTTTTATTTCATGCTTTTTGTAGGGATTCCTTAATTTTATTTTTGTCGGGGGTTTTTTAAATTTTTAATTTAATTTTTTATTTCATGCTTTTTGTAGGGACTCCTTAATTTTTGTATTTCATTTATTTTATTTTCTTCCGTTTTAAGATTCTAGTAATTTGGTGTTTAATCAGGTTTTTTATCCGTCAAAAAATATTAATTAAGTAATTTATAGTTGAAGAATAATTTTTAAGACTAAACAGTTTTTTTTTTGTTTGATTATATTTTTCAAGTTTTTAGTTTTCATTTCGTTAGGTAGTTAATATTCCTCATTCCCTTTCAATAAGTATAGTGTACATTATTCTACTTGTCAAGCCCTTGCATTTGATACCTATATTGAAGGAGTTGTGAAAAAAAAATGTAATTCGCCATTTTGTGGTGGCGGCCATCTTGGATTTGAAATTTTCAATAGTGTATAGTATTCTACTAGTCAAGCCCTTTCATTTGATATCCATATTGAGGGAGTTGAGAAAAAAAAATGTAATTCGCCACTTTGTTGTGGCGGCCATCTTGGATTTGAAATTTGTTATAGTGTATAGTATTCTACTATTGAAGCCCTTTCATTTGATACCCATATTGAGGGAATTGTGAAAAAATATGTTATCCGCCATTTTGTAGCGGCGGCCATCTTGGACCGATTTTCATCAAACATAGCTAAGAACACTCCCGACTAATACACCTTTCAAACAAAAAAAACTAAATCAAAATCGGTTCATCCGTTCGGGAGCTACGATGCCACAGACAGACACACACACACACACACACACACACACACACACACATACACACACACACACACACACAGACACCTCAAACTTATAACACCCCGTCGTTTTTGCGTCGGGGGTTAAAAAGTAGTGCAGTTCAACTTCTGCCCTGCTTTAAGAGGTGATGGTAAGCCCCCTGGAGCATTCACCATGTTTTTCTTATTTATGAATGCAACGCAACGTATGTAACATGAATAAAGTTTTTATGAACGCGTTTCTAAAGATTGTCATCGGTTTCAACCAAAGAGTATAATAATATAGAGGTTTCAACCAACTGATGACTAGGCAGCATGGTCCCTGACCCTAGCCTGTTCCACAAGGAACAAAAGGAAAAAAAAAAAAAAATGTCATCGGTTTCGGTTGCCATGGTGATGGTTGTCGAAATGTTGGCATACAAACAAATCACAAACTATCCTGCATAGATAAATGTACATCGGTGCTTAGGACCAGGAAAAATAATAGTTACAAAACTCGAATTAAATGATATGTCTTAGACAATGAGCGATTTTAATCGTTGTAATAAAGTTTCAGGTGTATACTGGCTTAAGAAGGATGTCAGAGATTTACAAATAAAGTGAGTTCAATGATTTCAAGTAATATATATGTCAATGAGTGAGTTGCTAAGTTTGTTTTAGTTTCATATTTAATAATTACCTGTTTGCTTTACCCTTGTAAGAAACAGTCTTTATTTTTCAGTTTAACTGTTTTAAGACAGTCTTATATTTACTGCAGTAAGCACTATTGTTATCGGTGGTGTTTAGGATATAACCAGAAGTTTCTTGTCTGTTATTCTACAGCCAATAACCTAGATATGAGAGAGATATTTAATAATTAAAACAACTAGATAAGATGTTCATACACATCCCACCTATTGTTCTTAGGTACTACGGGCTGGTATCCGCAACTCCACGTATTTTGCGTACGGAAACCTATTGTTCTTAAGGAATGACAAAAAAAAAAAAACAATTTAATACCTTGCGAGACACTAAACACCCTCCAACGTAATAACAATAAAACATCTACTGTGTCTCATTCAGTAAACTTCAACCAATGAAATGTATTTTTCAGAATAAAACTAAAGCCCCAAGAAGGAATCATATCACTCCCAAAATTCGAAGACTGTACCAAAGGAACTAATATTTTAAAGTTAGAAAACACAGCAGATGAATACTCTTTTAAATGGCAAGAAAAACTGTTTAGTTTATGGGAAATACAGCGTTACACAGACATTCACAACTGCATCACAGATTCTGAATTAAATTATCATGAAATTATTGAAAACATAGAATATAAACCGTCGAAAATATTCACTTATGTGGATGAAGACTGCTATCTACCTTTGCCTATTGACTGTAACAAAAGAAATAAAGGACTTCTCAATTTGGATTCATATTTAGAAATGTTGAATTTGAATGATGCAGTTGGTAGAGTATTTGGAGGTGATACAATTTCAAAGACTCTTTTATTCAAGAGCGAAGAGAATGTTGCAATAGAAAAAGAAGAATGGACAGCGATGCATGTAGTTTTTGATAATTCTGATTATAATGAGTAAGTTTTCCATATACACATTACCTTATAGTGTTGTAAGTACAGCTACTAACGGTGAGATCTTAATTTTGTTCTTCACTCTGCCCAGGACATTAAATTGTGTGGAAAAGGGCATATAATCTAAAATATTCTTATTATGCCTAGGACTCTTAATGTTGACTGTAAACATTATCAAGCCTGTCCTAGTTTGAGGACGGCTTTGAGAGAGCATTATTCCATACTAATTTTATAAATTCTAAAGGAGGGGCCCGTGACTAAATAATAACAGCCGCACAGGTCGATCGATTAGGTTAAGCTACGCTTGCCGCGGTTGGTCTGTGGATGGGTGACCATCTTTACATACCGTGACCCCTCCAGCCTCCACGTTAAGCCGTTGGTCCCGGCTGTCATTTGTGGATCTTTGACAGTTGTTACGGGTAGTCAGAAGCCCGAAAGTCTGACAACCAGTCTTACCAAGGGATATCGTATTACCCAGTAACTGGGTTGTGGAGGTCAGATAGGCAGTCGCTCCATCTAAAATACTGGTATTCAGCTGCATCCGGTTAGACTGGAAGCCAACCCCAACATGGTTGGGAAAAGGCTAGGCAGATGATGATATTATAAATTCTAAAGTAACTCTGTATGTTACCTGTTCGCCTATGACTAAACTACTGAACTAAAATTTGGCAAGGACATAGATTGCATCCTGGTGATCCCGGGGAAGGACATAGGCTACTTTTTGTCCAGGTAGTACGTTCTGTGGTATAATTTCCGACATCCACGCGAGCAAAGCCACAGGCAGAACCTAGTACCCCTATATTTCATTAGTTATGATGAAGCCCCATGTAGTATGGAGCTAGCATATTGCCATAAACAGCCATAACATATTATGAAAGTGTCCAGTACTAACAAAAAACAATTTTTCATTTTTTTGTTTGTCTATCTGTCCCTTTGTTCCGAATAATCTTCGAAACGGGTGGACTGATTTAGATGGGACTTTCACTGGCTGATAACTGATTTCATAAGGAGTAACTTAGGCTTCTTTGATTTTAGAGAAAGAAAAATTATTAGTAAAGAAAGAGACACATGTTTTCCGACATCCATCAAACGAAGTCGGGCACAGCTAGTTTTAAAATAGAAGGTAAATTAATATTCTTCAATGACGCCTTTCAGAGACGCCCATTTAATCTACAAGCAGGAAGTAACCCTCCTCTCAATATACCACAACACCGCCCACAACTACATGGTCATGATGCCAGATGTCAACAGCTTGGAACTGAACCCGTACTCCGTGGAGACGGCGGCTGGAGTACCATGGGGATACCAGTACGCGGTTGAGATTGAATTCGATGATGAGTCCGGGGAAGAGTTAGTAATGTTGGTATGACTGTTTATTTTTCACTTATGGGGATGCGCTAACATAGCCTATAAGAATTTCTCCTACCAAAAATCACTCAACGCAAGAAGTTTTAAAAACTATCCTATGTGTTAATCCAGGAAATGGTCTATCTATGTGCCAATTTTCATCCAAATCTGTTTAACGGTTTACACGTGATTGATTAACAAACATCCAAACGTCTTCACAAACTTTCACATTTATAATATTAGTAGGATAGTGTGATGTCGCCTGTTTTCATCTAAGGGTTAGGCAGAAGCGTATAGTCGACCTCGTAATTGCTTTACCACTTTTGACATCAATTTCCAGGAAATTTTTAAATTCATTAGTGTGCATACAGTGATGTTTCGATTTAAGAAATACACATGAGCGGCACGCGTCAACAACGGCAGAGGCAAACGCACCAGTGACACGCGTTTTGAATTCAATTTAAATATTTATTTTCAGCTACAGAAACTACACAAGAGATGGGAGAGGAAACAAAGACATTTGCTGAACTTCGTGATGCCTCCTGTCGGCAAGAAACAGTACTATGTTGCGATAGAGATACTTACTGCTACAAACTTTGATATGGATAACTTATACATAGAGTTTGATATTAAGGTGAATATTTTACTTATTATTTATACTTCTTCTTTATTTTATACTTACTAAGTATAAAAATAATTGTCAGCCCCGTTGGTCTAGTGGTTGTAAGCGCTTTTACACAGCATGAGGTCCTAGGTTCCAGTACCGGGTCGGGCAAATGTTATTGAGTTTTCTATCTGACATTTCTCAGTAGCAGCCCGGAGTCTTGATTCGTGCCCGGTTGATGGCAATTAGGCTCGCCCCCTATTACATAAGACTTACAACCTAACTGGTGAAATGTGGGTGTACTATAGGTACACCACTGGCTAACCCTTTGGAAAGTACAGGCATGATGTTATGTTTATAAAAATAATTGGATTGGGAGTAGGTCGTGGTGGTGCAGTCCGATGTAAGACAGGCTACTTGTCTAACTTCAAACTCCATACATATTGTATGTTCATATTATGTTCTACATACTTCAGGTGCCAGAAGACATCCAATGCACCGACGCCCTACACGGAAGAACGCACACAAGTGAAGCTGTGACGATCGACGGAGACAAAGAATGGAGCTACGGACATATTGTGGAACTGAGTTTACTTATTAATACTGGATTAGGTAAATTATTGGTGATTAAAACAACTACCTAACATTTTATTTAATTTAGATTTTGACAATCAATTCAGTTTGTTGGTCGATAATATAAATCATAAATCATTCGAAAGACACGTAGCGCCTCGTAGCGCCATCTAGCGTCCTAAAGCAATTGTGGCCGTTGAAAGTTATTGTTCTGTCATGGCCATAGCGATGTGGACGCGCACTTTGACGCACAAGTGTCCTTTTGTTTATGTATAGTTAGTTGGTTAGTCAGTTTGTGTAGTCATTTATTTTAGTACCTAGAGTAAATGGTTCGTTGGTGTAATAATTGTATTTATGCTACTTAATAAATGTCATATTTGCTATAATAATATGGAAGTCTACGTAGCTAATATCAGAGTAACAAACTGTTCAAAGTCCTGAATTTAATGGAGAGACTGATCAACATATTCCACTTCAACAATATCAACTTAGCAATTGTATTAATAAGGTTGGTTATTGAAAGGATCAAGAATATTCAAATTCAAAATATTTTATTTCATATAAACCTACATGGGCACTTCACGTCAGAAGCTAGGTGCACGGTTCCAATTGGTCGTTTCCTATGAAGAAGAGCCGGCACGAAACTCCACAAAAATAATTTGCTTTTATTTTTTTTTTCAAATAATTCAATATTAAAGATGCAGCGGAAATTAAACTTTGTGTGTAGGCATTAAAGTTACTTTCCCGGAATCACATAAATTGAAAACCAAATTGTTATCTCATTACAGAACCAGCACCAATAAAATTATTCCTAGAAGCCATATCCTCAGACTGGTGGGGTCGCCACCGCACCGAAGGGTACTGCTACCTTCCTCTTACCCTGGACCCTGGCTGCTACTCCAAGGAGATGGCTTGCACCCGCCCCGAAGAGTCGGATGTAGTGGAGGCTGCGAGCAGGCGGTTCTTTCTAGGCGGATGCCATTTGATCAAGGATCTAAATGTACTGGCTGAACCACAGTTGCAGGTGATTTCATTTTAAATTCGGGGAACTACGAAGGTCAAATTCACGACCAAATGGGTCCTTCTAAGCAGGGCAGCTTCTGAGCAGTGGTGTTATTGGGAACATTATAGGTTGATTATGTTGTATTAAGGCCGTTAAAAATGCACATGGGACAGAAATCAGAATTAAAATCAAAGATTTTTAGATTTTTTTTTTTTAATAAAAATGTATGCCGTATTAGCGGGTATAATCCGCGCGCGATCAGAATGGGCTGCTACCTTTTCGAACTGAGAAGCGCGCGGTCCGCCGTCAAGCCGTAGCGTCGGCAAACGCTACTTGAGAACTGTCATTTTCGATTTACTTTGACAAGGTCCCATCCCATTCTCATCGTCGCGTGCGGATAATACTGTGACTGTGACCGTAAACTTTTTGCCATGAACCTGGCACGAATGCAAACTCCGTGCTGCTACTTACAATTTTCTAGTGGAAAAACACAATACCTACACTTTCTCCGACTTGAGAACCAAACCCAGAATACCATATTCAGCGTGGGCATTATTCAACCAGAAGTCATAACCCCAAAAAGTCCGACCACCAGTCTTACCAAGGGATATCTTTTTTTTTTAATAACTGATTGGGCCATCTCTTGATTTCGATCGCGCTTGGGAGAGAACGATATTTTACCCAGTAACTGGGTTATGGGTGTCAGATAGCTAATCGCTCCACAATGACATGCTCCATCAACCTTCCATGAACCATCATCTCCCAAGCAACTTTACACCGTATTGCTAATCACCTAAGTTCAAAATCAAAAGCATGTGGACGCCTGCGGTGTTAAGATCTACTTTTTTGCTATTTCAATCTTTATTCTTTTAGCTATTCGGTGTAAATCCGCTTGTTAAATCACGCACAGTAGGAAGCCGGCTGTGCAAGATGACATTATTCATAATCAAGTCCCTTTCTCATCCCTACAGGACACAAACTACACATACACATCGACAGGTTCCATCAACCTTCGATGGAGCGTCATCTCTCAAGCCCAAGTCGGCGGCTTGGTTGCGCCACCTCCTCAACCTGGCACCAGTACAGCATCAGCACTACTCTTGGGAGCTGAAGCTGCCCTGAAGAAGTATAAAAAGGCGAGGGCTCGGCTCGCGGCCGCTACTAAAGATCTTAGTGATGTGACACATACGGGGACCGGAGATGGGTAAAATGTAAAATGATGTTTTTTTATTTGGAACGAGGTTCTATATTGCACATACTCTACATGTATACTCTGAACACTTGGCGAATGAAACCATTTTTTTTTTATATAACAATTTTGTTTTTTCTTTTATTTACTCTCAAACATTGTAAATTTATTTGATCTTGCCTGTTACATATTTAAAACATAATATATAGCGAAAGAAACTTCGTACTAACCGGGGTCCCATTTTTTTTTATTATAAGGTATAATCGTGATGTGACACTAAGGGTCTACTTTTGCGTGGCAAAGTACCGAACAGTATGGTTGTTTTTGTGCAGTTGGCATAACTCCATCGGAGCAGTTGAGAATTTTACCGTCCATTTGTGATCGCGTGCAGACAGCAGATCTAACCTTTTTAAATGAACAGAGAAGGCGCGATCATAACATTTAACAGCGAGAACACATGTTTAGAAATGTCGTAGTAAATATCACCGTCCCAGTCTTTTTATAACCGTGAATCTTTATTTTTGTTTTCAGGGGAAACCTTCAAAAGGTACCCGACCTCCGGGTCGGGGAGTGTTGGATTTTTACCTCACTAAAACCATTCCGGTGATCACCACCAGCACATAGGGTTGGTCCCGGTTCCTCTTAAAATACCAATTCCGGAAGCCCCCGTGCAACGCCTGTAAGGCACATCCCTGGGGAGACTGTAAAGGGGCCTCCCCTGAGACTCGCTATGTATGGCAGTACGACCACAGTCACTGTACCACCGTCTTCCCTGGGGGTCACTTGGTGGGTTGACAGAGTCCCCACTCTGTGCGCCCGCAACCCCAAAGGTCCATCCTACCTTGATTGGTAAGCAGGTTTCGGCGTATTAGGCGCCAAGGCGGTTGCGTCCCCGACTCCTTCTCCGAGCAGGATCAGCCCTCTCAAGATCCCGCTCGGCGGCCTCCTTTTTGACCATCACGGTCTCACAGAAGGAGGCTACTACCGTTCAATTCTCTGTCTCTGCCGGCAGTAGTGAGGACTACTGCCGGCAGAGACAGATGTCGCCCGATCCGGGCAACCAGGACCCGCCCTGACCGTGAATCCTGGCGTATAGAATATAGTCGATGTGGGCTTTTCTAATTTCAACGTGACGATATCCACGTAACGGCATCACGATAACACAGGGAAGTAAAATGTATGGAAATACATAATAATATGAAGACAAGCGTTTTTCCGTCCACGATAACGTTAAAACGTGCGCGTATTTCCATATATTCTGTGGACTTGGACGGGGACGCAAACGCTAATAACGTCACGTTAGAAATTATAAAAGCGCACATTGGTTACTGAAACGTTTCTACTTAGAAAGTTTAAGGACTTCAAAATGATTCCGTAAAAGGAAATGTACAGAAACGAACAAATTGTAAGTTTGGATGTAAATAATTTATTAGTGATTAGTAATTAAAAATAAGTTACTCAAGACTACGTGATTTTTCAATATTACCCACGAGTACAAGTTACATTACGAGGTAGTTTACATTATAATGTAATAGTTTACATATTGGAATTATTAAGTATATAAAAAACATGGCGAACGATTGGACAAAGGGCCGATTGTAAGATGAAGGGAAAAACTGTGAAGAAATTTATGCGATACCTAATTCAAAATAAGCCCTTAAAAGTTACACATAATTTTATTAAAAGTAGGTGTTCATTTATTATAGTTAAAATAAAAGCTATACTTGTATGTATGTACTTAGCACCCAGTACAATATTGTCTGTAATGTCATTATCATACCGGTGGTCCGGTCCGACCGCGTCTGCTACGACCGCGACTCCTACGACCGCGACTGCTACGACCGCAACTCCTACGACCGCGACTGCTACGACCGCGACTGCTACGACCGCGTCTGCTACGACCGCGACTGCTACGACAGCGTGAGATGCATAGCGTAGCACAGGCACATAATTTCAAACCAGTATACGGTCCCTTACTGTTTAAAGATAACTTTTCTTATTTTTTTAAATGAATAAATACATATTAAATTGAAACCTCAAAGTGTTCTTTAGTGCCTATTTACACTTAACTTTTTGCTTAAAACGATTTACAAAAAAAAAAAAGAAACTTACAAATACTAGATGACGAGACTAGGCACCCCAATTTGACATCTACCTACTCGACCTAATGGCATCCCTAAGTTGTTCAGTTACAGCTGCCAAACTCTTCGCGCGTCGCCTCTTTGCTTCCCGAGCGCGCATGAGTCGAACACTGCGCGCGTCTGTCAGGGCCGCGTGCGCCGCGTGATGCGCGCGCCGTGCTGCGTCCATGGCTGTCACTTCTTGACGGAGGAGCGATGACTCCCAGGAGCTGAGGGTGTTGTGTATCGCGACGCGCTGAAACGAACAAATATGGTGACGATGATGGAGTTTAATGCTATCATAATAAGAATATAGGAGATAATAGTAGATTATTCATTAAGGGAAAAAAGCAATGTCTTATGTTACGGTACGGGCGTTATATTGAATCCCGAGCGTGATGAAGGATTCTAGTGCTCCGCAGCGAGAGTGCAGCGACGGTTTCAAGCTCACCCAAGACGAAGACACCTTTATCCCCGAGGAGAATATTCTAGCTTTCACACCATGCTGTGCACAAAAGGCGTGAAACGTAGAATATTCTCTTCTCTCAAAAATTTATAAAAAATATTTTTTTTTTTATTAACAAATCAACGATTATTGTTAAAGTTTTTATAAGATTTTTTGATTGAGGTCCTAAATTCAAATCATATTATTGACCAGCGGGTTATAATGAAATTCAGTACAATATTATTGCCCGGTTAGACCAGGGGGTCTACTCCGAAGCGGTTAACCACCGTATCGGCCGAATGTTCGGTCATTTTCTACTACCTTTCATTTCCTATATTGACTATAGGTCCCGACCAAACTGTGCCAATCCGAACCTTTTTTAGAACCCTTACCCTTTTTTTTTTTTTAATTCTTAGTAGGACAACAATATTTGAATCAGAAAATGACCGAACATTCGGCCGATACGGTGGTTAACCGCTTCGGAGTAGACCCCCAGGGCTATAATGACTTAAGGTTAGGTTTTCATGTCATAATTTGACATTATCGAGCAGGTGGTGTGAAAATACTATTAACAGTGTTCATTTAGTTAAATTCAGGAGTAATCGTAGACTTATATTCTTAAGGTAACACCCCTTTTTCGCATTGGGCCCTAGTTTTATCTTATAGATCATAGAAGATGTACCTGAGCAGCATCTTTCAACATCTTCGTTCGTCTCTGCATAGCGTTGTCGGCTTTTCTCTGCTTGTCAATTAGTTCTATGTGTTTCCTGAACTGTTCTGCTTCGTCCATGCGTATACGTCTGTCAGCTGCAAGCTGCGTACGCGCCTCTTCTTCCAATGCTTTGTCTAATAAGAAGCATGTCTGAGGAATTATAAAATATCGCTATAAATGTGGGAGTATTAATAGGTGAAGTTTTGAAGTGTTAAAGAGTTCATTATTTAGAGATTAAGACCGGCTAAGCCCCCACACCTATCTATATTTATATAAATAAAAATAAAATGCTGTTTGTTGGTAAGCCCCATCACTTGAAAACGGCTGGACTTATTTGATTATTTTATGTTTTAAAATGTTAGTCATCATCTGGCTAGCCTTTTCCCAAGTATGTTGGGGTCGACTTCCAGCCTAACCGGATGCAGTTGAATACCAGTATTTTACATGGAGCGACTGCCTATCAGACCTCAACAACCCAGTTACTGGGTAATACGATACCCCTTGGTAATACTGGTTGTCAGACTTTCGGGCTTCTGACTACCCGTAACGAATGTCAAACATCCACGAATGCCAGCCGGGACCAACGGCTTAACGTACTTTCCGAGGCACGGAAGGGTCTCGGTATATAAAGATGGTCACCCATCCACAGACCAACCGCGGCAAGCGTAGCTTAACCTGATCGATCGACCTGTGCGGCTGTTATTATTTAGCCACGGGTCCCTGTTTTAAAATGTTCGTAATAGTCCGAATTAAGATTTTTATGGAAAGAACAACTGGAAAAGATTCCTGTGATTACCTTCCGGTCATCGATATGCGCGAGTAGCTCTGCACTGCGCTTTTCCTTGTGCCGGATGCCCTCCACCAGCATCTGTCTCTTGAGCTGCGACTCCAGCGACTTCTGGTACTGTATAAACTCATTGCGGGACTTCTCTTCGCGCCGCTTTTCAACGATGTAGCGCTTGTACTGGTCTAGGGTTTCTGCTTCGACCTGGGGTTTTATTAATTTATGATAACGTTATCATACTCATCATGATTCGATCAAAAATAAAATGGAACCACCATTTTTATAATCCTTTTAAAAAGGTCAGACTCAAGAAAGACTTATTACTATTTTATTATTAGACGCAATCGTTACTCCAGAACTTTTCGGCCCCATCGGCCATCTGTAGGTAGGTACTGCGAGCTCGAAGCACAGAACCGATCCAAGTGGCGATGCTTGCCTACCTATGTCCAGCAGTGGACGTCTTTCGGCTGAAATGATGATGTTGTACTAGACTAGATCTTTAATATATGATATTGATGAGTAGACAAATCTTAATACGATATTGGCTGTTGTTAGGTATAATATAAATAGTCTTGTCTTAGCTCGACGCTCCACGCGGCGCCGTATCTGCCTTTTGTCATTTATTCAACCCAAGTTGTTACACATGAGCTATTGTAAGCTATTTTAATAAACAAGGCGCCTATTCAATATAAGGTGTGATTGAAATAACTGAAAACCTGAAAAGGGGTGACTAAGAGAAAATAGATACTTAGGTACTTAATTTTATTATTCCTGAAAAGGAACACAATATCATTATGGACAACTTTTTATTAAGAAACCAACGCTGAAATCCTGAATTACCTAAAATCAGCTGTTCCGAAAATTTTGTCGAGCTATGCGAACATAAATTTATGGAGTAGCTAGCTGGTTTTTGAGCGACCCCTTTTTGCTTTTCAGTTATTTCAATCACACCTTATACCAATAGGCAGGCGCCTTGTTTATTAAAATAGCTTACAATAGCTCATGTGTAACAACTCGGGTTGAATATGAAGACTGAACTGTTAGCTTTTTAAATTATGTAAACACGTTAGGTATTTCAATTAGTTTTGTGTAACACACTATCAATCGCAATCTGAATTATTTTGAAGGATATTGCTAATCCATTGCTTCACATGTTCGAAAAAATTTGTCTGCTCAACAAAGTAAATAACGCAATGAATGTTGTTGAACTGTCAAAATGACAGCCATTGCTACTGTTTGTGTTTTACGCAATTAATCCGTCGCGTCGTACTTACAATTTCTCTTTCTTCTTTCTCCTTCTGCCACAGCTGTCGGAACTGGTCAGCGAGTTTCTCTCTCTCGATATCATCTTCTCTCTTCCGTGCTAGGGCTGCGAGGAGTTTCCACTCTCTCTCAGGGATAGAGTCTAAGATGTCTGTGCTGCAGTTTTCGTAGTCGAACGAATTAACCAGCTGGGATATGGAACTGGGTACTGAAACAATAATAAGGATTTTTGTTGCAAAAAATTGAGTTTAGAAAGTATAGACTCACGCCTTTAATCCACGATGGGTTACGCAGAGGTGTACCTACTTATAGAGGCTATCTATGTAGCCTAACCTTTTATAGTGCAGGCTGGCTATAATTTAGCGCGGGTTCCATTCGAACATTCAAGCAAGAATGTCAAATATTTTATTAGGTATTTTTGTTGAGATAAGTCAGTGCTAGTTTTACTCGGGAATATGTAAAAATTTAGAGAAATCCTATCGGTGTTTAATTACTTTAAGGGGATCTTCTAGTCCCTTACAGTACCTACACTACACCCAGTACCGGTTTTAGCACTACCAGCGCCCTGGGCGAAATTTCTACGGCGCCCCCTATCTGCCATTGAAACCCATACGAAAAAATAAGCAAGGGATATAATGAAATAACTATTTAAAAAAAACTAATAACATTTTAATTTTCTAGCCTTTCTATCGGCAAACTAAGACATCAAAGTCTGTTTACCGCAATTTTATTTTCGATTGACAAAGTTGCTAAGTTTGTCAATCTAGATATTGTTGATCGCAGATAGGTTTTTATCAGCTTATGCTTAGAAAAACTCCTTTCCCCACTGTGGCTACAGTTACAGGTAAAGTGATCAGTATTCGCAATGCTATCCATACATTTGGATACAGTTCTTGTAAGTTGCGATCTTTGATAAATTATAAAATAAAGACAGGAGTAACCACATTCTGATCACTGAGTTCATCGCACAACACATGATACAATCATCTATATTATCTGACTTGAGAGTCTACAGTTAATTTCAATTGGAAATCACTATTGAGTTTGAGAAGGTCCGAAATAATAATAATAATAATTTATTGAATATTACAAACCAATGTTACATGTATTGTCTTATAATTAACTTAACTTAACGGTGGTCTGTAATTGTTAGCAATCTTTTTTATATTGTACAAAAAAGACCAAGATTCCGGGTATTCATTTAACTGTTCAAATTTTTCATTGAATGAATTTATGGTAGTGTCCAAAAGACCGTTGAAAAATTCAACTTCAAATTTCTTTTCTGGAGAAGTTATAGTTTGTAGCTAGATTAAGGGAATTTACTAGTACGTCAGACTCGCTCTATGAACAAGCGGATATAAAGGGGCGCCGCAGGCGCCTCTTCAAATCTGGCGCCCTGGGCGATCGCCCAACCGCGCCCTGCCCTAACGCCGCTACTGACTACACCCACATTTCGCCAGTAATGTTTATGTCAAGTATAATAGGGGACGAGGCTTTTGCCATCTACTGGGCACTAATCCAGACTCCCTACTACGGAGAAATTCCTAATGGAAAAACCCAATAACACTTTGCCCGACCTAGGAGTAGAGCCTGGGACCTCATGCTTAGCAGTAGTAATCAGAACGCTTCAACTAGCCTAAAAAGACGATCTTACAAGACTTACGTTTACATATAAATAAAATACGGCAAAGGTTTCTTAGAAAAGTGCTTTTTAGAACTTGCCTGAAAATATACGTTCTGTTAGTTCATGCCTTGATAATATTGTTTTACTAGGCGCATGAAGATTTAGGACTACTTAATATATTTTTAATAATATAATAGTATATAATAATATGCCAATTGCATTCAAATATGGAATAGGAATAAAAGATGGAAAGGAAGGAGATAAACCTCAACTAAAATGTCGTGATGGTCAAGTGGTTAAGGCCTCACCTCTTATGCAAGAGGTTGTGGGATTTTGCAATTTATAATTAGTACTATTCTGAGATTGTGTTGGGCGTTTCTAACATCAGTGAAGGTCATCGTGAGGAAATCTGGACTTATAGTTATAATATAGGTAAGTTCGAAGCCACTTTTCTGTATAGGAAGAGGCCTTTGCCCTGAAGTGGCTGTGGTATTTTTTTTTCTATTCACGCTACCCCTGCTTGCGTGGGCAAAATAATTAGGTAGCTACACGTACCACAACCACAACACATCGCACCGACAAAATGTGGAATTTGACGGACCATAATCCTAATGTGGGCGGTATAAATGGCGCTGAGCAAACGGGCGATATATAGAGCCAAGCCAGGGTAGAAAATGCGTTCTGATTCTCGCCCGAAACAATTATTTGTATAGTCTACTAGTGGTTTCTGAAATTTTTAAAAATGATATCTTCTATTATATGATTAATTCTATTACAACCACGTGTGTCACAAGAAACACAATAGCTGTCAATTGCGTCGATCATAGTGCAAGTGTAAACAATTTTCTTTCTTTCATTTATGTTATTAGAAATTAATTTCCCATGAAAATACGCAATACATCTTACCGTTACACACAGGTGACTTCTTCCTCGGAGCCAGGCCGGGCCGGCGCGGACTCTCTGTTATTATTTTATAACAAAACACCATTATTCCCACTTCCGCAGATTGTTTATACTGTGGGACACTTTTTATTGACACTTCTTATTGTAAAGTGTGCTGGTGCCTATGTTTAAAGGAAGATTTTGATGCTGTTACGTAGGGTCGTAAGGAGGTTAGAAGGAGCGTTGGCAGACCAATTATAGCCAGGTGGGTGGACGACTTACAGCTGATTACGGGGAAGACCTGGATCAGATTCGCACAGACCAGGGAAGCATAGCACAATGGGGAGGAGGACTATCGGCACTGGATGGAACAAGGCTGCCAGTGATGATGACCATGACGTCGGGTTGTACGCAATTAAAGTAATGCAAAGGGGTTGAAGATTGTATGAGATGGAGCAAGTAATAAAATATAACTATCAGTCCTAGTCGTAGTACTCGTAGTGTAGGCCTAAGGTCACTCCTCATGGGATGTGTCCTAGAAGACGCTGCTCATAAGGAGGGTTGGCCTTTTGAGGACCCGGTGCCCCCCTCCCGTTTGCTGATGGTGACCGTAGGGTAAAAATTCCGTGCTCACCGGTCTTATTCCCCAAAGGACGAGCGTATTTTCATGGTTCCCCCCGAAAAAGTAACACTGTAAGTAAGTAACAGAAATATTCTGAGCTTATCTGTAGATGATCAAAAAAGGTGTTTTAGTAGTCTCCTTAACGGTACCTAATTATAGAGGTTAATACACTATCACAGGTATTAATATTCTCCAGCAGATAAACATCAGACTGCGGTCATCTGCTACCAACCGCGGTATGCCATTACCCCCAGGATCATTCACTGTAACGGCCTGCACTTATCGCCCATGTTCAGCAGTGGACTTTAACAGGCTAACAGCTAACACGCGCTAAATAACCTTGTTTGCACCATGCCCTTGGACTTAAAGTCAAGGATAAACACAATAAAAACAAACTCCAAAGACAAATAAACGTTTTTGTAATGTTTTTTTGCACATTTAAAGCACAGTTTCAGGCACTTTTTTTACAAAAGTATCACATTATGGTTTATTGTTGTCGACTTCTGACGACAGACTTGGTTGCTACGTTTGTATCGATTTAACATTAGGTATCAAGGTTAACTTGTACATACAGGTACCTATAAACTCATGTAGGTACCTAATACTAGCTGCAGTGTCTGAAAGATAGGAGTTCAAAGAAAATGCTGTGAAAACTGTGGAATTGCATGAAAATGGCAACTTTTTGTTTTAAGTTTACTCATTTCGCAGTTGTTTAAAAAGGAAAAAGCTTTCCCCGATTCATTACTTTTGTGCACTGCTTTACACGAACAAGTCATTTAATTTTCCCCTATTTCGGAAACGTTACATGTAGGGTTGTAGACCATTTATCAATGACAAATACGACTGATTAATGATGTTGTTAGGAGGTTAACTTTGTTTGTTCCTACTTTTTTAAATAAATGGACGTATGTTACAGTAGCTTTTTAAAAGAATAGAGTATACACAACATTACTTACGACAAATTAGCGATTGGTAGCTTATTGCATCATGACATGCATAATCACAATCAGCCTATAACATTCCCATCGTTGTATTCATTAGGCCTTTAACCAATTATTAAGTATATAAGTTAGGCCTTCCTTGAGGAGCTGGGGTGGATCGAATAATCGATTTTCCCACCCGTACGCAAAATACGCGCATTGACGTGGAGTTGCGGAAACCAGCCCGTATTACCTATTACCTATATACTTACGTTTTAAACTAGATTTATTTTAGGCATAGTTTAATATTTTCTTCATAATATTAATATGTAACTTTGTAATGTAATGATGTAACTTCTATGTATTTTAAGTGAGCTTATGAATAAAAATTATTCTATTCTATTATTCTATTCATTGCTGGGACACAGGACACACGCTGTGAGAGGGAGTGGACCATAATGCACCACGCGGGCCCAGTTCGGGTTGTACCTAAGATGTCACAGTCATGTCTTCGATTTTTATTGTTTCTAGGATAAGCCGGTTTCCTCACAATGTTTTCCTTCACCTTTCCGTTTTGAGAGCAGTGGTGATGAAAATAAATACCTACACAAAATAAAGTGCCTGACTGGGTTCTTCGGACTCACCGACTCGTAAGTAGGGGCTGATAGCGATCGGTAAGATATAAAAAAATGACGCCTGCAAAAGAGATACACGTACACATATGTAATTCCGATATTAACTTGCATTATAAACAAAACAACGTTTTGTTTTATTAAGAAACAATTAAATACATAGGTACAGTCAGCAACAAAAGTCGATTAACACTTCAGTTTTTTTAATCTCAGTTATTGAGCAAAATATTTGTTCAAAATTGCAGCAGAATATTTTGCTCAATAACTGAGATTACAAAAACTGAAGTGTTAATCGACTTTTGCTGTCGACCGTACCTACTATTGCAGTACTTGTTAGAATTGTCTACGTTAATTTCAATCACTTTGGTGCAAGTAAGTACTTCTAAGTGGCTTCATTATCTATCTTCTATACATATAATAAATTTGTAGAAAAGTGGTGTCTGTACAATGGAAATATATAAAAAAAAAGTAGCAGGGGTTGTTATTATATCGATGCCGAACCCGAAATTGTAATTAATATTTTTTTTGTCTGTTTGTCTGTTTGTCGGTTTGTCTGTTTGTCTGTTTGTTTGTGCACGCTAATATCAGAAACGGCTTATTCGATTTAGATGCGGTTTTCACTAATATATTGTAGTAGGCTTCACTTAACATTTAGTGTTTATTTCATGTCAATCGGTTCATAAATAAAAAAGTTATGTCAATTTAAAGAATCACGGCGAACATTTGTTAAGGTATTCTATCAGAGTACGTACACGCCTCGGGCCTGCGCGTCCGATCTTCGGAACTACTGGACGGATTTAAATGATTTTTTTTTTTGTTGTATAGTTATTATGGCTGGACAACATTCAGGCTATAATGTTTCTTGGAAACTTGAACACCTGATGCAGAACCGAAACAGACCAGCTTAACTATAAGAGATACAAAAATGGTACCATAGCAAAAATTGTTCCACGTGATGAGGATTTTCTGCTGAGAGAATAAATTTGAAGATCTGGAACACCTGATGGGGAACTCCAAGACCCCAGCTACACCATAACACATATAGGAATGACGTCTTAGTAAAAGTTATTCGGTCTGATGGGCATTTCCTGTTGACTTATAAAAATCGAAGATCAGAAACATCTGATGTGGAAATCTAAGCTATCACTAATTTCACCTCCACGCGGTGAAGGCGGTAACAGTTTAGGACTGATTTTCGATGACGATGGTATATCATTGAAAATTTGACTCTACTGGCCAAAACTCCCATTTATTATTTTTTTAACGTGAAGAAATGCTCATGCATTCTGCACTACCACGGGGAGATAGTGCAGTTATGTGGGACTCTAACCCACTAAAACTCCACTGTGTCCTCCTCTGCCGCTTACGGCGGGAACATGGGCACGCGTTAGCACTCATCCGTGAACCCGCCGCGGCTGTCCGTCACCGGACCCTCCTCCGGGGAGTACTCCCCATCACCGGCGCACCAGAACACATAGCACGCCGTGACCACCCCAGGGACCAAACCAGCACATGGGCGCCAGACGATCCCGTGTCTGGGCACCCTTGGTAGGGGAGCAGTCACTTAGATTTTAATTGATCAGGTATCTTCATAATAAAACTATAACCATGCCTAGAAAGAGGTCAAATCTTTCCCAATGTTCCAAAGGAGCTAAAAGATTGAGGATCATAAGATCCCAAGAATCTACCGAAGAGCGTCAGGAGAGACTTGATGCTGTTTGAGAACATCAGGCTGCAACTCGCTCCGTGGAAACCTCTTCGGATCGCGAAGCACGCCTGCGTTCTCAGCGTATTTACGCATCTACATCCAGATCTCTAGAGACCAGTGAAGAATATGATGCGCGACTGACCGCTGATACGGTGAGATTATCATACATTGTTCCGAACACGCACACAACAAAATATTCATAATCAGAAAGTGAGAAAGAAAGAATTGCTGGAGTACGGCATGAAGAGACAGATTAAAAAGAGCGCAACGAACGTTTGAATTCTGATCGACTTCGACATTCTCTGAACAGAATGTCGATATCATATCTGAAGAATCGGATGTGTCTCAAGATATAGCCGTAGGGCATGGCGACCTTCCTTGGGTTGATAAGGAACGGAGTGCATTTACGTATACTCCTATGATTGACTACGCCACATATTCCGCCATCGGAGGTATGGTTAAAAATTTTACTTTTTGTGAAGCTGTTAAATAGCAAAGAGAAATAAACGGTATGTGTTGCTCAGGTGGGAAAGTACATATTGAAATATTACAAAATCCTCTGGAGGATTTTGTAATATTTCAATATAATATTAAGATCACTGCTAATCGGTGACCATCACAGTCAAAACATTTCTTGGACAACATACGTTCGTACAATAATGCCTTTCAAATTACATCTTTTGTTGCGAAACAGATTTCAGAAGGCCCATTTATGCCAACAATCAAAGTGCAAGGCCAAGTTTACCACCCTATTGGTTCATTATTGCCTGAAAATGACGTCTCGAATCGTCTCGCGCATCCCGTTGTTATCCAGTCCCCGGGTTCTTAGAATTCGACATCAGACGTTTCAGATCTTCGATTTTGACTACCCCGTTGTCGCTGGCATAACCAACAGGATGCGCGTACGAAGTCGCGGGCAGAAGCTAGTACACAATAATAATAAACATATTTCACGTTTGTAACATAAGCGGATGTAAGTGAATTACAATTTTTACTAGCATTTTATTACGTTGGATGGCCAATGACTTCCCGGCAATTTCCTTAATTATACTCTTAATGACGCCCGCACGCGCCACGTTTCTTTCGAGTAGGTAGGTACTTTATCATAGAAATAGTTTGTTCAAACAACCATTAATTGACAGAGAAGAAAGAGTTCCAATCAATCTACTTCTAGCCTTTTCCCAACTATGTTGGTGTCGGCTTCCAGCCAGTCTAACCGGATACAGCTAGATACCAGTATTTTACATGGAATGACTGCCTATCTAACCTCCACTCCACTGGGTAACACGATAACCCTTGGTAAGACTGGTTGTCAGACTTTCTGGCTTCTGACTACCCGTAACGACTGCCAAAGATCCACGAATGACAGCCTGGGTCTCGATATGTAATGAATGGTCAGCCATCCACAAACCGATCGCGGCAAGTCTAGCTTAACATTCGATCGACCCCGTGCTGCTGTTATTATTTAGCCACGAGAGGAAAGAGTCCCATGGAAGAAATATTGGAGCCAAGTGAATATGGTGTTACGAAAATTCACGTCACGATTTTTCTGATGAAAAATCTCGATTTTCATTCATTGTTGACGTTTTCATTGGTTAAAAAAAATACCATTTTCGCTTTGCGCTACCTCATTCTACGCAAGACATATCTATACATACGGCGCTGATCAAAATGTAATTATGAATAAGTAATCTATAAACAGAACGAATTAAATTTTTTATTTGTGTCACGAAAACATCATAGGAACCTTCCAAGTTACCCGTTACTCGTAAAAAATATAAATAGGAGTCCCAATTATGTCCCGCTGAAGTAACACGATTTTATCGCCCTTTCGAACAGCTGCCCCGTAAACACGTAAAGATTACGTAACGATTACGATCATATTTGACCCTGAACCCCACACAAGGTGTAAACTAGTGTGAAATAGCCTTTACACGGAATTACTTACACGTCACGTACGTCGTCATTTAGTTTCAATTATACTATTATTTTTCTTTGTGTATGCTGCACCAGTATACAGGGTCGCAGGTCGCAGCATAATGCTGAGCGATAGCCGTTTTGCGTGGATGTGATGCTTGTTTCCATCAACCCTTTCTTATTTTTTTTTGTGTTTATGTTCTTTATTGCGTCATGTTTACCGCAAATAAACGTATTTCTTTTCTTTCTTTTCTTTCTTTTCTTTCTTTTCTTTCTTTTCTTTCTTTTCTTTCTTTTCTTTCTTTTCTTTCTTTTCTTTCTTTTCTTTCTTTTCTTTCTTTTCTTTCTTTTCTTTCTTTTCTTTCTTTTCTTTCTTTTCTTTCTTTTCTTTCTTTTCTTTCTTTTCTTTCTTTTCTTTCTTTTCTTTCTTTTCTTTCTTTTCTTTCGTTTCTTTCTTTCTTTTCTTTTCTTTCTTTTCTTTCTTTCTTTTAAAAGGACAAAATAAACTAGCTACCGAACCGTACCTGCTGGTATTTAGATAAACCTCGTCTAAACGTTACATTTCTAGACCATTGTAATTTTGTGATTATGTTTTGATTATTTTGCGCAGATATCAAACAGTAATATTGGTTAAGAACACAAAACACGACTCACGAGAGAATATTATCAGCGGTTATCAGCTTCGAAGATATCGCGGTTGATAAGCGCCAGTCGTAAACACACCGCGGGCCGGTGATGACGTCCGACATGGACAAAGATAAGCCTAAATCACCCCGAATCCGTCGACCTGATGTCTTGAGGAAACTCAACGCGGACAGTTTGCTCATGATAGAGCGAGGTCTGCTCGGCGACCTCCCTGAAAAACTCAAACCACCTCCATTAGTACCATCTAGAGCGCAATCTAACGAACTTGCCGTAGCTAAACCATCTGGACTCCTATCTGCATGTCTGCCCATCCCGGATTCACCTGTCTCAGAAAGAGTGTATTCATCCGACGAAGAAATTTCTGTTTCTCCGCTGAAAAAATCATTCAGCTTCCGCGATAGACTCTCCAAAATAAGTTTCTTTAACAAAGACAAAGAAAAAGAAAAGCCAAAATGGAAAACAATCGTGGAAGGCGAAAAATTCGAAGACCCAGTAAAGATCATCGGAGCGCCGAAGCTGACACCAAAGAGATCGGATACCAAAGCGGAGCACGACTATAAAAGCAACAAACGTTTTTGGTTTTTCAGAAGCAAAGAGCTATCTGAAATAAAAAGGGAAAAGGTGCAAAGGCCCGTCTACACACGTAGCAAGAGTTTCGAATTCCTGCCCAGAGCTGCTATCGAAGAAGAGGAGGAAGAAATATCACCAAGAATAAAGAACAATTCATCATACCTGTGCGGAAGCAGTGATACTATGGGTGAAGCTTGGACATCCAACGAGAGCCTCGAATATATAGCCAACATTTACCGTGACAGTGACGACGGTGTGTGGCTTAAAAGTGTTAAAGAGCTAGCTTCAGACCTCTCGTGTAATAATTCCAGTACATCAATCCCGACGTCTGGATCTAGTGTTAATGCTAGGAGCATTTTGAAAACGAAATCAGTAGAGGATGTTTTCAGTGCGTTTAATAAGGCTGTCGAGTTATTCAGCGAGACTTATCTTAGTGATTGCGAGCCATACACAAAGTCGAAGGATTTGACCATCAATCTAAAGAGAATAAGTTCCTCTTTCACAACGTTACCGTCTCCGAAAGTGGTGCAAGTGAATAAAGTGAGTGAAGCCAGTGAGGACTTTAAGAAAGAGTTGTCTAGAGTGTTAAATATTAAGCGTGAACTGCGGACGGCTAGGAGAGGATCAGTCACAGACTGGTTTGTGCTAGAAGACAAGGCAGCTGCCCCTTCTACTGTCCCAGAGTCTAGCAAATATAGGAGGGGAACGAAGAAAGATGTGAACCGAGTTCGGAGAATCAGCTCGACGAAATATGTAAGTGGACCTTTTTATCTGATAGACAGTAACGTGTTGCACTATGATAAGCACGTTTGAAGGCTGATTGTATTATCTTTGTTAGGTCTTATTTGTCATTGTTTTGTGTATTTTTGAAACAGAAACTTTGGATAGTTGTGAAGATGTTTTAAGATATTTTTACTCAAGAACTCGATATCTTAAATATTTTTTTTTCAAAACCATTACAGCTTTTTTAATCGACTGGTGACCGACAGAGACTGGTGCAGACAGACAGAGTTACTTTCGAATTTATAACATTAGTATGGATAGGCATAGTAATGTGGTTTACTGCTTTATCCATACTAAAATTATAAATTCGAAAGTAACTCTAACTGTCTGTCTGTCTTTATGTTACCTTTTCACGCCTAAACCACTGAACGGATTTCGATAAAATTTGGCAGAGAGATAGATTGCATCCCGGGGAAAGACATAGGTTAGTTTTTATCGGCACCCTCGCGGGCGAAGCCGTGGGCGGAAGCTATTTCCTATATTTTAAATACGGCTCAAAACTTAATTTCTTCGCTCCAGTAACACATCGCCGTAATCGGGGCACGCGTTGCCCTATTTTACCAATTTGATTACTGGCTGTCTTATCAGCAGTTAGTCGATAACGGAACGGTGTGAGTCGATAACCAATGGTTGCTACACTTAAACACTTGTACAACCGTTAGTTATTTTTTGTGATAACAACATTCTTTACTTTTAATATGGCGGGTGCTATTGGTGTTTTGATTGGCGTGTGTGACTAATGCACCATCATCAAATTTCTTTAATAGATTTTCATCCTTATCGCTAAACCATAAAGTTCAAAGTTGATTGGGAAAATTTGACAGTTTTGGGTAGCTTGATGTGCTGGCGTGTGTACCAAACGCTGGTTATTTGTTGTGATACCGATATTCTTTACTTTTGCGAAGTCTGTATGTATCTATAATGTATAGACTATAGATCCATAATTCATAGAACCGGAAGGTGCATTAGTCACACACGCCAATCAAAACCCCAAATATTTTCCTATATACATAGTTACTTTACTCTTTGAATAGCACCCGCTAGTGACTTCGCAAAAGTAAAGTGACTTCGCAAAAGTAAAGAATGTACGCACAACAAATAACCAATATTTGGTACAGACGCGGACGCCAGCACATCAAGCTTCTACAATCTGTCAAATTTATTTAAGGGGCTTACATGACCTAAAGCGCGGTCACTGTCGTCGGACTGCATAGAAAAGGAAGAGAAGCGCGTGACACAACTCTGGTAATTTATTGTAAAATATGAAGCAAATTATTTAATTACAAACAATCTATTGTTTAGACTAAAAAATTAAAACACTAGTATTTTAGTATGTTGCTTGTAGAATAATCTGACAAAAAATCAGAATGATTGTATGTATACTAGTATGGTTTCTATTGTAAAAAGAAAGTTTTTAGAGGTATCTTCATGATTTTTTTTCTATCGTATCAAATTAGTTTCAGTTTCAATTAGATTTTCAACACACTATATAACTAGCATATATATCCTGAAGAATATCATATTATATTTTTCTGATTTTGTTTACTATAGTCGATCATATAAGTAGATACTTACTTTTATTGTTTCTAAAACTTGCGTTTTTTGTGTTTAGGTCCTGTAAGCCCCTTAATTTCGGAAGCCGGTGGCAAAAAACTAAAACTAAAATACAGATCCCAAGACACCGCCGACTTCCATAATTTTGGGTTAATTTATTTTTGAAGTCGGTTTAAGTTTTTTAAATTACTTTTTTAGATATAGAATTATTGTAACTAGTAGACCAACATGTACGGATAGTGGATACAGAAGCCCCAAAAAGTCTGAAACCTGTCTTACCAAGGGGTAGAGTGTTACCCAGTAACTGTAGGTCGATAGGATTGGTCTAGGCTGTCGGTCCATCAGTTATACTGGAAGTCGACCTTGGGGTCGACTTCCAGTATAACTGGACGCAACTACATAGTTGGAAAAACGCTAGGCAGATTGAGTAAACATACTACAGAAAATACCTTGTAAACCTACAGTTAGACTAGAAACTGCAGCGTGGTAATAATATGGCTGTGCACTTGTTAAAGAGAGCATGACTAGTTTCTGCAAAGGGGAATCCGAAACCTGACAAAAGGTGGAACACAAGAGGATGAATATTGTCTACATTAGCCGGTGGATGATCTTACATGAAGAACAAAAAAAGCGGCGAACTGCGAGTCGGACTCGCGCACAAATAGTTCCGTACCACCGCAAAATATTTAATAATAGCTGTATCCCGTGGTGTTACCCGCATAAGTCTTGATCTCCTGGTAATATCGGGATATAAATCGGGTATCCTATGTCCTAATCCGGGTCATGGTCTACCCATGTGCCAAATTTCAATCAAATCCGTTCAGCCGTTTTAGCGAGAAAGCGTAACAAACAACAATTAAATCTTTACTCTTTATATTACTAAGTGCGCCCCGCGGTTTCACCCGCTTAAATCTCGATCCCGTGATTTCTAATATAATTCAATCATGATTTGAAAGACACTTGGCGCCATCTATTATCATAATAACGTTATTGTTGTTTTCCTCGGGAACTGCGTTTTTTTTCGGGATGAAAGGTACAGTCAACAAAGGAGTTAAGTATACAGGAGCGTCGGATATAGTTGAAGTTTACCGATGAATGTTCTGGGCTGAAATTTAATTTAATAAATGAGCTGTTTGTTTTCTATTAATAAACTTAAATTTAATTCGAGAATATCCATCGGTTTCTTAGTAAACTTCAACAATATCCGACGCTCCTGTATACTTAACTCCTTTGTTGACTGTACCTACCCCCTATGTCCGTTTCTGTACACCTGACAACGTAATGCAAAATTTCAGGATGATCGATTCAGTGGTTTAGGCGTGAAAAGGTAAGAAACAAACAAACAAACTTACTTTCGCATTTGTAATAGTTAAATTAACTATTAGTTTAGATTACTTTAGTAAAAAAACACGTTTCTTTTACGGGGATTTTTAACTTTATTTTATTTATATACAGCCCTGTGACAGACGGACGGACCGTGGAGAAATAGGGTACCGTTGCCACCGGTTACGGATACAGGGTAGTTCCTTCTCATGATGGCTTTAGGTACATTTTATGACTTAGTGTAAAGATCTCTTAGTACCTACTTCTACCACAGATAAAGATAAGATTTCAAACTTTTTACCTATTTATTTGCTTATATTTTAATGACTGACTTTTTTGTACTGGTTTATATTTACCTATAGGTGTGGTTAAGACTTTGTATCTGCACTAGGTAGTGGGTTCAAATCCATAGCAATATATCTGTAGCGGCGTTTTTGTTAGGGTAACACGAGCGACACGCGTCAACGACAGAGGTAACTGCAACCGTCGACGAGCGTTGATGGTTGCCGTCGACAACATGCCGCTTGAGCACCGTACTCAAATACACGAGCAGCACGTTGTCGACGATACCTACTTTTGGATAGGTACGTTTGTGAATCAATTAAATTTCGTCATATTTGCCAAAAAGCTCCATCAATCCGTCAGATATTTATATTATTTCACTATCAGGACGTGTAATGTAACACTATTGCACAGAATAACTTTTATTCGCCCTGAATACTTATCCTTTTAAAAATTGTCCAAATCTGAGTTTTCAAAGTCGTCAGATTAAGGGAAAGCCCACTATTTGACGGCACGGTTGGCGCAGTGGTTAAGCGATTGACTGCTGCGCTGCGTGTCGCGGGTTCGATTCCTGCACGGAACAAATATTTGTATGACCTACAAGTAGTTGTTCCGGATCTGGCTGTTTGTGTATGTGAGTTTAAATGTTTGTAAACGCACCCACAATACAGGAGAAATTCCCAGTGGGGGCAACGTTTTTTCTAAAAAAAAAAAAAAAATATTTCTTCATCAGATTTGCCTATTTAAGTCATTATGGGTTAGGCCGCACCCGATCATACCAAAATCAACGGCTCTGAAGATCACTTTATTTTTGGCCGTTTTTTGAAATCTGAAAGTGTACTCCTGACCACGGGGCTCCTATCAGAAACTTTTCAAATATATTCGGTGTTCTCTCATCCTGCCACATCTACTCAGCTATCAAGTTTTTGCCCTGCATAGCATAAAACCCTCTGGGCTCCCCACCATTAATGAATTATTTATTACTAGCTGCGCCCCGCGGTTTCACCCGCATAAGTGTCGATCCCGTGGGAATATTGGGATAAAAAGTAGCCTATATGTTAGTCCAGGGTGTCAGCTACCTCCATACAAAATTTTATCAAAATTGGTTCAGCCGTTTGAACGTGAAGAAGTAACAAACATATAAAAACACACAAACACACCCCCACACCCCCACAAACTTTCGCTTTTATAACATTAGTGTGATATAACAAAATATTTGTCATGATTGTTTTGCGTTCCTCTATGATTTGTCATTTATTTGGCAATATTTTCCGCAAAACATGTAAACATTAAAATTTTGTATTCAATGACGTTTGCCTGTAAACTGATAAAAACTTCACTGATAACACACATGGAATAAAACGTAAAAAATGCGATATTTCAATGGCGCTTATATGTATTGAGGCCAATGCCTTATGTTACTGAAAAGTTTGCATTATTCACACATAACATCACGCCCTGTTTTCCCGAAGGGTTTTGCAGTGGTGTACCGTACTCCCACATTTCACCAGTTATGTTTAAGTCTCATATACTATGGGGCAAGCCTATTGTCATCAACCGGGCACAAGTTCAGACTCTAGACTTGTACTGAGGAATTCCGGATAAGAAACCCAATAACACTTTGTCCGACCTGGGAATCGAACCTAGGAACACAGCAACGCATGCGATCACTAGACCAACGAAGCATAGTCGTGAATACTACACAAAATGCATTACTTTATAGGAAGACATTTCAGAATGATAATATATTGTGAACCGTACCTACTGGTTAATGTCTGAAATGGTATTTTGAGGAAAGAGCCATACATATTTGAGTGGACCTGACCTGACTGTTAGCATTCACGCAAGAGCAGCTGAGCTCAAAGCATGGGCGCCGGGAGCGGGGTGCAAGAGAGTGCACTTGCACCTCCCTGGCTTCAAAATAAAATATAGGTGTAAAATCATTCAGAACTAAAAATATCCGAATCCGCCTAATAGATTTTTTTTAATTTATTTATTTAATCAGTAGTACACATACATTTTATACATTTAAGTTGGTGCCAACATAAACTCATTAGAGTTTTACCGTGCACCAAAATCATCGACTACATAATTTAGATAATTATAACCACTTAAGTAGGTACTTAGACAAAGAGTAACAACAAAAAAAAATAATTTTATCGGGTATAAGCGAACTATTAGCTAAAACTAACCAGTGCACATCGGTGACCAATCCGGCCGTCCATCGTTAGAACAAAATGTGGTGGATTAATAGATAACTCAACCCATTTGAGGCGAGATCCTGCAATTTTCGATGTCAAGTATTCTGCAATATTTTGGTTCTAAACCTTTTTTTTTGCATTCGTCAACACGGTACTGAACTCCTATTTCCTAAAATCTAATCGGCTTAAGTCGACAAAATGACTCCTTGTATGTACCTATGGACAAACAGTAGCCTAACATATCCACTACATCATAGGTGAAGTTAAAAAATAATTGCGCCTGCTTCGTTGAGCTGAAGATGCACCCCCTGAAAATAAACATGCGCCGAAATACAAACTAAAAACTTTAAACACTGACCTATAAAATACCAATGATAATGAAAACCTTTTATGTGCCTTTATAATGCAGCATATCTCCCTTCTTTGTAGTTTAGACTTAAAAACTAACCATGACCATACCCATATCAAGCCTTTGTATCAAACTAGGACGCCGCTATTGTCAAGGTCGCCAAGGTCATCACTTAATAGACTAAAGACCAAGGTCAGTCGTGTGAATCATCCTGATGACAATAGAATGAATCTAGGTATTGTAGTATAGATTTTATGGTATGACTACCGACGAAATAAAGTCCATACTGATTGTTGCACAGTGCTATACAGGGGAAATTTTTGAGATGACACAACTGATCGTATAGCAGAAAAGAGTAAAAAATACTAAGGAACAACACCATTATTATGAACCATTTTTAATAATAACAATATAGTCCTCTAGACCGAGTTTCAGCAATGGCGACCAATTTCAGCAAAAACTAGCCTTTAGCGCGGGAGATATTATAGTGCGCAAGTGCGTGCGCACTGCGCAGACACTGGTGCACTCTCGCTCACTAACTAGTCCGATAGGACGGCATGCAATCCGACACGATCGGAGAGAGATCAGATCAGGTGCAGGACCAACGACTTAACGGGCTTTCCGAGGCACGGGGGTATCACACCGCCAACCTCCAAATTCCGGGCTGTTACTAGGAAATATAGAATGGAAAAACCCAATAACACTTTGTCCGACCTGGGAATCTAGCTCACAACCCTACGCTCAGCAGTCTCGATTGCGACCACGAGACCATTTTTACGAGTTATTCCGGTCTGATCTGCTGAGAGAAGAATAACTAGCAGGGGATCCAGGGGGTGCCCTGGATCCCCTGCTAGTTATTCTTTTGTTTTAATCTCTGTCTTTTCCGCTATAAACTTTCTCATTCCAAAACTGAAAACGCGAAAAAACATCTGCTAATCTATACATTTTTATGAGTTACGCGATCATATCGTCGCTAATCTGACTAACTGACGTATCTGACATTTTGGACTAAACCGACCTAAATAGAGTAATTTGATACATTTTCCAAGTCGAATCGATCTGTCTAATCGGCGTATCCGTATGCCTTACCGTTCCCATGATAATGCAAAAATCGAGACCGATGTATCTACAGTTTACAAAAAAAAAGATCATAATAAGGGACCTAAGTAACATAGGTCTTTTAGTGAGATTCATAAAAATTCAATATTGGGGTCATTTAAGTGACTTAAGTCGTTTAGTATCCCTCAAATTTCTATTAAATCGTGATCAAAAGGGCCTGAAGGTTACTTATTTATTCGCTGATGGTTGCAGTGGTCAGAACCGCTATTCAATTGTGGCTTTAATGTTATTGTATGCGATTAACAATGCAAGCAATCTTATAGAGATCACATTACAATTCTCTGTGCCAAACCATAGTGCAACCGGCTATGCTTTAAAGAAAACTGGAGATGTTTTTGTGCCTTCTCAACTAATTTCAATATTTAAGTTGGCACGAAGAAGTAAACTTTATCATGTATCGGTTTTTAGACCTATCTACTGATTTACGTCTACTATCGGTACGAAGTGATGACCAAGGATTTACAGTGAACTGGACCGAAATGACAGCATTGTCTGTTCGTAAAAGTGACCCTACGACTCTGTTCTTTAAAACTAGTCATACCGAAGAATCGTACAGGTCTTTAAATCTGAAACGTCTTTTCTGCACACGGAAATTCGTATTTTAAATGAAACAACCGAAAATAGCCAAAGAAAATTATGAAGACTTAAGTGCCTGTACCTGTGATCTGGGGGCCTAAAAAGGCCACTTTGGTAGAATCATAAAAGGATAACATTCATCATCTGCCTAGCCTTAACCCAACTATGTTGGGGTCGGCTTCCAGTCTAACCGGAAAATAAATAAAATAAAAGGATAACATTATGAATCATAATATGGCGAAGACAGACAGTACTCTTACTAGTAGTAGTGTAGTAGACTTGTACTCTTTTATAAAGAGTACCTACGTACAAGTTCGAAGAATAAAAATAAATTTGTTCTAAATCTGTTTTAATTTAATAAAAAGTATAATTGTGTGAGTAAAATTTATTGCTAATGTTGAGTAATTACAATTTATATGTTTTATATGATGATTAAAGCTGATTTTCGTATAATACTGAGTATTATTTTTCAATTTCTTATGAAAGTGTCCCGTCCTATCTGATCATGTATTCCGAACAAAATAAAAACAAAGATCTCACGAAGTGACGTATCTGTTTATAATATTAATTATTAAAACAATATTAACACGATAACAATAGTAGTAATACCAATATAAAGATCTTAATCAGAACTACACACGTACTCAATTTTGTATTAGTAGAATGTATATAGAGCAAGCTACCCTCAATCATAGGTACCCCTCAACTGCAAATAGCTTGCCCTGTAAAATATGCTTCGAGTCAGTTACGTCAGTTAGTCAGATTAGCGACGATATAATGTATGGAGCAGCTGGTTTTCAATTACTACATATTATACATTAGAAATGTAGGTACCTCCGTGTTGTACCTACTAGATTTAAATTGCTTATTAGTCTTTTAGGCTAGATTGTAATCAATTATTTAGTTTTTATTAATACTGAAAAATAATGTACTAGAGTAGAATTTGTTTTATGTGAGGAATGATCAGTCAATAACGTAATATTTAATTTTGACCACCTGCGTAATTATTACACCTTCCTACTATGTGACGTTCGCCACATACCGCAAATTGTTAACATTTTCAAACCAACATGACTTATGAAGATTTTCCGAGAAAACCGACACATATAGCGACCAGATAGCAGCCGATAGCGATCGATAGAATGTGAGCTATCGGCTGTTTATCTATCGAGTGAATGAGATTGACGATAGCTAGCGTCAGCTGATTACCTACATGTTTTGACTGACACGACAACGTAAAGAGATGGGTGGGTGGGTTGAAAAGCTAAAATATGCAGAAGAACTGGGTCTGCGTGGTATTTTAATCAGATTCAGCCTGACCCTTGCTGCCCTCCCAGAGAAGCCCTAAGCCGACGTCCATACCCCACAGTCCATTTTATCGCGCACTGGATTTTCAATTCTCGGTGTTGAGCCGATTGGGCACCCAACAGAGCAAAAAACATGTCCTTCAACAAGCTTCCAAAGTGCAACAACAATCACAACTATGCCTACTTTTCATGGCAAGATAAAACATTGTGTAAAAAGAGCCTTAGCGTGTATGTATTTCAGTCGCTTAGTTCATAAGTTTTATGCCCTGCGGGGTAATTGCGTAACACACTAACAGTAGCAATGGCATACATTTGGATAGCTCAACAACATTCATTGCGTAATTTACGTTGTTGACCAGACAAATTTTTCGAACACATTAGGTACCTATATAGGTAGTAATGGATTAGCAATATCCTTCAAAATGATTAACTGGTTGGAGGCCCTAATTTATTAAGGCACCCACAGGAAAGTTCGGCGACTCCTAGGTTCAACAGCGAAATGCCATTCACAAAAAAAAACCGCTTGGTGTATACGGCCCCATCCTCTCAAGAGAAAGGTCCGAGTCCTCAGTGAAAGATATAGGCTGAAAAAAAATGCTAAGCATTTGTTGTTGTTGTTGTTGTAATATTAAACGATTGCAACAGAAATAGGGCAAAAAATGCCCCAGTTATTACACAATCTGACAAAACAAATTAACCTTTTAACTATTAGTAATAAAGAGGAGACAGTCAGACACGTATCACGAATTGATGACCGGTGACCCAGATGTTGTATTATAATATGTGTAATGAACTAGTGATTCATTCATGGATTTAATATTTATTTTAGAACTCAATGTTTACGTATGTTTAGTGGGCTATGCAAACAAATTATATCTATACATCTAATAAAAATAAATAAAATTGAAAGATTTGTAATGTCAAAATAACAGCGTTTTACTAAATGCATATGAAATATATACGGTACCTATAGCAAAAAAACAATAAAAAAAAATGTTGGCTCTTTGTTCTTTCTATTTGCTTTTATTTAAGAAAAATAATTAGGGTTCCGCGCAAAAAATATTATTAGGGTTTCGCGCAAAAAAATAAACCAATATACCTATGTAAATATGTCGCAGATGGATTGTAGAACAACCAACCCGCACTGGGCCCGCGTGGTGGATTACGGCCCACTCCCTCTCACCAAGAGGAGGCCTGTGTCCCAGCAGTGGGAACCTTATAGGCTGATTATGTATGTGTGTGTGGATTGTAGAATCCGCTGTTTTACAAAACCGCTAGTGGTTTTACAAAACAGCTCCGTTAAAGTAAAATAATTGAACAACGTTCATCTTGTTTCATCTTCTTTTACAATACATTTTACAAAATAATTTCACAAATGTTTAATAACTGCGCCTCCCTTTCTACGTCATTCGAGTGCAAAAATGTCCTTATAATAATGTAGGCACCTAAAGTCCGGCAGTCTAGAGAATACGTTAATGACACCTGTCAGTGCGACAATTCTAGTACCTAGCTAATAAAGATCAAATTCGCAAAACACGTATTCGTTTGTATGAAACTGACAGGTGTCAAGAATCCATTCTCTCGTCGGCCGCACTGTAATGAAGGGGTCAATAAAACACATCCGTTCCAAAAACGGGAAACAATAACATTTTTGTAATCGGCTTTAAGGTAACTGGAAACGGAAAGGGTAACAGTATGAAAGTACCTAAGTGATTTTGAGTACATAAATATACACAAAATGCGAGCAAGTTAATTATAACGATCACTGACTCTTTAAAGTTTTCATTCCGTTATACTTAAAATAATTTATAAATAGAAACGCTTGCTACTAAATTATTTTTAATTATGGAAGTCAGTTACAAACAAATTAAAAACAAATGAAACCAAAAGCACCGATTCCGAAAGTAAAAGTTGCAAGTCTGCAGCTGACCACAACTGACTCTTCAAAAATTATATTACCGACACTGGCCGATGATGTGAATTGATAGATATAATATTAATTAAATACCGAGCCTACTGTTTTGTTCATTAGTGAACAAAACCATAGGGGACTTCTAATTCAATTCCAACGCTATCTAGGGAAGCTAGGTGTAAAGGTTTTGTCTTTGTTTTTAGGGTTCCGTACCCAAAGGGTAAAAACGGGACCCTATTACTAAGACTTCGCTGTCTGTCCGTTCGTCCGTCTATCTGTCACCAGGCTGTATCTCATGAACCGCGATAGCTAGACAGTTGAAATTTTTACAAATTATGTATTTCTCTTGCCGCTATAACAACAAATACTAAAAATAAAATAAATATTTAAGGGGGCTCCCATACAACAAACGTGTTTTTTTCGGCGTTTTTGATTTGTTTTTACTAAGCTAGGGTAAATTACAGCGTCCGTTATTTTTTATTGATTAATAGACAAAAATATTAATAGTGAATGTATTATATTATGGGTATTTAGTATGTAAATACAACTTTATAATTCTACTAACGATGCTTTCACAATAAAACAAATTCCAGTTCAAACCTCGGTTCAGTAATGGTCACTTATAGCTGACATTTTGAGTATCGGCATAGAAGTGGCGGAGCCCTGGGGTCGTGGGATCAAATGGCGCCGTTTGACTCCGCGCTCCGATTGTGTGTACTATGTCCGGTTAGGCCATAAAGGAATGTATAAATGGAGAGCTAACATGAATGTTATTGTCCTCGCGT
This sequence comes from Oligia latruncula, assembly GCA_948474745.1. Lineage (NCBI taxonomy): Eukaryota > Metazoa > Arthropoda > Insecta > Lepidoptera > Noctuidae > Oligia > Oligia latruncula. The sequence continues at coordinate 9,176,075 of OX419703.1, read as the reverse complement.
TTTGTGACATACACTATTGCGTCTGGCTGAGACGTCTTTCATCTTACATTTTTTGACATACAAGAAGGAGTTTAATAGGTATTTCTGGGGATGTTTCGAAAGGACGACGTCACGTTATAGCACCGTTTATTTAGTTTACCTAACATCGTGACACTTTCGAAATGGATTAAAACAAACGGCTTTGTTTTGCTGTCAAAATGACAGGGATTTGAGACAGACATAGGTACCTCTAGCGAGTTCATCATTGTCCCATGGCTCACTCTTCGAAAAAATCTATTCATTCGCTGAAAGACAACGCACATTCTAAACCGCTGAGTCTAGAAGCAAGAAATTTTACACAAGAGTTTCTTTTATAGGCGAACATTAAGGTTGGATTTTTGAAAGTGCAACCCCTAAATAGGTTAATTAGGGGATGAAAGATTGTAAAGAAGTTCGTAATTTTTGTCGATGGGAATATCATCGGACAAACGTCTTGTACACCATAAACTTTGCATCGTGACAAGGGGTCTACTCTCTAAGTCCGTTTACCGTTTATCGTATTATCATTAATTCTTAGTTCGGGGCACGAACTAATCCTACTAATATAATAAATGGGAAGTTTGTGAGGATGTAAGGATGGATGGAATATTTGTTACTCATTTTGACGAAATTTCGTATGATGTAGATACTTTAGGACCTGGAATAGGAAATAAGATAGTTTTAGGCCGGGAAATTTGAGCTCGTGGGTGAGGTAGCTAGTCATACATATGTCCGTACATAAGTGATACGGAGTGGGAAATTCAAATAACTTCGCCCGAAACTACGGACTACGTGCTTAGGGAGTAGACCAACAGGTCGGTGAGGTAAGGCCAAACCAATCAACATGAGTGCTCCATTTTGCCTTACTCCTTGACTTAGGACAACCACGCCCAGTATGTTGTAATGCTCTGGGATAGTTAGTAAAGGGCATGGTGTATGTGGCAGTTGCATTGGTTTCCAGTATTTGTAGAACAAAATATCTACGTAGTTTATACTTACAGGTACCTTCACTTAGCTGCGGCTTGCAAAAGAACCTTTAAATTCATACTTTAATGTTATAGATGCCAAAGTAACTCTGTTTGTTTGTTAACTTTTTACGCCCTAACCACTGCACGGATTTGAATGAAATTTGGCACACCGATAGCCCATAACCTGGGTTAGGACACATGATGACAACTTTCACGCGAACGAAGTCGCGGGCAGAAGCTAGTCCACACTAATATTATAAATTCGAAAGTAACTGTCAGATTCTATGACTTAAGTAGTCCATTTTTACACAGAAAAGTGCGGGTAAAGGTCACACCGTCACACGAGCTATAAATTTTTTTTTTGCTTGGGCGCTAATTTCACGCCGTGCAATAATGGGCTATTTAAGTCACACGTATCATAATGTGCTATATTAACAGTTCAGGCTTGTCCTAATTTCAATCTAAAAGGATTAACTGTTGAGTCGATGTATGCAGATTGGATAGTCTCTACGAGTAAGTGGACGGCTCAAAGGCTTCGTATATTGGATCGGATAGATGGGTCGGACCCATTGCCTAATTAATGAGGAAGGGATCATCGTACGGCGTATTAAATTAACCAAGTTAGAGGACCGCTAGGTTTACAAATGCAGGAATTTGATGAGCTGGTATAGGATTCGGGGATAATGTTATTATTAAGACCCAAGGAAAACAATATGAAAAACTTAAATAACTTCATCATCATCATTCACTTGGTCTTATCCCAATTTCTTTGGGATATCTAAGTATATTGACAGGCGCTTTACTTTGAGTAAATTATTTTATCACCACTGCTCTCAAAAAACGGTGAAGGAAAACAGTCCTAGAACCAAAAATTCGAAGACATGTGACATCTACTAACCTGCAATGGGCTTGCGTGGCGGATTACGGACCACTCCCTTTCAACGAGAGAGGGCCTGTGTCCCAACAGGGGGAACATTACAGGCTAATTATGATGATGATCTATATTTAAATAAGAATGTGTAAACAAAGACAAACACATTTATTCGTCGGGTATGGTATGTACCTACAAAGTTGGGTAGTATTGTTATGTTCAGGACACATCCACCGCTAAAAGCAGTATAAGTACGAATATGTATGTAGAAGATGGATATGACAAGGAAGGAAGTGAATACTGGGATGATGATTGGTATAAGAAAGAAAAGGAAATATTGGTACCTACAGCGCCAACTTTATAATATAAATACATACTAAAAAAGAAAGTGTAAAACAAAAAAAAACACCATTACACAAATCACCCCATAACCATACCATAAAACATAATTACGAGGCATCTATCATCAACACAAATGCATAATAGCACGCCTACAGCATGCACACTGCGTCGGTGTATCGCATGCCCTGCGCAAACGCAGCGAACGGTGAAAGGCGACAGCGTTCCGCCCTGAATGGTGCGCCAGCGCAAGTCTGCTGGCGGTTTCGCTTTTACTACTGAGGTAGACTTTGGTAGTTTTGGTACTGGCTGCAGCAGAGAAGAAACGACCGGATATCTTCCCGAAAACACACCGTAAGTGTAAACATACAAAAAACTCAGGCACTTGTCCCTCCCGTGTATGTCAGCGGGGTAATTGCGTAACACACTAACAGTAGGAATGGCTTTCAGTTTGTCAGTTCAACAACATTCATTGCGTTATTTAGGTACGTTGTTGAGCAGACAAATTTTTCGAACATACTAAGCAATGGATTAGCAATATCCTTCAAGAAGTGATTCATAGTGTGTTACACGATTAGGGTGCTGGTCGGTAGTCAAAAAGCAAACTAGAGGATACAGGCCATGATGATGGGCATGATGTATGGTGTGTTTGTATTATGCTCACCATCTGCCTAGCCTTTTCCCAACTATGTTGGGGTCGGCTTCAAGTCTAACCGGATGCAGCTGAATACCAGTATTTTACATGGAGCGATTGCCTATCTGACCTCCACAACCCAGTTACTGGGTGGTGGTTTGTATTATGCTGTGATTCAGAATATTGTTTTTCATTGTAAACGCGTATTAGGAACCTATGAGCAAAGCTCTGTATTTTTTCCTAGTTCCAGTCGTGATGGAATAGCAAATGATGCCCAAATGGTGTTATTAGTATGCAACTATAGACTTTGTATTTGTTTGACTTTGTGAGCAGTGCACAGTGGTGGCCTAGTGGTATGGTAACGACCGCGACTCACGAGTTGTAAGGTCGTGGGTTCGAACCCAAGAAGTCACTTTACGTTTTATTTCATCATCACTGCTCTCAAAAGGTTTGAAGGAAAACATCATGAGGAAACCGGCATGTCTTAGAACCAAGAATTCGAAGCCATGGGCCATGTGGCATCCACAAACCCGCACTGGGCCCGCGTGGTGGATTACCTACACACACCCTCCCACAGAAAGAGGAGAGCTGTGTCCAAGCAGTAGGAACATTATAGTCTGATTATGCTATAGACATTGTAAACACAGGAACACCCCCCACACACACACACACACTTGAAGACAGGGGTACACTTATCTATACTTATCTATACTTAGCCAAGAACATACCTAAGTGCTTTTATTGCAGTAAAGAAACCATCCACAATTTCATTCCACTATCACCCCATTAATAACCCGATAGCAAACTTGTCACACGCGGCTAATTTACTAGAAAAGTATCAATTAACAGACAAACAGACCTTTACGAGCCTGACAACCGTGACTAAGTACTGTCAGTCATTAGTGCTCACAGTATCTAGGCTAGAAAGCTATTGTGCCATCTGCCTATGGCCTGACGTAGATAAACGACGCTAATATTTCATATTGAAGCACAAATTGTTGGAAAAATGCTGTAATTGTCTGCAAGATTCATCTGATAGGTATAATAATTATTAGGTGTCAGGTATTATGACGATTTAATGCCATCATGATTCCAGTGTAAGAAAGAGACGGAGCTATACATGACCGATAGCACCATCCCTTTTTCGGACATACGGCTCCAGGTTGACAGTTCTTATCTCTATGAACTGGTTCAATCTCGTGAAGGAATACTATAATTAGAAGTGTATTAGTTTGTGTGGTAGTGTTTTATGGTATCGGTAATTGACCCACATGATCAGTGGGGTAAACACACATAAAATGGCAATCGATCGCAATACTTTTCCATTTTGACAGTGCAGCCACGATCATTGTGTTAATTACGTTGTTGAGCAGACATATTTTTCAAACCTATGAAGCAATGTACTACAATTAGAAATTTCTTTCAAAATTCCGGATTGGGATCGAAAGTGTGTTAAGCAATTAAGATGCTGGACTTCGAGTTGGGTTTGTGACTTCCAAAGTCAACAACTGAGGATATCGTGGAGGGACGAAAGACACGTTTGCATATTTGCAGCAATATTTTCGCATCTTCTGTATGTGCATATTTTTGCGGACGGGAGCCCCAGGCTTGAATGCAGTATGTAGAACCGGGCGGTTCTACATACTGCATTCAAGCCTGGGTCTAGTTTATGCAGAATAAAAAGTACCTAAATATTTTTGCAAATTAACGCCTGATTGCATTAACTTAATTTAGTGAGACCTAGACCTAGGTAGGGAGGGCATACAAAATTTAACACAACAATAATGATGAGCCTTTTACTTAATATCCAAAATCTAAATCATTTGGAGTCTGCTGTCTTAGTGAATACCATCTTCTTTCACGTCATATTTCTTCATTCAACTGATTCATATTCTCTGCCATTAAACTGCTATATCTTATGTATAATTTGGTCCATTCATTCTGAAGCAGTTATCAATCACAATCACAATTAGCCGCTAAACATGTGTCTTGGCATGAATCATGCGTGCCGAATGTCTAGTAATCGTGTTGATTTGCCGTTGATTGATGGATCACAATTCACAATCATTATCACAACATTTTTATACTTAAGTCTTGTCACTTGTGAAGTGGTGACAAATACCGTTTGGTCTCGCGATAGGCAAAGGCAAATAAATTGGGATCAACACAGGAGGATGATGAGTGATCTGATTAGGTATTCTTCCTGTTTTGATCCCAGTTTATTTGGTGACTTAAGTATGTCTTCTTCTTCTATACTATCTCTATTCGCACTTCCAAAGTCACCTTCCTAAATTATCTAGGTAACACAAAATCCATTTATGGTTTCTTTGGACCCCTTTCTATGAAACCATTCACATTCCTATTCAAACCTTCCTCACGACATGTCCGTCATTCCTATCGCCCATAATATCATGACAATCATTTTTCACAATTCTCAGTAACCGGCGCTATTTTGTTGACAGGGACTAATCAGCAGACATAAATAAGCTAGGCACCTATCTGCTGTCAGTTGCCCAACTACAACGCGTTTAGGTTCAAAATTCAAATTGGAACGTGAGAAACCTTTACTAGCAAATGTCCCAATTTGCAAAGACACCTAAGCACTGAATTACCCTAAATGTCAAGTATGACTGTTGAACTTAGAGAGTAATATTATTCGTCTACTAGTGGGACTTAACCGCATGTCATACGGTCACACCACAAAGGAATGATATCTTCTACTAACTACTATTAACTATTATCTATTATGCACTACTATAAAAAAAAATAAACATTTACTCAGGGAAACAATGCCATGTTTAAGTATGTTGTATATGATAATAATGTGTGGATATACCTAAATAAACTGTTACAGTTGTGTATTTTGCAGAGGATATACGCAGATGATTGTCTTTTATTCTTGAAGCGAGCGAACTCTGATGAAAAATATGAACAGTGCATCACAAACTCACAATGTTTCCTGACCTATTCTGAATTCCTGGGATGAGATAATGTTGTCTACATCTCTTTTTAATTATGTACTCTCTTATCGCAGGTAGGTATGCTGAAAGAGAGTTCTTTAGAAATAAGCATCATCTTTTTACGTAATTTCCTGTTCCTTTTTTCTTGTCTGTTTAATTGTTTGTGTATTGTATATACATTGTTAAATTAATAAATAACGGCTCTGTTCAACAAAGTGGTTACGATTATTATGCTTTTCGTGATCACATACTATATTTAGGATTCCGAACTTATAAGGTAGAGAGGAACCATTCTATATCCGTCTGTCGCCGAGGTTTTTTAAATCTAAGGGCCGATTTTTCTATCGTCATATATCTTTTATCTGAAGAATTAATATTGCAGGTTAGAAATATTGTCTATATAAAGCTGTCAAATGGCCCGTGGATAAATAATAACAGCCGCACAGGTCGATCGATAAGGTTAAGCTACGCTTGTCGCGGTTGGTCTGTGGATGGGTGACCATCTTTACATACCGTGACCCCTCCGTGCCTCGGAAAGCACGTTAAGCTGTTGGTCCCGGCTGTCATTCGTGGATCTTTGACAGTCGTTACGGGTAGTCAGAAGCCCGAAAGTCTGACAACTAGTCTTACCAAGGGGTATCGTAACTGGTTTGTGGAGGTCAGATAGGCAGTCGCTCCATGTAAAAACTGGTATTCCGCTGCATCCGGTTAGACTGGAAGCCGACCTCAACCTAATAAAAGGGGAAAAGGGTGGGCAAATGATAATAAAGCTGTCAAATCGCCATATTTATTCTTCTGCTACAGGTTGTCTGACGATTGAAAAATCGGCCCATGAAGGATTAAGTCCTCGCGTAATCAGAGGTCAAGTTCCTATTTGCAGAGTATTTAAACCAGCGAAGAGCAACAGTTAGGTTTAAATGTACCTACTCACTACCTACTATTTACTTATTTACGTGTCGGTGCGAAGGTGAAAGTTGCAATCAATGCGGATGAGTCGAGATGCAAGACTCGCTTGCATTTAGCGTGATCGTGTTACTGAGAAGAGTGGGGAGGGGGGAGAATTGCTGTTCTAATTTGAATACGGACCTATGCTGTAGGTTTCATGGGAACTGGAATTGTAATTTATAACCTCAAGAGAACATTGATGTAAAGTAATTAATTATGAATTGTTGATCTGATATTGTCGATAAATTAAATAATATCAATCAAAATTAATGTACAGGCATACCTACTCATGTAAGCCATGATTAATTTCAAACTTATCTCTATTTAATTGTAAAAGAAAATAAACATAATGATGATTTTCCAATCTTTAACAGCTATCAATTGCTGCAAAAATCGATTACAGGAACTCTCTACACAATCGATTAAACATACCCAAACTAGCCAGTCATTCGCATCACTACAGATATTCATAAATGGAAAACAATCCGCATAGAAAGGCGGGAAACGTTACGTGTTATGAAAGCGACAATGACTTTGACAAACAGCTGATTATGACATGTGTCAGAATTCGTGCACGTTCGGACATGCTACGCTAGGTTTCGGCTATATTTAGACTACGATAAAGGTTGTGGGTCAAATGTGGGAGACGGGAGCGGTTCGCACTGGAAACAAGTGACACTTGTAATCGAGATTGTTACACATTCTAGGAGGATAGTGTAGTAAAATGATAGTTTGATAGCTGTCAACGCGAAAAAAATATCTTGACTTATTTTTCAATAGGGAAGTGAACCTTGGACGGTCACTTTTCGGATTATATTCCCTTAAAATACCAGGCTATTACGTAGGTTTAAGTAGATTCCGGACCCAGGTTGATCGAAGCAAGAAAAACTTGTTCAGGTGGGGATTCTGCATAGACGCCTCCGCTTTGGAGTGTAAATAATATGGTACTGTTCCACTAACGATGGGACACTAATTAATATCATGTCCTTTGTGTCCTGTCAGCTGTACGCTACAGGAACTGATGGACGCTAGTGTTGGCGCCAAACACGTAGCCGAATTCTGAGCGGAGTCCATTTAGATTGTCATCGACACTCGACACGCTTAGAAGAAGGTAATGGCTTTAGTGCAAGGCAGAAGGTAAGGGAAAACAGACAATCGTGCATAATTGGGGTGCCTCCGAGAGTAGAAATATTTTTATTTATTACCTATAATGCTTTATTGTACACCAAAAAAAAAACATAACATGGAAAAAATACATCAAACACAACAAAATATACAATGGGCGGCCTTATCGCTTTCTGCGATCTCTTCCAGGCAACCTTGGAATAGACAGTGATTTTCCTGGACATAAAATGGGGCTGTCGTCCACCTCATTAATTTAATATACATTTGGTACAATAAATCAATGCTATAACTGCTATTTATTAACTCTATATTTATTAATGCATGTAGAGTGGAATCGGTTATATGCAAATGTGATTGCACGCCGAACGCATAATAAATGCATTAGCAAGTTTTACTCTGAATCTCACAATGCATTGATTAACGGGAAAATTATTAGTGACTGGCTGTTGCCCGTGGTTTCACTTGCATCCTAGGGACATTTCTTTACCCATGTACCTATTCCAGTAAAAAGTTACTACATTACTCATAATCTACCTGTGTGTCCATTCAGCCGTTAAGCCTAGAATTCAGTTGGCTTAGATATTAGTGGTGATATTATTCTATATTATGTCCCCTAGTGGGACCAATGTCCCGTGACACATCGTGTCTCTAAAGATGTTACTTGATTTCGCACGACACGACATGCCTGACGACATGGCAATTGATGCATGATTTAAAAATTTCAGTCGTTTAAAGTCGGGGACTGTCGGAAATATGAAGTCGGTCACAGGACAGAAATTGTCTATGTGCTTTATATGTGTTTTCTTTTTTCACCTGTATAGTTGCATACTCAAAATTACAAGCAACTCGAGTTGATAACTACTCGTGTTGCTTGTAATTTTTCTTTGCTAAATATATTTATAATTTTTGTTTGTCGTATCCGAAGTCGAGCGATGTCTTTGAGACACTTGTCCCGGAACACTCCTCGTCACACGTCACACGTCCACTCCGCTCTCTAGTCACTCGGGGAGAATTAATGTCTACTAGGGCTTAAATGTGGAGGGCCTAGCGAATACATGGCTTTAAACGTGCTTCAGTAACAAACATGCAAACCGACACCTTTTTATTTTCATGGTAGGATTTATTGTAAGAATATTTTTATTATAACGGTGTTTCTAACATGCATGATAAGTATTATAAAATAAATTGCGAATCGAGTGTTCCTGTCTGGTGATTATGATCTTGGTATCTAATTAATAATTTATTTCATTCTTTCCTAGGCTAGTTGGAATGTGAATGAAATGTGATATGATTTTCACCACTGTTTTAGGAAAGTTAATGCTTAGATGTTTATTTATCTTTATACTTTTTATCTACTCTCCTATCGCAGGTATGCCGGAAGCGATTTATTTAGAAATAAGAATCACCTTTGTATTTATTTTTCTGGGTACATAAATGGTTAAATAAATAATAAATAAAATTAAAATAAAGTCATCTTTAAATATTTGAGAATACAGTCATCTCTTTGAAAGATTCAAGTGTATTATAAATCTACCTACTAAATATCCATTTATACACTCTACTGGACACAGAGACAACGTTTAACACATAAGTGCTAACAAAGATGCAATTCAAAGTGTATGTGCAAGCGCATCATTACAATGCGCACAGTTACGCAAATATCACTTTACTATGAGAAAATACTTCAGAACTATTTGCTTATTATATTACAATAGTTTTAATATTGTTATCTATTAGAATATAGATTGTCCGATGAGAAAATTTATGTGTAATGTGAAATAAAATATTGAAAGGAATTTCGGGTGGAGTAATCTGATGTAACCGCGAGCCCAGAGGAAAAGGTCTACCTTTTTAAGACTGAAAACTTTAACTTAGGACCTTATCTTTTTTTGCCCTCCACCAGCAGCGTAATACACTATCAGTAGGAATGGCTTTCATTTGACAGTTCAACAACATTCATTGTGTTATTAACGTTGTTAAATAGATTTTTTTTCGAATATATGAAGCAATGGATTAGCAACATCCTTCAAAACGATACCGATTGTGATTAATAATGTGTTACGCAATTAGGGTGCTGATTGGAACTTCAAAGGGCCAACTCACCTTTCTCGTGATTTTAAGGTAATAGTTCATAACAAAATCAGAGCCGAGTTGAGTTTGTAATCATAAGGTTTATGGCGCAAATAGATCCTAAATCCATTCTCCAATGCAAGAATTTTAACACTTTAGGACACGGTTGAAAGACAGAAAAAAAGCTGGTCTCATCCATACTTCAGAACACACAAAACGTAATCATCAGCATCTAAGTTACTAATGTCATGTGCAATCATAGACGAGTTCTACTTTTCACACATTTCCGAGGCATAGACAAAAACTGTGCCATCATTAAAATCACATAATGTATGCAACGTAACATACTCTACTCAGTAGAGTCTAAGTGCGAGATGGTGTTGCCAGACCAAACCTATTGAAATGTTAAATAACATTAGGTACCTACATCGATGGCATATTAATGGCAACTTAATTGCGATAAATTAAAGAAAATTTTGAAAACTATGTGTTGATTTTAAGGAAAGTCGGTGTTTTTTAAGTAATTACCTACCTAGTGTAAGTCCCGTAGGTAGGTACTTTGAACAAAAAAGACGCAAACAACACAATCCTATAAAAGGGTTCTTGAATTACAAGTCATTTTATGGAAATATGGAATATTATATTATGAAATATTTATATCGATATCCATAACGTCTGCGCAGTTTCGCTAGCTAATTTAATTTGACACCGTATAGATACTATCTTCGGTAGCGCAAAAGCTGGTAAACAGTTCCCAATTCAGGATATCAAGCTAGAATAATTCAATTTTAATGTTTATTGTGGCAACACCGGCGAGCTTGCAACAATGACGTGAAAGTAAAAGCCGTCACAAGTCGTGTGATCAAGTCACGGAGGCGACATGAAACAATATCACGAGTCGATCGATACTACAACTAGCAACCATTCATAACACTTAGCATAGGGTGTCGTCGTTCGGTGTCGTCGTTCGGTGTCGTCGTTCGGTGTCGTCGTTCGGTGTCGTACGTTCGGTGTCGTCATTCGGTGTCGTACGTTCGGTGTCGTCGTTCGGTGTCGTACGTTCGGTGTCGTCATTCGGTGTCGTACGTTCGGTGTCGTCGTTCGGTGTCGTACATTCGGTGTCCTCGTCGGTGTCGTCGTTCGGTGTCGTCGTCGGTGTCGTTGGTTCCGCATTTTCGTTTTTGACTGACTTCCGAAATTAAAGTAATTTTTCACTTTGCAGTGTTTTTTTTGGAAGTCTGTTATTTTTTTTTTGTAAAAAAGTTTCCCCACACAAATTCATATAACTGTCCTTGCTATGTAAATATCAGTGATCATCAATATAAAATACTAGCTTCTGCCCGCTACTTCGTCCGCGTGAAATTTCTCCCTCCCCCATTCACTCTCTTAGGGGTGGAATTTTGAAAAACCCTTTCTTAGTGGATACCTTACTCAACACAAAGAACACACCCTCCAAATTGCATGTCTCTAGGGCCAGCGGTTTAGGCTGTGCGTTGATATATCAGTCAGTCAGGACTTTGAATTTTAAATCAATATAAATTAAGTGGAAAAAATTCGTATTATTGAAGCTAACACAAAAACTACACAAGCAAAGTTATTAAAATTTATTTGGGACCACCACTGCGCTGAGGGCATACCTCATCCATAAAAAATTAGAGAATTTTGCAAATCCGTCTATATAAGACGGAATTATGCCCGAACTTATATTAAAAAAATAAATAAACCAAATTGAGAACCGCCTCCTTATTTGAAGGCGGTAAAAAAAAGTTGTAGGTGTTATGAAGGAACAGTCTTAAATAGTATCTTTAAAAAAGCTCTATTTAAAAGGGTGAAGGATTTTAGTGCTGAGTCATTCAAATAAATTGGCCCTATTATCTGCACCCTAATTGCATGACACATTATCAATCATAATCTGAATCTATTAGAAGGGCTAATCCATTGCTTCAAAATGTTCAAAAAATTTGTTTGCTCAACAACGTAAATAACGCAATGAATGTTGTTGAGCTGTCAAAATGAAAGCCATTCCTACTGATAATATGTTACGCAATTACCCCGCTGGTCCTACGCGAGTTAAGGGCAGGCCCAAAGGAAAATCTTCAATCTTAGATTAGATTTAAACAGTAGTAAATCATGTTCAAATTGGAAAAAAAGTATATGGCAGGAAACTTCATTATAAATGTGAGGGTCGACCCAGACGAAAACACGATACGATAAAATTTTCTCGATAGAAAACCATCACAAAGTTACCTCTAATTTTCATCTAATTTGGTTTGCATTCTATTTTGGTGCATATTACTGAACCACAAATTAGACAAATAATAACACTCATTATAACCTAGCGATGACCCAAGCGATTTTTTAAAATAATGTCTATTTTAAAAGATGATCGAATAAAAAGCATTTGGCGCTTATTACATTTTTAATCCGCGAGATACGCTGTCTTCCGTCTCGCGTGACACGAGCTTGAGGCATCAGTTTGTTTCACCAGTCAGTACCCCTCGCTCTGTTGAGACGGGAAGTCTATGACAATTTTCTCCGCGCCTAGCAACTATTATTATTATCGACATTTTGTTGAATTATAAATGGGAAACAAAAAAATACAATGAAAAAGCGAGAACTTAAACACTTGAAGACTAAAATGATTGCTAATTGCCGAAGTCGAAGGTTTGTTTTTATATCAAGGTACTTATGCGTATAGTATACGCAAAATAAACAGATGATTTGACCGCTCGATATGATCGTTTATTGTTTTCGTGCGAAATTATATAATTTAGCTAGAATTTATTTTTGATAATATGTGAGTGTTGTCCACGCTTCCTCACTAAAATTAGAAATACGAAAGAATTACAATATCCCTCCCTCTCGACCCGTCTCTTTCTTTGTTTGTTACTTTTTTACAACTAGTCGAGTGAGGTATTAAAACAAAGAATATAAGATTCTTCCAAAAACTCGCTTGTTTTAGGTATCAGTTCCCGGAAAAGGATATTAATCGAGTGATCGAGTTTGTTGATGGTTCTATCGGTAGTACCATTGAGGTCGAAAACAATTTTAAACCACCACCCTGAGGTACACCGGCAGAAGTATAACAACAAGAAGAACACGTCTGTTCTATGCATATACGTTGCCGGCGGCCATACAGGTAACTACGAAGCGAGCGAAGCATGCCAAGCAGGATATCGAAATTGACGATATTGAACGCATTGCTTAAATCCAATAAGCAAAGAATCGTCAGATTTCCTCCCCATGCCTAAGCGTATGTCATTAGTAACGTTCACTAGCGTACAGTAGCGGTGCTGTGACCAGGACGAAATCCGGATTGGAAAACATTCAGCAGACTATTCTTGCAAAGAAATGCACTAAGCTGATTGTGAACAAGGTGTTCAAGGACTTTGGAGAGGAAAGGCAAGATGGAAGTAGGTCGGTATTCTGAAAAGGAAGCAAGATTAGATTTTTTGGGTAAAGCAGTGATTTTTGGCTCTTTCCACATCGGAAGACACTTGACACTACACCCGTAGCTCGTATCAATACGCCAGGCTGTCACACTTACACGTATTAGTCCATATCTTGAAAATTACTGAACCGATTTTGATGAAACTTGCACTGTTCCCTAAGTTGAAGTAAATGTAAGCTAATACAAAAAAAATGGTCACGATCCGATTAATAGTTGCTGAGAAATGCGTGGACAAACATACATACATACATACATACGTCTATGAAATTTTGTATATTTGTTTGGAAGCCTTAGTAGATTGTCATATGTGAATATAATGCAATTCCAATAATATTACATACATACGTATCGAATTGATAACCTCCTTTTTTTTGAAGTCGGTAATAATATGTATCTAAGAATCGATGCTTGGCGTGATTTTAACTTCCATGGATTTATGAAATTTCCAGACTTTACCTAGATCTCTGTTTTCAAGTGATGTGTGGTTATGGCGGCGTTGGGAATCTCTACCGGTGGGTATTATTGTTATTGCAGCGATTGTGAGCATCCACAAGGACGGTTTGACGAAGAGGGCCGATACTTCAATTTTGTTTTAGTTTCAGCTTTCTTATGCATGATGCTTGTAATATCGTCGCAGATGCTTGATTTTTACTGCATGAATTGAGCGTGAACATCGTATAGCTGATTGTCTGTCAGCAGATTGACATTTTCATCCATTGAATCGACACTGAATAAAGGACCCGACGAAAAATAAATTCAAAAACAATCATTGTGATGATTATAAGATATTTCTTATCACTGTGTTTGATTTGCTTTTATACCTTTTGGATTTTTTATCACCTATTTTATCACTTCTAATTTTTTTTTATGGTGGAATGGAGTATACAGAACTTTTATTTCTCAACATACAAACACAAAATAGGATTGCATTGTATATATTACACAAGTAAAGACATTCTTATCTCTGCACATTAGCACTGCTACATTTTGCGAATTGATGATTTTGTGAAACCGAGAGCGTAGCGCATATTACTATTTTGTCCAAAGAAATTTAAAAATAGAATTTAAAAAAAGTCTTTGTTTTCAGGGTTCCGTAGTCAACAAGGAATCCTTATAGTTTCGCCCTGTCCGTCTGTCCGTCCGCAGCTTAGCTCAGAGACTCTTAGTACTAGATAGCGATAATTTGGCATGGATATTATATGTCGCATTACTGGATGGCCGAGATGCGATACATCGGGTCTTCTTCACGATCCAACATAGTTTAGGTAGGTGTGGGCACTGCAGTGGGTACTCGAACGAAAAGATTATTTGAATTTGAAGTAACTTTAATAAACTAGCGATTAACAACCGAAACGCACACGTGTGTCGGGAACTAACACGTGCGTTGATATTGAGCGTTTGCCTAGAATGTCCGAGCTCGACTGTCGACTGTCGCAACACTCGGTCTCTCCACCAGTCCTCGCTGCATCCCGTCCACCGATGATCGTGTCCAAGCAGTAGGGCTCGCTTGCGTTTCCGATCACATGATTTTTCTGACATTTAGCTGACAGGGGTTCCCCCCTGCCATCTAAATGGTTGTCTTTGGATATGTGAAAAAATTCATGGTAGTAGTATATAATAACGAAATTAAAAGGAAAACTATCACGGCTAAGTAGGCGTTACAAGTTCACGAATAATAGTCGACCAACTTACATGTATGGGAGAACATGATTTTCAACTATAATGTTAAGTTTGTTCTTGGGTAAATTCATTTCAACTACGGAACTCTTCATTGTGCGTGGTCCGACACGCACTTGGCCAATTTTTATCTGAATATCCTGCATATACTACGCAAACGCACTGCACTTGAAGTTTAGTGTACAGAGTTTCGTTGCGCGCGTCGTCACGCCACCCGCGGTTGTTATTTGCACTAATGCGGGGGTTGGGAGACGCGCGGGTGAAATCAGATTTTATCCTGTCATTGGGCCCACTCTTAAGACAGCTGAACAAGTCACGAATTCTGTCCACTGTAAAAACTTTGTTTACACGACTCCTACAGGCTCCTCTTTTCCATTGGGCACACTGGGCAAACGCCCAGGGGCCAAATCATTCTTTGCAGCCGCCGTTCCATTCTACGCTTTATTAGTACGGTACCCGATTCAATGACAAAATAATTGATTTGCAGTGCGATTTACAATAAATTTCTAGCCCCAAACTTAATAATTATCTATTAGGTTGAAGTTTGTTGCCATAATTTTTAAAACCTGAATGCGGCGGCGGACCCAAATAAACACTTAATAATAAAAAAACAGTGGAAGTGCAATTTTGCTTATCTACATCTCCACAGGACACAGGGGTGCCTGCGACCCGTGGGTGTACCCCGTGATCCTTATGTGTCCAGGGCCTCCAATAAGTCAAAGACGGGCCTGCCAACAGGTGATGAGATTCTTACTATGCTCATGTTACAAGGTCACGTCTGAAATCATGCTTCAGATGCACAATTTCGCGTTGTCTTTTGGTTTTCTATACATAGATGACTCTTCCAACAAACAATAAGGGTTATTTTTCCGATAAGACAGGACCTTCGAAGGATTAAACTATAGATGCTATGTGATCTTCAATTGTTCAGGATTCAGAGCCGTATCCAAGATTCACTTTACGAATAATATGCAATTTGCCTAGCCTATTCCCAATTGGGTTGGGGTTGGCTTTCAACATAAATCAATCCAATTTAAATGGAGCGACTGTCTCCACAACCCAGTAAATGAGTAACACAATAACCCCTTGGTAAGACTGGTATTCAGACTTTCGGGCTTCCGACAACCCGTAATGACAGCCAAAGATCCAAGAATGACAGCCGTTGCCGCATTGGTCCCAGTGTGTAAGGATGGTCACCCATCCACGGACCGATCGCGGCAAGAGTAGCTTAACCTGATCGATCGACCCGTGCGGCTGTTATCACTTAGCCACGAGCCCCTCTACTTTTATCTAACTTATAACGGTGACAGAATCATGATGTTTCTTTTCTTTTAACGTTTTGCCTACGCTTTTCAGAATATAAGACGGCTATAAGTAGACATACATGTGTCACCGTGCTGTTGAATAGTATGTGTATACTATTTACCGGTGAACACGACTAGTGTTGTGTCGATGCACGTGCATCCGGGACAGCGGGGCGCACGTGCACTACCGTGCAACGTCATTGTGAGGACTAGGTGATGAGCGGAGCGGGAGCGGTTTTAGAAAATACTTTTGCAAGTCCTGCTTCTTCGTTTTTTGGTTGTGGCACATGTAAATTATAGACGAAATAGACTGACCATGTTTATCAAACAAAGGGAGGGCCGAAATAATAAGTGAAATAACTCACTATAAAGGTAAAAGAAATTACCTAACAGGCAGTTCCCCCTATTAATTGAATGAATGAATGTAAGTGATGAGATCATCATCATGATTCATCTCAGCGAGAGTCAATGTCAAAAAAAGGTCAACTGCAAACGTCCCCCCATGCACCCCTCACACTTGTCATGACGCAGCTGATGACACCAAAGTCCTAAGCTTTGCACGAACACTGCCATCCTCTCTCAACGATTTCCTCAGATAGGTAATATCGTACGATTATGTAAATGTGTGATAATATATCACACATTGGCATAATCGAATGGCATAGAAGAATAGATATTCTAAAAATAGAGATATAAAATCTAATCTTTCATAGCGAATGTTACGATTTGTAACTAACGGAGGTTTCATGTAATCTTTAAAGCATGATAAAATATAGGTGTGATTTTTTGTTTAAACCAATTTAAATATGTGTTTATACAATATAAAATGTTGCTCATTGACCAAGTCTATTTGGCAGAAAAGCGATGTTTTTACACAATGGTCATCCTTATAGCTCTTATCCTAATTTTATTTGGCGTCAATCTAACACTATTCTTCATCCTTAGATCTCTTTGAGCCGCCATCTCAGTATTCACACTCTGTTTAGCCATTTCATCTTTGACTCACACAAACCATCCATCGTTTCTTGGTCTTCATTTAAATGTATTATTGAAATGTCCTGACGAAGTCCGAATAATTTGGGGTCGTCGTAGCATGTGCTCTTCTTCCATACATATCTATCAGCGTTCACTCTCTTTCTAGTTCATCATCTTTCACAACAAACCATCCATCGTTTCTTTCTTCTTCTTCTACAAATAACATTACCTACTATTGTGGCAACATCTACATCACCACATGTAAACTACGCATCACACTGACGTCACGCAAAAATCCTGCATCGCGCAAGCAGAGTTTACCGCGCGACTGGAGTTTTACGCGAACACCCGTCTGGTCGGAGGATCGTCACATGAAAATGGAGTATGACTGAACTTTTCACCCTTTTCCTCATACCTCTATACTATGATTGCCAGAGGGCACAATATCAGTCACCAAGTGCTTGCCTTTCAATATGTGGTCCTCAAAAACATCTAAATTGGCGCCGTCTATCACCATGTCCCTTGCCGTGACCAGTAGTCCAATTTGTGCGAGCCACGCTATGCGTGACATGCATACTAATAAGGAACCTCATTTGTTAAGTTTTTTATTTACCTTTAGATAAATGACATGCTCTTTATAATCGCTCTATTGAAATACAACTTAATTATGTTTGGAAGTAAATGAACTTTAATGCTATGGTTGATTTATTATGGATTTGGCTTCCTTTTCATTGGAAGCGTGCCTGATAGGTTGGAGTTATTTAGAACTAAGTGGATATGTTCGTGTGTTTGTTTAATCTGTTGCTACAATTACATAAAGTTACATAAACTAAAGTATGTAGCTATTTTGTTTTGACGATTGTCAATGACTAACGTTAAACTGTTTTGAATCATCATTCTCCTGCTTATACACCAATTTATTTGGGGTAGGCGCAACACGTCTTTTTTTTCCATACTTTTCTATTATTTGTCATCTCGGTAGTCTTTTCAGCCATATCGTCTTTCACACAGTCCATGCATCGTTTATTTGGTCTTCCCCAAGTATTATAGCCATCGACATTCAAACTCAAAACTTTCCTCACTGTTTTGAATAATATGTATGCTATAATGATGGATTTTGTCATTGAATGCGAAAAATACCTGCTACTTTCATGCTCGATAGTAAATGCAAAACTGAATTTGTTTCAGATGATAAGCTGACAAGGTCAAACATTTTACTAAGTGCTAACGGACTAAGTACCAAATTAATTCAGATATACCTTCCTAGTTATGACCATAAGTACCACAACTGTGTTAGTTATCATTATTACATCGGCCCGAAGAACAAACATTTTAACCATAAACATAATTATTTTAGAAATCGTTCACTAAAACCTAACAATATTTTTACAACATCTATTTGGTTGAATCCGCAGTGCAGTGCAACTAATCAATTCCAATACTTGTACGGTTTCGAGTCTGGGGTGAAGGTCAGACTTCTATGGTTTCCTTTATTTATTTTACGCTCCAAACTAAAATAAAACTCGGTTTGGCTGGATGACGACATTTGTTTCTGAAAAAAACGTGTTTTTTTGGTCGATAGCTGTCTAGACTAGATAAATTCGGAATCATTGTTACGGACATCTATGTATGTAAATAAGTGTATTGCATGTCTGTTGTTAAGCATCTGTATTGCCTATGTAATCGTTTTGTTTTATTTGGATTCGTATTGATTTTGTTATTAGGGCTAGATATTTTAACCATCGTGCATCGTTTATACCGTATTGTTTTTGACAGTCAGTCGTCAGTCAGTCAAATAGTTTTGGTGTTCCTTCGATGTCACATTATCTGTGCTGCCACTTCTGCCTTGCACAAATGATCACATATATTTAATTTGTCGTCATTTTGACGATGTATATTTTAATTACCGACTTTACAAAAAGGAGGAGGTACTATGTTCGGGTGTTTGTATGTTTTTTTTTTTTTTTTTTTTTTTTGTATGTTTGTTCATCGAATACGCCGCCAATTGTCGACGGATTTTCAAAATTCTTTTTTTGTTAGAAAGTAGATAGTTCTGAGGTGGTCCCATTGTCACCAAGTTAGGATCTGATGATGGAATCTTAGAGAAATCGAGGGCAACCCTCAAATTTTATAGGTTCACTTATTGTTTTTCGCATATTTTATGAAGTATCTTGTGTATTTGTGTATGGTTGTCACCATCTCAGGTAGCTGGGCTGATGATGGAAGGTACAACTCCTTAACAGTAAGAAGTTACTCGAACAGGCAAGGACTGTTTTAGTAAATTGTTTTGATGTTTGATAGGGCATTTGCCACATTTGGTCATGACCTGATGCTGCAGTCAGGATAGTCTGCAGAGTACCTAACTCCTCGACAACTAACAGCAGATATATCGTGTTTAGGCTCATTGAAAAGGGCTCGATGTGTGGATAAACGTACTGTTACTGAGGAACACCGAAGACCTGATGCTGAAGCCAGGAGCATCAGAAAAAGTACAAACCTTTAAATTACAGCACCGTAGTCGTGTTTGGGCTCATTTTAAACAGGACTAATTTTAAGTTCAATGCAATGTTGACATAAGTCTGGCCTGATGCTGCAGCCAGGATTATCAGCATCTAATCTAAAAACTAATAAAAGGAGAACTCCTCAACAATTAACGTCCCTGCATCAAGAAAAGGAATACTTTATAAAAAGGCGATGGGCAAGTTGACATTAGGCTATTGTAACTTAGATAAATTATAAATAGACCCACTAAAAAGCGAGAAATAAAAACTTTTTAACAAAAAAAAAACCGACTTCCAAAAAAAACACTACAAACTGAAAAATAACTTTTATTTCGGAAGTCGGTGGCAAAAACTAAAATACTGATTCCTAAGACACCGACTTCCGAAATAAAAGTTATTTTTCAGTTTGTAGTGTTTTTTTTGGAAGTCGGTTTTTTTTTGGATGAATCATGAAATCAGATATTATTGCCGAGCTGCCCATTGTAATATATTCAGGCTTGCGACTGTACCTACCAAGTTTCTTAATATTCAGAAACTGAATGGGCTTTATTTTTAGCCTTAAAATGTTTAGCGACATCATTGAAATTCATACTTGAAGTACGAATTTCGTATTAGAGATGCAAGTATTTGTTTTAATGGTTTTAAAACTATATAACGCTAACCCACATACCTAATGGTATTGTAATCGCACTGTGTGGGCTGTGAATCGCTGCAGCCATTGTAATTTTACTTTTAAGTTTAACTATAATAGAAAGTTGTTTTATGGTTCGATTAGATGTTATTCTAAAGAGAAGTTAGGTACTTATGCAAAGAGAAATGTACAGGCAACAAAGGAGTTAAGTATACAGGAGCGTCGGATATAGTTGAAGTTTACTAAGAAACCGATGGATGTTTTGGACCAAGAAATTTAATTTAATAAATGAGCTGTTTGTTTTCTATTAATAAACTAAAATTTTATTCGAGAATATCCATCGGTTTCTTAGTAAACTTCAACAATATCCGACGCTCCTGTATACTTAACTCCTTTGTTGACTGTACGTTTTGCTGAAAACGATTTTGGATAGAAAAAGTGCCCGTTTACCGTTAGTGTGCATACCATAGAAATGTACTTTCTTACATACCTATCTATGGTGCATATATGGTGGTATGGTGGTGGTGGTGGTGGTGTGGTGGGTGGTGGTGGTGGTGGTATGGTGGTGGTGGTGGTGTGGTGGTGTGGTGGTGTGGTGTGAGTGTGGTGGTGGTGGTTGTCGACGGCAGCCGCCGACGCGTCGACGACGGGCGTCGACTCTAGGTACCTAAACTACATGGCTACCCCTAATGTTCTAAGTAAAGTTAGGACCCAGTTTTTCTTATGAAATTGGCCACATCTGGCAAGTACAAAGTTTCAAAGTCTTACGCAGAGTGAATTTTGCCTAACTTCGGCGACGTGACACTGACATGACGCTTAAATTGAAAGAATCAATAATAACTTACATTTACATGGAGCAGGGGTGGCCCAGTGGTAACCGCCCCGACTTACGAGTTGTAGGTCGTGGGTTCGAAACCTCGAACCCATGCAGGCGCTTTACTTTGTGCATATAATTTCATCGCCATTAGTGAAAGAAAATATCGTGAGGAAACCGGCATGTCCTAGAACCAAAAATTCGAAGACATGTGACATGTACCAACACGCACTGGGCCCACGTGGTAGATAACGGCCTACTCCCTCTCACAGAGAGGAAGCCTGTGTCCCAGTAGTGGGGACATTATGGGCAGATTATAACTAAAGAGTTTCTAGATCTCAGCATCATCAACATCGCATTAAGGAAGCCAGGTACAACATTCAATCAGAACCAAACGAATATTGCAACAACGAATAGACAAAAAAATTAAGATTTCCGGCATCTATTTCTAGGCCAAACTACTGCTTAATTACTACCAATTAATCTGTTTGATTGTTAGTTAATTGCGAATATTATTGATGAAGAACGACTTCTGTCTGATGACTAGGAACTTAGTAGTTGTAGGAGTAAAGTGATGACTTCAGACTTAGAGGGCGTCGAACGATTCGCCATAGTTTTGATTGTGTAGGCGAGTTAAGGCACAGCACACTGACTTGGAGACAATTTTCTCTACACAAAAAACTGTATTTATATATTTTAGTTTGATAAAGTATCTATTTATGATTCAGACACCAGCAGTGCGATTCTGTAACCATCTCACCGTGAAAACTTAGGTGAAGTGTGCGTGGAGTGAGCTGTCAATAGTGTCAATTCGTAGCAAAAACAAACTCACTTTACCTAAGTTTTCACGGTGAAATTTTTACAGAATGGACCGGCAGCACCCTAATTGCGTAACACATTACTTATCAATTATAATCTGAAAAATTTGTCTGCTGAACAACGTAAATAATGCAATTAATGTTGTTGAAACTTGAACTGTCGAAATGAGAGCCAATTGTTAGTACTATACTTACTAATTTAATTATATTTACTAATCTACATTGTATAATAACTTACCTAAATTTTTAGTATCTAAACTCAAAACTATCTGCAAAACAGCAACTTTATTCGTAAAACACGATCAATCACAATCTGAATGTTTTTGTAGGATATTGCATTCTCGTTATCTATTGCTTCATGTTCGAAAATCTGTCTGCTCAACAACGTAAATAACGCAATGAATGTTGTTAAACTGTCAAAATGATAGCCATTGCTACTTTTAGTGTCTTCTTTCATACATCTATGGTTAGTGTGTAACGCAATTACTCCGCAGGTGCAACTTACCTACTACAAACACCCTTTTTTCATCAACAAAATTTAAATTGATCCCATATTTCCATAGAAACAGACAGTGCAATTACTTTCTTTCGTCTAATAACACACATCAGTATTGGAACTTAGATTACAAGAGCATAACGACAAACTGATGATCTGAAGTAAGAAACACAAGACGCTGCACAAACACGTTACGTCTACCAAGATTCAGGAAGTAAGATCGCATACAGATGATATCAAATAAGTAGTTACATATTTGATATCATCTGTATGCGATCATAGCTCAACGTATGAATTACATAAAACATTCATAATAGCTCGCAGACGTCCGCGTGCCCATAAAGAATGATCTTCAGGGGATAGTGGTGTAAACACTATGATTGGATGGATTTGATCGGGGTAGGATTTTATGTATCGTGTTAAAATTGGAAATATATAATATGTGCTAAGAAACGAGTACCTACATAAGAGGAAGTCTGAAATTGGCACCGGTAACTGAAAAGCTATGTGGAAATCGGTAGTCATGGTATGGGCATGTGATGCGGACGAATGAGGAAAATGTCGTGAGAAATGGGATGTTTTGAGTATGGAATGTCAATGGCTATAAGAGTAGGGAAAGACCAAAGAAACGATGAATGGACGTTGTGAATGATTATAGGGTTAGAAAGGGGGTGACTACCGAGATGACGACCGATAGAGAAGTATGGAGGAAAAATATAGATCCCAGATAAATTGGGATAAGGGCAGCAGAAAGATCCACTTGTAACCTAAAGACAAAGCAAGGACTATGTTTCGAAAGCGAAAATAATCACCGGTAAAAATGCCGAAATATAAAATATTGAAAGATTGTGTGAAACATTCCAAAGTAGTAAACTTTAAGGATTTTATAATCATAACAGTCAGAAAACAGAGTAGGTACTTTAAATAGTGATCACAGTATTCTTGTTAATGCAATGATTATCTTGTTACTTTGTAAGTAAGACACCGGAGGCACGATAGATGAAGGTCAATCGAATGGAATCACGCGACTTAACTTCGCCTTAAATGCAGTTTTTGTACGTCCGCCTCTCAAACATTAGTTACCGTTACACTTGAAGCGTCACTTCCAAACAAATATGGTCGAGCAGTGACCGGGTTTCCAGATTATACACGACACAGAATTTTAGATAAAAGTGTGCGACATGTGACAAATTTTGTCATTTCTTTTGTTAGTTTTAGCAAATGAGTGAAGGTGTAATGTAGGTTACGCAAGCCTTCGAGGGTTTGCAGTTACATTTGGTCGCGATAAATGACAAGAGAGCACTAACCTATACGTGAGACGGGGTTATCAGGGATTACACTTGTTTTCTTTCCGAAACTAAGTTCAGTTCATTTATGCACTGGGGATGAGCGTTTTAGATTGGAGGATGAGAGTCAAGCGAAACTCAGTGCCCATTCAGAAAAAAGGGTGTCAGGGACATCGAGGCGCAACTTGCTACCATACGGATTCAGTTCATACTATACAACATTATTTTTAGTATATGCGAAAGCCGAAACACGTGTCTAGTATTTTTATGTAAAGAATCTATGTAGGTATAAAATTTCAAAACTGTATCATGAAAAATTACAAAGTTATAAGCTTGTTAAGTTACCTTTTTGTCCGTACAAAAACATGCTCACTCGCGCCGCGCCGCGCCGTCTTGCGCTGATTTATAATAGTACCTAGGTACCTAAACGTTCGGCGCGGAGATTGGATAACCTACTTAGTGTTGCTCGGTGTCCAACTTTTAACCTTTTTTAAATATTTTTGAGACAAAATATCATCATCCTGGGGTAAAAATTATTGGAATCGATTCAGTTAGGTACTTATTCTGAATAAACTATTTTCAGGTTTCGCATATACTAAAAATAACGTTGTATATACTCGTACTATAATATTATATCGGCGCAGAATTTTGCAAATTTTATAGAGCGATTTACATAACTACGATTCTTGGAAAAAGAAATGGGTAAAATACCATTGTTTATCAGAACTGTCGATAGGTTCTTTATCTACAGATAGTGGTCGAGTTTAATGAAGCGTAACTCATCCTATAAAAACTACCGTTACCACATCCAATTCTAGAATTCTACAAATTGCTGACTAACACACAACAGTCGGCGGACCCAACACACAAAAGGCTTCATATAATTAAAGTTCAGATAAACATATGACTCACGATCACCTAACTGTATATCATAATTATACCAAACATGAACATGATTATATTAATCTACATTTACCGGGCCAAATTAAATTTGCTGACGAAAATCCGCAAACGTGATGGTTATCGATATCTACCGATACTGATACATAATTTGATTTGACCCTGTATACATTTATACATACACACATCAACACAATCTAGGGACATTTTTTGAAAGTTAGATTTTTTATTGTGTTTCCTATTAGAGTACAAAATGCTGCGCGTTTTGATACGTAGATATGTTAAGTATATAAGATTTTTAAGTACTTTCTTTTCTATACATGAATAACTAAATATCCCTAGATTGTGTTGATGAGTATATCACATCACACTAATATTATAAAGGCGAAAGTTTGCGAGTGTGTGTGTGTGGGGGGGTGTATGGGGGTGTGTTTGTTTTAAGTACCATCCGAGGACGTACGTATGAATACACAAGGCACGACCGAGGACCTTTTCAAAGCGAGGACCTTTTCGAGGGTCCTCGGTTTGACTTGACCAAAGATTCGTATTCTGCAAGCGATTTTGAGTCTTTCTATATACTTAATACGAAAAAGTTGTCTGAACCTCGGTTTGATCAAGATTATTCATAATCTTACACAGACATTGTGTATCCACCAGATGGTGCCACTGTCGCCTCATACACAGACTCTTTACACTCATTTCACGTTTGTTGTATTATCCGAGGACCTATGTGTTAACTTTAACACAAAAGACCTCGGTTAGGTAGCTTTTCCAGACAATGTGTATTTAAGACCTCGGTTTGCTAGATTTTCCGAACAGTGTGTATTCTAGTCCTCGTTTCGACAGTTTTCCTTGTGTGTAGAAGACAAATTATATGCTATCATTTAAATAAAATTATGAAGGAGAAAATCGAAGGTAGACTGAATCCTTAAACAAATCGTTGGTAGCTACTAGGTGGACGAGGAATAATCAGGCTTTTTCTGCAGCATGTGCTAAGTACCTAGGCCCGCTTATATTATACAACATTATGATTTGCACCATAAAATATTGTACTGTCATAGGAGCTAAATACGTGTGCTTTTCATAAAGAAAATAAATGCCTTCCTAGGTGAAATGTCTGCAGCAAGATTTGAAACAAATATAAAGTACAAAGAAATACAGAACATGAACATACTAAAGGAAACCACATCATAAACTTTACTGAAATAAAAGTAAGTAGGTTTATTTTAAAATGGAACAAATTATTTAACAAACTTTTACCAACGATCTACTTATAAAAATAACCATCAAGTTGCAATAACATCTTTGAGAAGCATGATTATAAAACTTACATAACAGCTAATAGAAAACGACTCAAACAAAAAGACTTATAGAAACCATAATTAAAAGAAATCGACATAAATTGGGCTAAAAACTTGACATAAAATTTCATAACACAATGCTTAGATAGAAAACAACAAAGAAATATTAACAAGCGAGATCAAAATAATTTGGGAAGCATGCAAACTTAATAACTTAATGGCGCCGATTCCCTTGTTCACAAACTAAACAAATTTTAAGTTCAGTGCATCTTTTTCTTTATATTTAAAAGGACAGAAGATAAATATTAGTTTAGTCCTGTCAAATTAAGATACTCCATAGCAAGTTTAGACGTGATTATAAACATGGCTATTAAAAAAATTTTATCCCCATAGGGGTGTAGTTTTGAAAAATCGTCTGGGATGTTTCTATAGCTTGACTTAAATATTATGACCAATTATCATATCAAGCCACGTAATAAAATACTCCCCTAAGAAATTGACTATCCCTATTCACCCCGTTAGGGGTAGATTTTCTAAAAAACCTGATATACTTATTTTATTATTTATTTTGGTCTTACATACTGAGTTTCGAATTAATTGGACCACGCGTTAAAATTCTTCCATACAAAATTTACACCCCCAATCTCCCTTTAGTTTCAAGTTTATTAACCATATGAATAAGATTTTTCATATAAACTGTATTCTTGGTCTTCACCCCCACAGGGGTGGAATTCCGAAAAATCGTTTGTTATATTATTATGTTCATTACTTCACTCGAAGATTTATTTATACCAATTTTCGAGTTATTCAAGTCACGCAGTAAAATCCTCGCTTGTATAATTAACTACCCCTTTTCACCCCGTTAGGGCTAGATTTTCGAAAAACCCTGATACACGGTATTCTTTATTTTGGTCTTAAGTATAAATACTGGTGGAGAGGATCCGGCAGTTGGGTCTCGAGGTGGCATTGCACAAGTCCGAGGCCATGTCGTTTCATGGGCCCCGGAACGCGCCACCATCGGGATCCCAACTAACGGTAGGAGGGGTTCACATCGGCGTCGAGACAACGATGAGGTACCTGGGTCTCGTCCTCGACAGCCGGTGGAACTTCGTCGAGCATTTCCGACGTTTGGCCCCCAAACTGGAACGGGCCGGGGCCGCCTTCAAGCGGCTCTTGCCCAACCTGACGGGGCCAAACGCCTCCTGCCGGAGGCTTTACGCGGGGGTCGTGCGGTCCATGGCCCTATACGGGGCCCCGGTGTGGGCGCGTTCACTGCGGCGGCGAGCCGCCCACTACCTGAACGCGCCCCAGAAGGTGGTAGCCATAAGGCTTATCCGGGGCTACCGCACGATCTCTGGCGAGGCGGCAAGCCTCATTGCCGGACTGCCGCCATGGGATCTGGAGGCGATAGTCCTCGCGCGCGTGTATGAGTGGCGCGCGGAGGCACTAAGCCGGGGGGAAGTTCCGTTTCCGCGGCAAATCGCTGCGGAGCGGACTGAGCTCCGGCGCGATCTCATGGCGACATGGAAGGAACGACTGTCGCAACCCAGCGCAGGGCACGCCGCGATAGCGGCGATAAGACCCCTCTTTGAGGAGTGGCTAGAGAGGCGCCACGGCGCCCTCACCTACCGCCTGACGCAGGTCCTCACCGGACACGGAAGTTTCGGGAGGTTCCTGCACATCATCAGGCGGGAGGAAACGCCCGGGTGTCACCATTGCCAGGATCGCCCAGAGGACACGGTGGAGCACACGGTGGAGGTCTGCCCCGCTTGGGCGGAGCACCGCCGTGTCCTCGTAGAGGCGATCGGCAGCGGCGGCGACCTCTCGCGCCCGGCCCTGGTGCAAGCCATGGTCCGGGGCGAGAGGGAGTGGGAGGCAGTCACCTCCTTCTGCGAAGCAGTCATGCTAGCGAAGGAGGTGGCGGGACGGCTCAGGGAGAGAGCCTCCCGTCCCAGCCGCCGCGGGAGACGCTCCGGGCGTCGGGAGCCGCGCGACGACTCCCGGCCACCGTAGGCGCGGGCCTGCGGGCGGAGAGTAATGGGTAGCTCACCGTCCGATCAGGACCAGGCCCGTGCCGGACGGCGCGTACGTGTTCCACGCGCGCCTCAAAGAGATGTCAGCATCGAGGAGGGGCCCCATAGGGCCGAAGCCTGCCGGGTCAGCGGGATTGTCCGAAAGGGTTACCGCAGGCCCGGAACATAAAGGGCTAAGGAAGGAACACGGGTGGGTTTTAGTCAGTAAGAGTCTGACACTCCCTTCCGCTCCACCCAGAGCGGGAGGGGTCATTTGATGATTTCCCATCCGCAAAAAAAAAAAAAAAAAAAGTATAAATACTGAGTTTCGAGCTAATCGGACCGCGAGTTAAAAATCTTCCATACAAATTCTGACACCCCACAATCCCCCTTTAGAAAAACAAAAAATGCCAAACTTCATAATTTACTTATTATCTAAGTAAATTATGAAGTTTGGCATTTTTTGTATTTGTGCCAAGTTTTTTAACTCAAGGAATAAGATTTTTCATACAAACAAAAAACAAGGGGGTAAAAAGGAGGGATCCCTTTTCATCCCCTTAAAGGTTGAATTTCCAAAAACCCCTTCTTAGTGCTCCCCTACATTATAAAAGGAAGCCGTGTGCAAAATTTCACAATCTCAAACTCAACAGGCACTTTTGAATTGTCAAGGGGTCGGTCAGCTCAGGGAGAGAGCGTTCCGTCCCAGCCGCCGCGGGAGACGCTCCGGGGGTCGGGAGCCGCGCGACGACTCCCGGCCACCGTAGGCGCGGGCCTGCGGGCGGAGAGTAATGGGTAGCTCACCGTCCGATCCGATCAGGACCAGGCCCGTGCCGGACGGCGCGTACGTGTTCCACGCGCACCTCAAAGAGATGTCAGCATCGAGGACCCCATAGGGCCGAAGCCTGCCGGGTCAGCGGGATTGTCCGAAAGGGTTACCGCTGGCCCGGAACATAAAGGGCTAAGGAAGGAACACGGGTGGGTTTTAGTCAGTAAGAGTCTGACACTCCCTTCCGCTCCACCCAGAGCGGGAGGGGTCATTTGATGATTTCCCATCCGCAAAAAAAAAAAAAAAAAGGGGTCGGTCAGTCAGAAAGATGAAGCTAGTTGCCCATTCTAAAGCGCAGGTACCTATGGAGAAGAACGGGCAAGAAACTCCATGGACACTCTTTTAAATCAAAATAATATGGTTACAAAATCTTGTTTAGATCATTCATGTTAAAAAAAACCGACTTCCAAAAAAAACACTACAAACTGAAAAATAACTTTAATTTCGGAAGTCGGTGTCTTAGGGATCAGTATTTTAGTTTTTGCCACCGACTTCCGAAATTAAAGTTATTTTTCAGTTTGTAGTGTTTTTTTTGGAAGTCGGTTTTTTTTTTGTTAAAAAGTTTTTATTTCTCGCTTTTTAGTGGGTCTATTTATAATTTATCTAAGTTACAATAGCCTAATGTCAACTTGCCCATCGCCTTTTTATAAAATATTCCTTTTCTCGATGCAGGGACGTTAATTGTTGAGGAGTTCTCCTTTTATTAGTTTTTAGATTAGATGCTGATAATCCTGGCTGCAGCATCAGGCCAGACTTATGTCAACATTGCATTGAACTTAAAATTAGTCCTGTTTAAAATGAGCCCAAACACGACTACGGTGCTGTAATTTCAAGGTTTGTACTTTTTCTGATGCTCCTGGCTTCAGCATCAGGTCTTCGGTGTTCCTCAGTAACAGTACGTTTATCCACACATCGAGCCCTTTTCAATGAGCCTAAACACGATATATCTGCTGTTAGTTGTCGAGGAGTTAGGTACTCTGCAGACTATCCTGACTGCAGCATCAGGTCATGACTTGATGATCAAGGGACCAAATGTGGCAAATGCCCTATCAAACATCAAAACAATTTACTAAAACAGTCCTTGCCTGTTCGAGTAACTTCTTACTGTTAAGGAGTTGTACCTTCCATCATCAGCCCAGCTACCTGAGATGGTGACAACCATACACAAATACACAAGATACTTCATAAAATATGCGAAAAACAATAAGTTAGCCTATAAAATTTGAGGGTTGCCCTCGATTTCTCTAAGATCCCATCATCAGATCCTAACTTGATGACAATGGGACCACCTCAGAACTATCTACTTTCGAACAAAAAAAGAATTTTGAAAATCCGTCGACAATTGGCGGCGTATTCGATGAACAAACATACAAAAAAAAAAAAAAAAAAACATACAAATACCCGAACATAGTACCTCCTCCTTTTTGTAAAGTCGGTAAAAATGATGCATGTGAGAACAATGTAGAACGTTAAAAGCGTCCGTAACGTCTAAAATCACATTCCTAGGCCCAGTAGTTGCGGCTGTGCGTTGATATGTCAGTCTGTCGGTCAGTTTCTCCTTTTATATATACAGGATGAATTTTCGAAGTGAGCGTGGATGGCCAAATCCGAAACTATGAGGAATAGCGAAAAGTACTCAAAAGAGTCGCGGCCTCGATTTTGGTGAAAACTAAAACTGCATCATTGGATTTTTGAAAAATCAATATTTCTAGCCAGGAATCAAACCCGTTGATTTTGAAAAAAAAACACACTGTATTTATTACACCATTCGATAGTGTCGCTGATAAGGATCGATGTCTGGGTTTTTGTTTACGTTATAAGCAACAATCACGAGTGTTTAACAAAATAAAGCCGTTACTGTCGGCTCTCTTTGATAAATAATCCTTTGAGAAGCGCTGACAAACGTAAAGACATTGACTCGTCCTCGCTTGGTACTTCATTTTAGAAAAAGTGTGTAAGAAATAAATCGGAACATTGATTATTATCTTACACGTAAAATGTTTTAGGTAGGTAGGTAGGTATTTTCCAGGTCCTCGGTTTGTACAAGTTCTACGCGAAAAACTGTCCTCGGTTTAGTGATATAAATTCTAACACAACGTCCGCACTTTGTACAAGCTATAAGAAATATTGTGTAAAAATACGTCCTCGGAAGGACGTCGCAGGGCTTACGTAAGAGGTCCTCGATTGGCTTACACAAAGTCCTCGTATGTGCATCGCTGGTCACATTTAGCTGTGTATTTCAGGTCCTCAGTATGATAGCCGAAATTCATACAGAAAAATGTTGAGATAGCATTATCCCAATAAGCTCATCACTAAAGATTTACTCACCTGTCTCTTTCTATCTTATTCTAAAAGGCCCACGAGGTATTTAAACCAGTTTTTTGGAGGGTCCTCGGTTCGTTCTAGGACTAACAAGGTCCTCGTAAGGGTGTCTGTACAAACAGGGGTGTGTTTATATGTTTGTTGCTTCTTCACGCTCAAACGGCTAGACCAATTTTGATAAAATTTGGTATGGAGGTAGCTGACACCCTGGATTAACATATAGGCTACTTTTTATCGCAGCTAGTTAGGTATAAATTAAAGTCGCTTTTCCTGTCTGTCAGTTGTTGGTTGTTGGTCTTCTAATCAACGCAACGACTTTTGATACATTTTACAGTTACAACATAATTTACTCAGGAAGGCTTAAACTGACATATTATTTAAAAAAATCTCAATGTTTTGTCAAGTCGTAAAAACGGTGCGTAGCCGTAACGGGACGCCACTCTTTTATAAAATCACAATAGAACAAAATGTCCGACTCATCGCGTCATTCGATACTTCCGCCAAACGTTTTATTAAAGCCCCATCAGCTAAAGCAGAAATTGCAAACAGAAAAAATACTACACCATTCTGAACTTTATCTCTTTCCAATAAGAGTCGTACAAGTGGTGTAAATACAACAAAGTGCCGGATGTGGGCAATGGAACGGTTGTCGGGTTACCTGACATGCGGGTCTTGAGTACACTGCCGACCACAGACCATGGATGGTTGCTTACATTGTGCCAGTGCTCCCACGATCGTGTTGATGGGATGACTTACCCTCGGTTTCAAAAAGCTAATTCAATTACTGTTGTCGTCAAATCCCATAATTTATCAGATAATTTAAATGATTGGTTTTTGGCGGTTTAGCTTGGTAATTACGTAAATACGGTTGAAGGGAGAAGGTTACTAGATGACGATGCAGCAAAATAGATACAGCAAAAAAGGGGACGTAAAGAAATGACAGAAATATAGAGTTGCGTATTTTATGAGATTGATAGATAAAGATCCTTGGAAATAAATATATGTGCATTCATCATAATCATCATAATTTCAGCTGAAAGACGTCCAGTGCCGGACATAGGCCCTAGCATCCCCTCTTCGACCAGTCCTGTGCTTTTCGCGTTCAGCGGTCTTCACAGGCGGCGACCTCTCGCGTCCGGCACTGGTGCAAGCCATGGTCCGGAGTGAGAGGGAGTGGGAGGCAGTCACCCCCTTCTGAGAAGCAGTCATGCTAGCGAAAGAGGTGGCGGGATGGATGAGGGAGAGAACCTTCCGTCCCAGACGCCGCGGGAGACGCTCCGGGCGTCGGGAGCCACGGGACGACTCCCGGCCACCGTAGTAGGCGCGGGCCTGCGGACGGAGAGTAAAGGGTATAATAGTTCCACAAAACGCAGCAGGAGGAAGTAACAGCGCAGACATCAGGCAGCTGAGGGTACATGCCAGCACGACTAACATCATCTTAATCGTGATGCTCCTTATAGCATCGTTGGCGTTTGATATTCGTTACGTTAATATGAAAATCGGCCTACTTGTTCTCGATATGAGCATTATCTTTCGTTACTATCATCAAAATCACTGTTTTAATAACCGTTTCTTTAAAAGATTTCATAAATGACCGTTAGAATCATGAACGTTGCTCAAACTTTACACATTTATTACAAGCATACTATAATGGGCGTTAACGCTTATTACTCCATGCTTACCAAACGATTTTTTGTGTAATAAATGTACTTTGAATTCTGAAATTGTTCGACTAATGTTCAATATCATTATGACAAAAGTGGCTGTGGAGTAATATCATTGTTAAGATGAATGGTCGTTGCGTCTTTGTGACGTCTTTACAGATTTGAAAGATCGAATGTTCAAAGGGTCTTGGTATTCTTTATGTCGTATCGTTTTTTACATCATCTATGTTATGTGGTTTTTCGTATCATCAATCTTTATCTTTTCGAATCCCTCTTTTCCTGCAGCCTCTTTAGAGATAGTAACTTTTTTGCTACCTATATCTATTACTGACAGACACTGTATCCAACTGTTTTTTCATGCCGAGAGCAGTGGTAGCCCAGTGGTAACGGCCCTGATTTACGAGTTGTAGATCGTGGGTTCGATCCAGACAAGCGCTTTAGTTTGTGTAATTTATTTCGTCATCACTTGCACTGCTCTCTAAAACGGTGAAGAAATCGAACTTCTTAAAACCAAAAATTTGAAACAGTGGCAGGCAGTGGGAACGTTATAGGCTGATTATGCAGGCTGAGATAATGATTGTCTTTTACACCTAGGTTTAAAATGTTATTATTATCTATACTTAAAAATAATTCAATTCCTATTTAGGCCTCTAGCCTTCAAGAAACCTGAATAAGTATTTTCTATTACGCAAAACAACAGTAGTGACTACTAATCTAGATTTTTTCTGAGTACTTACAACTGGTTTAATTCGGATCAAGTCGAACACAATTTGGGTCGGTCAAGTGCACCAAGTGGACCACACAAAAGTTAATCCAGTTTTTCAACAATAAAATGTTCTCAATACGTTTTGTGGGAAATGTACCGTGAAATAGATTAAAAAAATATATAATTCAGTGTTGAAAATAGGCAGCAGATGAAGTGACAGTTTTGGTATCAATTACAATAAGAGACTTTTTATTAGATTCTGTAGTGAAATGGAAACAGCTCCTTTCGGAACGTGCTGTATAAAAATTGTATAAAACAAGAAAAGTTTATACCTTGGTGTAATGATTAGTCAGTCACTGCCAGTCAGTAAGTTCAAGAGTGGAGACTGGAGGACGCGGACTGGCTTACAGCCTAGGGTGCGCCCATCTGCTTTTTGTTTAGATTTTTTTTAAATAAAATAAAAATTATTTCTTACTGAAAAAAAATGAAAACATAAAAAAAATACTAAAATAACTAACTTTCTAAATGAACTACAACAACAAATAAACAACTACTAAACTTCTGAACTAGTAAGAACCCCTCATTTAATTGAAAGTGAAGGCCTCATCTACAGAGTTCCAGTCCTACTTGTCATTCGGTTTTTTTAATGCACCCAAAACATATGCCGACTCTGTCATGATTATACCAACCACACTCCTGCGTAATTCTCCAGGAGTTCCAACCATGACTGTTTACTTGACATTCCGTTGATCCATAAGGTGACCTACATTAACCCCAGGGCAGGGCCGAGTCCAATCTCTCATAACCCGTAAATTCACGAGTTCCTTTTGACGTCAGTCAATGACACGGACGTAGTTGTCTGAGTTTCGAAGTCGCCCCCAAATTGACGTCAGAAAAGGGGGAGAAGACGTCAGAGGCGACTAACCTTAACCCGCTTTATTATAGGAATTGTCGGAATAGTGACGCGGGGAACTAAAAATAGTTTGGGGCTGAACTTGGGTAACCCCAAATTGATGCAATAAACAGTTTTGTGGTGATGGATTGCTGTTCTGTTATAAAGGGTGCAATTAAATTAGCTAGCGAAACTCTGAAGACGTGATGGGTATCCATGAGGTGAGGTATTCCACGCAGAGCACTGATTTGAACCGCACTTGGACGAATCGCACCTGAGCACTTCCACTAACAGCACTGAAAGAAAATTTTGTAACGTGCGGTCCGGTGGAACAATTTATCGTTATTGATAAAACAAAAACAAAAAACCTTTGATGTTTTTTTTTACTACCCCTGATTGTGTTGTTACTTGAAGTATGTTATAGTTGAAAAAATCCGTTTTCATTAGTTTTGTCGTGTTCAGCTTCGCTAGCTCATTTAATTTGAACTTTAGAAAGAGTGGGAAAGGTCGTTGTAGGCACGGATATCGGTTGTAGGTAAGTTTTTTTAAGTACGTACTATTGCAATCATCATCATCCGCCTAGCCTTTTCCCAACTATGTTGGGGTCGGCTTCCAGTCTAACCGGATGCAGCTATATATATAGGCAGTCGGTCCATGTAAAATACTGGTATTCGTATTTTACATGGAGCGACTGCCTATCTGACCTCCACAAGTCTGTGTCCACAACCCAGTTACTGCGAGTAATACGATACCCCTTGGTAAGACTGGTTGTCAGGCTTTCAGACTTCTAACTACCCGTAACTATTGTCAAAGATCCACGAAAGACAGCCGGGACCAACGGCTTAATGTGCTTTCCTAGGCACGGAGGGGTCTCGGTATGTAAAGATGGTCACCCATCTACAGACCAACCGCGGCAAGGGTAGCTTAACCTGATAGATCGACATGTGCGGCTGTTATTATTTAGCCACGGGCCCCTCTTATTACGTACTATTGCAATGTTATCAGAATTCTTTTACAGTTTATTTGTGGAAAAAAAAATCTGAAATGACAGCAGCACCTTATTTGCGTAACACACTATTACTTTCAATTTGAATAATTTTCAAGCATATTTCTAATTCATTGCTCCATATGTTCGAAAAATGTGTATGCCTAACAACGCAAATAACGCAATGAATGTTGTTGATCTGTCAAAATGAAACCCATTGCTACTGATAGTGTGTTACGCAATTACCATGCAGAATGCAGTTACAATGCTCGAGGGCCGACTTGAAGAGTTGAGCCCTCTAGTTCCGGGACAAAAGCGGCATAATTATAGGCTACCTGCTAGTATCAGACGTCTGATATTTTCTGACATATTGCAAAGATTTAGTACTTACATAGGACACCATTAGACGTTCCCTCTCATTTCTTGTCGTCCCATTTCCCTTTCCAAAAAATCACCCCGCCAAATTCCAATGCGTAACCACGAGGTTACGCTTTGGAATTTGGAAGGATGATTTTTAGTACCATCGTACATACATATACTACTATGTACGATGTTACTATGATATAATATCATCATATCTGCAACACACCTCGTCGCGTCACGTTCACGTTTAATTAGACTGCGCTCGCGCAGTGAAAGCGAGCGGAAACGCATACAAGATGGCGACCGGAATAACAATGGTGTATTAACATCTTGCGTGGATGATTATGAAAGATTAATTTGTCGAATTTTAATGGCGGTTACAAAATCATTTGTCTTTTCTTTTGGTACGTGTGGACAGTTTTGTGTGTATAGGAATATTGGCTTCGTCCATGCTGATCCCTAGTCCCATCTCGCCCAGTCCGTATTTATATCTAACTACATGTATAGCTAGAAGGCGCTGAATTACTGATGGTAAGAAAAGTGCTTCTGTGGTGGAAATAAAGGGATTATAAATATTGGAAGAGTTGGAGAATCGTGTCAAGGTTTCAAAGATTTGTGTCAAGGTTACAATGCTTTAGGAGAGATACAATAGAAAAGGAGAATTATATGGAACTTTAAACCCGATTTTGTTCCATACAGAGATGATTTCAAGGTCAAACTGATTTACATCCGTCACCTCACACATTATGTCCAGTTGAAAACCAAGCGTCAAGCACTAGTTGTCTGGCATTTTATGCTGAACTGGACCTTTTTGACGCAGCCGTGAGGCACACTTTCCCGCTAATTTCTTACATCGGACTTTTCACTCTTTTTATTTGATTCATATTAATTTTTATCTGATGTACCTATATTATATTGTGTGCCTGTGTCTGTGCTAAATAAATGTATTATTTCTTACTTTATAGGAGAAGGTAGTTTAGCATGTCGAGACTGTCGTCTTTGGATTTGTTTTGTTAACAAGGGGTATTGTATTACCCAGTTACTGGGTTGTGAAGGTCAGATAGGCAGTCGCTCCATGTAAAATAGGTACTGGTATTCAGCTGTATCCGGTTAGACTGGAAGCCGACCCCAACATAGTTGGGAAAAGGCTAGGAAGTTGATGAGTCTTTGGAGTTTGTTTACTTTTCCAGAAACGGATAGAACTAATAATAAGAAGGTTACAAACCTGTAAAATAATGTAGTATCTTAATGATCTAGCATTTTTTTTTGTTAGTCTGTACTGTCCCACTGCTGGGTAAAGGCCTTCTCCAAATCCTTCCAGGAACTCTTTTCCCATTCTTCTAGCATTATCCCAAAGTTAAAGAAATTTTGTGCGATACATCGTAGTTTAAATGCGAGATTTGCGCAATATACATGTGGGTTATCAAAAATGGCTCGTAGCCAGACGTAACTATTATCTATTTTTGTTTAACATCGTCTGTGCAATCTTGTGCGTTGTTTCATGTTTATATCTTACGACTTTCAGTTTCGGCTTGGTTCGATGTCTTGATTGATCTTGTCCTGTTACTAAGCTATCAACGATCGTGAAAGAAAAAACATCTTTTTCGTCTACATCTATCTATCTATACGATTAGCTGAAGAGTTTGTTCGTTTGAACGCGCTAATCTCTGGAACTGCTAACAGATTTAAGAAAATCTGTTTACATTTGATAGCCCAATTTTTGAGGAAGGCTATAGGTTATTTACACATACCCTTGGGAGTCGAGCATAAAGAAAAAAGTCGGAAAGAACGCTAAGCAAAAAACGAAGTAATGACGAGGGCAGGTGATGCGATGCGACGATGCGACGGGGTAGGTCACGGGACTCAATCATACTATCCTACTAATATTATAAATGCGAAAGTTTGTGAGGATGGACGGATATACTTAAGTTTGTTACTCTTTCACGCAAAAACTACTCAACGGTTTTTTATGAAACTTTACAGTAATACAGCTTAGACATCAGAAAACACATAGGATACTTTTTTATCCCGAAGTTCTCACGGGATCGATACTTATGCTGGTGAAATCGCGGAGCGCTGCTAGTAGCTACATAGGTATCTACATCAAGACACCAGCTACAAACGTAGCTTGTAAATAGCCCTTTAGCAGTTGGAAATGGAGCAATTTTAAAGTTCATGTCACGTTCTTATCTTGTTAGTTGTTCTTTAGTTACATATTTCACAGGTATTTTGTTAGAAACACGGCAATACCGGCTAAGGCATTGGACTTGCTGTTTGGCAATCTTACGTTTCTGACTGATTGAAAACGCGGTTGGGTTATACTGGATGCGGAAGGCGGAGAACTGGGTCTTGGTGTCTTAACACACTATGCCGAAGGTACGCGACCGAAGTTCGGCATGATTACGCCTGCAATGCTATTTGAATTATATGCCGAAATAACGACGTTGCGTTGCGCATTGCAGGCGTAATCATGCCGAACTTCGGTCGCGTACCTTCGGTATAGTGTGCTTTTCTGGTGTAAGTTGCGAGAGGCCTATGTCCAGTAATGCATTAGGATAGGCTGAGTTCACTGTGAAAGTCCCAATACTGACTCTAGACATGATTTTAAACCAAGTTTAAAAACCTTTTAGTATCATTGGATCGTTGAAAATGTATGTATCCTAGGGCCAATTCCCGTATTTTTAAGAACGTTCGCATTCTAATCTCAGTCGCAATCTGTCAAAAATACGATCAATTTACATACCTACATTTTTGACAAGTTTTTGACATTGATTATCGATGAGATGAGATCGCGACTTGAATTTTAATGTTTTTAATTTACGAGAATTGGGCTTCTGATTTTTAAAAATATAATATTGCAAAACCAAAAATAGACGAAAGATTTTGTGTACAGCGTTTAAATTCTATGAACTCATACATTGTAATCATGCTGGATTTGCAGAACCAAGATAATAACTACATAGCCATTTTTAATTACAGCATAAACGTCTTTCTTTCTACATTTCTTAAGCCATAAGCGGAAACCAAGTCAATGACAATTACGTAATTTTCCGTTCCATGCCATGAAAACACGCGCGACCTCGAAAAATAACATATTTTTTTAAACTATTAACATTTGTAAATAGCGTTACACTAATTAATAAGTAAGTAGATTGTGCCATAATTGTGAGATACAAGACACAGCAATTATTTTAAGATTACAATCAAGACGGTGATAATTCAGAGTAAGTTGGTTAGGGTAAAAGCTATGAAGATGGCGAGAAAAATAACGTTAAACATAATCTATATTAATGATCCTGTAATGATAGTGATGTTGAGTTAATAAATAAATTAAATAATAAAGTTGAAGAGTTTGTTTGTTTGTTTGGACGCGCTAATCTCTGGAACTACCAGTCGAATTAGAAAAAATAATTCTGCATTTGATAGCCCAATTCTTGAGGAAGGCTTTATGCACAAGCAAGATATTCCTTGTTGTTGAGTTTTCCAGGCAGAGGACTAGGTTTTAAAAACAACTTCGTATTTGTTGTGTTGATATCACAATATCTACGACATATTTGGACATTCATTCAAATTCCAGATATACATATATAGTATATACAAGTACATATATAAAAAAAGGCAAAGAAAAAGACAGGTGCTCATTGGGCATCAAAAAATTCGTCCGCATCGCTGTCAATGGCATAACTGCCCAAAACGCTGGCAGCATTAGGTACCACCGTACCACGTTGGATGGCAATGCTTATTCTTTGGGCTAAAAATAGGCCAGTCCTGTGGTCACGTGATTCTGAATTCCAGATAGAGTGAGGCTGCAACATTATTTAAGTTATTTCTCCGCCGTTTCCAACCACAATTCAGTTTACCACAAACATGTAAACACAATTCCTTCTAATGAGTTCCCCGCGGTTCTCGTGGCCTCTGTTATGAAACAATATTGCTGGTATCACGTATCTCTGTTGTCATCAGTGTACGTAACAGTTGCTAGCAGAAGTAGGTAACAATAACAATTATAAATGGTAATAATTCACGACTTTCTGAGACAGTTACCTGTTTTTTTTGTTACGATACTTGTTTTCGAAAGGATATGCGCAAAAAATCTTAAGGACAGATACAGACGGCCGAAATCGACCAGCTCACAGCTGGCATTGAAAAAATTGGATCAAAAAAACATAATGCAACTTTTTTTCATCCGAGGTTGTTTTTCAACATTGATACATGAAGGAATTGCTTGGGTATCCTAAAGAATGGTTAATGGTTGGTATGACTAAATAATGGTTTTATAAAATGACTTTTGTTACATTTCTATATAACATGTATCTATGCTTAAAGATCTGAAATACATTTAAGTTTTTTCAATGACAAAGACCCATCGATCTCCAGAGGAAACAATTAGAAAACCATATGAAGCAAATTCAATAATTAAGAAAATAGAAACCTTTAGATAAACATATTTTGAAAAAAAACAGACTTAAAATGATCAAAATCTTATCAAAAACTGAGAAGAGATGCAGTATGTCTGATACAGATCTTCCAAAAGAATGTAGTTACCATCACTGCTCCAGTAACAATTGGATTGTGTGTGAAAGTGAAAGGAAGCGAAGGGCCAGTTGCCGGTACAATACTGACCTACCGCGATCTTGTCGGGCGTGCACTCTCGGAATGTGAAGCTGCTCCTTCAAAATTACTGTGGAGTACAGCAAAATACTGATTTTTATCAGTCGCAGTACCTATGTTGCCTTGGGGGACACCTAAGATTTTTGATATTTAGTTGTTTTATTAATACTATATGAAGAGCGAGAACAATAAAGTATTTTACTTTATAAACCTTAGTAGGGGTAATTGAGGAAGGAAACCACAACAAGGATAAATTACAGGGTGAAGAAAACAAAGAAAAATGTATGAATCGAAAAATCGATATTTTTTACACATCGTCGCGCAATCTGTTACCATGGATTCAGACATTTTTCGTCCGTAATTTTTTATGTAAATTAGCTTTTCCATACGTTTTGACCGCGTAGGTATTGCAGTTTTGCATGAAACAGCAGATTTTTGATAACCGACGATAAATTTCTATGCTAGGGGGTTTAGGACCATGTGCTGAATTCGTGGTAACAGCTTGCGCGTTGATGTCCCTGCCACCATATTTGATGTAATTGTAAACTAGCTTTGTTTCATACAATGTATTTTAGAAGCCATACAAAAGAAACCTGTACGATTTGAAAATGTTTTTCTGGCATCACTTTAATCCTATTGGATAGAATTTAATGGGATTTTGCTTGTTATGATGATTGGAATAGGATTGGAAATCTCTTCAGCATTTCCAAATCCCGAAAATGTGTGTGTGTGACAGCTGTCTATGATAAGTGTTCCACTCTATGTTGTTGGGAATCGTTTGCATGATATTCTGAAATTCGTTGGATTGGACGTAAATGAAAATATTTGTAGATTGAATTTAAGTTTTCTCCAGTTTCGTGGGTTATTATGATTTATTTTATGTAGTAAAAGTCGTAGTTCAATGTTTAGATTTTCATCTATGTTTTATAGTCTAAAAGGAATTATTTTAATTTCACATTGTTTATTTTATTGTTGCTCTCTTTCGTTGTAAAATGTTAAGGTTTAAGTTATTTCTCTTTGTTCCTAATTTTCAGTTTCTATTTTTATTGAAAACGTTAATACAGGTCTCTAACTTCCTTCCCTGCATATTTCTAAAAGTCAACAAAGGTAAACTGGTTGTTCAGGTGCTCGTGAACAATAGGCTTGCAACCTGTTACCCCGTGCAATAGCATTGTAAACTTTAACGCGAGACCTCAGTGTTTGTTAAAGATACATTTCCAAGCATTTCCTGGTTAAGGTTCTCCTTTACTAGAAAACTTTGATTATGTTTTCACACAGCTTGAGTAATACCTACAAGTACAATTAGTGATCTAGCTAGTTATCCTCATCATCGTTATCATTGGCAGCCATGTGCCACCCTCAGCTGAGAGTCCTCCTTTTTGTGTCATGCTTCCCTGCGGGGTAATCGGATAACACACTAACAGTAGGAATGGCTTTCATTTTGACAGTTCAACAACATTCATTGCGTTATTTACTTTGCTGAGCAGACACATTTTTCGAAAATATGAAGCAATGGATTAGCAATATCCTTCAAAATTATTCAAATTATGATTTATAGTAGCGCAATTAGGGTGTTGGTCTATGCGGGTCTCGTCAGTGATTTCTACTTCCGCTCAGGTTTACGTAAAATTACGAAATCCTCGGACAAATTTTTCTTAATCAAGCCCTGTTAACACTCTCTGGCGAAACGAGCACGGAACTATAAATATAAGTGTGAATTACTTTATAATTAACTCTCACATAATAATGTAATAACGACGTCCTCCGACTAACTTTTATGTAACACATAGGAAATGACTTTGAGGCTCGTGTCAGCGTCACGCAGAATGTTCGCAAGAAATGTATCGTAAGTGCTACTACAGGCAAAGATTAGTGCTGCAGATATATTGGTCTCTTAATTGGTTTTGTTAATTTCATTGATATCCTGAAAAGATATTTTATTAAGTTCTACTTGCTAGATAGGTGCAGATTCTTTCAATAATACGTCCAGGGGGGTAACTTCGTAACACACTATCGGTTGCAATGGCTTTCATTTTGACAGTTCAACAACATTCATTGCGTTATTTAAGTTGTTGAGCAGACAAATTTTTCGAACATATGTAGAAATGGATTAGCAATATGTAACAAAGTGATTCAGATTGTGATTGATAGTGTGTTATCAAATTAGGGTGCAGGTGCATTGAGTTGGCTTAGTTTTTTGCAATAGGGTTAGTTATATACTTGGATTATTTATTATTCAAAAGGATACCTTAGTCAATGTGGTTTTTTTGATCTCTATTGTTGTTTTTATGTTGATCTGTTTCATCTGGATCTTAATCAAATAAATACAGTTAAATTGTAAATCTTTTGAAATACTTAGTCCCTGAAGCAAGCGGCTGTTTCTTTACTGGTTAGTACAGTAATTAGATAGACGGTTTCGTCTCTTTTAATTACCACGCTGGCTTCATGTGGCCGGACTATAAAATTTAATTGCTCTTTGATTTCGACTC
This sequence comes from Oligia latruncula, assembly GCA_948474745.1. Classification (NCBI taxonomy): domain Eukaryota; kingdom Metazoa; phylum Arthropoda; class Insecta; order Lepidoptera; family Noctuidae; genus Oligia; species Oligia latruncula. The sequence goes on along the minus strand of OX419703.1, from coordinate 9,133,121 downwards.
TAATTGCATCAACCTTAATTTATTAACAAAGCCCTTTTTATAAAATATGGAGCATCTACAGGGACTCTGTGGCAGTGTTTGTTTAATCAGATCACACCAGATCAGTTTGCTTTGGCCAGATTTACAATGACATAACTGTAGCTTAAAGTAATGACTCAACAAATGCTCTAGTCTAGATAATATTAAGAGTGTTTACCTAAACCTTAATAAGGTCGTCGCCGATTAACTTTCTATGAATGTTTACTCTATGACCGCCGGAGAGCGCAGCCGTCGCGCCGCGCTCAGTTGCGACTCGGCTATGGCGCGGTATACACGTTGCATCTACTGCGCGATTTTCACTGAATTGTTTACGTGAATAAGCCTGTTTCCTATTTCATTGTTACTGCCGACTATTGTTGACGCGAGTGGTAAATGATCAGTTTGTAGTGTACTTGTGTTTGTGAATCATGGCTAACTTGACGCTTCGGTACCTGGATGAGTTGTCCTATGTTTTGCACAGCCGAAGGCATTTGGCGAATCAGGCGAAAGCATCTTCTGTTGGGGATTTGCTTAATGCTGAGGAAGAACGGTTCACACCGGTATGTTATGATATGACACTGTAGCACTAAGATTTTAATTAGTAACTGAGAATTTCGATCTAAAGATGAAACAGCAAAACTGACAATCACTGACTGCTGACGTTTGAAATTCCGTTTCACAAAAAAACCAAATACTTTTTTTTAAATGACGTGACGTTCGAATTCGTTTGTAATGGGAACGTTGTTAAGGTGAGATTCGAATGCATGCGATTAGATTCAAATCAATTGTTTGCGACTTGTCGCAGAGATTCAAGGTCAAATTAATAATTCAATTATTAGTTTTCAAACGTTAAAATATCGACGCGAGCGGCCTACCTACGGCTGGAAGGAAAGCGATTAATGGATAACATATAAATAGATGTAACTACCATACTATATTCACGTGTCATCATGACATTTACGATAAAATACCGACTGCATTTAACATGCTAATAACGTTATGAAATTGCACCTGGCTAACATATATTAATGTCGGTCGAATATTGATTAACATTGATTTTGTTAAAATAACAAAAAAATAAACTTGAATCGTGAAAGGAAAACGAGACGTCAAAAGCGAAATGAGGTCGCAACGGCATGCAACCTTTTAGATGAAATCCAATAAGTGAATAATGTTGAAACTAATGAAATGCTTATCATCATAACAATTTATTGCACTTTGATTACATGATTTTGCGAATGCAGAGTGTGTAGTAATATTGCCAAAGACCGGGATTTCAATGATAACTTAATGAAGATCTAACAGTTAGGTACTTGAACAATTATCAGAGAAAGTATTAATCGAAGTTAAACGTGTAAAATCTTTAGCAGTTACAATGGTGTATATTCGAGACATACCAATCACCGTTGTAATTTATAATCCCACGCCATTATTGTCAACACACTTTGTACTCAACAGTCGCAGGATGAAGATCTTAAAAGTAAACATTCAATCGTTCTTCAAATAAATAATTGCGTCTTTAGATCCAAAATTGAATTTCGGAACTCCCCTTTAACTTCATCATAGGTAACCAGAGACAATAATTTAACATGGAAACCTATTTGCGTGTTGCAAAAAGAGCATAGAAAGGGTTTGAATCGGACTCAGATATCGGATACAATGGGAACCGGTCGCTTTGTGGTTCAATGCTTCGGCGACCATTCATGAGAATCGGCTCTGTGACCGTTTTGTTTATTCATAAAACTTCGATTTGAACTGTTTGTTTTCGATACAGTAGCACAGTTTAGGTAGGTACCAACTGCTTAGATGATTATTATTAACTTCCGAGGTTATTTTAATTGTATTATAATTAGACTTCCTTAAATTTTGCTTAATACAATCATGGAGCAGTGACGACACATTAATGTTTCCATGAATGAAGATAGTTGCACGCCTAATTTGAATTTTTCAGCCAATGTTTCATGTTTTTCGAAATTTCCTTACCTTGATACGAAAGTCAGCGTTGCTAGTTTTTACAAGCCGAATGCTTTAAAAAGAGGTTGTCTATTTTTAAGTTTTAAAAAACTTTGATCAGAGTTTTTGTTACTTTAGCTGGCTTTGCCTTCGTGTTCATCGTGTTTAGAACGATTTTACTTAGTTTTTTTCTTGGTTTTAGAATAGAATGTCTGAATTCTCTGAATTGCATGCAGGTTAACATTATAAAATTAGTTAGTTTATATCTTATCGTATGCTGCACCTGCAACGTCTCATCACGTCAACGCCGGCTGCCATGCCGCTGAAAACCAGCGCTAAGGCTCTGTCTTACATAGGGTTATGCTGAGCGATGGCGTTTTGCGTGGATGTGACTCATGTTGGTCTGCTATTTTTTTTCTGCGTCATGTTTACAACAAATAAACGTATTTTCTTTCTTTCTTTCTTAGTCTGTAATTTTGGTAGCTCCTAAATCATACTTAGTTATACAAAAACATCGAATCTCATTCGATCATCATAAATATGTTGAAATTTAGCAACGGGTTATTATCGTTGGTGTGAAAATATAACAATAATCGCTTACAATATGATTGTTCCGTCTACCTAATCAAATTTAGACTCTGAAATCATGATTTTACAGTATATTTTACAACAGTAGGAGCTCCAAGTAAATCTTGTCGTGTCGGGAGAATGGATTGATGACTTTTATTGCGAGACACGAACGTTTTCGCTGATTTTTTAAATGTTAAACGGTTTCCGAGATTGAAATACGAATTTGTATTGTGTGACTTCAACTTGATGAAATACAACACCGTCCTGATGATGTTGAGTTGATTTAGTTTTTATTTTCTTTCTTTTAATGTGAATTCGGTGAGTACCTACTACTAGGTATTTTTTTATTTTATTTATATCATCATTATTATCATCATCAGCCTGTAGCAATCCACTGCTGGATAAAGACCTCTCCAATCACACGCCGTATATCTCGATTCTCGTCTACTCTCATCCAGTTCAGATCACCAGCCACTTCGCGAAGAACCTCACTCCATCTTGATCTAACTTTTCGGTATTGGGTAGTGCTGAAAACTTATTCGTCAGACTGTTATATTTGACCATTACATTTTTGGTAACTTTAATAGAGGTGAAGGTGTTTTATATTTAGAATTTAGAAAAGATTAAATATATACTACAGACCCCTGTATTCTATTTGCTGAACACATGCCTCCTAAACACCGAAATTTTTCATTAGCAATTCCTATTATAAATAGTTCTGCAGCAGAATAAACTAATGAAGCAACATTTGCTAAGCAACTGGCACGCTTGCCCCATTTGTATTTAATTTAATTCTCATACAAACAAAGAAATCTGACTAAATGATATCATAATTTACACAAACACATGGACAGAGGAGTTACTTTCAGGATAATGTAGAACAGATTGATCAAGGTAAAAAACTATTTCAATAAGAACTCGGAGTAATAAACTGTTTTTAATAATAAGTATGCCGATTATAATAATGCTATACGTACCTACAGCGATGATGTGCAACCAAGATATACAAGGTGTAACGTAAACCTCTTAAGAGGTCATTGTACTCATCATTATGAACAACTTTTACTATGGGACCCAAGCTGAAATCGCGAAAAAAAAAAAGTCAGTTGTTCCCTACATTTATGCTCCTATAACTCATGAAAATGTACTAAACAGCAGATTTTTTTTTGCGATTTCCAGTTTGGTCCCATAGTAAAAGTTGTTCATAATGATGAATACAATGACCTTTTCCGCATTTAACGTTACACGTTTTATTAAAACCTATATATTTAAAAATTTACAGACAACGTACTTACAGCCTAAACCGCTCAGTCTAAAACCATAAAATTTTCGACAAGAGTTCCTCTTAAAAGATAGGTCGCCAATAAGAAGGGATTTTTTGAAAATTCGTTCCGTACAGGGGTTATAGCGGATGAAAGTTTGTATGGAAGTTTTTCTGATGGGAAATCCTAACGAGCACACACGGCTTGTCAAGATATAAAATGCAGTATGGATGATGTTCTAATCAACTTGTCTGTAATTCTTTGTTCTTTGCTTTTTCGATTTCTTGTTGGTTGTAGATTGAAAACCTTGATCGAAATAGACTGTTCATAGGTACATTGTTTTTATTGAACCAGCATACCTTGTTTCCAAGTCTTCTGATTCTTCTCTTTTCTTTTATTTTGATCAGGCCAGCTTGCTACTTGCATTTTGACTGATATCCGGTTTCTGAGATCCTCAGATATACTCTTAACAGTTGGTGATTCGATAAAGTCATCCATATATTTAATTTTAAGCTAATTAGCTTAACGTGTGTCAAGTTTATCGAATACATGTAAACTCCAGCTATACACCGGACTTAAGTGAAAGGATTCCTGCTGTCCTCAGGGGCATATTTTATACTCCCTAAGGCCTGGCCTGTCACAACACACTGCCTTAGTCCTCACGGTGAACGAAGTAGGAAAACGTGAGGCAACTTCAGAAACCCGCTCGGAATTTTAAGCAGACCATCTGTTAGAATTTTCTCGCTTTCCCGGATCAAAATACTTAATGAAGACAAACAGCTAAGATCCTGCAACATGACAAACATGTCATTATGATACACATTCTTAATTCCATGTAACTGGAGACTCGACCCCTGTCATACCTAGTTCAGGGGTCGAGTCGTCGAGACCTCATTGATGTAACGTGTATTGAAGTTTTGGAAATAAATTACTATTATTATTCTTCTTCTTCTATTATTAATTCTGTTGATGACAGTATTATCATCATTTGACAAAGGCAACGGTTAATCTACTTCGGCCGCGTCGCGTCGGTTCAAATAAATGATTGCCAAATAATAATTGTTGGTAACAATTATTTGTCAATAATTTATTTTTAAATAGCTTCCGCCCGCGGCTTCGCCCGCGAGGTATGTCGATAAAACTATCCTGTCTCTGCCAAATTTTATTGAAATCCGTTCAGTGGTTTAGGCGTGAAAAGGTATAAACATACAGACAGACAGAGTTACGTTCGAAATTATAATATTAGTACGGATGACTGTAAAACAACACTAAATAGGGAAAATACCAGCGCAATCTATTCACTCATTTGTCATTGTCATTAAATGTTAGAACTATTTATTATTTTTATAAATATTATGCGATTAAGTAGGTACCTACTCTAGTCAGAATCAATTCGTTTCCCTTTGAACTTTGCTTTGTGGTTAATCTTTTATTTATTATGTTTATTTACATGTGAGTAGATACTTATTCGTACTTCAGGCAAGGATTTAAGTAGTGCAGGATATATTTTGTTTGTGTTGCTTATTCTACTTTCTTATACATTTTCAAAAGCGGTTCTTCTACTCAATTTCTATCGACTAACAGACAATACACTGTGCGTGTATAATTTTTATAGTCAACTTTCATTAGTCGACGTCCGGCTGATTTCCCGACCTTTCGTATTATAATTGTCTGTGGCTCACATAACCTGTGAAGTCAGAAATGTGTTGAAGCACAAAATACAATCTGTATTTTGTGGAGCAACTCTTGAACCGACTATCATTTGTTTTTGGTCGTGCGTACGTATTTGATAGGTCGCTATAGTTATGTAGGAAATAGGAATACATCTTTTGGAATAATTTGACAGACTGACGCTTGTGAAATAAATTCTTCGATTATTATTGACTTACTTACCTATAAAATGGAGTTCAAATAAAATTAATGATGATAAACCACGTATGAATGCCGTAAAATGTGGTTTTATGTCTTTAAGCACTGTCGTCATTTCTGTGCGTGACATTATGTGCAGTTAAAAATAAAATTATGATGAATTGTTACAATCTGTGGTAAAATTATTACATTTTGACAATATTCATGGTGTGTTTTACGGTGTCCAGCAGACGAATGTTTCAAACTTATGAAGCATTAGATAATGAATATTAATTCCGTTCAACATCATAAGGACACAATCCATAGGATTTTGAACGGAGTTCATAAATATTCATATTAGGGTTACCAACTTTTTTCTATAGAATATAGTATTTTTAACCGACTCCAAAAAAGGAGATTCTGTATTCGACCCGTATGTACCTATGTACCTATCATAGATTACCTATTTTGTATGTCCGCGATTTTCTCAAAAACTAATTGAAGCCATTGCCTGTAAAAATATAGTAGATAGCTACCTTTACTGTTAATGTTGCAGGCTAACATTAACAGTAACGGTAGCTAATATTAGCAGTGGGATGCCACTGCTGGGCAAAGGCCACTCGCGAAAAAAAAATCAGCTGTTTTTTTTCACGATTTCAGGTTTGGTCCCATAGTAAAAGTTGTTCATAATGATGAGTAAAATCACGTGTTTAATTATCGGTCACTAATTACCAGTCACCCTATAACCTACATATATGTTAATATTATTTCAAAAATATTTTATTATAATCATGTAAATATATATAAAATGAAATAGCTGTGGTAACTGGATCGTTGGTCTGCCAATAACGTTGGACATACATATCTGTCTATCTTCTATCTAAACGGTCCGCTACAGCTACAAATCTGAATAAACTCGCATTCAGATTTATCCAAACACATTAAAATTCATCCACAAACATTTCAATATATAAAACACATCTAAACACAAACAACCGAACTGTCAAACTTACGTGACAGCATCCGCGTAGTGATTTACGCAGTGGCCTTTAGTGCTGTGCAAATATCAACCTTATACCTATGTGATAAGGTTGGTGAGTTGGTCCGGTTGTCAGATGAGAGCAGGAAGCTGTGGGGAGCGACAGGATGGTTGCAATTGAATGAGTGCCCTTGCCAGAAGATCATCCTGTTCGCTGGATTGCGTCTCGGCCATTGTTAGTGCTAGTCCACACGGCGCGTTGCGTCGTCGTCGCAACGCATAAATTTTAAGGCATTGCCGGCCAAACGACGCAGCGCACCGTGTGTACACACGGTGCGCTGCGTCGTTTTTTGATTTGACTATGGTTATTTGTAAGTATGTAAAACAACGCAACGGCAGCGCTGCGTCGACGCGCAACGCTGACGCAACGCATGGATTTTAACGCATTGTCGGCCTAACGACGCAGCGCACCGTGTGTACACTATGGTTATTTGTATGTAAAACAACGCAACGGCAGCGCTGCGTCGACGCAACGCTGACGCAACCGGCCGTGTGGACTGGCTCTTAGTTTGCCGTGACTGACGCAGCCGTTATTTGTCATATGGTATACTGATGTAGATGTTTTATTATTAGGCACTTTTGGATGCCATTTGTAGGCTCGTGGCTAAATAATAACAGCCGCATTGGACGATCGAGGGTTAAGCTACGCTTGCTGCGGTCGTTTCATGGATAGGTGACCATCCATTAAACCACCCATCCATGCCTCAGAAAGCACGTTAAGCGTCGTTACGGGTAATCAGGAGCCCAAAAGTCTGACAGAGTCGCTCCATAAACTGGTATTCAGTTGCAGCCGATTAGACTGGAAGCTGACCCCAATATAGTTGGGAAAAGGCTAGGCAGATAAATGTTTAGGAATATTCATCATTGTCATCACATCATCTTTTCAACCGAAAGACGTCCACTGCTGGACATAGGCCTCCCCCAAGCACTTCCACTTCGACCGGTTCTGTGCTGTTCCACGCAGAACAGGAATATTCATGAGGAAGGAAAACTGTTTAATACTTTTCAAATCTGGAAAAGTAACCGCGATGAGAAATAATACCATTATTACACATGTAGTAGGTAGGTACCTACTCGGTTGATTTTATCAAGGACCCGTTCGTCTGACAGTTCTAGTATGAAAAAAAACTGTTAAAAATTCAAAATTTATTCCCAGGATATAAGATAATATAAGATAAGATATAAGATAATCTAGGTATAAAAGTTTGGTGAAATTCGCCCTTAGACAGATTGTGGTAAATATGTAATTATACTTTCCGTTACCGTTGCAGTTGCTATTGGTTACCGTTTAAATATTCCTTACAACAAGCTGGACATTTGCAAACAATTCGGTCATACAATCATTAAGAGCGTTTACGCCGAACGGCATTTCATACAAACTTTCAAGCCTTTGTTTTCCGAAATGAATGAACCGATTTTAATGAAACTTCATACGCATAAGCAGGATACAAAGGTCTCAAAAGTTAGTAGAGAACATTTTCGAAATGTCTTATTTAAAAAAAGATAACTGGAAATCTCTGTTTCTATGAAAAGTTTAAAATCGGTGTAATTTGGCTGTAACACAATTTTTCGAAAATGTTCTTTACTAACTTTTTAGATCGTTGTATCCTGCTTATGCGTATGAAGTTTCATTAAAATCGGTTCGTTCATTTCGGAAAACAAGGGCTTGAAAGTTTGTATGAAATGACGTTCGGCGTAAACGCTCTTAATAGGCATAGGCACATCTCTCTAAGTTCGTATTACCCTTTTGAATGACAATTTCATGAAAAATTACATTTGAGTCTGATTTGTATTGCTGATTCTAATGATTATAATGTTGTAAAGCCATATTGGTTTCGGTCGCTAATCATATTTTTTTATCAACATGCAACCAGCATCCTAATTGCGGAACACACTATTACTCTCAATTTGAATCATTTTGAAGCATATTTCTTATCCATTGCTCCAAATATATATTCGAAAAATGTGTCTGCTCAACAATGCAAATAACGCAATGAATGTTGTTGAAGTGTCAAAATAGTGTGTTACGCAATTACCCTGCAGGGCCGTCTTTGACTTATTGGAGGCCCTGGACACATAAGGATCACGGGTCACGGGGTACACCCACGGGACGCAGGCACCCCTGTGTCCTGTGGAGATGTAGAAAAGCAAAATTGCACTTCCACTGTTTTTACTATTACGTGTATATTGTATTTGGGTCTGCCGCGTTCAGGTTTTAAAAATTATGGCAACAAACTTCAACATAATAGATAATTATTAAGTTTGGGGCTAGAAACTTATTGTAAATCGCACTGCAAATCAATTATTTTGTCATTGAATCGGGTACTAATAATGCGTAGAATGGAACGGCGGCTGCAAAGAATGATTTTTTTTAGGGCAGGCCGGGGCCCCTGTCGATCGCGGGGCCCTGGGTGCTTGCCCGGTGTGCCCAATGTAAAAGAGGGGCATACTGCATACAACTGGAGACTGACCTGCAAATTGCAAAAAAAAAGTAAGTAAATTTAAATATCGCGGGCTTCACTGAAACTTCACTATGCTTTCCGATACACGTTCTACATAACATAATACGTATTTTTCAGCAGACGGAAGGAAAGCAATGCGTTTTTGTAGGTACTTTTGGCTACGTGACATATTTTATCAATTTTATCATGCATGCATACATATGCATATCAGCTATATATTATTGAGTTTAGTTTATATATTATAGTTAACTAATATTTAATAAAAAAAAAGATATGATTTTTTGTATGTTTGTTTGTCACGCTAAAACGGCTGAACGGGATGAAATTTAGCACATGGGTAGATCATGACCTGGGTTAGGACTTAGGATACTTTATATCCCGATATTACTACAGGATCGAGAATTCGAGACTTATGCGTGTGAAATCCTAAGGCGCAGCTATATTTTATAAATTGCACAAACTTGTTGACAATAAATGTACATACACTAGGCCTGTTACAATAGATTGTGGTTAAAGTATGGTTATCATTTAACATTATTTAATAAAATAACTTAATAATATTGTTCTCCGTTTATTTATAATCTCTTCGGTTTAACCATGCCACGCATTATTATTACCTATTTCATTCAACATGTATTTCTGAACAGTTATTGTTTTGAAAATTTTGGAATTTCAGTTTAAAACCAGGCAGCGGCTTACACTTGTGTATCTATACATATAATAAATTTGTAGAAAAGTGGTGTCTGTACAATGGAAATATATAAAAAAAAAGTAGCAGGGGTTGTTATTATATCGATGCCGAACCCGAAATTGTAATTAATTTTTTTTTGTCTGTTTGTCTGTTTGTCTGTTTGTTTGTGCACGCTAATATCAGAAACGGCTTATTCGATTTAGATGCGGTTTTCACTAATATTTTGTAGTAGGCTTAACTTAACATTTAGTGTTTATTTCATGTCAATCGGTTCATAAATAAAAAAGTTATGTCAATTTAAAGAATCACGGCAAACATTTGATAAGGTATTCTATCAGAGTACGTACACGCCTCGGGCCTGCGCGTCCGATCTTCGGAACTACTGGACGGATTTGAATGATTTTTTTTTTGTTGTATAGTTATTATGGCTGGACAACATTCAGGCTATAATTTTTCTTGAAAACTTGAACACCTGATGCAGAACCGAAACAGACCAGCTTAACTATAAGAGATACAAAAATGGTACCATAGCAAAAATTGTTCCACGTGATGAGGATTTTCTGCTGAGAGAATAAATTTGAAGATCTGGAACACCTGATGGGGAACTCCAAGAGCCCAGCTACACCATAACACATAGGAATGACGTCTTAGTAAAAGTTATTCGGTCTGATGGGCATTTCCTGTTGACTTATAAAAATCTAAGATCAGAAACATCTGATGTGGAAATCAAAGCTATCACTAATTTCACCTCCACGCGGTGAAGGCGGTAACAGTTTAGGACTGATTTTCGATGACGATGGTATATCATTGAAAATTTGACTCTACTGGCCAAAACTCCCATTTATTTATTTTTTACGTGAAGAAATGCTCATGCATTCTGCACTACCACGGGGAGATAGTGCAGTTATGTGAGACTCTAACCCACTAAAGCTTCACTGTGTCCTCCTCTGCCGCTTACGGCGGGAACATGGGCACGCGTTAGCACTCATCCGTGAACCCGCCGCGGCTGTCCGTCACCGGACCCTCCGCTGGGGAGTACTCCCCATCACCGGCGCACCAGAACACATAGCACGCCGTGACCACCCCAGGGACCAAACCAGCACATGGGCGCCAGACGATCCCGTGTCTGGGCACCCTTGGTAGGGGAGCAGTCACTTAGATTTTAATTGATCAGGTATCTTCATAATAAAACTATAACCATGCCTAGAAAGAGGTCAAATCTTTCCCAATGTTCCAAAGGAGCTAAAAGATTGAGGATCATAAGATCCCAAGAATCTACCGAAGAGCGTCAGGAGAGACTTGATGCTGTTTGAGAACATCAGGCTGCAACTCGCTCCGTGGAAACCTCTTCGGATCGCGAAGCACGCCTGCGTTCTCAGCGTATTTACGCATCTACATCCAGATCTCTAGAGACCAGTGAAGAATATGATGCGCGACTGACCGCTGATACGGTGAGATTATCATACATTGTTCCGAACACGCACACAACAAAATATTCATAATCAGAAAGTGAGAAAGAAAGAATTGCTGGAGTACGGCATGAAGAGACAGATTAAGAAGAGCGCAACGAACGTTTGAATTCTGATCGACTTCGACATTCTCTGAACAGAATGTCGATATCATCTGAAGAATCGGATGTGTCTCAAGATATAGCCGTAGGACATGGCGACCTTACTTGGGTTGATAAGGAACGGAGTGCATTTACGTATACTCCTATGATTGACTACGCCACATTTCCGCCATCGGAGGTATGGTTAAAAATTTTACTTTTTGTGAAGCTGTTAAATAGCAAAAAGAAACAAACGGTATGTGTTGCTATATTGAAATATTACAAAATCCTCCAGAAATATTAAGATCACTGCTAATCGGTGACCATCACAGTCAAAACATTTCTTGGACAACATACGTTCGTACAATAATGCCTTTCAAATGACATCTTTTGTTGCGAAACAGATTTCAGAAGGCCCATTTATGCCAACATTCAAAGTGCAAGGCCAAGTTTACCACCCTATTGGTTCATTATTGCCTGAAAATGACGTCTCGAATCGTCTCGCGCATCCCGTTGTTATCCAGTCCCCGGGTTCTTAGAATTCGACATCAGACGTTTCAGATCTTCGATTTTGACTACCCCGTTGTCGCTGGCATAAGCAACAGGATCCGCGTACGAAGTCGCGGGCAGAAGCTAGTTGTCAATATTACAAAAAATTCGGAATTCTTCATTAGAGTTGGGACACTTGCGGTTTCGACTTTCAAGGAAATACCTAATGAGAAATAACATTATAGGTATGTGATACAAAAATAAATCATAAGTACGTAATTAACTCATAACATCACGCCTGTATCGAAGGGTTGGACAGAGGTGCACCTACCTATAGTACACCCACATTTCATTGCCATCACACGGGCACACATCCAGACTCCGGGCAGCTACTGATAAATTCCAGATGGAAAAACTGAATATCACTGCCCGACCCAGGGCTCGAAAAGGGGCCAAAGCATAATCAGCATCTGTTCCCACTGCTGGGACACAGGCCTCCTCTCTGTGAGAGGGAGTGGGCCGCACTGGGCCACCCCGCGGGCCCAGTGCGGGTTGCTGGATGTCACATGTCTTCGAATGTTTGGTTCTAGGACATGCGGGTTTCCACGCGATGTTTTCCTTCACCGGTTTGAGAGCACTGGTGGTTAAATAGTATGCACAAAGTAGGTAAAGCGCCTGTCTGGGTTTGAACCCATGACCTACAACTCGTAAGTCGGGGTCGTTACCCCTGGGCCACCACTGCTGTCTGCCACTTTCAGACTTCCTCACTACCCCACTAAACACTTAACAGAGTATTCTAATATAACAACATCCGTAATTATCAACGAATACACCTCAACAAACTCAATAAAAATCCATTTCTAACCAACAAGGAATCAATTTCATTTTTAATCACGAACGGTAAATAAGGAAATCGTTCATCAAGTTTTTGCATGCACACTCAGATTTTTATATTCATTAAATTGAGTTTGAACATGTTATCACCGTTATGTCCAGTTATGCAATAAATTCTATGATCTCTAGTTTAAAGAAATCTTAGTTAATATGCTTCACGCAACATTGGGTTATTGGGCGGTAGACCTCGGACTTTATGCTGTAAGAACGGGTAATGATAGACCTGGAGTTTACCGTTCAAGTTTACTTGTAATAATTGTTACTTCTGATATAAGGAAGTGATAGGTAGTCGGTCATCTCATCTGCCTAGCCTTTTCCCAACTGTATTGGGGGTCGGGTTCCAGTCGAATGCAGCTGAATACCAGTATTTTACAAGGAACGATTGCCTATCTGACGTCCACAACCCAGTTATTGGATATTGCGATACGCCTTGGTATGACTGGTTGTCAGACTTTCGGGCTTCTGAAAAAACTAACGACTGTCAAAGATCTACAAATGACAGCCGGGACTTTAACCGTGCTTTCCCTGGTACGGGGTCTCAGTATGTAAAGATGGTCACCCATCCACGGCTGTTTTACTTAGCTTCGTGTTGAAGCTGAAATAAGAGCTATAGCCATGGTTGTATTGTAGATGTAAAAGACATGGTAGCAAAACAGGCTTTGCCGTTTGATGAAGTTGCCAAGTCGATATAGTAGATAAAGTTGTCGCGTTTTAGCGTGGCAATAGCGGTCATTGCACTTTACCTAATATCTCTCCGTAGGAACCCAAACAATAAACTATGTATGGCTTTTCGTTATTGGAACATGTTGAAGATCACGATAGATATTGATTCAGGTCAGTAACCGACTTGATTTCCATTTTTGAGATGCAAAATGCTAGAAAATGTAGGTGGGTTCAATGACCGCTATTGCCACGCTGAAACGGGACAACTATACATGAATCTATCGTTGATAGCCCAAAAAGCATTTAAAAGAGCTTGTGAAAAACAAAAATGTGAATCCTAAAGCTAATGAGGTTCGCAAACAATAAGTTAAGAGTGTCAGTGTAGTGTGTACCCGTCTGAAAGTTTAATTAAACTTTTAATAGGTAGGCACTTAGGTAAATGCCAAATTGAAGTGGCTCTATGAGTTATAAAATACGTAATTTATGTACCTAATACATATTGTTGTATCTAAAAATAGTATCGCCAAATACCCAATATGACAATCAATGAAATAGTAACAATATGATCGTATTCTGATGGACTTGTTTCTTGAAACAGGAAAGTTCCGCAATAGCACGGGTAGCCTATTATTATATAATTATGCTGATTATTATATGATAATCGTGAATATTCCTATGGTAATAAAAAATAAACGATCAATATTTTATGGTGATTTTTTTCCTTTTTAAACCCCTTAAATAATTTGAAAATGAAACTTGAAAGAGATTTTGACAACACCACAGAAGATAATAAGAAAAATCACGAGGCTGAGGACAATGTAGTTGATGTTGAAACTATTGTTAAAGCAGATGTCAGAAGAATGAATGATGAAGTAGCATACTTAGAAAAAAAAGAACACACTGCTGGGACACAGGCTTTCTCTCATCGAGAGGGGAGTGCTGTAATCTATCACGCGGGCCAAGTGCGGGGTGGTAGATGTCACATGTCTTCGATTTTTTTCTCCTAAGACATGACGGTTTTTAGGAGCAATGGTGTTTAAATTATTTAAAGAAAGTATCCAGCCTAGGTTGGAACCCACAACCTACAACTCGGTCGGGGTCGTTACCACTGGGCCACCATTAAGACGAAGTACGATACGGTGATCATATAGACAGCCTAAATCGTGGCCATAGATGTTGCTAGTATGAAAAATACACAAAGAATTTTCAGGAGAAAATTATCTCTATCAGTTGACTTTGATAGAAACGTAAGGTACTACCTAAATGATAAGCAATAGAAATGTAACGACGACTTTTATACTAGTAGCGCTCCTAAATTGCCTGTAGGTGTAGCAAGTATTTTAGGAACTGCGGTGCGATTCTGTAAAAATCTCACCGTGAAAACTTAGGTGAAGTGAGCGTGGAGTGAGCTGTCAATAGTGTCAGTTCCTAGCAAAAACACACTCACTTCACCTAAGTTTTCACGGTGAGATTTTAACAGAATCGACCGGCTGTACCTACATTTTATTTTCTGTGAAGAGACAGATATTTCGGCTAGCACCACTTAAAACGGTAACTTTATTTAGGAAATTTCATCGTCGTCGGTACCTACAGACCTTTCGGATCACGTTTCTAAGAATTCGGTTAATTTATTTTTCCTTTCATTACCTATATTACGTTTCGTGTCTCCATTTATCAGATCAGTTTCACATTTATTTAATATAAATGAAAGAAGAATAAGAGGTAGATCTAATACCTAGAATGATGCTGCTAAACGCAGAAAAACAATATGTGGAAATAAAAAGGAGAGCTAAATATTCCCATTCGTCCCTCTAAAATCCTGAGTGGGACGATCGGGAACTAATTTAATAATATTTATGTAAATTCCTGTTCGTCGCACCAGGGGGACGAAGTCGGTGGGACGAACGGGAATACTAAAAAAATACAACTTTGTATATGGCGTAACTTCAAATCGATTATTGGATACCTACCCATGTTCATTCCATTTCCGAGGAGTTTCTAGCTAACAGAAGCTTAAGACCATTGCGGGATATATTGTGGTTGGCCCCGGCTGTCATTCGTGGATTTTTGACAGTCGTTACGGGTCGTCAGAAGCCCGAAAGTCTGAGCAGTACGATAGATTACCCACTGGATTGTGGAGGTCAGAAAGCAGTCGCTCCATTAAGAGGTAAGTATTCAGCTACATCTGGTGACACTGGAAGCCGACCCCAATATAGTTGGGAAAGGGCTAGGCAAATCATGATTATTATGATAATGTCCTGTCCAAATCCTTTATTAAAATTCCCTTGGTCATGTTAATGTCAGGGAATTGACAATATTGGTGCTACCATTGTGCAATGTGCATTGTCGTGTCGACGTGAAAGAATCCGAATTTTCCACATTTCACTTGCAACAGCAAGAGACATGAATATCTGCATAAATACTATTATGTGCACTTTCAAAACGCTGCTCAATGAGTCTCGCTGAAGTCGTTTCTTTTTTTTATTACACTTTGTTTATTTGTTAGAACTGTGTTGCCATATTTTGTCGATAAATCAAAACTGCGCGGCGCGATGCGACGCGATTTTGGTAGAACAATTTTTATAGAAATTGTTCTACTAGTGTCGCGTCGCACCTGTCTGTGGGAGCCTTAAACCTAACCACGAGGAAATTGCCATGTAATTAAATAAATAATATGAAAGTTCGAAGCTGGATTAGTGACCACAGAAATGTCCCCTCTACTCGGTACACTTTGTGGGGAGGTTCGTATCTTTGGAGTCCTAATCCTAACCAACGAACTATTCATCCCTATTTTCAACGAGTGATCCCTATTTTCGGGTAATTCCCTATTTTAATTGAAAAGGAGAGTTTTCTGATACTCTTGAGAATATTGAAAGTATTTATTTAATACTACCTACGCCCCGCGGTTTCACCCGCATAAGTCTCGACGCCGTAGGAATATTGGAATAAAAAGTATTCTATATCCTATCCTAATCTAGGTTATGGTCTACCCATGTTCCAAATTTCATCTAAAACCATCTAGCCGTTTTAGCATGAAATGAAAGCGTTAAACGAACAAACAAAAATCAAATCTTTTCTCTTTGTAATAATATTAGTTTAGATACCTATGGTATTTCTCAACAGAGAAAATAGTTATCAAGTGTTATAACAAATTGACAAAGACCTCATCTCATATCAATATATATATAATGCACATCTGTTCAAGTGATCTATTGAACTACAAAACAAGATTTATCTAATTGTTATCGCAGTCGATACGAAAGTTCAAAACGTAAATTTTATGTTAATTAGATAATGAACTCGTTTGTAATCCTAATTAATCCGGTATGATAAAGACCATTATTGGACTTACGCATTTGTGTAGCAAAGTCTGTAAATAATTACTTTGGCCATAACCATGTACTCGTAAATTATGTACGCAAGCGGTAAGACCTGCGACAAACTGGTAATTTATTTAATTTTATATTCCAATAATGGGATCAGTCATCATCAGGAACGGTGCATAATCAGCCTATAATGTACCTTTTGCTGGGACACAGGCCTCCTCTCGGTGAAAGGGAGTGGGCCGTAATCCACCACGCGGGCCACCAGTGCGGATTGGTCGGCAGAAACATTGGTTGTGAACATAGAAATGTACTTTCTTATATCTATGGTTGTCAAGATATTGACGTTCACTGTTGCACAAGCACCATGCAACGCCACCTTTTACACAATCTTAGTCAGGTTTCATCTGCCGTGTCACTGACTCTGGCAGAGCCACCATCAGGGATTTTAATTTTGATAACACAAAAAATTTGTCGCTAATTAGTCGAAATTTGTCGCCAAATATCAGAATTTGTCGGTCACTGGTTCAAAAGATATAAGGGTTTATAGGTGGCCGGTCTGGAGAGAGTCTCCCCAGCCAGCAGGGCCACATTTATATCTCAAAAACTAGGGCACCTAGCGAAGATCTGTTTTCTCCCATATTTTGTCGCCAATTAGTCGGAATCAGTCGCCAAGTCACAGATTTAATCGGATCTTAGTTTAGGAGATATAATGAGTTCAATTAGTAAGGTATAGTCTAAGAGCTAGTCGAAGAGTTTTTTCGTGAACTCTTCGATCTAGTTCTTGGACTATACCTACACCTATAAACCCTTATATCTTTTGAACCAGTGACCGACAAATTCTGATATTTGGCGACAAATTTAGACTAATTAGCGACTAATTTTTTGTGTTATCAAAATTAAAATCCCTGATGGTGGCTCTGCCAGAGTCAGTGACACTCATCTGCCTAGCCTTTTCCTAACTTGTTGGGGTCGGCTTCCCCGTCTAACCGGATGCAGATGTTATCTTACGGCTGATTTTACCAGTCAGATATCTTTTATCCTTGGAATAAAATTGACATCTGACAGTTCTAGTATGGAAAAAACTGTCAAAACTTAAAATTTATTCTCAGGAATTTATTATTCTAGGTATACCTAAAAGTTTGGTGAAATTACTCTTTTAATTGAATTTGAAGTTACAACGACAGTAACTAAGTATTATCTAATCTATGACAACGCTGACAACAACGAGCGGAATAGAGATGGCCTTTTCCTCAATTCTATAATCGAAAGATAGCCTTCTTCAGTTTTCACAAGAATCTCTTTCCTAAGTAGAACAAAACTGTTATGTCCAAGTATCGATTCTATTTCTCTCGATATTGTGACGTCAGAACTTCCATTACATTAGCCACGACTCGACTGTTCTCCTCGACTGGATTCGTTAACCTGCATTCAAAGTTAATTCGCACTTGCGTCTAACGGTAGCGTCATTCGGTGAATTACGCGCATTCCGAATTACAGTGTCCATGACCAGTGTAATTTGACACACGGCAAAAAAAGGAACTAATTTAAAATTTGATATTTTCCGTCTGCGGTCAGCACCACCGTGAAAAGCCATGATATACTGGTCAGCTTAAATAGGTGGTATTATACTGTATCCACTGTTCTCTTTGGTAGCTTTTGTAAGTTTCATAACAAAAAAAAAAACCGACTTCCAAAAAAAACACTACAAACTGAAAAAAAAAAACACTACAAACTGAAAAATAACTTTAATTTCGGAAGTCGGTGTCTTAGGGATCAGTATTTTAGTTTTTGCCACCGACTTCCGAAATTAAAGTTATTTTTCAGTTTGTAGTGTTTTTTTTTTTCAGTTTGTAGTGTTTTTTTTGGAAGTCGGTTTTTTTTTTTGTTAAAAAGTTTTTATTTCTCGCTTTTTAGTGGGTCTATTTATAATTTATCTAAGTTACAATAGCCTATTGTCAACTTGCCCATCGCCTTTTTATAAAATATTCCTTTTCTCGATGCAGGGACGTTAATTGTTGAGGAGTTCTCCTTTTATTAGTTTTTAGATTAGATGCTGATAATCCTGGCTGCAGCATCAGGCCAGACTTATGTCAACATTGCATTGAACTTAAAATTAGTCCTGTTTAAAATGAGCCCAAACACGACTACGGTGCTGTAATTTCAAGGTTTGTACTTTTTCTGATGCTCCTGGCTTCAGCATCAGGTCTTCGGTGTTCCTCAGTAACAGTACGTTTATCCACACATCGAGCCCTTTTCAATGAGCCTAAACACGATATATCTGCTGTTAGTTGTCGAGGAGTTAGGTAGCATCAGGTCATGACTTGATGATCATGAGACCAAATGTGGCAAATGCCCTATCAAACATCAAAACAATTTACTAAAACAGTCCTTGCCTGTTCGAGTAACTTCTTACTGTTAAGGAGTTGTACCTTCCATCATCAGCCCAGCTACCTGAGATGGTGACAACCATACACAAATACACAAGATACTTCATAAAATATGCGAAAAACAATAAGTGAGCCTATAAAATTTGAGGGTTGCCCTCGATTTCTCTAAGATCCCATCATCAGATCCTAACTTGGTGACAATGGGACCACCTCAGAACTATCTACTTTCGAACAAAAAAAGAATTTTGAAAATCCGTCGACAATTGGCGGAGTATTCGATAAACAAACATACAAAAAAAAAAAAAAAAAAAAAAAAAAAAAAAAAAAAAAAAAAAAAAAAACATACAAACAGCCGAACATAGTACCTCCTCCTTTTTGTAAAGTCGGTAAAAATATCTTGATAATCAAATTATCATCACCTCGATAACACAACACAATGTAGATAGCATTGAACTTGATAGTAGGACAGTCATTTATAGGGTTTGGTTTTCTGTGTTCCCAAGACGATGTTGTTAGAGGTAAGTTGTTATTGTATGCTAACATGCCAGTAATTATGCCCACATCAATGAGAGATGCTCATGAAACCATTTCAGACACCAATCTACATGGTCTTCACATGATCTGACCAATATTTTGTCTGGACTTTAAAAGAGACCGTGAACCTCGGAGTTTGTATCGACCTTTCTTCTCAGAGTAGTCAGATAGGAAACGCTGGGCTCATCTAGTTTTTCAAATAAGATTGGCGTGTAAGAGTTTGTACAAACCTACTAAACCTACCCATAGAAATAAAATCATTTAAACTTTTACAGCTTTATTTTTAGGAAGACAACACTCTTTTGACGCTTCTGGAATTACATTATGTCCATAGGTGGGCGTACCGCCACGTGCTGACTGCTTGTTTGGCCCAGTGAAATGGTTTATTCCGAACCTGACCCGAAATCCTAACCCGGTCGCGGGTTAGGTTAGGAACTTGAAAAAAATTATAATATTTGTTCCGAACGTAACCCTCTTCCTAGTTCCTAACCTGGCTGTCGTCTATATATTTCGATGTAATAAACTTGATAACTAGGATATGGAAGCAAAAACGTTGTTTGCACAGAGAAGAATTTTAATTAAGTTTTTCACAAGAGTGACAGCAAGTCATCATCAGTCAATGAGTTGTCAACTAAAAAGTTTCACAATATAACTGTCAAAAGTATAATCAGCCTACACTGTTCCCACCACTGCTGGAACACAGGCCTCCTCTCTTCGAGAGGGAGTGGGCTGTAATCTACCATGCGGGCCCAGTGCCGGTTGGTAGATGTCACATGTCTTATGTATACCTAAGCCTTTATGATCTACAGGAATGTCCATCTCCTCCTACGTATTTCACGATTTTCAGGCAGTTAAAATTTTACATACTCATAAATATTGAACGAATGCTAAAATTGCTGCCTTTACTCGAAAACCTTCCTTATCATTTCGTCACAAACAACATGAAAACACTTTTATGTGACTATAGAGAAAACACTCCTACATAGTCTCAATATTACGTTATCCTTGCTATTTTCATACGCATGCGCAAAACCTCATATATTCTTTTATTTCATATTTTTTGCTATTCTAGGATTGTCGTCCTAGTTTGTACGATATATGAATATTGAGTTTTAGGAGACCGACGAATCACGTGTGGTGTGTAATTTTTAGACTTAGTTTTTGTTGTGAATATAAATTACTTATTCTCTTTCATGTTAGTTCTAAAAGTCTGTAGGGAAAGTGGTCGTCAAGCGAATAAGCACCTGTAATTAGCATTATTTTATGGGGCAATTTCGCAAGATAGACCTTCAGTGATACTCATAGTAGTTTTGGATCTCATGCTGTATCAATAGCTGCCTGCTTGCACTCAAAATTTAACTCCTCTGTAGAACTATTTTAGTGTAAATATATGGTTCCAAAAAAAACTTTCTTTTCATGACTTTTTCTTTAGTATTTTAGGCTGTGCGTTGTCAGTCAGTCTCGAATCAATTTTCAAGAAAACATGACCTTCATATATTATTCGATTGTTCCATTTGGATTCATCAGCATTCACATCTTTATGTCCACTACATATAACTCTAGGTTATGGTCAATATATTCAGATTATTTTAAGAGAAACGCCGGCTGTAATAAACACATTAATGGCTACTAAAATTCGTCTGATAGCATTTGCCTAGACTTCATGTTTATACATAAGGACTGACCTTAAAAGTGCAGATACGAAGTTTTTATGATCACGTTTCTTAACATTTTTATAATTAAGTTTCTTTTTATTAATTTATTTCTCACAGAGCGTAGTTTCAGTAATCGTCCTTGAGTTTAGTTTTAGATGCAACGTTTTCTATTCGATTAGTGATATGTTGTTTTATTTGAAATCGTTCAGTTGCTAATGGGTTTTTTGTTTCGTCGATATTGCGAGGTCCTGCCAGCCATGATCATGAGTATTATTTTCTCATCATTTTGTGTTTGAAATCCGCAAACTGAATATGTTTAATTTTTGAGTTGATGTCTGTGTACAGACGCCAGCACATCAAGCTACCCGAAACTGTCAAATTTTCCCAATCAACTTTGAGCCTTATGCTTTAGCGATAAAGTTGAAAATCTATTAAAGTAATTTGACTGATTGTAGTAGCTTGATGTGCTGTCGTCTGTACTTTAAGCACACAAATGTACAGAGGCGGATTTAATGACAGGCATATCTACCAGTCTACTTTGGTTGATGCAGAGAAAACAAAATGGTGCAATTACGAAAATTGAGGAATATCTACATATTTAATTATTTTTTATTCTTAATATCCAGATAAATGAAATTAGAAAAGAAAGACCTATGCACAACAGTGGAATTGTTAATGCTGAAAATGATGATGATCAAAACTCAAATGTCACAGCTACCGAAAGAGTCATTGAGACTCAGCTCCTTATACAAAAAGTTAACGTGAAAGCGTGGGTCGACATTAGATATAGTAAACAGTTTTAATATTTCCTGTAAAACCAGCTGTAAACACAGTCGTTCAAATTGAACAAAATGAAGACCTTTCTCCTGCCGCGACTAATTGCAAAATGATACGTCTGGTATCACAGATACCTGAGAACCTCACACAATGAGTGACGGTAAAAAACGGTAAGATAATACATACTTGTTTGCTCAACGTTACGGAGAAGTAGCAAATGGAGTAATAATGTGCAGGCGAATGACGTGACAGACCATTCACAAAACCTCTGATTGTGTTGAGAATCGTTCAGCTGTTATATTTGTCGAACAGCTGAATGAATTCAGTATATCTTATACGTCTCCATGTTTGTCCCAAATTGTGTCATGTATGAGTCACGGTTCTTCCGTCATATGCATCAATTTCATCCGTTTCAAGAAATAACTACGTCAAATAACATCGACCTAACGTCGCGCCGCCGCCGAGGCGCCTTATAGCGAATGTATTTCTTTATTGTGCACCGTACCGTAGTACTTTTGCTTCTTCTGTATTTGTAAGAACTCAAGAATGTAGTTTGTTGGAGTTAGAATGCAACCGTTGGATTCCATTTGCTTACTCCTCTGTGGTTAACCCCGACTATTGTTA